>OY101440.1:49956467-50673967 GCA_956483585.1 Gymnocheta viridis | reverse complement strand
TGATAATACAATGCTTCGATGATTCTTCTTCCAAATTTAATGACCAATATGTCGCAACTTTTCAATATGTCCCAACTTTACTCAAGCGTAAAGCAACGCGATTTGGTCCGCGGAGGTGTGATACTTACTGATAGTCAATATTTCGGACAGAAAAAATCAATCAGTATCAAAGTAACTTATGATAGAAGTAGATACTTGTATTTAGGGCACCTTGTACAAGTGTATTTATGTATAATTAGAGTGAATTGAAATCTCATGATTTTGTTTTAGAAATGAGTGCAAATTTTATTACTTTGGAATGCATATTTTAAAACTTTTAGTTCATATTTTAGTCGATTAAAACACACATTCTTTGTGCATGAAGTTTTTGTTCCACCTAAGGAGTGTTTGCGAAAAGTTTTGCTATCATGCCATACTGAGACTCATCAATGAATATAGTATAATAATGTTTATATTTCTTCGAAAGTTTCTTAACCCCAATTCTATGTGTTTGGTTGATAGTCTCATGCTTTCTTCTGAAACCAGTTGAGTCTAGGAGTCACCTTAATTTTAAGGGTCATTTCACACTATAATACAGGGTTAGTCGATTAAAATGTTACCAACTTTAGGTTTGCAATACTGACGAACCGATAATGCCAGCTATGCAAACTCATACCAATGGCAGCTGCTAATATTGCTTCCAAGCTATGACAAGCGTGCATTTTCATATTCCAAAACGAGCTCACGGGAAAGCCTTACGAGATCCAAAAGGTAGACGATCTTACACCAAAGCAAATAAATATTAGAATCGAAAGAGCATTGTGTTTGTTTATAAAAAAAAATTTCTTATTAAAAAATTATCATGCTTGAACTTGAACGCACTCACGAAAATTTTAGCTTTCGAACGGCCACTCGGCAACTGTTAATTTTTTTATCAATGAACTCCGATTTCAATGTATATAAATTTCTAAACCTGACAATATGATAGATCTATTCAACGAGGACAACAAGTCACTCAAATCGGTTTTTTAAGCAGAAAATGATATTTTGTAGCAACAGTTGTTTAAGCCCTACCAACAACTATACACTCCTTGTCCAGATTAGAAAAATGGCACAGTGTAGTACATTTCTATTTCTTATGTACGGTTCCTTTAGCGAACTCATATATATCGAACCTGATATTATCACCATTTCTTTTTGATTTCGTCTTTCAGGTATGTATTTTGTTTTACACACTAACATCTACATACATACATATATTCAGTCACAATTAAATGATTAAATAATCACAAAATTTATTTTCAGTTCATTAAACTTCGAAGTGATTTTATTCAACGTAAATTTAATTAGAATGATTTTAGATACATGGTTGTTTATAATGGTTGGGTGAATGAATTCGGATTCAAATTCACCTTTAATTATAAAAATAAATTGCTAAGGGCTCGACATTCAAATACAGATTTTTGTAGAGCAGAATGGCATGCAGTTTTCGACTTTTCTCTAAATAACTTTTTAGTCAATGCAAATATTTTTCTAAAGAATCTTAAAAGTGTTTTTACAAATACTCACTTGCATTCCATGATGATAATGGAACTGTATATTCAACAACAACAGCTTTCTTCATATAAAAGAAAATGAAAATCCTTAAATGTATTCATTGGTTTGTTAATTTAGCAATTTTCTTTTGAAATTATTTTCTAGTATCTACATCTACATCATCAAATACTACTGACTTTTGCTAGAAAAAAGGAAAAACATAAAAAAGCTAAATGAGATAGAAGGTCCAGACACACTTCCAAACATTCATTTCTGCTCACTTCAGACTCAGTTGGAATCGTTAATTTTTTTTCATTTTGTTTGTAGGTGTGTTTGAATGTACATACATATGTGTTTGTTGTGTGCAACTGTGTATGTATATATGTACATACATATGTATAGAAGTGAGTATTGCTTAAATGTATTCCTAAATAGAAAATAAAGAGATATCCAAGTTCTTTATTTAACAAGAGGTAATTAACCTCTTGAAAAGAAGCTACTGCAGGAGGAGTGCCATCATCTGCAGCACCATCTGCTACCATGGAACAGCAATCAAAGATAACTGAAGAATAAATACCGAATTATTCCTAAATGTATTTGAAGTATATTTGTAGTGTTTAACTTTTGTTTTAGATAACAAAATGTTGGACAAGAGCAATTTCAAAAAAGTAAAGTCTTTAACATTTCCATTATTGACACATTTTAAAATGTTAAAAGAAAAACTAAAATACAGACGATAGAAAAGACAGACTTAAAGGTTTAAATCCCAATTGTAATCACCCCCTTAACAATAAATATTATATACACTTGTATGTGCATTGAAGCGTGTGTTTATTTAAATACAAACATCCCAGCATACCAAAAAGCTTGAGAAAAATATTATAATAAGGTTACTTACTGCAAGCCTTAAGCTTGAAAAATATTGTAGAATATATTGAAAAAGGTTATCGTAACAATTGTAGAAAAATCAATGAAATTGTGAAAATATTACATTTGTACAATTATTTTAAACTTATCTTTGCAATTGTAGAATAAACTTACTGAAAAATATTTTATTAACTTCTATAAAGAAAAGCTTACTATCTAAATATTTTTATAAGTTTTTTCACATAATTGTAGAATAACCTTACGGGAATAATGTTTTATTAAATTTGTATTAAAAAGCTTACCATCTCAATATTTTTATAAGCTTTTCTACGTAAATGTAGAATAAGCTTCTCAATTATAATATTCAGTTTAAACAAATCTTCATTTATTTTTTCTTCAGTTTATTTGTATAATGGAAGAGTCTTTCAATATTTAATGTATTTTTATACATATCAAATTAAATGTAATAATTCAGTTACTAATAAAATAAATAATTATCATATTTAAATTAAATTTTTATGTTTTTTTTTATTATTTTTGTAGCTTAGGCGCAGTTTAATGCGATTTTTCGCGAACTGGAAGAACGTTCTCGTGTCCCTAATAAATTGGTCCTCTGTAATACCAACTGATATTGCTGCATCTATGAAATTTAGAGATTTATTATTATTATTATTTTGTTTTAGTTACATATTTTATTTGACTTACTTCGTATTGCTTTTGTTGTGCTTAGATTACGCACACTTTTTTTAGTCTCAGTGCCTTTCCAGCATAGTTGTTTTCCTAGTTCATCACTTATTACTTTTCGCCAACAATTTTTTATAAAATTTGGTGCCTTTGCAACAGCTGTCAGTTCGTTTTCCTGAAAAATGTGATAAGGAAAAAATTAGGGAATCGATTTCATATATAGCGTACATAGAATCAGAATTAAACTTACAAAAGAAGCAAAGCTTTCTCCGTTTTCTTGCAACCGTTTTTCAAAATCCAAGAATTTTTCAATTTCCTTGAATGGCTGTGCAGGCATTACAACGAGTTTTATTTGAACCTTTTCTTTTTTCAGCTCCTGCAACTCCTTTCGTACAGTTTGCACCTCATTCGTCAGTCTAATCAACATCGGCTGAATTGCTGCGACTACTTGATTGGCTATTTCTGAAAGTGAATTAATATATTAAGCTTTATTCAAATGTCTCATAGACTCAATATTACCTTCAGAGTTTGGAAAATTTGTGTGGATGACATGTTGGTTTATTGTAGACGGTTCCAAAGTAGTTATAGTTTCTTGCGATAGGCTATTTTTATGTTGATTTGTAAAGTAATTGTTAAAGTCTTCAGACATGGTGAATCAGTGGTAAAAATGCTATTTTTGAGTCATTAGAAAAAGAAACCATTTTAATTAGTTGATACAAAAAGTGTTCCTGAGTTGTTTCTGATAAAGATAAGTGCGTTGTTTGCCATATATTCAAGAAAGAAGATTTCAGTGGATAGTAAAACATTGGTTCCAAATTCAGTACTTTTCTTCCAAACACTCTTAATGTTTGTGAACAGTCAATTGATGAAACTCTAAAAACTTCTTGTCCAACAGCATAGAAATTCTCAGGCGAAGAAATTGACAAAAAGAAATATTCAGTATCAACAAATGTATTCGTTTTCCTTTCTACTTTTCCAAGCTGATTTGAATGTGAATTGTTTAAGCTCTGCTCAACCAGTCGATTATATAATTGGTTGGGTATGTGGTTCTTCTTCTTAAGAAGCCGTTTTAGTTGCCCCAATTTATTTTCGAATTTAAAAGCGCTAATATTTTCCAGTGAGCCATATAATAAAGCATCATCCGCTATATGAGTTAGGCAGTGAAAGTTATATGTTACTGTGGTTTCATTATAATACACTGGAACATACATCACAAAATTTGTTAACATAGCTCGAGCACACTCATTTTGTGTTTTATATTTATTTTCATCTAATAAAATGCGCATAGCCAAACTTAATTGCATAAAGTGTAAATACCGCCTTTCATCTAAAATATTTTTCAATATAAATGGTCCACTATAAAGAAGGAACTGGCGAAACTCTGTTGCCTTGTATCGCTCGAATTCCTTCAAACCTCGAGACCTTCGACAAAACTCCCGCGGAATTTGGGATTTTAGGTGCTGTAGTTGGTCATCCAGCAATTTGATTTCTGCTGGTAGCAGAGAAAAAGGAAAATTTTTTTTTTATCCATGCCGTCATCAAGGACTTAACAACACCGAGGCAAACCACGTGCATGTAATCAAGGGGAAATGACTTTACTATATCTATTGGTATTTTCTCTATTGCCATTTGGGTGCTCGCTATATGGTGATTTGTATATTCATGTGCTCTAAAACTTTCATCGGTTCTTAAAACGTTATTTTCAAGTTTGAAAGTCATGCGTCTCTGAACATATTCTCCACTTTGCGTACACTTATGGCAGGAATTATAACCTGTATGACTTTTGATACCCATAACAAGGGACCTTGCAGGTGCATCACATACAAATGACCGGCACCTAACTATAAGTTTTTCCATTACAAAAGAAGTTAGATTCAATAACGTCATTTAGTTCCTCGATGAATGGCATTAAGAATGCATTAACATCTTTTGGTTTATTATTGCCAGAATAAACTCCTACAGTGTGTACTGTTTTTGTACCATTGATATTCACCATTATAGGCCAAGCTTGAGCCAAAGAACTTTTTGATATAGGTAGCCCATCTATATTGATATTTAATTGAATAGTGTCACTATTATACGATGAATAAGAGAGGAAATCCGTCAAACAATCTTTTAATCCGTAGTGCACATATTCACCACCTGTTAGCTGAACAATTGGGGCATCTCTAGGTGTTTTTTTCAATGATCTCGCGTCCCTTGGTAGGCATGGCTCAATTTTCTTTAAAATTATCAATAGTTCATTTAGGGCATAATTAGAAATTAAATGTTTTACACTCCACTTAGCCAACTCATCTCGGATATTGTAGTTTTTAACAAAATTATTAATTGAAGTTTCATCACTTTCACCCGAAGTTGAGTATTCAGAAATTATTTCTTCAATTGAACTGTTATTTGGAACACCAGCACTGAAATCTTGAACTTTATCACTTTCACTTGGACATTTACAATTATTTTCGTTTATTGACCTGTTTTTAGGAACATTAGGACTGAAATCTTCCACTGATTCATTAATTTTTTTTTTTATTATTTAAAAGGAGTTCAATAACTTCTTTTGTTTGTCTTCTAACACTTTTTTTATAGTTATTTGGCATTTTAATTATTTTATTAAAAAATTACCGATTAGTATTAATTTAATATTCAATTCTACGTTCACTCACTTTAAAATTTAAAACTAAATGTGCACGCAAAACATTTTCAACAAGTTTGTAAAAGCAAAAATAACGGTACATGACTTTAGAATGTATTACTTTGTTCAATCATTTTAATGCGTCATTCAATAGTCGTTTATAAGTAAACTTTAGAAAAAGTTGTGTGTAATAATTGTTTCTCAAGCATTGTTTAAAACTGTTTGTGTATTCAAAATCTGTCAATATTAATGTAAGCGACATTGAAAAAACTTAATATCTACTGTTTATATAAGCTTATTCTTAAGTTCTATTGCAGTTTGATAGCAATTTGGTATGCTGGGATACCACATACATTGCACATGTATGCACATTGGGGTTCGCCTTGCCTGTATGGGTTAAAATTTTTTGAATGTTTTCGGGTGTAACTCCCTTTTAAAATGTTCTTCACATCAAAAAAATAAGCTTCGAAAAATTTTTTTCGGAAGGCGTGGCTTATTCGCCCTTAAATTAGTGATATATGCCCAATATCAACCAAATCAATATAAATGTTATTTATATACGAGTATGTGCAAAGCCTTACAAATAAGAATCTGGATTACAGTTAACCAATGGATTTGAAACCGAAATCCCTAAAAACGTATCACACTACATTTTTTTCTAAAAAATTCTGCAAAAACACCATTATTACCCCAAATATACACACAAATAAAAGACTTTTATAATTATTTGAATCCCATCTTTGTTTTGTTCTAGATATGTATGTATATCAAATACAGAAAAATATTATTTTTTTGATTTGTTTTCAAAAATAAGTTTTGGAAAAAGATTAGATTTTTGTTTAATATTTACTATTTATACGTATATTTACCATATAAATTTTTGAGGTCGTTTTCATCGAATAAGGGTTTTTTTTAATTTAACTTCAACTGTTCCCATTATTATTTGCTTTTCGTCGTCGTCACGTGACAAAACTTGATTAAATTTTTCCATCAACTTTACCGCTACCACTTTTAGGTTACTTACAATATCTAAGCATGCATTGTAAAAGAAAAGAAAATCTTTTGATGAAATTTAATGTTTATGTTAGGATGGGAAATGTTAAACTTTTTGATGTAAGTTTTATTGGACTTGAAGCAGCCACCATAACTTTTTTTTAATTTGTTAAATATTTGTTCATAGAAAATGGCCAAAATGATTGCAAAATTTCTGTAATAAATTTTAACTAATATTTTCATCCACCAGATCATATACGAGTACATATACATTTTTTAATAAATTTTAATCTTGATTAGGGGCTTCAGCAGCTGTTGGCGCTTTTATCCAAGCTTTTAAATATATTTTTACTATAAAAATTATGTAGATTGAAGTGTGCTCGAAATAAAAATATTTTTAATTTATTAATGGCCTTAAACATCAATCGCACATGGTGTTAGACACCCGGCATTCGAAAATTAAACTTTGGAACCAATTCTCCAAGGAAAACTAAAGCCAGTTGAAGAAGTTCTTTGTAATCATACCCCGGATCGCCTACTATTTTTTGCATGTTAAATAACTTTTTTAATTTCTGCCTACTCTTCTCTAAATTTGCTAAATATTTGTACACTGGGGTCAGAAGATTTTTAAATTTTGCCACCAAAAACGCTCGATAGGATGACGCCAAGGGAAATACAAAAGTACTTTTTCCAATATTTTCTCAAAATGAGCACATGCACCCTGCTTACGCCCTAAATTGGATGTTGCAATATCGCACCAGAGTCCCATTATTGCAGCAAATTGGAAATAGCTGTGTGGCCTATTCCTTTCCCATGCCGATAGAAATCGGTGGAATCACAAGTAACTGATCAATTCCGTTCAATGATATTGGCGCATTTTTAGAAATCATAATCAAAGTGGAAACTAATGAAACAGAAACTAAAAAATAGTTCAGAGATATTTTTAGATTTTATTTGTAAGTTAATAACTAGTGCAGCAACTGTGCTAAATGGAACAAAATTGTGTAAAAAAATTTAACATTTTTTATTTTCAAACCGTGTAAAAAAGACCGCGTAAAAACAGAAGTAGGTGTACATACTCCAATGGTTAAGTGTAGTAGAAGCATAAAATTCGATAAACAACCGCAAGAAATTCAAAATAACGAGCATTTCGGAAATGTCTACAAAACAGCCAAGAGAATTCAAAAGATTGCTCAAGAAAACTGTATGATAAGTATAGTAAGCCTCAGCGTCATTTTCATTTCTAGAAGTCATGAAAATAACAATAAAAATCTTAAAGCGAATTATTTTGCTTGTTTGATAAAAATAATGATAACCTCATACTCATGCACGGTATTTTGCTATGTTTTAGAAAATACATGAAACTGCGTAGTAAAACAGTTTGTTTTTGCAGCAAAAAAAGAGGAAATACTATAGCGCAATTCAGAATGTTGTGCATTTGAGATTGCAAATTTATACAATTGTAAATATTTACAATCAACTACACTGTGTTACAAAAAAAACGAAGTCGAAATACCTGAGATGTGATGTTATTTTTATTGTAGGTGCTGTCGAGTAGATCAAGAATCTGTATTTGAAATTTCCGGGACACCCCCAAAATCTGGAGTTACGGGTAAAAACTCGGTTTATCGTAACTCTATGCACTTATAAATCTGTAACTTAGTTGAATATTAACCGATTTTAAATTCTAGAACGAATTTAAAAAGAAGAGACTGAGGGCTTTAAAATACTGTATAAGATGTTCATATTACTCTCAAAACCATGTTAGTAATTTAACCGCAAAGGATTTTTCCACTTTTTGCTATTTTTCATATTCGGACATGTGTTTTTGCAGTATTTTGTAAGAGAACACTATTTTTTATACACATAATATGAAGGCACATATATATTGTAAAAAAAATTGGTTTTTAAAATCTGTTAAAAACTAATTGATTTATTAAACTTTTTGTAAAATCAAAATATTTGCACAAATCCCTGCATTCAGTTTTTTGTGCTCTTTTAATACGATATTTGTTTTGTTTGTTTTTCTTTCTTTTTAAACAAAACGATGTAGTAATCATAAAACATATATATAATCATTGGAAGTGGCGGATTTAACCTTGATTCCTCCCTAGGCACTCTTTAATATGCCGCCCTTTTAGATTATCAAAAAAACAGATTTTTTTAAAAACTTAAATTATTGTGTATTCATTTTCATTAATTTAGATACTGTTTAAAGCTATAAATACTTTACGGAAGTTATCGTAAATACATAAACAGCCCCATTATAAACAGAAATTCCTCATGAAATTTTTCCCTTTTTCCTATTATGAATCAAAATTTCCTTATTTTACTTTTTAGACCGTTTTTATAAACCGTGTAAAAGGGAGAAAACTAAAAAGCTAAAAATATGTTTAAGTTTTGGGGTTTCCCTAAAAAAATTCCCTCACAGAAGAGAGACATTTTTTCTTGAGAAAAACCTTTGTTCATGAAACAAATTACTTGCGAATATTTATAATTAAGCTGAAATACTTTTTTTCAAACATGGCAAGTTACATCTAATTATAAATTGTTTGAATTGTAAAGTTTTTTTATATTATTGTTATTATTGAATATGTCAATATTGTGCTCTCAGCATACCAATGAATTGTGAATTATTGATGATGAAATATATCTCTTGTAAAAAACTTAATGAAATTATACTAGCGAACCTCGTGGTAAAATTAATGATAGGTTGTTTTTGATACGGCACTTACATATATTGCAAATTTTTCGAATTTTTTGTATGGAAATTTACATACAAATTAAAAAAGATTTAAATTTTATATGTAATGACTTCTACATGAATTGTGAATCAAAATTTTATTACTCCTAAGATTGTACAACAAACAAACAAAATTTTATAATTGTTAATTTAATCGCCAGTGTGCAGGAAAAAAATATATATGGTATATTATTTTGATCCTCTTGATTAAAGTTTAAAATAAAAATGAATGGCATGCCCATTGCCGAAGAATAACGTTATCCTGGGGATTTTTCATAAAATATGAGTTATTTTTCCTTTTTCTTAACAACTATAGATAATAGACCGATTATTTAATTTGAACACGTTTTCGGAAATAAAATATATGTTTTTTTTTTTAATTTGATTATAATTGTTCCAATCTTTTGGCCAATTCAAAGCAGATTCATATCAGTCTTATTTTAATTTTTTTTTGTTTTATATATAAATTAAGACATATATATATGTACACGTCCAGTTATTCAAAGATTTCAAAATGATTAGAAGTATGTTTTCCGGTCTAATGCTACGCCCTAAAACTTCTTCTAAATACGCCCTCCAACTAACGAATCGTTGGCATATGAAGAACACGTGTTCGGCATCTTTAACGACATTACCATCACAGCTCTGAAAAAACGATATAAGTACGACTTAAAACAACCATGTCCACTTAAAAATTGTGTAATGTAGAAGTTAAAGTCACCATGCCTCCTTGCTAACCATGTCTTGATGTCAGCTATCAGAAAGTAAGTTTATCTTCCCTTATCAGTTGCTCTCCATCGTTCTTGCCACTTCACACCATCCGTACCGTCCAACACGGCCTCCAGCTCGATGGGTATCATGCCGGCAATTACACAAGCGGTTTCGTCCAAAACTGTTCGGAATGCGCTACATACTCGGAGGGCAGCCAGCCTATACACAAGGGATATCAGACGCACATAAGCAGAATATCTCAGTGCGCCTGACCATATAGGGGATGCATTTAGGATAATACTCCTTACTACACTAGTCAGCAATTTTCTCTGCAGATATTTAGGACCTCTTGTATTCGGCATGATCCGGAACAGCGCTAAGTATGTTTTTGATGCTTTGGAGCCAATATACTGCAAATGCTCATGAAAAGACAGACGGCTGTCAATTATGACTCCAAGGTATTTTAACACTCTTTGGATTCTATGCTACACGCGCCAATGTTTAACCTAATTGTTTCCCTAGTCTTACGACTGCTAATTAAAACTGCTTCTGTTTTATGGTCTGCGAAAGTTAAGCCCATTGATCTCAGCCAAGATGTTAGAATCTGAACACTGGCATTTGCAATGGTTTTCACCTCGACTAGCTCTTTCGATATACATACTAAGGCTATGTCGTCTGCAAATCCTACTATCTTCACCCTTTCAGGTAGGTTTAACCTCAAAACCCCATCGTACATGGCGTTCCACAGCAGTGGGCCAAGTACTGATCCTTGAGGCACCCACCAATGATCTTGCGTCTCCTAATACCCTTATCAGTATCATAAACTAACTCTCTATTCCGGAAATAGTACTGTATAATTGCCAGTAGATAACCTAGGATGTCTAATCTAGCTAAGACATCAACAATATGTTTGCCGTATTAAAGGCGTTTTTCACGTCTAAAGTTAAAACTACACAATACTCTTTTGCTCCATGTCTCCAGCTTTTCCCCTGGATAGTCTGAGCAGCGGTTTCTACTACAACTTTGATAGCATCCACTGTTGATCTTGCTTTCCTAAAGCCAAATTGGTTATCTGATAAGCCACGGTTAGCTTCAATATAATCTTCCAATCTTCTACAAATTATGCTCTCTAACATTTACCAGTTGTATCTATCATACACAGCGGTCGGTAAGAGGAGGGGTTATCTAACGGCTTATTATCCTTGGGTAACAATACTAACTTCTATCGCTTTCACATTGTTGGAAAGGTGCCCTGGCTCAAGTATGCGCTTACTACCTTCATTATATGTTCAGGGTGGAGTTTAATAGCTTCTTTTATAACTATATTCGGAATGCCATTTAAGCCTGGTGCCTTCTTGTCTTTAAATTTTGAGACAGCACCTTCTATCTCGGAAATCGTAGCCGGAGGAATATCGGAAAATTCTGCCGGATGCCTTTGTGGCCATGTCGGAATTTCATGTTGGGGAAATAGGTGATCTACAATTCCTTCGAGGATAGGGTCTTCTCATGGTGGCGATGGACCAAGGTATTTAAGTTTCTTGGCTACCAGTTTATATGCAAGGCCCCAGGGATTACTATCTACCTCATCACATATACTGAGAAAAAACCTACGCTTGCTCCTACGAATTGCAATCATTAACGCTTTCCTTTTTTCCTTATATAGATGGTGGTATACACTATTCTCAAAACTACCTCAGGTCCTTGTACAAGGTGGCGCAAAAATAACCTTCCCATGTTTTTTGGCTGTAATTTAAAAAAAATATGAAAAACTTTGATTCTTCTTGTGGATTATTTTTATTTGGTCTTTTAATTTTTTTACATCAAGTCGAGAATATGATGTCATGTAAATGGCCGCCGCCACAGTTGATTGTCATTTGAGCCCTTTTTATGGCATTTTCCATCACTTTGGCCAAAACTTCCGGCGATAAGTCCTCACATTCTTGACTTTGAGCGGGTGTAATGGCTCTTCGTGGGTTACACGCGGATTTTCAGTGCCCCAGAAGCGTAAATTTTGCTTATTTACGTACCCGCTAAGATGGAAATGGGCCTCATCACTCATGATTATTTTTGATGAAAAATCATCTTCCTGTTGGTGGTGATTAAGGATGGCTTGAGCGTATGTTAGACGCGATTGGCGGTCAGCAGCTAACAGCTGATGCACCGTCTGGACTTTGTACGGAAACATCTTCAAATCTTGTACCAAAATTCGCTGTAAAGACCGTCGACTGATACCCATTTGCGTGGCACGTCGTCTGGTCGATGTTGACGGCGCTTCCATGACATCCTCGGCTACAGCAGCAATATTCTCTGCAGAACGGCTACTCCGGGTTCTGCCACGCCTGGCAGCATCTCGTGTTTTGCCAGTCTCTTCGAGGCGAGACGGCCAGGAAATCTGCGACGAAATTCACGTTGTGCCAAAGTCACCGACCGATTATTGGTCAAATAAATAGTCACCAATATTCCGCGTTCTGGAGCAGTGTAGCGTAACATTGTTTATTAACGTGTATTTCGCATGTGTTTACTACACAAATGTCAAAACAGAACTGACATTAGAGGCCAATAGCAAAATTTATAGCATTTTCTGATAGGAGGATTACTTTTGCGCCACCTTGTATAAAGCCTTCGGGCACTTACACACTCTGATCGCAATTTAGCAATTTCATCATTCCACCAGTAGGCTGGAGGCTTATTCAGTGACCTATTACGCTTTAACATATCTACAGTACACGCACTTGTGATATTACTTACTAATTGTGCTGTCATATCTTCAGATGAACCAATCAGTTCCGTGTTCTCCATACAAGCTGCGAACAAATCCTTATCAAAGGTATTTACGTTCCATCCTGTTAACCCTCGCGTTTGTACAGTCATATGGTGCTGTACATCTTGTACATCTATAGTTATAGCGCTGTGATCGCTATGAGTATAAATGTCAGATATTCTCCAGTTCACTTGGCTTGCGATGCTGCTACTGACAAATGTTATGTCAATCACAGATCCACAATCACCCCTGATGAACGTTTGTTCAACTCCATTATTCATTAGTACAACATCCAGTGCAGTAAAAGATTCTAAGAGCACTCTGCCTCCTGTGTTTGTCAAGCGGCAGCCCCATCAACAGCCCACGCATTGATGTCACCTGCTATAATGATTAGGTTTCTGGTAGCTGCATCTGCTACTATATTAAAAACAATGATCCGAAAGTCCTCTATAGAATATCTTGGGGGAATATAGCATCTATATACTGTAATGCCAGAGATTGTGGCTCGGGCATATCCACATTGTGATGTCATTCTATCTCAAAGTGTTAGCGTGCTGGTGTTCCATATCGCCGATGTATCCGTATTATCAGAAACCCAATTTACCGATCCCATGGTTCTATATGGCTCACTCAGCACAGCAACATCTACATTTAAATCTCGAACTCTTTGCTTAAGAAGCTCTTGAGCTGCCTGGCAATGGTTGAGATTTAACTGTAATAAACGCACTTTGATGCCATAGGTTTTCTTTTATACCCTAAGTCTTTGTAGCGCTCTTTTGTAGTACGGACAAACTGCACATTCGGTGACATGGGCACTAGCGACGTCGGTTCCACTCCTACAAAGCAAGCACGACGGCTTATTGCAACACGTTCCAATTTTATGACCGGTTTTGCCACACCGTAAGCAATTTTTTGAAAGGCCCTGCCCCTTACAATTACCGGCTCTGTGCCCATAGTCAAGACACTTATAGCATCTTCTTGGAGTTACCTTTTCTCGTATTCGGCATATGACCCAGTCAATACGTATCTTCACTGTCTCTACCGGACAGCTACCTAAGGCAGCACTTAAACCAATGATGGCAGTTTGTGTTCCTCCGTACGCTTTCCTTAATGATTTAATTGCAGCAAGCTGCAGACATTTAAATTCGTCGGACTCTTTTATGAGGGCTTCATAGATATCCTCCTTAGAAGTTACCCCATCTATATCCCTAATCTCAATCTTAACCTCATGGGATAGTGTCTTTACTTCAGCTACCTCAGGTAGTACTTCTTCTACAGTCGACCTGAAATCACTTGTATTTTGTTGTGCGGGCTTACCGAGCTCCAACAATAACTCACCCTTCGCAGTCTTCCTTATATTCTTCACATTTTGACCCATACTGTTCAGCTTAGGGTCTTTCTTTACCTGTCTTAGGATATCAGCGTAAGAAGCATCCTACGACGTTTTAATAACCAAAGCATCTGGTCGTATTTTCTTCTTTTTAGTTCTTACCCTAGGACGAATCTTAATCCAGTTATTACCTTCAACATTCGGATCTGGTTTACCACCCGCGTTTTCACCTGCCATCTTGGGTAAAATATCTCCAGTTTTCTTAACCGGCTTATTGGGAGTTATAACCCTCTTCTTCTTAGATTTGTTATCCTTTGGGCTTAGGGTATTATCACCTCTTTTACGCTTTGGGGTTGCACCTATCACAAGGGTCGGCCTTGCCGGTTCATCTGTCTGTGTCTGTTTGTTAGTCTGAGGTCTCTTTTCACCAACATGTCCACTACTCATCTCATCTACCACTTGCATATATAACGCCTGTATCTCACGGGACATGATCACAATATCTTTGTGCACGTTCGAATGCAAACTTCAAGATATCTAACAACTTTGATATTTTATCTCCTAATTTCTTCACACTATTATTTGCCTCACCACTATCAGCAACGCTGTTGGGAAAGATATTAGCTCCACTATTCCCTTCTGTAGGAGGTGATCTCATGATCACCGACTTCCTCGCAATTGGGTTTTCAGTGCCTCCCATATTCAACTCATCATATTTATCACATCTATTTTTATTTAAATTATTTTTGTTCATGCTAAAGGGGTTCAAACTCAAAGCCGCTATCTCCATTCGAATGTGCAGTCACGTTAAGACCCCATGGGTCCCTTGGCAAGCAGTGAGGTCCATGCGAGGGTTGATGAAGAGATCTTATGGATCTTCCTGCCAGAGCCATCCGAACCTGCACCAATAACTTAATGATGATGAACTTCAAACGTACTTTGAGACTTGCCAAGTCTTAAAAGGATGGGGCAGTTGTGGCATTAGCCTGGGAGCCATTTCATTAGAATTTTACTTCTACATACTCAGGTCCCAGAATACGACAACCGTCAGCCCAGGGTTACTTCAATTCGATTTCGTAATGTCGTAATTTAGACCGTGCTGGACTTGGTCTTAATGCTTTTCAGCGGTGGTCGAGAAAGGCATCCGCCATTAATACGGGTTCGGATGCTGTTCAGGGACTTGCACAATATAGGCCACCACGAAAACACAAGTATGCGGGGCATTTATTTAGAGCAGCCCGCATCCTGTGATAACTCAGGGTCCGCGGGGTCGTTACTCCCGTTATCTTCATAAGAAGATACCCTCGTATGTAGGTGTTTATATTTAAATTTTAAAAACAATTATTCCCGAACAAAAAAAGGGGAAACAACAATAGGAATCTAAAGGAAACCATGTCAAGAATAAAATCTCATGTTGATTGTTGTAAAAAATAAAAGTCTTAAAGATTAATTCTTTCCCATATTGTTATTACAGCTTTTGTAATTGTTGTTCTTGATTTAACTATTGTTTATTTAAATCTGAATGCATGTGAGTGTTTGCCAAATGAGTAAAATGTATTTAATTTTACAATAATATTTAAAATGGTTTTACATTTCTTTATTTCTCAGTCATATGTAGATATGTATGTAATAGAGATGTAAAGAAATATATATTTTTAACAATACAAATATACAAATATCCAATATTCGCGAATACAAATATTCAATTTTAAATTTAGTCCCACTTATCTAAATGCAATTTATTGTAATTTGTAATTGAGTTTTTAAGAAGAAAAAATTTCAATTTAGAACGATTGTTTGTTTCTGTATAATAATAGACTCTTTCAAGTGCACTATAATTAAAATACATGTAAGGCTATTCTGTAAATCGATATCTGTTAAATTTCACATTAAAATTTAGCTCGAATAAATATTTTAAGCGTTCAGAAAATATTTAAAATAACACAAATAAGTCAGCTTATGCAACAAAAATGTATTTGGAAACCGTTCAATTTGAAATCACTCGATTTACAGAACATGCTTAATATCTAGTTTCAAAGATTTAGCAATATTCGATTGTTTCGTAGTGTTACTGTTAAGGCTGAGCCATGGCATAAGTATATCACATTTTGTTTGATAAAATTTTTCATTATATTCATTAAAGAAAATGTACCTTGAAGCTAAAATTGTACCTTATCCATAAAAAATGAACTTATGAAAAGATAATATTATTTTATACTCGTAGTTTGATATAATTGCTTATCCAAGTTTTTTAAATAATTTTATTATATTTCAATTGCAATAAATTTGTTGTAATTTGCAGTCATAAAGGATTTCCTTTTTTAATAAGTGTAAACAATAGGAATCGATATGTTTTTTGAAAAATTGTATAGCAGGCAATTCTAAGGAATATTCGCATAAAAACCATAGCAAATCGACACGTAGTTTCGTATAATTGAATTACATATATTTTGAAAAACCATAATACAAATCAAAAATCTAATATATGTACATACATACATCATTGGTTTTGTGTTTGTGTAGAGGAAATTCGCTTATTATAATAAAAATCTTCATCCGAAATTAGATTTCCGCGAGCTGTGCTGTATGTCAGTATGTTATTTTTTTTGCTACCTGAGTGCATTTTGTGCAGCCGTGAGAGGAGGTATGCCCAGGAACGCAGCAAACAAAAGATTTTGCTGGTGTATCACAGCACAAATTTCGAAATTCAATGTCAATAGTTTTACTTAAAATATCCAGTTTACCAATTAACAAATTTGCTTCCATAATAAATTCTTTTAAATAGTCTTCAACGCAAAGTGGTTTACCAGGCCCCACATAAATACCTAATGGCATAGGCAATATTTTTTCTTTAACATTTACTACTTTAATCAGAATAGGCCAGAGCTGCATTCTGGAACTCTTGAATAGTGGGATGCCATCAACATTTATATCTAGTTCGACTTTTGAATAGTTTTGTAAAGTATTTTCCACTCTTTTAAGCTGATTTTCGATGCCTAAATAGTGGAAAATGCCTGGTGGAACACTTCTAACTTCAATTTTCTTTTTCCTCCCTAAAAGCCCTTCTACTGACAGCGGAACATCCATGCCTTCCTCTGACAAAATTGCAAACAATTCTTCAGCGCAGCTTCTTGTAGGTTTAGTTTTAATGAACCACTTTTTTAATTTTTGCTTCAAGGTAAGCTTTGGTAATTCTGGAATCTTTCGCAATTTGTCTTCTTGTTTGCATTCTTCTTCTATGCACGCCTGAGGGCCAATGTTATTCACAAAATCAAATTCTTCACACTCTTTTAAATTTTTGCGGTGCAATACTCTACTTTTATATTCAATTATTTGTTTTTTAATTTTCTTTTAAAATATCTTTTAGATGTACTCATTTTAAAATGTTTTAAAAATACCTTTTAATAAATTTTGTAAACTAAACTTTTTTACGCACAAGCGACTTCACTAACAAAGCAAACTAAAATAAAAGGGAAATCACAAAAATATATTGTTTCTTCTTTATGCATGCTTGCCACACATTGTTTTATTATTTAGCCGGTCACCGTGGTTTTTAATGTATGGTAGCACTTAAAAAATCAAAGAAATGCAAATGAAAATTAGTATTTTGCATTTAGACATATTTTTTATAATAATGATGGTATAAATCATCGATTTGAAATCAAATTTTGTTAAACAAAAATTCTATCAGTCCACAAGTGGTTCCCTTGTACTACATCTAGTACTAGTACTCATAAGCACTAGTATTTTTATATAAAAACTCTAACCCCGTTTTCACTAGTACCTTTTGTTCTAGTAATTGTACTAGTAGCTTTAAGACAATTAACTTTCAATCTCCTGAAGGGTAATTATCTGCCAGTCCCACGATGTCACAAGTATTCGTTCTTTCGTACAACAAATTCTAAAATTTTGTTTTTGTTTTAAATGTACTCGTAATTGTACAAAAGAAGGAATATGTGTGACATCCTGGGACTGGCAGTACGCTTACTTTCCAAAATTTTTTTTGGTGTATTTGTGAAGTAAAGCACTATTAGAAAAAATAATATTTTAAAACCTGGCGATTACTGGAAAAATTACGATCACCGAAGTCACTCGGCAAACCAAACACACTAACCAACGTTTTGATGTGACACAGTAATAATTTAAGTGGCATACTTTGGCTGACTTCTTCATTATTAAAACCAATATTAAAAAAAATATTATAATGAAATAATGCTGTATATCAATTTAATTTAAAAACGTGAAAGTAATAAAAAAATTTAATTTTGGTCTAAGCAACAAACAGAAAACTTAGAAAAACACACAACTGATTTCATTAGAACAATGGCAGTATGTATTAAGATAAATAAATATTTATGTAATTATTTAGGAAAAAAACAAAAATCAATTCAGATTAAAAAGTACATATACTATGTAAAAGTTTTGTAATATCTTGGTCTATCTTTAAATAATAGCAGGAACAGTTTTTTATAGCTAAGTGTTTTTTTGCATATAAGATACCTTCGAGAGTGCTGTTGTCTAACACTGTGATAAAAGACAAAAAAAAATAAGACCCGTGTCTCCCAGTTTTGCTCAAAGTCATGCACTTTTTGTTTTATGGGCCCCAAAGATTTGGGGCCTCGGTGTCATTTTTGCGAAATATTAATCATTTTCTCAGGCTCATATCTTGCAAATCGTTCAGAATTGTTATTTACTCTCTGAGGCAAAGTTTTAGATCTTGTCATAAAAAACAAAAATTGTAAACACGAAAAATAAAAAAATCGTCATCTTCAAGATAAAAATCGCAAAAAAAATTTGATTTTTTAATCTTTTTTTTACTGTTCAGGTCCATATTCTTAGGAACATTTTTGTAATACATAGCAATGTTGAAGTAAAGAAAAAACATATGAAATTAAAAAAATTTCGGGAAAATTTTCACTTTTGCGGTTACCTAAGCGTTACCTGAACGGTATTAAGAATCAATCCTAGGAAGTTTATATGTTCTAAAGAGTTGCTTATTGAGATCTTGGAAATATTTTTGTAGTTGATTGTTTTCTTAAAAAATGTAAAAAAAATCTATATTTTTATAAATTTTTTGCGATTTTCATCTTGCAGATGAAGATTTTTTGTGTTCACAATTTTTATTCTTTATGATAAGATCTGCAACTTTGCCGCCTGAGAAAATGATCAGTATTTTGCAAAAATGACACCAAGACCCCAAATCTTTGGGGGCCCATAAAAAATACTGCATGACTTTCGGCAAAACTGGGAGACACGTGTTCTTTTTTTGGCCTTTCATCACGCAATGGTGTCCGTATATGGTTATTTTTTTCGTGTTGCACTGTGTAATCTATTTCTATATTTAGATGTGCTTAAATTGACTGTTGAGAATATTCGATCAATATTTGCTGAAAAAATGGGAAGACATATTAAGTTTTAAACAAATTTTGACATGACGGGAAAAGCTAGAATGTTGTCAGCACGAGTTATTTTTATACTTTTGACCAAAATTCTTCACAGCTAAGATTATTTAGAGTTGTAAAATAGTCATTGAATTTTATAAAACGGAGTTCTCTAAATTTTCCATCTACGTTTTGAATATCCTTTTCAATAATTAAATTTGAAAAATTGTGTATTAAGCCGGTCAAGGAATTAAGTTGTCATATAAATTTGAACATACATTTTTATAAAATCTATTTCGCAAATTTCCTATCTCGAACCAAAATTTTTGTAGTTATTTTACGTATATCTTTATACTTTTTGGTGTTTATTAATTATTGGAACTTGTACTCATTTTCAAACACCTTCAAAAAGTGGCTTGAATTTTATTAAAACTTCACTTTGTGGTACAGTTACAACGAAATTAGAAATCATAATTTGAGAAAGAAATCATCAAATCATATTTTGGTTAAAAAATCATCCAAATAATGATAAAATCATCCTTCTGACAACGCTGGATTGGATTTAAATGCGAACATTTCTATTTACGATAAATTTTATCATAAATTATCTATGATGATTAGTCCGGGGACTGTGCTTGATAATGCACAATGAATGAAACTTTATATTTGTTATTCGTTCGAATATTAAAAAATGTAATATTTAAAATTTGTTAGTTTTTTCGAACAAAAATAAAAATAAAGACTTTTGTTCACACAATTTAAAATCAAAATAATTTGCCAACACTAATTAATATGCACTCAGCCGCTAGTACACTTAGCTATTCAAACAAATTAAAATTCAATCTGCTATTCCAAAAAAAAAAACAAATTTCTGAAAAATATTTTCTAAAAGAATTCAAAACTATTGTTATTGTTTAGTAATTCTTACTAAAAAATCCTCTCATTTAAGCGTTTCTTGTGACGGTCAGAAAAATTAAACCTAAACATTTTTCTAAAATTAATTTAGTTCCAGCTGTTATCTATCCAACTTTAAGACTGTTATACAACATTGTTTGAATAGTTTTATTTTTAACTAAGAACAGAGCACTCTCTGCGTGACGTCTCCGTAAAATATAGCACAGTCAATGTCACAAATAAATAAATTCGAATGCAGTTATATGCGAAATGTAAACGTAAAAGTTGAAAAAAGCAACGTATAACGTCCGACAGATTCCTTGTGCCTCGGCCTTAAGTGCTTCTACACGTTTAAGTTAAAATTGTACATAAGTAATATAATAATTTGACATTTATAGCGGTGTTAAAACTTGTATAATTTTTCCTTCCAGTAGGCAGTAAAACGATAACACTTTAGACCAACGCCTCATCTAAATGCCACTGAAAAATACAACCATCATACGTCACTGCACATCTTTAACCCACCCTCAAAATAGTTACCATTTTAAAATAATAGCAATAAAAATTATAAAATGAAGCAAAAATCGTTAGCAAAAAGTTAAGAAAATTACAAAACTCTTCGTCTATCAGATCATTTAATAAGTCCCATTGGATAAATAACGCTAAATGATTGTACATATATTCTGCCAACATTTATTACGCCGGATAAACATTTATACACACATACATATACACTTACATATATTTATAGGTACATATGTACATTAATGGGTCCCAAAAAATTTTTTCCCATTTTTATAAGTATCCCAGCGTTTTTTGAAAGCTTATAGGAAGGATAAAGTATTTTTGTGATTTTTTCAGATTCTTCGGAAGAGGGTTAGAGGTCGCTAAAATCGAATTTAACGCAAAACCCGAGTTTTCTCGGCCCATTAGCACGATTTTCTTTGTTACTATGTCACATTTTTCTTAAAGAAAACTTCAAGATTTACTTCTCTCTACAGGTATTATAAGTTTCGGCTATTTTTTGCTCATTTGTGTACCCTTTCTGACATTTTTTTTTGTAAATTTAGCATAAATTTTAAAAATAACGTTTCGTAGCGACATCTAAACCTCTTCCGAAAAATCTGAAAAAATCACAAAAATACTTTATCCTATAAGCTTTCAAAAACTGGTAGGGTACTTATAAAAATCGAAAAAAAAATTTTTTGGGACACACTAATGTACATATGTTTACATAATGTAATGTACATAATATACAAGTTCTGTTTAGTGATAACCAAAAACGTACAACTTTAAAGGAAGATAAATATAAAAAAGCGGATATGAAAACATTGATTTTGTACATGTAGACATTAAATTAGAACACATTTTTTGCTCCTTTAAGCAGGCATGCGGACTGTTCCTGTTTTGAAGAAAAAGTAATCTATGTTTAACACAACTAACACAACTATATTAGCACTACATTGCTTGTAGTACAGTACAGTGGGGTTAATTAGAAAAAAAGGGTAATAAATCTGTATCTTTGAAACTTGCGATCCGATTACAAAATAATGTATGTAAGAATCATAGAGGAGGACCTACGCTTTAAGGATTTTCTAATTTGAAGCACGCTGTTGAAACAGATAGAGGGTTACAGGATGTCAAAGTTGACTACCTCGGGCATGTAAAACTTTGTTGGCTTCATAGCTTTTACAAATATTACTTGACTTTAGCAAAGATAAAGAAATTACATTTTATTTAAAAAAAATATCTCTTATATTTTCAAAGATATGTGGCTTTCAATTTTTAAATTTTGTTTTTTCGCCTTGACTTTGCTCGCAGTTTTGTCAATATCTCCGGTAATAGCAAAGATAAAATTAAAAAGAAAATATTGTATGATTTGAAAATGTGCGTGAAGATAAATTTTAAAATTTACCACCCTAGACACGAACCATAGAGGTTAACAGGACTCTGTTAACATACTAACATAACTCTGTTAAACATAAAAAATTGTCCTTTGCATCAAAAATTTAAAAATTACCACATTTTTAAACAAAATGAACCAGAAAAATTAAAATATATTAACAACAAGTGTTTTCTAAAATATATTTATAAAAACTACATATTTCGAACTAATTCACGTACAAAAACACGTTTGAAAAAAATTTGCACAAAAAGGAACTTTGGCCTTTTTTTTACAAATGGTAGGAGATGGGCGAAAAATATTTTTCGGGGAAGATTTGCAGTCGTGTCTAGATGAATACCCAATAGTCAGAAGTCCTTACAGTAAAAAGGCATCTGATAAATCAATATGGCTAAAGTACTTACAATTTGCCAGTTTCGAAAAAATGTCCTCAGGGAGCGGCAATGGGTATTGATGAGTTTCGAGGGAGTCATTTAGACCAGTAGAAAAATCAGCACAAATTCTAACGGTGCCGTTTGGCTTTTTGATTACCACTATAGGAGCTGCCCAATCGGAGTAGTTTACAGGAGAGATAACGTTTATATCTTGTAACCTCCTTAAATCTTCTTCAACGATATGTTGGACCGCATAAGCCACTGGTCGTTTTGGACGAAAAATTGGTTGTATATTCGGTTTTGTTACTAAATGAGCTTTTGTTTTAGTACATAAACCAAATTTGTCATCAAAAATATCTGGAAAAGTTATTTTTAAACGATTAATGTTTTTATTGATTGAATATGGAACACTTTCCCGCATTTCTGTGATAACATTGTTGCAAATTGTGTTGATTGACATATCCTCTAAATGAAGTGCTTTGATGCAATCTAGACCCAACAGATTTAAGTCTTTTAATTTCGTGACATAACACGTAACGCTTGCTTGTCTGCCTTTAAATTTAACAGTGCAATCAAACTGTAGAGAAAGTGGAAGCTTTCCTGTAGCACTTCTGGCTGCTTGTTGAACCTGTATTGCATTTCCAACGTGTAGCTTTTGGAATGTATTTTCCGAGTTATGTCCGAAGCTGTATCAAATTGTTATGTACTTTCTATCCACATTTACTTTGTTTACAAATGAAATGCTTTTTGTTTCAGCCTTGTTCTTGTTGCTTTTGTTAAATGTTTCTGATTTTGTTTTTATACTTTGCTTTGTCTTCTTAGTCACCTCACAATAGCCTTCTTTGTGGCCCATTACTCTACATTGTTCACATTTGTGCTTTTTGTATGAACATTCACGAGCAAAGTGTAACCCGCCGCAAAACCAGCATGGATACTTTGGGGCTTTCTTGTCCGTTTTCCTTGCTTGCAACTGATTAACGTGTGATTCTGATTTTGAATTCTCGATAAGTACTGGATCTGTTTTTAAATTGATTACGCGTTGACATTCTCTTGACAGGGAGTCTAATGATATTGAACTTCCTTCATTTTCAATTTTATTTAATAGTTTAGTACGAATATCAAAATCTGATGGCGATTTTAAGCCCATGACGAAAATTAAGCACTTGAATTGATCAAGAGACAAATCCGTCAATTTAAATTGTTCACACTGCTTGTTTACTATACCCGCATATGTAATAAAGTCGGTATGAACATCTTTTGTGGTTTGTAAGCAGTTGTACCTGATGTTGAATTGGGACGATTGTATTCCGAACAACTCTGTGAGTTTAGCTACGGTCTCCTTGAAATTTAAGTCTTGCATGCTTCCGTAAAATAAAGTTTGTATACTTATTGTGGACAACGGTACTAAGTTTTCTTAGCAACAGGCGCGTTTTCGCTGCATCGTCCAGTTTAGCTGCATCGACTTCGAAAAGGTCTTCGTATCTAGCAAACCACATTTCAAATGTGAGGTTATGTTCGTCGAAATTGAATTCTGTGATATTTGAAGCCAGGGCTTCAATAAGGAACTCAGCATTATCACTCTTGAGCTTTTCGGATGTTTTGCCCACAAGCTCATGTAAAGCCAAGTTATGTTGTTGCTGTTCCTGTTGAATTTTAATCACTTGCTTCAATACTTCTTCCATATTGTTGAAATTTTGTTCTTTTTCAACATTCGCTCAAAGATGTCCTTATATTCTTGCTTTATATGCATATGTATTTATATACATATGTATGTATATTGATTGTATAATATCTTTGTGTTTACACAGAAGAAAATTGCAAGATTTAATTTTTGTTTTTCCTCGTCGCCACTATTATAATTCTTATCTAATTCACCCTTTATTCATCTTCAGTCTTCGATTAATTAAATTACATTACAATAATAATAAGAATGATAGAATGTCAAATACGCAAAATGTCAAATATAGAAAAGAATTGCCACCCAACATATACCGTTGGAATTTTTTTTATATAAAAGGATTGCTTTTTGATCTTTGTATCATTTATTTTTAAATTCTTTAATAAAATATTTACATAGAAATAAGCAAAGAAAATGTAACTCTGCAGCAACAGATTTATGATTAAACGCCTGTCTGTCAAACTCCATATAGAAACAATAAACTAGTTTTCCTTCTTCGTTTTTGTTTAACAGTCAGAAAATTTGCATTTCTGTTGTAAATATGCATATTCCATAAATATATTTTGGAAATAAGGAACAAAAATATTTTTATAATTTTTATATGTGTAATTATACAGAAATAACATCAAGACAAAAAGGTAAATCACATTGACATATTGTTTATTCTTGCATTTTGGTTTTTCATCAAATAAAACATTTTTTAAATGATACAAATTATTTCCAGTTATCAGGGCTGCCAGTAATATTCGTAAGATTTTGTAAATAAAATCGCAAAGTTGTCAGTATTTAAAAAAATTCCTCATAAATCGTCAGTAAAAAATTCTGTTTATACAATGATATTATTTCATTTAAAAACTAACAATTCAACAGATTTATTAAAAACAACAAAAACTTTAAACATTTTATTTATTTAAAAGCAAGATTTGAAGAGGTTTTGTTTCGAAATAGGTTATATACTTTCCAAAATAAACGTTAACTTTTTATGTGATATGTTTTATATTTTAATTTAAATAGAAATTCGTAGAATATACTGTTATAGAGTTTTTCAAAAACTTTCAATTCATCTGTAGAGTCGAATTAATTTTTTAATCTCTTCGATTTTATACGCGTACAAAGCTATGTACAGAGACTGCCTATCGTATGTACGTATTTTTCCGAAAATCCGACAAGCCCAGTAACAATATGAAAAATTAGTAAAGCTGAAAGTCCACACGACGCGTTCTATGCGTCATGCGTCCTACGCGTCTCTCAAAAAAGTTGAATCAGAGTATTTTCATAAAGCAGGTTACAAAACAAAAGTTTGCAACGCTTGTGACGCGTAAAAAGTTGAACATCATTCTATTTTTACGCGTCGTATACAACATATCAGCTAGTGCTGCCAAGTTCCGAGTCTAAAATTTTTTGAGATTCAACATTTTATTATTTGAAAGCTATTTTCGTAAGCAGTTGATGAAAAACGAATTAAAACAATTTAAAGAACATAAAACTTAAAAAAAATAACAAAAAGTCTGCAAACTTTTCTTAAAATTTGATAAGCAAAAACGTGTATAAAGCGTGGTGTGTAACTTGCAGTTTTTAAAGCGTCAAAATCTTAAAACGCATGAAACGAAAGCGAAAGAGTATTTTGAGCGGGAGTACTTTTTTCTTCTGATGTTTGAAACATTTTAGTTGTTAATATATGGAATAAATTTAGTTTTCTTAATCAATTTACTTTTCCTTATACAATTTAACAAGAGACTGCCTATCGTATGTACGTATTTTTTTTTTTTGTAGAATTTGAGTGTCAATATTAAACATATGTACGTATAAATGTATGTATGTACGTATATATGTACATACATACAAACAAGGGAATGAAAATAATAATAATAATAATAAGCTAAAATTTAATCTATTAAGTATAAAATATTGTTTTGGTACCAATCAAATAGTTTTCGCAGTTTTTTCCACACAATCAGAAATACTGCGGACATATTGAAATCCCATCAATGTTTCGATGTTTCATAGTGCTCCTTTATTGCAACGTAGTCATATCTCAAAAAAACTCGTTCGTCGGAAAACGAGTTTAAAGTTTTTAATTTACACACACATTGAAGGGAAAACAAATAAGTATTCCTCCTCAAGAGGTGAGTAAACAAGATATTTGTATGATTTTTTTACACAAAATGAATGTGACGAATATTTTTACATTTTTAACTTAAAAATGACGTTTGTTGATATATGACTACCTTGCAATTAAGGAGCGATATGTATAAATAATAATTTTTTTGTTAATGTCAAAAACAAATGACATGATTTTAAGTATTCTATAACTACACAAACATTTACATTTACGATACATTTACGATTTCTACGGTCGGCTAAAGAGGCCTTTAGTGTGTGTTCATTTTAATATGCCTGAAAATGGTCGTGAAAGGCTCTTAAATTACTTCGACAACACATATGTGATTTAAATATTTTTATTTTGACGCCAAAAAGCTTTTGTTTTCGAACGAGTTTTCCTTAATCGCTAAAAAATAATTAATTTTTTAAAGTGTGCACTTATAAGTTAGTTCGTCAATCGTTTATACAATAGTATATATACATATATCTGATACAAAAATTATTATAGACAAAAATCATAAAATCAACAATTTGAGATGGCTTAAATCCGATTGATATGAGTTCTCGTGATCTGCCGAAAAACTTGAAAATTTTCAATGAGCCACATTTCTTTATTGCCGTAGGTTGTGTAGCCCATAAAGCTTCGTATAAATTGAGTGATGTTCCTCAACTAAATATCAAATAAGATTATAAAAATTTTCCAATCCAACAGGAATAAGATCGCATATTATAAATGGATAAAATTAATAAAACCTCCAATTTCGCTAGCAGTTATTCTTAATGTAAATGTCTTTAGTCTCCCAGTAGATAATGGTACGGAAATATTTCTGATTTAAATTTCACCTAATTGAAAAAGTTAGCATTTTCTGCTATTTATCTCTTTGCTGACTTATTAATGTGTTAAATCAAAACAAATATTTTCTGTTACATCGAAACTACTTAATTCGTTAAAAATGCAACAAATCTCTAAAGGCTCCGTTAGCCAACCGTTGCTATACCGGTGCCGTACCGTACCGTACCGTTAGCACGTTGGTGCACTTAGAGAACGCTTAAAAATGTGTCATATTTTTTTGACTTAAATAAACAATGCAATGTACGGCCGAGATTTATCAATAAAAATATTATCTTGTAGCCTGGACAATATTTGCTGTAGAGGCATTCATTTGCCTGCACTAAAATTATTCATTTTTCGTCGTCCATATTAATTTTACAGTTTATATTTTTATATTTTAATAAATAAAGCAGCATTACCTTTCTTTACAAAAACTCAATATGCATCTATAGAATTAAAATACAGCAAGCTGTTCGCAACAGTGATGATAATACAAAACTTCATTTCATTTATAGGGATTTTCAAGAGCTGTAGAAAAGGTACCAAAATGAGAATAACAGTTTATAACTTGAAGCATTTCTTTCAATCCTTAAATTTACATAAACAAACAACAACTTTTTGTTTCTTTCGTAGTTTCTTTTTCGTAGAAATATAGTCAATACTTATTTGAATTAACGAAAGTAACGAAAAACTTTCGGAAAAATTTTTCTTTGCTAAAAATATATTTTTGAAATACAAAAAAATAAAATTATTTTTTTATAAATTTTAAAATAAATATAAGTGCAATGCGTATTCACAACAGGTGGCCTCGAGGGATCAGGTGACTGAATTCGCTTGAATTTTGACTGCCAACATTTTTTAAATTATTTTGTTTGTTTACATAAGAAATACAAAATTATTCATATCTATTAATACTAAAAAGATTTTTTATTTGAAATAAAATTTTTCATAAAAAAATTTCTTTCGTTGTGCTCTATGTATTTTATAAATTACAGTACAACCTCCATAATCCGGACAGATACAGTTTCAGCTACAGTCCGGATTAGTGGATCGTCCGGACTATAATTCAAATAAAATTTTAAATGCAATACATATATTTATGCATATATGTATAATTTATATTTTTATTACAGAAAACAATCAGTACACATTAGAATGCTTTTGTATTTAATTAACATACATAGAAAACATAAAGAAACATACTAAAAGTGGAAAAAAATATTCATTTTGAAAAATAAGAATTTAATTTTGTTAATGTTTGTATTTTTTGTATTTTTTGTTTGAATGCGCATATCTTTATTTAATTTGTCAGCTCTATTTTTAGCTTCTTTTAAAAATAAAATATCCTTATCTGTCACTTTGGTTTGTCCAGCCTCAAAGATAATATATTTTACACTTTCTTTAATTCTCTCGCTAACACTTAACAACTTATTTGGTCTAGCGGTAAAAAACCGAAAAAATGTAAATGTACGGATTACTGGATAGTCCGAATATGGGTGGTTGTGCTGACTATAGAGCTGAGGCAGTCCTTCCAACCAGCATCCCACTAATAGTTCAAACTGAACTACCTGCTGAAACTGGAAATCCACTAATACCCTGAGAGTTCATTATGTAGTTGTCGAAGAGGTATGGCATGTATTAATTGCACCAGCTGCCATGCAAGTAGTGTGCTGGTGATATAACTGTGGTGATAGGTGAAGTACTGATGCACATGGAAGAACTTTAATGTGGTATTTATACCAGTAACCGTAGCCATAGCGCCTGTATCTGTAACCGAAGTTGGTGAAGTGAGAATGGGTGTAACTAAACTTTGACTTGCGGGCACAAAGCATTACTCTGTGCTGCACGTACCCTTACACCAATAACCATCATTTGTGTGGCCGTGGCATTAGCATCGGGTAAATAGGTGGCTAGCATTGCTCTATTAGTAACGGCAATCGAAGTATTTGACACCGACCTGTGTCCAACAAACTGGTGTGATTTATTGGTAAGACATTTCACACTATTTGTGCCTTTGCAGACTCAAACTGTCGCATCCGAAATATTTCCTATATCCCAATTTCCTTAAACATTTTATTTCCACATTTCCCTAAAACATATGTATTTTTTTTATTTTCTCATAAATATGTATGAATGAACATATACTTACATATATGGAAATATGCGTTGTTTAAAAAAAAATAGCGAAAATTTTCCCATATAATATAAAAAAGCAGCTCATTACTGCCTTACAAATGTCACTTAACGTCGTTGGGAATCTTTATTTTATACTGGTTGGCATTTTCCACTGACATACACGAACAGCTGACACGTTTTCTTAAAGAAACAATACGGCACGATTGCTATTTCTACCTTTATTCCGCATAAATGATGAAACAGAACAAACTGCAACTTCACGCTGAAATAGAATCTATTTTATTTTTACAGCGTTTATTCATATACTCTCAATTTTAGACACTCATTCTCTCAACAATGTTACCGTAGTTTTATGAAATCACATATATGTTTCATACGAATAAATGGAAACAAAAGAACATCAAACCATAATAAGAGAGAATTTGAAGTTACTGCCGTCGATTTTGTTATGGGCTACCAAGCGATTGTTCCTGAAGTTGCAGACTTGTTCTGTTTCATCATTAAGGAATCATTAAAATAGGTTCTCATTTATAAAATTTACAAGTTCTGTTTTACTTGCGAATTTATTTATTTTTTAATTTTACGGGACTGTGGGCTGTGCAACTTCATAGTTGTTTGAAGTAGAATGAATAATCTTAAAATGGAGCCTTGAATAGACTAAGCCGTAGCCAAATATTAAAATACATTTACCTTATTAATGAATACAATTCTGACTATTTGTGTACTTTTAATTTCATAGTGGTGAGTGTTTTAGAGTCGCTGCAACCGGAGATTTGCTGTGTTTTTTGGCATTAGGATTTTAAGTTTTTTTTTTAAAGTATCATGGACCAACGAAGAAAAAATTTGTATTAAGCACGTAAAGGTTTCTTCATTTTTCCTTAAACTTTTCAGGGTTACACACACAAATACGAGTACTATTTTAAAAAAACAAATTTTTTTAGTTAGTGTTTGTTTTTGGCCATGTTTCTTTGTCATGTTTAAAGTTGAATTTTAATTAAATAAAGCTGCTTAGAATGCAAGACAGAAAAAGAAGTTTTCATACAAACCAACGACACTCAGGGGATCCTTTTAAAATGTTTATGAATGTATTAGTGTGTATCTGTAAAGCCCATTTCTTTCGTACTCATATTTAGTTTATGGCATCGGTGAACAATGTAGTTAGGCTGATGCCAGTATAACGTTTTGTTTTGGTAATCTGCACTCATGTTGTGGTATTACAACTTAATGTTGGCATTTACTTAAAACACAAGGCACATACTTAATTGACTCTGAAATATTGCCTTCAAGCAAATACATAGTTCCTGCATAAACTCAACTCTTTTGACGTAAATTGCAATGAAACATACACCTTTACGTGTAAATATATGAACTGCATGATATTCTTTTTGGGTGGGAAATTATTAGAAGATTGAATAACAGAGGAATACATTTTGAATACTAAATGCATTATAATTTCTTAATAACCAAAAGTTTAAAAATTTCAAAAATGTTTAATTTCTTTAAAAATAAGAAAATATAAACAAAATAAAAAGTTTTGTGGCTGAATAAAAATATAATAAAGTAAAAATATTAACATAATTTAATAAATCATGCGTAGAACATTGAGATCAACTCTTCCATCTAAATGGCAAAGAGTACCCTTCCAAAATGCACCTCCTGATGCCGAAAGCTCAACTTTAAGTTTTTCGAGTGCTGATAGAATTTTTATTCGCGATCTGATTCGAGAAAGTGAAAATATTACATTTCAAGTTATAAAAGCCTCTATAAAGATGAGTGAAAAAAATCTTTATAAATTTATAAAAAAGCTTATATCAGAATCTGAGAAAAGAAGTACTTTTTTAAATTGACAACAAAATCTCGACAGTTCAAAATGAGCTAAGGCCCATAACAGAAAGAGTAATCAATCTAGAACTACAAAGCCAAGAAAACTCAAAACTTAGCGAAGGTACCCTAGAGTTAAAAAAGAAAAAATCTAAAACAAGTAAATTCGGTGGTGGCCAGTATTTTGCGCATAGTTGGTATACCGCAATATGAACATGAAGACCTCAAAAACATTTTTCACAATAAATGTGATAGTTTAAAAATGTTCACACCTGAAATTGAAAAACGTAAAACCGTATAATCCTACTGATACAGTGATTGTTGCTTACCTTAACATCTTCATACGAAATAAATTTCCTTTTAAAGCCACTATCTGCATTTATGCGAGAAAAAAAATCTTCATTACACCTGCGACACATAGGATATGTTATATAAATGAAAATTTCATTCCGCATAATTTTGAAATTTTCAGAAAATGTACTAAGATAAAAAACGTCAGGAAAATTTAATATCTCTTTACACTTCGTGGGCATCTTTATATTAAAAAGACAGTTGAAGATGCGCCTATTCTAAAAGAATTCTTAGAAAATCTAAATGAGTATTTTCTCTAATAATGGTCGCGTTCATAAGACGTAAGTAGCTGTTGAGCTCAACTGTTGTGAAACTGTTGTCAACTGTTGAGCTCAACAGTTACGTCTTAGAAACGGCATGATGAATAATTGGATACTGAACAGCTGTTTAATGTAAAGAATTGAAAAGAAATAAAAATGCTGCAAAAGAAATAATTTCAATTTGCTAAATTGATTAATTTGGCTTATACTAAAAAGTATGGACAACACAGAATCTGCAATGAAGTTTTTCTTGGCAGGAATTTTCCAATTTAATGTAAAATCTGCACCACAAATTTAATGTTCACAACATAAAAAAGCACAACAAAATACTCCAATAAAATGATATGGAAACCCCTGTGCCGATAGCAGTTTATATTTCAACGCTAAGCCGGCGCTGTGCTCAAAAAAACTTTAAACCTTATATTGAACTAATTTGGTAATTAGTATAAATAGACATCATAATAAACATACGTATATTTAATAAAATTTATATTTTAATTTTATTTTTTTATTTTCGTTACATTATCGCATTTGTAATGCAAAATTTAACAAATTAATTTGTAGTCGCCACCTAACAAAACGGTATTGCATTATAATAAATATAAAAGCGCAGATCAGCTGTGGAGCTAAACACAACATGTTGACTAAATGTAGCGAAAAAAAATTTATGATGGAAAAAATGGTAGCAAATACTCAACTGTTGTGTGGAGCGGAACTACTCAACTCTGCGTTTCTAAGACAAATAATCAACGGTTGCGCAACAGTTACGTCTTATGAACGCGACCAATGTCTTGTTTCTATTTTCAGTTATGCAAAACGTAATAATTTTATACCATCTGTTTTATTAACGTTTAGTGTCATATATTCATTTACCATCTTTATAATATTATTCACATTATAGTTTTTGAATATAGTTATGGCCATGTTCTGCATCCTCGCTAAAAAGAAAGAAGGTATGCATGTTTGCTATATAAACGCCCTGTGTCTGAACAATAAGATCAATGAAATTGGATTTACATATTGAAACCCCTCAAATTGACAAAATATGTGTATCCGAAAGTTGACTTAATGAAGACTTAACTGATGGTTTAGTTCATATGAGACCCTACAATACGTACTGGGCTGATCGCAAAACGCGAGAAGGTGGCGTTGCAATCTAATAATAAATATAATTACATTTCAAATTTCAAACGTATATTTTTAATCGGAAAAGAAGTTGAATATAGTTATTTTTAATCCAAAGTTATTATTATTTTTGGCTAAAGTTCATAACATTTTTAGTCAGAAAGAATTGGACATGAGGCAATATTCCAAAGGAACAAGGGAAAATTTAACATTAATTGATTTCAACTTACACGGTGAACAGAAACAACGTTGTTCAAAAGCAAATGAGTGTCTATATTATAAAAAATAATTATAGAATTGCAAGGAATACTCTATTACTAATAACTTTATAACGTATTCAATTTCTCCTTTAAATTGAATAAAGGAGCAGTTATGTCGTTACCCGGCTAATTCTTTTGTTTCGTTTATTAAAGAGTATTTAACAAAATTCTTGCTTTTGGTGAAGTTTCCGGTTCTGATATATAGTATCAAAGTATTCAAACTGTTTAGGCGACATGCATTTATTCGTTTTTGGTCTGCAATGGATGTCTAACTCTGCATATAATATTGAGCAAAATGTCAACAAAACTAAATAATGATTTTCACATACATATATATTTTGATATCCGTTTCACACCACAAGGCCAATTTGATTCGCCCCTACTACCACCTCATGAAATTATTTTGCCATAGCTAAAAACCACATAGAACTTTTACACTGAAAAAAATTCTTTGAAAAATCAACAGAAAACGTTTGTCTCAGTTTTAGTATAGTAAAAAGTAATTTTATTTGAAAATATACAAATCGAAAAAGATTCGACCTAACCAGTTTTTAATTGTACGAAAACCGGACTATTCGACATTAGAAAAATCAAGATTTTGAAAAAACCGAATTGTATAAAAACCGGTTTTTAAAATCGGTTGAAAAACCGAGTCGATCATGTAATCTTAAAATTCGTTTTGTTCCTAATTCGCACAAATACAAATGTATACATTACCAAAAAATGTCTATAATAAAAATTTAACAATGTAAACGCAAATGCAACTTTAAAGAAGAAAAAAATTGCACTGACAAAGGTTGCATAATGTAAACTGGCACTTTGTTTGAACAAGATCTGCAGTGGAAAAAGTCTCTCAGACGTCATGTCATTCCGCCAATAAAGAAACAGACTTGGATTCATAGATGTATTAGAAGATCTTAAGTATCTCTCGATTTCCTCGTTAGCTGAACCACAGCTTAGGATAGACAGAGGCTCATAGTCCTTCAGGTTCTCTAATAATATCATATACCGAAAAAGTTAAATGAAATACATAAGATAAAGTCGTTTTTTATTAAATGAAAAGTCTTAAGCATGGTACTCTGTTTATTATTTGGTGTGAACTGCTGTCTAAAGTCCATATTCATGCGAAATAAATGCAAAATAATACTGCAAAAGTTGTGCTTTGCTCATTTTGTGAAAACTTACGAAATGTTTCTGGGAGCATATTTTCCGAGGCAGATCAAGAAGGTAGTACCGATATAACACAGCTGATTAACCTGACTCTTATTTAAGATTTTTACACATACAGCTTGACAAAATTCACAAAAATTGAAAGCTGTGACGTAGGCGGCACTCAAATTGAAAGCAAATTTTTTAGCGAGATGCCATCAAGAAAACAACTTAAAATAATTTTTTCCCTACAATTGTTAAAAAATAAACAAAATCATAGAAAGAGAAAAAAACAAACAACAAATATTTTTTTAATATTGACTGTAATTTCAAACACTTTATGGAATGAAAATTTGTAAGCAAATTCTAAAAGTGTGATTGTATTGGTAAGAAAAGTGAGAGAGAATTAAAAATTTGAATGAAAATTTGATCGTGTGACTACCAAATTGAGCATGATTATGTTCAAATGTTTTTGAAATAGAAAAGGATATGTCACGTTATTATAGAATGAGGAATATGAAAAAAACATTAATTACACAGGCCAACAAAATGAATTTTTTTTTGTAAGGTCTAAGGTTTCGTAGTAAATTTGTATACACTTGGCACTGAGCTCAAATGTCTATAAATTATTTATTTTGAATTAATGAATGTGGATTACATTTGCATTTTTTATGGAATTTTCCCGTGCTTTTGATATGATTCCCAGAAATTTGCTTTTTTATAAACTATCAAGTATGGGATTATCGTCAAAGATTTTTCGTATTCTACAGCTTACATATGAAAATACATCTAGTCAAGTATTATATGGAAATACGTTTTCTGAATCTTTTCATGTTAATGTTGGCGTTAGACAAGGGTGCATACTAAGCCCTTTTTTATTTGCATTGAATCTTAACGACTTAGCTGGAGTAAACGTTGCTGACATTGCAATTAAAATTCTTCTTTACACAGATGACATCGTTATTTTGGCCGATTCCCCAAGTGCCCTGCAAGCAATGATTGATGCCCTTCATTCTTATTGCTTGGTGTGGTATCTTAAAGTAAATTTGGAAAAATCAAAGATAGAAGTTTTTCCCAGTGGTGTAAGAATATCCAATAATATTAAGTGGAATTTTGGAGTAAATAATATAGAAATAGTCAATAACTACAGATATTTGGGAATGGATATCTATTTTAACTTATCTTTTACTAAGCACTTAGGAAACAAATTAACAACATCGAAAATGGCAATTGCATCAGCATGGTCAAAATATATAAATCATCCTAAGATATCGAACAACAATAAACATAAAATTGTCATGGCTGCTTCCCGATCTATAATATTTTACGGTGCTCAAGTCTGGGGTTTTAAAAAATATGGTGAAGTGTAAAAATTATTTAGATATTTCATAAAGAAAATGTTACTTTTACCATACAATACGCCAAAATACATGCTTTACTTAGAAACTGGTTTAATAAACTCCCTTTATATTGATACCTTAAAGCTAAAATTTTCTTACATTTAATAGAGTTATGTGTCTGCCTGAACATATAGATTACCACGTATTATTGCAATGAAAACCTTTTGGGCTGAGGAGTGGGTTAATTTATGTTAACAAATTCATTATGTTCCTGAAAATGCAAATATGCTCTGTGTGATTATTGAAAACTAATACTTGAACTTTTAAAAACAACGGAAAGAGATGATTTTATATCTAATGCAAGAAACGCTCAATTTCATGATTTATATCCGCAATTAAGTTATAGCTCAAATTCTATTTTTACCTCAGAATTTTCGTCTCGTGCTACAAGTAATCAGTGTTTTTAAACGTTTTTCTGTTGGCTCATTTACCCTTTGTGATCTGGATGAATCCTAAAATACGTTTCACTTCTTATAAGTTTGCCCTATTTATAATGAGTTCCGGGTTAAATAATTTAGTAAAACCTTTTTGAATATGTTCGAAGTAATAAAAATACTAATTGGTAATGATAATGACTAACATAGTTAATACAAATATTTGGAAGTTTGTTAAAGTACAGAAAACTTATACTGCATAAACTCAACTGAATTCCTTTAAAATTTATTATTTATTTGTTGTATTTAGATTTAGTATAAATCGTTCTTTTTATATGATCAATTTAAAAAATTCGTAGAACCTAAGTAAATTTGTTATCTAAAAATAATTTAATCAAAATCAGCTTCAAAATACCAATCTGGCTCAGAATTATAAAGTTAAGCCAAATATGGATACATCTGATCTCAAAAATAGTATTACTTACCTTCGTAAATATGTATTAATAATAATATATATAATAAATAAATAACAAAAAAATAAAAATCTTTACATCCTACTCACTGTGCTAACTAATATTTTTCAGAAACAAAACTTCCGTCAATGCAAAAAAATTATATAAAAACTTATTCTTGAAACAAAAAAATTATCCACTTTGGTTAAATTATGAAATTCTCAGCAATAACTAATTGATGACAAAGTAATGAATTAAAACACTAATAGGCATCCAAAATACCCAAGCACTTTGCACTCTCGTAGATGTCATTCATGATGTTTATTAAAAGCATAATATAACCAATTCATAAAGTGTTCTATTGCGTAAAATTTTATGACTGTCATAAAAATGTTGTTGATATTTTTCATACAAAAATATATTATTACAAAAATATTTTGTTACCTATGTTTCTTCAGTGTGCTTAGTTTGTCAGCTGTATTTTTTTTTGCTTACAAATTCGAGGCAAACTTTAATTTCAACATTTGGGGAATTCACTAGTTTAAAAATATTTTTATTTTTTATACAAAAGGTGTCATATAATAACACAATTCTTCATGGTATTTTTCAATTACTGTCATAATCAATTCGTTTTCTTTTTGCTTTTTTTCAAAAAAATGGTGCATCATAATTTAAAATACGGCAGATTTCTTAAGAATGTTAACTGAAAATAAAATATTATGTTTCGCAAAAATTACCAAAATTGGTGAAATATTATCAATATAAAATAAATCTGTAAAAATTATAAGATATCCTTAAGACTGCAAAAAAGACAAATAACTCTGAATATGGATTATTTGGCGAAAATTCGCCAAAAAGTGAAAATCTTTATAAAAAGTCCGAAATCACAAAAATTTTAAGCAAGAATAAAAATAATTTAAATTTTCTAAGACTGCAAAAAAAGTAAACAATTCCAAAAAATTGTTAAAGAAACCTCAAGGCCAGTTTAAAGTGTTCAAAACTGTAGGAATGGTTAAAACTCGGAAAATTCTCCTTTATCGCGCAAAATTGCAATTAAATAACAAAGATCAAAAATCAACAGTAAAAGAGATTACAAATCACATCTACCTAAGAAAAAAAGAGCTAAAACTGTAGCGAACACTCAAACATCAAAAATTGCGAAAATAAAGAAAATTCACAAAATCTTGTTTAAAAATCACTAATACTGTAAGAAGTTAAATAAATTGCAAAAAAATCAATTCGATTGCAAAAATGTTGAAAGTTTGCGAAAAATTGCAAAATTTGAAACATTCGATAAAATTTGTTAAGAATTGCTGACATGTAAGGCAAGCCAAACACCCAGAAAAATTCGCAAAAATTACGAAAATTCTCAAAAATTGCAAAAATTTGCAACAAAAAATTGCGAACATCAGAAAAAGAGCATCATGTAAAAAAATTTATATAAATCACTTTTACCACATTTTCTGCGAAAATTATGAAAATTCACGAAGAGGGCAATAAGGCCTAAAGCTAGAAAAAGGATAAAAAATTGGAATTGTTTGAAAATGGGAAAAGTAGTAAAAAGCATCATGTCATGGAAAAAAAATTATTTAAAAAAAATAAAAAAATATTGCGAAAAATCAGAAAAATTTTTGCTAAAATTTAAATAAAGCGAAAAGAGTTTAACGAATCACTTGTATAGCAAAAACTACCAAAATTTAAAAAAAGAAGAAAACATAAAAAATTATAATTATGGAAATTCTACAAATAATAAATATACTATAAAAAGATCATTTAATAAAATTTATTTTTTCGGAAATAAAAATGGCCATAATGAAAACTGAAGACTTCTGCAGACATCCCACTATATACAAATGGTGCTCCTGATAGACAATTTTTTTTGGAGACAATTTTTCATTAATTGGTTAGTACGGAATTGGCCCCTGTTCCTAGATTTGGCGTCGTAAACAAAGTTAATTATTTTCGTTATGGCTGTTAAATGTTTAACAGCGCTCTGTTAAGTGTATAAAAGTGCTCTGTTAACTGCAAAAATAGCACACTAAAAATTTTGGTTTATGTCCCTGCTAATTAAATTTAAATTTATCTTCACACAAATTTGATTAAGACAATATCGGTTTTTGACACAGTTCCCATAGTCTAGTTTTTTCAAAAAACATTTATTTATGTATCAAATGAAAGGTAAAAGTAAGTCATTACTTAACTACTCTCAAGTAATTGAGGCACTATAGAGTATATCATTGAAAAGTACCTAACATTAAGAACAACTTCCACACAAACTACATATATATATATACGGTAGCATTACTTTACAGGTGTTATATGTATATGTAACTACTAACTAGTAAGTAAACACATAAATCATTCTCTGAATGGCGCATTTGTAGAGCTTATAATGCCAATGATCGGTTGTTCAACCCATGCCGGAGGCATATGTTTCTTTTTTAATTTTGTGTCAGCTCGTTAAAACAAGTTCTTAGAGCGTAAAAAAATAGTTTTGCAATAGACCAGTTAGAAAAACACTTCACATCGAGCACAAAAATTTCTTCAAAAGCCCGAGTCCAATACTGACAGCAAAAATTTAATTTTCATTTAGTTTTGTGTATTCAATGATTTTGATATGTCGAAGTCGTTATTTGTAAATATAAATTAATGAGTTAAAACGCCAAAATAGGTATGTACTTCATATGTTTATTAACATTTTAATTCATCACTTTACCATGAAAGTTTTGTTGTTTGGTAGCTGCTTACTACCAAGTTTCTGCTGGCTTATAATAAAAATCTTAATAGCTTTCAAATGTTTGTAAATAAATTTTTGTAGTATAATAGAAGCGAAAAATCACTCAAAGCGTTCCAAGTAGTTGCCAAGTAGTTGTACAAATAAAATTTGTTTATAATTAATGTTTGTAAGTAATTAGTCGAACTTATATTTGGTTTATATTAATAGAAATTGTGTGGTTTGAAATCAGTACTGATACATTCTGCTAGTCTGATGAATAATAAAATTGTTCCAAACACTACTCTCCAAATAAAAAATAATTTTTTTTGAATAAATTCATTTTAATGAATATTAGATAAAAAAAAATATAAAATAAGTCTAAATTAAAAGAAATTGGTAAACTCGGATTTGAACTTGAGCCAAACAATTCCCATCAATACAAATTAAATTTGTTTATAATGTTGGTGTCCACTTGAAGTGAATTTTAGTGTCAGATGTGTGTAAACTACATTAAAAATAAAACATGAGTACATATATAGAAAATCGACCGAATTATAATTACAACAAAAAATATTGGTACATGAAGTAAATTTTTCCATTTGATAAAAATCAGCTGTGTCAGCCTGCTCGGCTTCATGCCCCCTTCAAAATGATTGTCAAGAAAAAACTTGCAAGAAATGCTACCATTCAGAATACGTACTTTTTCCCGGCGGAAGCTTTCCCTCGGAAAAGTGAAAAATCCTAGGATAATTCCGTAGGAGGAATAACAAAAATTTCCCGCTCAAAGAAATTATTTTACCTCAGATCTTCTAATTTCATACCAGAAATTAACAATTTTTAGGTATTCATATCTATACTTTAGTGTTAATGAAGATGGCCCGATCAAAAGCCATATATTTATACATAGAATTCACTTAAATTTTATTTAAAAAAAAATGTTTTTTGTTTAGGTATGAAATTTCAGAATAGAAAAAATATAACGTGCGTCACAAAGGGTTCTCTTTTGATCAAAAACGACAAAACTTTTTGGCTGCAAATAAGTTATTTTAGAATTCTCTTATATTTATCTTTCTTTTGGGAACTAGATTTTGTGTGCTTTATTTTGCTTTATTACGAAAACACACTTTAACCTTGAAAGTTACGTTCATTTTGTAGCTTCCGTACCTCTCTTGAAAGACCAAAAAATTTATATATATATTGATTTGAAAACGCGCACAAACGTAGCGTTCGTCTCGTAGGATTTGCCCATATGTACATGCAATTATGTAATGTGTAACCGGTATAATCTAAAACAGCTTCTCAAATAAAACTAACACAGCATTTACACATGTAAGTAATTGCATGAAAGTTACAATACACTCACACTTTTCCACTAACCCGCTTAAAGTTTTTTTATTTTAAACTCTTTAAAATTTTCAAGAAATTAATTTTTTGGCGTTTTCAGAAAGTAAAATGACAAAGAGTCAATCACTGTTGCCCTCCTATAATTGATTTTTTATATTCAAAGCTTCAAATATCAATTAATGTTTTGTTTTTAAAAACTTGAGGAAAACATCTGTATAAGGTGAACAAATATTTTTAATAGATACTACAAAGAACATTTCCAAATCTATTGATATACAACTCCGACAATAAGTTTTGAATAGAACAAATGAATGCACAGACATTTTTAATCGTATGTACCACCTAAATACATACTTAGTTAGTTTTAATTTTAATAAATGGGATATAATATCTTACCTTTATCCAAAGAAAAAACAAGATCAAGCATCTGGACATTATGAATCCGGCTTCCTACTGATTCAAATTAAAACTAAAATTTAACTTTAAGTTAAAAAAAATATATCAGTCGATTCAGATCTCTCTTAGTGTAAAGACCATAATCGCAAACAAAAATTGTATTGTTTCCACAATAACGAGTTCCCATAAAAAAACAAAAACAACTGCGAACAAATATTGATTCTTTTATGTACATAATTTTTATAACCACGATTGAAAACAGAATTAAATACAAATAAAGTGTTAATAAAATAATATTGAGGTTTCAATCTAAAATGACTGAACCTCCTGATCGAGGCAGGGGTGCGAACCCAACAATAACAATTGATAAGACAAAAAAACTCAGCATTTCGTCAAACGGTGAAAAATTTCTTGTCATGGTAAGGATTGAAAGTTCTGAAAACCTGTTTAAGGTATCACCCTTTTTAATTAAAAAAGTGGTAGATAATGTGGCTGGAGGAGAAGTGCAACAGTGCAAAAAGTTATTAAACGGGTCTATTTTGATCCAAACCAAAACGTGTGTTCAAGCTAATAAGCTTATGCAACTTACATCTATATCACCCGAAATCAAAATAAATGTAAAAGAACACCCGGGGTTAAACTATGCCAAAGGAGTAATTTACTCCAATAATTTACGTGGAATAGAAGAATCCGAAATTCTAATGGAACTCAAGGAACAAAACGTTACATATGTTAAAAAGATCCTGAAAAAAGTTGACGATAAATTACTGGAAACCAGTCTCATAGTAATTACATTTGCTTCCACTACTCTACCATCCGATATATGAATTGGTTATGAAAAAGTCAGGGTACGACCCTATATACCCTTACCATTAAAATGTAAAAACTGCCAACAGTATGGACATATAGCCAAAGTATGTAAAAATCAAAGGATTTGCGGCAAATGCTCCAACAATTTTCACGTCAATGAAGAACTCAAAGAAAAATATTTATTAGAAGCATCATGCATAAATTGCAAAAACAATAATATCGATGACACTAAACATGCAACATTCGACAAGTTCTGTCCCATTTTCTTAAAGGAGAAAGAAATTCAAGCCATCTCAACTTTAGAAAAAGTAGGCAAAAAGAAGGCTGCTATAATATATAGAAATAGACACTCTCAGCAAAATACATCTTTCTCGGCTATAGTTAAAAACAACATAGAGTCCCAACCTTCTTCTTCTACAAACTTGCCACCTCCATTAAATATTATAAAACCGCGTCTTATAAAAAATTATTCCGATATCATAAGCGACATTGACTTCTCCCTATCAGAAATGGAAACCGATCAACAAAGCAACTCATCACAAGCACTCGAAGCAAATCAGCCAATCATTTTACCTAAAAACGCTTCAAAAAAACTAAAAGACAAAATTAAACAAGCAACTCGCAAATCTAAACGAGCAAGTAAAAAATAATTATAATACATATGGATATCACCCAGGGTCTAGACGTGGCGAATGTATGTCGTGCTTGTGGTCGGGCTTCATGTGGGAAGAAATCAGTGTTATTTATACTGGTTGTTCCCTTTGTAGTGGGGCTCGGCAGTCGGTGTGATGTGGATTCATTGCGTCTAGACATTCTTCTATTTCTTCTTTCATCATTTAATATTTCTCAATCGTACAACAGCTTTACTCTTATCATGTATCACACTTTTTTTGCATATAACATTATTAGTTATAAAAATTCAAGCTCCAACGCTATTATCTTATTGTAACATTCATATTAAAAGTTTTGCTCTTAAACACATATCGTTCCACTTTCTCTTAATAGTTTCTTCGAATATTACAAGTATAACGGCACGCTCATTATTACACAAAGAGCAATTTACGAATGGACTCAAAGTACTATTTCGTCACTTTAGTACTCTTAAAATATTGGTTTTAATTTGTATAATTTTAATAACATTACTTCATAATGTAAATCCAATAAGACTTATTAATATAAGCTCTTGGTTATTTTCCCTTAGTTATTTTCATATACCTCTCTTAAAAACAAAAAAAAAAAAAAAATTATAACAATTAAAATAATACATATAAACGTATCACAAATTGTACTTTTATTATGGCTATTCTATTCTGCCCACAAAATCATAATATTTAATATCTTACTTTATTATATCGGTGATTTTCTACTTTTATACACTTAGACAATAGCACTAAAAATTTTACAATGGAACATGAATGGCTATGCTAATAATTACCCTGAATTACAAATACTAATAAAAACTCACTCCCCAAAACTCATATGCATTCAAGAGACCCATATCCATTCACTCCTCAATATCCCAATTCCTATAAACTACAACTTATATGCTTCCAATACATCTGCAACAAGATATGGTGGTGTAGCCATTTTAGCACATAAATCCTTGCAACAGAAACTCATTTCTATATCTAATGAATTTGACATAGTTTGTGTAGAAATCACATCGAAAATAAAATTTAATATATTTAACGCATATATTTCGCCAACGACCAACTTCAGTGAGAGAAGCCTCGAGAACATGTTCAGGTCCAATTTACCAACTGTAATAGTTGGCGATTTTAACAGTCCGCATAGAAATTGGGGTTCCATTACTAACAGTACTAAGGGCAACACTTTATCCAAATATATCAATAAATCGGATTTAATATCATTAAATGATAAATCTCCTACTCATCTAAACACTCACGGCACATTTTCCCACATTGACCTTACATTATGTTCACCTGTTTTAGCTTCTCAAGCTGTGTGGCAGACAGAGGAGAATTTATTCGGAAGTGACCATTATCCTATAGTTCCCCCCAAATTTATTAAATAATCATTTCAATAAAGCAAAATTTAATACAAAATTTGCTAATTGGACAAAATTTCTAAAGCTCTGCAAAATTAATGAAGCAACAAAACCTACTACTGGCAATATAAATAAAGAAACCGCAAATATTTGTAAAATTGTGTTGCAATCTGCAAACAATTCTATTCCTCAATCGAAAATTATATCGAAGAAGGTTCCATGGTGGAACAGCGAACTTGAAGAACTTAAATCGGAGAAAAATAGACTTTGGCTTTTATTTAAGAGAAACATGATACAAACCAACTTACTTATGTATAAAAAGGCAAACGCAATATACAAAAGAAAAATTAAACTGTCCAAAAGGGCATCAATTTTTAATCTGACTTCCGCAATCTCCCCAAACACCCCCACTGATAAAATTTGGTCAAATATCCGCAACTTTACTGGTTACAAAACAACTCACGGTATACACTGCGTTTCCTCAGTATCGAATCAGAACACAATGGTTACTGATTCAACCGAAATTGGCAATGAATTTGGCAAATTCTGGTCGAACAACTCCGCAGATTTCATTTTCTCAAATAATTTCAGAACAAAAAAACAAAATGCCATAGCAAATCTTTCAATAATAGTCCCATGTGCAGAAGCAAAGAAAATTGAGTCTAAAATTACATATATCGAACTTACATCAACACTGCAAAAGCTAAATGGTAAGACTCCAGGAATAGATAGAATATCATATCCCATGTTGAAAATGTTACCGTCAAGCCTTAAAATACGAATTTTGGATTTATATAACAACATTTTTACACACTTCATCCCACAACAATTTAAAAATAGTCTGAAGCCTAGAAAAATTAAGACAATGATTAGTTCATATAGACCTATCTCTTTAAATTCGTATTTATCTAAAGTATTAGATAAAATAGTTGCTAACAGGTTATGGTGGTTTGTTACAACCAACAAACTACTTAATAACCGGCAATACGGTTTCAGAAAAGGGAGCTCGACAATTGATGCTCTACTGTATGTAGATTATCAAATTGCTAATTGTCTCTCGTTACGTAAGCATGCCACCATTGTGTCGCTTGACTTCGAACGAGCATTTGATAAAATAGGCATACATTCGGTACTGGACCAGTTGATAGAATGGAAGCTAGGCCCTAATATAATAAAGTATGTCGCTAATTTTATGTCGAAAAGAAAAATAATAGTTCGCATTAAAAACCAGTATTCCAGGACATTTCCATTATATAATGGAATTCCGCAGGGTTCTCCCCTATCTGTAATTATCTTCCTAATAGCATATAATAAATTATGCTCCATTATCTCCCTTCATAAAGAAATTGACTTTTGCGCATATGCCGATGATTTCAATCTTATTATTAAATCACCTCGCAACAAGAGGCTTTTACTAAACCTTGACAACCTTATAAACGATATAAACAATTGGTGCGACTCCTCAGGCGCTAGTCTACGGTTTGAATCGAACATTATATCTCTGAGGGATATTCTTTCTACTAAACTCTGTCGGATATCAATATACGAAGATGGAAATCCACTAAATCAAATATTTAAAAAGTTAAAACGCTGCAAGAAAATACCCAAAGTTCCCTCTTCAATATATAGAGTAATTCAAAACTGCCACAATCTAAAGATACCAGTCAATACTTCCCCAAAAATATCGAAACTACTGCCATCCTGGTATTTAGACGATTCTTCCGTAAATATTTCACTGCAAAAATTTATAAAAGGTAATACACATTCCTCACAATACAAGCAAATGTTTGCACGATTGAAGGAAGAACTTATAGACCACACATTCATTTTCACCGATGGTTCTAAGACTGAAAATGCGGTTTCATATAGTATTACTACCGACAACAAAGTTCTGAAAATATCCAACCTGCATGACTACAGCTCTATTTTTTCAGCCGAAATCATTGCGATACATGAGGCTCTGTCGTATGTTAAAGAGAATGAAAGAGGGAAATTTGCAATTTGTACGGACTCCCTTTCATCGTTAAATGCAATTCTCAATATTTCTAACAGTGAATATTATACGTCTATTATTAGGAACTTTTTGATTGAAAAGTTTCCAAATATTAAATTAGTCTGGGTCCCTGGCCACAGTAGAATTCAAGGAAATGAATTTGCAGATTGCGCTGCAAGAAACGCGATAAAACAACCCTTATATTATACAAATAACCTAAATCGTAGAGATATAGAAAGAGAAATTGTTAACCATTTCGTTTCAAAAGATAGAGATTATACTTATAACACCTCTTCCACGTGGTATAAAATGACTAACAGGGATAAAAGAACAATCTTCGATTATATATCAGACTATGAAAAAGAAATTAACAGGCTAGATTGCATCAAATTTGTACGACTTCGGCTAGGTCATACTAGAGTGACACATGGAATTTTATTCAATACAAACTTTACCCCCTTTTGTAACTGCCAAATCAATCTTCCAACAACTCCAGAGCATTTGCTGTGCGAATGTCCACAACTAAATATCCTTAGAAACTCTATATTCCCGAATTCTGATCCCATGCATACCTTATCCCATCCCACGATGGAAAATATTACCTTATTAACTAAGTTCCTTAAAAAATCAAGTTTATATAACGAAATATAATATATAAAATACGACTACAAACATAAATATAAAGAAATACAAACCATATAAAAATGTATCCACATATAATTATTATTAGTATTATATATTATAATATAATATAATGTTATACATTACATATTATTTTAAGTATTTCTCGAGCTGAAGGCCTATGATGCTATTGCTCTTATCCTTACCCTTTTTATCTTATAATTTGTAATTATAAGCTAAAATAAATAAATAAGTTAAAAATAAGGATATATTTTAGCAGCTAAAAAGTGATGAAATAAAACAGAACATTAATTCATTAATTAACATTTTCCTTGTTACTCGGAATATTATCTACTTATATACAATTCTTTCGGCATAAAATGTTACGAATTTATATTAACATAAATTAATCTCAATGGATATTTATTCTTTATGTGCTTTAACTATATAAATATAAAAAAATTGTTTTTGAATGTCAAGTCAAGTACTTTTTACATTTGTTCCTTGGGAATCATTCCTCCCACAATAATTCAGTTGTTAAGAGTTAAAACGCACTAAAAGTTATTTCATTTCTCTATTATTTCTAGAACATAATTTTCAACATTTTTTGAAGTATTTTTTTTTTGTTTTCTCCATTATTCTTTCAGCTTCAACGGATGCCAAACATTTGCCAATTTTACAATCAGAAAACTTGCCAACACACGCTACTTCAGCTTCTACGAACAATACAACATCAGCAACAACGGAAACTCAATCAACCGTTATAATTTCATTTAAATCATCCCAAACACCTGCTCAATCTCAGCCACCATTAACAATTGCCGGACTATACGAACATCCGCACAACCAACAGCAGCAGTTAGAACAACAGTATTGTACTGGTGCCTTTACCACACCTTTTAACAATGACGATCCAATAACAGAAACAATGGCACAAACCTCACCATTTTCGCTGTCGAACAGCAGCCACATCAGCACAACAGCACAAATGGGGTCTCCAATTTTTACTCAAAGGACTCCCAAAAATAATGTTCTAAAAAAAGTGGCATCTTTCACAATTGATAAGTCTGCGGGGGGTAGCGCGAATAATAAAATCAATAATGGTGATCCCAGCTCTGGCATGCTGGGACAACTGGAAAATATCGGCTCGAAACGTTCAACGTTTGTACCAGAGAAGTTGAGCTTCGCTGCATATGAAAAGTTTGAGGGTAAGTAAGATACTGCTTAAATAACTGCCAATACAATAAGTGGGAGTCCAAGAAGAATGAATGAATAAAATATTAAAAAATAAATTTGTTTGCATTAAAATACACAAACGAGTATAAACAATACATATCTATAATATATAATATTATTGCATTCAATTGGACTTATTCTACTGCCGAATATTTTCAATATGGATGAATAAATTCCTTTCAATTCTTTTAAAATTCATGTACTTAAGCTTACGTCAGAGGTCACAAATAGTTGACGAAAAAGCGTAACCACTAAAGTTTTTTTTTAAGAGAAATAACACTCAGGCAATTAGTATGCCTACCAACCCGTAGGTATGTTACCTTCTTTGGGAAAGGGATAGTGAGAGAGGACAGATGGTGAAAGAGATAAAGCTTAATTTTTACAACTCTGATATTGGACGTTGTGTTAGTTTTTAGATTAGTGTTGCAGCGTCTCTGATGTCAAGTAAGCGCATTAAATGTGTTTTAAGCTGTTGTAGCCATTTTATTAATTATTTTACTTCGCCGGCGATTTTGCTACAATACCGACGAAGGAGGGCGCTGTGATATCCGCTAACATACCACCAGTATCAATTGCTGCCAGTACTTTTCAGTGACCAGTGTGTGTGCTATGCCTTCATCAATTAAACAGTCCGACAACAACAAATACAATGGCATACTAATACACATCTGAAAAAATGCTGGATGTTATATGTTATATGACTTGCCTGAAGCTGGGCTTGAACCCACGTTCTTAAATATTATTTGCTTTGTAGTCAACGCGCTAACTACTTCAGCCAACAGCACTTTCTTAATTGTTTCGGAAATTTCATAAAATTTAATTAAATTATTCTTATATATATTCTGTTTTTTAAATTAATCTAATTTATTTTGAGTACTAGGTCAATATTTTTAAAAAAAACGTTAACAACTTTTTTATTAAAAAGAGCGATATTTCGGCACTTCTTTGTGTTGCTTCTTCAGGGATATATAAAAATTGTGTAAATAAAAAATTTTTACAATAATCAAAAAACAAAAAAAAAACATACAAAAACTTTTCAAAATTAAAATATCAAAAAATGAACAACTTAATAAATACGTATGTACACAAACAAGAATACCCAAACATTCAATTTCCGTTTCCGTTCTTATATAATAAATATTTTTATGCATGAGCAACACTAGCTGTATCTGCTTTAAAATAAATTCTCTTTCTTATTGGAACATTAATAATTTGTAGCATCTCTAACATATACCCACGTTTGTAATTATTACATGTACATAGTTATTATATGTACAAACGTATTTATCATTTTTTCTTCATTTTTTGCTCAAAATAAATTTGATTAATTTAAATTTAATTAACAAATATAATTATATCTTGAATATGCCGTAAATGGTGGCATAAAATTAAAAAAAAAATAGTGGTGTCGCTTATTTCGTCAATTATTTACTACGTCTGGCTCCACCTTTATAGAAGAATTAAGCAAAAAATACAGAAAGACACCTGAAGAAAACTTTTTTCAAGAGCCAAAAAATCAATTCGAAAATATATTCATTTGCTTATTCCACTAACAATTTTATTTTATTTTATCTCAAACAGATTTATAATTGTTTCTATAATTATTCTTTCCAAATACATACTTGTGAATTGTTCAACAATTGAATTATGCTTCTAATTAGAGGACAATTGTTAACTTTAAACAATCACTTCCAACGACAATGAGAAATCAAGTTATTAAATTTTGAAATTATTTATATAAATTTACACAAAATGAACCAAAATAAATTACCTAATAATTGGAAAAACGAAGACACATGTAAAGACATTTACAACGCAATATTTTAGAGTAGTTTTTGATACACGTTTGAAAAAAGAACTACAAATTATAGCTAAGAACTAATTGCGGATGCGATTGAGACTCGATTTTGTAATCAAGCGTTTCTGCTGAGCCGGGCAGTCACAAAACACATGTTGGACTTATTGTTATTCTTCCTTGAAGCAGCTCCAGCTTTGCGCACTTGAAAACTATCTAGAGTTTCAGACATGTCGTTTAAACAGTATCAGAGATTGAATGTATGCCAGTATACACTTCGACTTTGGCAAATAAGAAAAATTATGTTATATGTCTTTTTTAATTAAAATTTCTCATGTTATTTGAATAAAACCTATTGTTATTTATTCATTCGAATATATGAATAACAATTAAAATTTATTCGTTTACTCGAAAAATAAATTCATCACGTTCATAAGACATAAACTGTTGTATTTATGTATATTAATTACATAATTAGTTCAATATAAGGTTCAAAGATTTTTTGAACATAGTGCCGGTCTAGCGTTGAAATATAAATACTATCAGCACAGGTTTACATATCATTTTATTGGAGTATTTTGCTGTGAATTTTTATTTTGTGAATATTAAATTTGTGGTGCAGATTTTAAATTAAAAGTGGAAAATTCCTGCAAAGAAAAACTTCATTGCAAATTCTGTCCATACTTTTTAGTATAAGCCAAACTAATTAATTTAGCAAATTTAAATTATTTTTTTCCAGCATTTTTATTTCTTTTCCATTTTTTCGTCAAGCCGTTCCTAAGACTAACAGTTGAGGTCAACACCTACGCCTCATGAACGCAACCATTATGAAATCTTGTTCGATCAATTTAAAAATCGAATAATTTGACAACAACAGCATTAAATTAAATTATTACGGTCTTAAGGTCTCCATTAGTAAATATTGCAAAAGAAACTTGGCAATAGCAGCTATTATTTCCAAATTATTAACTTATGTGCTTTCGAAATACCTATTAAATCGTGCAAACAACACACAAAAAATGTCATGTTTGTATTTGTATGTAACTTCCACGCTTCGTATTTGATACTTTTCGTTACTGCAGTTTACAGGAAGTTTTAACAATCACAAGTACCATGTATAAGTTGCTGTGCTTTGTCCTATTCATTCGTCTGTGTACTTCTCTGATAATTTTCCAGCAAAAACTACTAAGTTTTTCTGGACATATATACTGCTGCTGTCTTAATAGACTGATTCAGTGAACAAACTAAAACGTAAACATTTTGACAAATTATGACCATCAATAGAACCATCATTGATGGATGAATATCCATTCATTCATCTATTTGAAAACATTTTTTATCTTTTTTCTTCGCAATTTTTCATATTGACATTTGATGTTGACATTTGTGACAAATAAATCAGATTTTTGAAAAACGTCTGGTTTTCTAAATCCGCATCTGTCTCCGTTCGCCGTGCGTTCCGCTGACCACACGCACATTCCCATTTTTGCTTTTTGATCCAACAAAAGTTGTTTGCATTTCGAGAAAAACAGTCACATGAACATCTGCGTAGATGTTGAAAACAAAATCTAAAAATTTGCGAAAGAAGGAACATTCGCGTTTAGGCGGCAATGATGCAAAATAGAGTGAGTGCGTTGTTTAGATAAAGTGAAGAATATTTATTGTTAATTGCCCGTACAAAAGTATGGTCACACAAATAGAGGCAAGGGAATTTTTCTTGAACTCATACATTTAAGCGCCTGCATTAACATGTTTTTAAACTCTTTGTTGATATTGTAAACATGTCCTTCGCTTTATCTGCTTATATCTTTCTCGTCATTAAATAGTGAAGTTATGTAATTTCAAATGCGGCTCAGGAATAGATTTGATCTCCTTTTTTTGAAATGTCAAATTCAATGTTTCAACGTTAAAAGTCTTTGCTGTGCTGAAATTGTTTTACTTTGCTTTGTCAACTTGGTTTTAGCTTTTGCACATGGCTGGTGCATAAAAGGTTAAATTCGTCTTGCTCAATTTGTAAGACCTTTCATAAATATAAATACGATTTTCGGGCGAAAGCTTTAAACAAATCTCTCCTGACTAAGGAATTTGAACAATTAGCCGCTCAGTAAAATGCCAATTGCCGCTCAAATTCCCCGCTCATTGCCTCTCCAAGTCCTTACGTGCATGTTTCCCCAACTATTTCTGATATAATATACATACATTAACGTAAGAAAATTTGTAATTTGAATTCCATGAATCTGTATTACTTTATATTTTTGAAGCAACAATTAAATATTTTACTCAGAATTCCATACATGCAATTGGGGATCTTTTTTTTATATTGATACCATTTATACCGTCTAAACCAGGGGCTTTATTATTTTTTAATTGCATAATAAGTACTTTAACCTGAATGGCATCTGTACGCTCAATATTATTAATACCAAGTGGAGAATCATTATCGAGACAATTTACAAAATCTGATACACTTGTATCCAAAGGCGATGTTTTATAGATAGTGTCCGAGTTACCAAATGCATCGGCAGTCACATTGGCTTTTTCTATGCCTGGAGATACAGACCAATGGAAAAACAGTTGATTAAGCCATTCAAAATATTTATAATCTAGAAAGGTATTTTTTTTTAATTACCAGCAACTATTTAATTCAGATACGAAGGAAAAAAGGTAGTGTGAAATACCCTGAATTGAGCGTAATATTCGGCCTGCTTTGTCCCAATATGCATCGGCCAGGCTAAAGGATTTTCTCCTCTGAGGTGTTCGCTGCAAAATATTTTCTACTTAGACGGTCTTCGGACCGGCTTAAGGGGTTTCTCGGTTCGGTATATCGAAAAGCCGAAATAAGAGATTCTGCTTAGCTTTGGCAGAGCAGAGGGGTTTCAATCTATCGGAAGCCTTTATATGACAAACACAGAAGGAAACCCATAATCCTGTTCAACTATTTACTGAGCGAAGCCGATTTTCGTTATACTCAGAGGAGAAATTCCTTAAGCCTGGCCGAAGACCTTTATACAGCTAAGCCACCTTTGTAAATAGCCAGAAGAGTAAAATCTTAAGCCCGATCAGAGGCAGGCGAAATAAATTTAGTGAGCAAACCTTGAATATACCCGGAAAGGAAAATCGTTAACCCTTTTCGAACGCAGAACATGTATGAATTTACAACATTTTGTGGAATATGCCAGCATAGAGATTTTAATAGGCTTCATTTCTCAGTTCCCTACGAAGTAGGGATACCTTTTAGATACCTTAATGATTTAGTCAATCAATATGATGCTGAACTCTTCAGATGTTGCGTTCGAAATTTAATATTCTACGTATGAGTGCATGACGAACATTCCTTTAGAGAAGTACTCTTCCGTGTCAAAAGCTTTTTCTAGATCGATAAAGCATGTATGTATTCTATTGCTTTTTAAGATAATTGGCGCATAGTGAATGACCTTATATTTTATGTGTGCCTCGATTTGGGGTAAATCTGCATTGTTCTTCTTTAGTTGGTGTTCAATTTGGTCTTTAAGGCGCTTAACCAAAGGTTATAAATTTTTTCAAAAATTTGATTTATTATGGATACTTGCCAGTCTTAGGGAATTGAAGGTTGTTACCATGCCATATTTATAATCTTATGTGCATGGTGCCTATTCAGAAATGCATCTCTGCGCCGAATCTGACGCGCATGTGTGATTACTTTGTTCAGCTGATACAAAACAGCGGATGCTAATTGAAGCACAGACAAAAAGATTTATTTGATTACAATTTCGAACGGAGGAACATTAAAAATGGATAAATGAACAACAAATTTTTGTTTGACTTGGATGAAAGCAAAAACGAATTAACATTGTGCAATCGATAAAATTAAAGTCTTGACATGGAAATAAATAAACTTATTGATCAACAATTTTTGCAATTATTCCCATCTGCCCCAGAGTGCTGACTTTTCTTTTCTTCCTGAACACAAGATTTCCTCCATGTCTAAACGAACTCTTATTATTAGCTTTGAGATCAATTTTTATTCTAAAAATATATAAACAGCAATGAATTAACAAAGTAATACAAACTAACATCAAATAAAATACTTATTTGTTTTTGTGATTAGTGTTTGATGTTGGTTTGCTCATCATATACATCAGAGTTGCATTTTAGAATTCTTTGCATTTGCAGTGTTCTCAGCTATTGATTTTCAAAACGTACAACGCATCAGATGCAGTGAATAGTTGCATTTCCCACTATCTCCGCCGCTTCTCCCATATATGTTAGGAAGTCTGCGACAAATTCGTCATGACCTGCTGCTTTAGCAAGTTTCATCTTAGCCAAAGTTATAGAATTTTATTGTCGGCGTTATATTCGTTTAGCAGTTCTGAAATGTATTCCCTCCATCTAGTCATTACATCATTTTCTTCTCTTAATAAAATACCTTCTTTGCTTTGGATAAACTTTATCGGACACTCTTTCGCTCGCTTCAGTTTTTTCAGAGTTCTATAGAATAATTTGTTGTTGTCTTCATAATTTTTCTTAATGAAATGAACGAAATCCTCCCATGCTGTTCCTTTTGCTTTGCGAACCATTTATTTGCCTTTTATCCTTTGTATAAAGTAGTTTTTTCAAAGTTCTTTCTTTCCCTTAACTTCCGCTTTTGTCACGTCGTCCCATCATTTGGTATATATGACACGATTTTCGTTTTACTGTACCACATGTATCTTTAGATGCATATAAAAGAATGTTCTTGAATTTCAGCTATGTAGCTTGCAGGTTCCCCTCTTCGTTTTGCTCATCTGTAGCGTTATTCTTTATTTCGCTCTTCATTTTTCGTTTGCCTTCCATGAGTTCGCTTTCCATGAGGAGGCAAGATTATTACATATTGCAGAACAAAGATTTGGTGATCATTTCCTATTTCTGGTCCTCGCATCACTTTTTCGTACTATTATATAACAAATTATAGACCTTTCGTTTCACACGAACGGAGCGTATATCGGTGAATGGAAACATATCGACGTGGAAACATAGTATTTGTAATGACTAGTTCATTAGCTGTGCAGAATTGCTGTAAACGCATCCTATTGTTGTTTTTAACTTTTTCACCGTATCTGCGGATTACTTTCTCTACCTCTTCTGGCTTTTGCCTCCGTGTCATCATCTTAATTCGGTGCACAAATTGATAATAGACATCTTCGTCGTTTTTAATTTTTAAACCGATTATTCGCTCATTTACGTATTTCCATTCACAAACATTTTCTATGAGAAAGCCTACCTACACCTGCTCGAGCTCTTTCCGTATGTGGCACACCTGAATATTTACATGACCATAAAACCTCTTTCTATGGTTTCACATCCTTGAACTTTCTTTTTGGTCTCTGTTATTGATAGATATTTAACTTTTGTGTCTTCTATTTCTTTAACTTATTTCATCTCCTTTTCTGACAAACTTCTAATATTCCATGCCCCGTAAGCATTAGTCCCACTTCCTCGTCATATCAGTAATCTAATTTTTACTCGTTTTCATTTCCTTGTTGTTTATTTGGTTTAATCGGTTTATAATTTAGAGATTCGAGTGATTGGCAACAGTCCCCAATCCTGGACGAAGGTTGAGCGTTATTTTCGGCTTTCTATTATGAGCCATTTGTCAGGTTCTTGTTTTTATAGAGTTTCGGGCCACTCCTTACCTCCAACACTCACCAATTCACTGAGCTTGTGACCGGCTCCCCTGCACGAGGCAAGATTATATAAGTCTCAGGGGACGCTGGTTTATTTATATTAATAAAATCATGAAATGGATTTTCTTGCAGTGCATTTTTGAATTATCCCACCTTTAGCCAAAACTCAACTGTTGACTTAAAATTTTTCCAGAAATAACTTAAAATTTGTTTGCCACTGAATTTATGTAATTATGTCTAATTCTTAATATGTTTCAAAGTAAATGGTGATTTTATAAGTTCATCAGAAAATGAATATCTGAAACAAATTTAGCCTTTTTGATGCTACATTTAAAATAAAAAAAGCCGCGATGCTAAAATGTAAATTTCGAGAATAAAAGACAAAAAAGAATACTGAATATAGACAGGAAAAGAATAAAGTTGGTTCACTGCACAGTGGCCAATTTGGCTTCGCTAGCGGCATTTTATTCATAGCTTCCAAAGTAAAGAAGATATCTACCAAATTTTTTTTTTTCTCAATTCAGAAAAAAATGAAACAATTTTTGGAAAAAAAAATTAAATTTTTTTTTATTTTTAATTTTTTTTTTAATTTTAAATTTTTTATTTTTAATTTTTTTTTAATTTTTTATTTTGTTAATAAACATTTTCCACCATATATTCATATATAAAATAAAAAAATTGTCAACTCAAAGAGAAACCATATCATAAAAGAAATATTAATCAGATTCTTCAGTATCGTTTTGTCACTGACATTTTGCATAAAAAGTACAATAAATTGAAGGCTCGCAAGTACTCGCAGTAAATTTTGGACATTTTGGACACACAGTGGTTTACACATATAGGAAAATTTACAATTACACTGAATGCATGTGAATTTTGTAAGTTCTACTCCACGAAAGACAGGTGTACGTTACAATGGGCGAGTTGCTAATACACTTAAACACGATTACGTTTTATAAATAACATAAGTATACACAGATCACAACCACAGTTTTTTATATAATACATGGCGTTAGTATATAACAAAACTTTTAATGAAAATATTAAAATTTGCAAGTTTAACACGAATAGCAAAACGATGATCAAAAAGGCGGAAATATTTTGCACAACACTTGCAGAAACATATGCTGACTTTGACAGCTCACAGCTGTTCATCAGCTGTAAGCTGAGCTTTTAAAAATCGATACAAATCTAGTGAATGTATTTGTTATCGATTGTTAAAAAAATTAACGGTTTTTCAAATTTGAAAATTTGAATTAAATGCCGCTAGCAAAGCCAAATTGGCCACTGTGCACTGGTGCGAACAGATACATATAATTTTTTATAGAGATATAGAAAATCACAAACGCTTTAATCAAAATTAATGAATTTTTTAACAACGAGGAGTCTTTACAAATCAGCAATTTTAATACTATTTTCTTATAAAATGCCTAATTTGAATATAAAAGTCAATAAAGAACAGTCCAAACAAATTATTCAAGTAATTTACTACGAATTTCAGATAAATATTATAGAACAGCTTCCTATGCCGATTCATGTTAGAATATGCGAAAGCAGGGTAATTTTAACCATCCCTCTTTTATTAGTTTCAGACGTCGTAAATTTTTAAATTTATAATGATTTTTTGTCCGCCCTATCCGTTGCTGGAGCCATGTTATTTTGAGGAAGCTTGATTTTGTTGTACAGTGTAATTAAGTTATTTATTTATTTATTGAATAACTATGCTAAAGTTAATACTGAAGCAACGTTAATTATTTTCTGCTTGTAGTTTTAATGTATTTAAAATTTGAATATTTTTTACGCATACAAATTCGAATTTAAAACTGTTTTTTAATCAAATTAATGAAAGTGGCTATACTCGTACAAACGTATGATGAAAATAATAGACTAATAAATAATAAAAACGAAGTTGAAACATGAATTGTTAAATTAATAATTCTTCATGCACACATTGTGCTTAAAGGCATTATAGCACGAATATTATTTTAATTTCAAGCCAGAATATGTAATAATGAAATTTGTTTACACGTTGCCATAAAAAAGACCCAAGGCAGCAATCATAATCTAATGGGAGAATCGCCCCAATCGATCTAGTCTACCATAACATATTGGCAGCACCGCCAGTAACACCTACACATCCATTAGGCAAAATAATTCCAGCTATCTATGTTAAGTTAATAAAGACGAACAAATACAAAGGAATCATTAAACAAAAATGCCAAGAACAATACAACAACGAAGTTTAATGAAATATGTTTTCAATAGGACAACACTAAAAATCATCGCCAAGGATGCCGTCATCAACCCCCTCTGCGTCTTATTTCAGTTTTCTAACGTCAACATGCCTTGATGTGGTTTTTGAGGTTTTAGCTTTATTAATGCCAAAATACGTTGCTTTTCACATACACACAAATGCACAGTGTGGCATTTTCACGCCAATACTCATCCCATTAGCGCTTACACAAAATTTAATTGTTTTCTCTTTTGGTTAGCACACCAGCAGGGGTGCCAAACATGACGATTTTTTATAACGAATTCCACAAAATGGCGTTTAACGATTTTTGTTTAGGTTGACGGTTTTTCGACTTCGGTTCTTTTTGTTCAACATAACCCCTACGTATGGCAAAATGTCAAGCTCTAAAAATATATTTTTGTTTTCCGATGAAATTGATACTGCTAATAAATTTGAGTGACATTAACGAGCTTTACTTTTGTTTTTTAAATATGTTCTTAATTTGATGAATAATCTAAACAAAATTGAATGAATTCAAATTCACAACATGCACTATGAAATGACGAAACTTTTTTAAAATGATTTAATAAATTTTTTAGTAGATGATTGTATAAAAAATACGCCTCTAAATCAAATTGATTTCCATAACCATACAAATTTTTTTAAAAAGTAAAAAGTTTGTATTTGTGTGTATATAAAAGAAATGTTAAGACAATATACAATTGATGTTGAAACTTTCTATCAATTTATTGATAATTGTGTATCATTTTACGTTGAATTGTGTTACCAAATAAAAAAAAGTTTTTATTTCGATGACAAAATTATAAAAAATTTTAATTTAATTATACCATCTGTGATTTTTAAAAAAAAACTTCGAAATTCTTTCTTTATTAAAAGGTTTTCCTAATCTAGTCTCTAAAGAAAAATATCAAGATATTGAGTATGAAATAAGAGAACTAAGATTTTTGGATTTTAGAGACAGCGCATTAAATGCAGATATACATATTTTGGAAAGGAGGAAAGTCAATTAATCGATCAAACAATAAATCTGTTCTTCCAAATTATGTGAATTTGGAAATAGCTTAATGACATTGCCAAACTCTTTTTGTCGTCTTTTCAAATCCAATTCCGACAACATTGGATTCTGTGACAAATCTAAATAGTATATTCTATAAATTTCTATTTAAATTAAAATATACAAAATTCACGTTTATTTTGGAAAGTATATAACCTGATTAGACACAAAATCTTTTCAAATCTTGCATTGAATTGAATAAAATATTAAAGATTTGGTGGTTTTTAATAAGTGTGTTGCATTGTTAATTTTTAAATGAAAGATTGTTGTATAAAACAGAAGATTTTGGATGACGATATTGTCGAAATTTCGATTTTTCTGGAAATATTACTGGCAGCCCTGTACGCACACACACAACCATCATGAGTAAATTTGTTATAACCTCTTTGTAAAATAATAATATTATTCACCTTTTAGACTATGAAAGTTTTCTGGCAGGAACTTTTCTTTTTTCTTCGTGAAACTTGTATTTGCTTTCACACAATGAAGTATTTCTTGCAGTGGTTTTTTATTAATGTATGCATTGTTTGAAGTGAGTATGCATAGAAAGTTCATATGTAAACACAGTCGTAGATTAATACATGTTTTCGCAAAAATAGTTTAACAAACATATGAATGTATATTAGATTGAGAATATATCTATTTGAAATTTGGATGGACTGTTAAAAACGTTTTGAAAATAATTTCAACACCGGAATTAAATTATAGTTCTGTTAACAGAAAAGAAGATGCAAAAAATTGTAAGACATTTAAGGTTTTATTCTATCAATTCTTCTGCCGCCAAGCGGATGGAAAATAGGTAAAGGAGGCGTGCAAGTCTGCACAAAAAAAGCATATTCCTCTTTAAGATTTTTCTATTTTAAAAAATTACGATTGTAACTTACATATAGTTACCTAAAACGCAAGATGCCGTAACTACAATTTAAATAATTTTGCAGTAAATGCAAAAAAAATTTAAAATGGAATATTTATATCATGTTTCCAAATGCAAATTTATCCAATGTAATATAAAAAAACTCGCACGAGTTTTTGTTCGTGGTAGTTTGATTTTTTTGTGATGGAGTGTTTCGATGGAACGCACCGGAATCAATAAAAAAAACTATTTTGAATTTTTTGTTTGTTAGGGCACTTTGCGTTTTATGTAACGATATGTAAGTATATTAATGAAATTATATATGTTAAATATTAAATCCGAATAACTTTAAATATCGTTAATAATACGCTACAATGACAACACTAACTACATACATATGTAAATGTCAGAGCAATGCAAGCTCTTTTAAAATTTGCATATACGAGAGTATATCAATTAGCTTTAAGCTTGTGTTTTTGGCATTCAGAATTTAGCCATAATCGATCTGTTACGTATTTAAAAAAAAAAGATAAATATAGAATTACTCTACTTGGGCTTTATTAACCTCGACATACATTTACAACAGGAATGATAAATGAGAATATTGATTTCATATTAACAAGCTTCTAAAATAGTACCTTTTCGAACCATATTTTAATAAAAAATTATTTATACACCCATAAAAACTCACTTATTGTGTATAGCAAAGAATATAATTTATAATTTTGAAAAACCTATCTGCTCTCAAAATTATTTTAAATTGATCATGTCTAGATGCGTAAATATTTTTTACATGTTTCTTTTTACGCTTATATTTTCATTACTGGGATCTAAAATTATAAAATTATTATTCCTCACGATGTCGATGTAAGTTCCTGAATATTTTGATGAAATGGAAATAATTTTGAAAACTATAAGGTTAGACTTGAAATCACAGTGGTTTCAAATTATGAGTTTTCTAAAAATAAACTTATTGCTTATTTTTAATATTTTACGTTATCAACATTTACAGTAGAGTATCATATTCGAATTTCGAATGCCATAATGACATAAAGACAACTGGTATGAACAGCACAGCGTGACGAACTCGTCGAATGAAACGCATTCAAAATTTAATGAACAATTCTTTCTCTAATCTCTGATTTTCTTATTGGAGTCTTCTAATACAACAGTACTTGTACTTCCTTGATGCTAATTTCACTGACATAAAAAAATTATTTATATTCCGAAAATATTGGCGAAAATTTTGCAAAATCGTAAAAAAGCCTTTTTCTTTTGTTTAAAATTATGCAATTTTTTACGATCTTTTATGTATTCCGAAATTAGCATGTTTTTACGAATTATCGCTACTTTTATAAATGTTGCCGAGTTTTTAGTTTTAGCAACTTTTAATAAATTTTATGGCTGGTTTCCAATTTTGCACAATATTGAATTAAAAATTAACTTTATTTACTAAAATCTGCGTATATGGAATGGAAATACACATATCCCACAGCTCGATGAATTTTAGTCGCCGTTCTGATTGTGCTGCGCATTTTAATACACTATATTATTTTCTACGACGCATATTCTCTACGAAAAAATTAGTAGTTCGCCCCACCTTACATCTCGTGACTTGAAACCCGGGCTGTATATTTTTTTGTTCTTACATGTTTAACTTTTATAAAAAAATATTTCGCAATGCAGGTATAAACAATTCATCAATTCGTCAATGAAATTTGCTAATTTGGCCAGAAGCAGCAATTTGAAATTGTTTTAGGCCAGAATATATGTAAAATATTTTTTAGGCATGGAATGTATGTCGCAAGATGCTATGTTCCACGTCTCGCATCCATTAAGGAGTGTAGATTTTACATTCGAATTGAATAATTTCAGATTCGTCCTTCTTGATAAATGTGAAGAGTTCCACACTGACTTGAGTTGGCCGAAAGCTTTCCAGGCTTTGTTTATCCGGCATATCGGAAAAGGTATGTGTAAGTAGACAAAAGTCATCCGCATAGTCAAGGTCCTATCTGCCTTCTCATCAGCATTCTCACATAGACCCTTGATGAGGCTTATGAATTTGCCAGGTTCACATTTGCTTTCCAATGCGATCCATATGGCTGCGTGATTTAGAGTGTCAAACCCTTTCTCGAAGTCTATAAAGGTTAGGTACAATGGTGTTCTCATTTCTATGGTTTGGCCTATGATCACTCTTAGGATGTTAATATGACCGACACAGGATTTATGACCACGGAAACTGGTTTGTTCCTTTTAAGCTCAGAAAGAAAGGAAGTTGATAGTATTTTATTAATTATGAGTGCTAGAACGTCTTTGATCATGCTGAAAACCATAATGCCTCCCCAATTTTCGTGAACTGTTAAATCCCCTCTTTTGGTAAATTTACGTAACAATTTTAGCAATTTTCTTTGTGAGGAGCACCGTATGCCAGGCGTGAGTTGTTGCCAATTTTCAATTACTCTGGGAAGATGTTGTCTATGCCAGGCGATTTGTTGTTTCTAATGATTTTATTTCTGAGCGAATTTCAGTTACATATATTGCGGCATTCGGTGGAGGTATTAGCATTCATCGTGCCTGATTCGCAGTTGTATTTTGTCTGCTGTGTAGGTAGGGACGACCATAGCATAGTCGCATAGAGCTTTTCCTAAAGATTAAGTTGCAGTAGTTTGGATGTAACGAGCTCTCAAGAATCGTTTTTCAATGCTTTAACAGTGGGTTTTGAGCTGTTAGATATGTATTACATTTCGACAGTATCCTGTGCTTCTTTAGCGATATTGTTAAAATACTTACGTTTGTCGCGCCGGGCTAGAGTTGGGCAAAGTCTTTCCTTTTGTGGAATCGTTCCGACCGATCCAAAAGATGAAAGGAACTAAGACGAGGAACGAGTGAAATTCTCTGTCGCTCCTAAAAACGTCAACAAACATTTGTTATTGTGTGTCTATATTTTCTGGCTATGCTAAAAAAGTTCTTAAGTGCTTTCGTAAAATATTTGTAAAAAATAATAAGGGTTATAAAATAAATTGCAAATATAATATTGTCCATTAAGTCTTCAACACAATTAGGGAATCGTTCCGGGCACTCCGCTTGACTTCTCGATTGAGGCGACTTTGCAACAGTCAACACAATGCTTTGGTCGAACGCGTTCTGTTAATGTTAATTGTAGATTTGGCTGCCTTTATCTCCAACACAAGTCTTCAGGTTTCAAGTCTGATCCACTCTTTGCGGAAGTTGTTCTTAGTTACTCATATTACTGCATTAGCATTTCATTCGTATTTTTAAAAATTATTAAATTTTGTTGAATATTTATTTTGATTCAACTGTCAAACTGTTGTTTTGTGGTTTTAATCCGTTAATTTATTTAGTGCTTGTACAGGGTATTCCAAGTTTTCAATATACCGCCATTTTAACAGTTGTCGTAACTTAACTTGTTACTACTTGACAAATAACAAAACTATGCCGTTAATAAAATTTAAATGATAAACGCTTCAATAATGCAATAATATTAATAAAATTCAATACAAAAATAGAGAACATTTTGCAGTCACTGTTCGCAAAATTAAGCACTTTTGGGACGTCTGAAGCACATTCTCGACCAGGGACTGGTGGGAAAATTTGATCTATTGGGATAAATTAGTGATGTCAAGCATGGAACTCGCCCACGTTGCTCAAGAACAAACTAATCTGGGATTTCAATGAAAAATCGTGTTGAGTAAGGATGCTCATTTTCACGTTAACAAGCTGAATTATTGTTAAAAATCCTCAAGATATGACTGTTTGGTGAAGTTTATGGTCTGACCATGGATTGCGTTATTGAACGATGATTAATGATTTTGTATGGTCGGAATTGAACGATATTGATGTGCACGATTTTTATTTTCAACAAGATGACGCTACGAGTCGCTCAACTAACGATACCATCCATCTTCAATTACAGTGACGGTCATTTTACCGGTAATACAACTGGCATTGCTGATAGAAATATCCGTCATCACGTAGAACAAAGTTTCTATCAGCTTCTTAAGGCCATTATGAAAAAAATTATGTAATCTTTTGTGTACGTGTGATTTTGCATCCCTGTCTAACCACCAAATTTTATCGTACATAGAACATATTTCTGAACTACACACTCTTATGTTTATTACTGATCAGCGTTGATACAAATATATGTCACATTTGACTAATCAAATTTGATGTTCATATCGGTCACCGCTGACTTGTCAAACTAAATGAACTCATTCACCACTGTTGATGGACATTTCTCTAGAAATAAAAAGCGATTTTTTCAATTCATTTGTTATATTAAAATTACACATATGTTTAAAAAAATAATATGTGCAATAGTTTTAAAAATTTTAATTTTAATGTGAAAATAAATAAAATGCATTCCGCTTTAGTGCCATGAGAACAAAACCCATTACTTGAGCACTACCATGCGATTTAAATTTCAGCGGATTTTGTTAAAAGGTCCAAAATTGCGTCACCAACTTGTTTGCTTTGCTTCTCACGCCTCGAGGGCATAGAGGGAAAGGACTGAAACTGTATTAAATTTAGCATAACGATCATTTTGGTTATAGCTTTGTAGTTGAAGTAATAGTTTCAGTAAGTATCGACAACACCTATTGAAGATGCACTCTAATTTTCTTACCATAATCTCAGCTGAATCAGCATTGTTATTGATGTTCTTGCGATCAGAACTATCTTCACTTTCGTCCCGCTGATCACTGCTAATATTAGGCTCCAGCATATCGTCATCTTCAACTGAAAAATTAATAATAACTGGTATTTAAAGTGTTGCGGTGTGAAAAAAACTATTTAGTTAAATATCTAATTATTTTTTTTCCTGGAAATAAATATGTGTGTAACAAAATTGTAGCTTCGTCACTTTTTTTGTAAAAAATATTTAGTATTTTTAACATAATTGGCCAACGTTGATGGATTTTTCTATCACCAATGACAGTAATATGTTTGTTCAAATTTTAAATTCCTATAAATGTATTAGTATGAAAATTATGTACGTATTAGTTTCGGTCATCCATTTCTTGTAGGGTCGCTCTTTTCCTTGCAAACTTTCCAGACATTGTGATTTATCGAAGAGGCAATCCTTTTGTTCCTTCTAAGGCCATTGCAACTAAAATACACAATAAAATTTCGGCAAGATCTTGCGCGGTAACACTGCTTGAGAAGCGAATAGTTCGTAAAATTACGTTGTTAAAAAAAACTCACTCTACAGAAGAGGTAATAATTTGCATATCGAAATAAAACTTGGATAAGGGCTCAGGGAGTTAAAAGATGATATAACATACTCTGGAGTTATGAAACCAAAATAAATTTGTTTGGAAAGGATGCTGATCGGAATGTCAGAAAAGAAGCGTTATTCAGTTGCTAAGTTATTCTCCTGCCCTCACATCCATAATTTTTTTTTTTGGAAAATTTAAAAGTAAAGCCAAAATTTCAGAAAAAAACAAATTTGTGGCTAAAAATTCAGGAAGTATGGCATGACACTCCTGTTGAAACCTACCTTAGAATTATTATTTTATTTATGCCAAACCACATAAACAAATTTTTAAAAATTATGGTGGACATAGTGGGTATTAATACTTAATTTTTTGTCTTCAATGAGTATTATTTTAATATTTCAATTAGTATTTTTTTTTGTTTATTTTGATTTGTTAAATTTTCATTGTTATTTATTTCTACTAAACGGGCACTTTTTTGTTTTTTGCTTTTTTCATATATGTATATGTAGATATATTAAATAAGTATTAAAATTCTTGTTAATACGTTAATTGGCATCACCTCAAATATACTTATTTGTTCAATTATTGCTAAAAGTATTTTTATTTATTGCACAAAAGAAAACAAAAGGGTATTAGTGTGACAATTTTTAAATCGGTTAAACAAAAGTAGAGGTGGCGTACACCGCATTTATAACCAGCGAAAATATTTTAACAAATGTTAACAAAAATTAAAAAAAATACAATTATGCTGTATTCATGATCCTATAATACAGGTCTGTTTAATATTCCAGATGATTTTTTTGTAACTTTGTGTTTTTTAATGGCCGAAAATGATCAAATTGTCAAAAGTTTTGTGTTAAAATCAGCGATGGAAAATTAAAATTTTATTCGTTACAAAAAACATTTTAAATAGTTCTCTTTTGACCCGTTTTACTCCTCCGATTCATTTAGTACTTTCAAACTAATTTCACTTCTACTTGTTAAACAATCGCTTTACAGTATATCTCAACATATATAACATAGTGAAACTTTTTTAAAAGCGTAGAAGGTTTTAACCTTGTCTTTAAAAATGCGTTTACAGGTCTCGTGTACATATTCAAGTAATAAACGATAACGATCTCAAATTAAGAACGATTTGCAATAACTGCACGCAAATTAAATAATTTCCATGCAAAATTAAAAAAGGGTCAACGGGAAAAAGTGAAATAACATCTAAAATGCAAAATTATTTAATTTGTAAATTGAATGATTTCCAATACAATAATTCCAAAAGAAATTAAATATCTTTCAATGAAAGATTTCCTAACAAGAGCGAAAGAATTCTTTATACGGCAAGTCTCAACCGAAATGAAATAATAACAAAAGAATTGCATGAACCGCAATTTTAGGACAAATAAAAGGACTCCCAATGAAATTAAATAAGTCCCAAGCAAAAATTAATTAAATGCCAATACCAATATTTCCCCAATTTAAAAAGCCTCACAAAAAGTAAATAACTCCCCATAACAGATATGAAAATGTGATAATTCCCAACTATATTTCATTGGGTGTTATATAAAACTTTTTTCCCGCAATTTTTCATTTCCCGGGAAAGCGGGAAATTGTTTTAAATTTCCCGGGAAATTAAATAGTTTTAATTTAATTTTGCTTTCGTTGCAACTTAATTTCTTAAAAAGATGCATCTCTGATCGCATGAAATCTATCATTTTATGGAAATTTTCATAATTATATGCAAGTCGGTCACACACGACTTTTTTGGCAGATCGCATGACCAAGTAGGATTGTGTATCACGGCCCTTACTAAAACATACCTTATGTTTTAATAATACATTAATATGTTAATTTAAATTGGGTATAACCACAGGAACTTTATTTTTTTAAGTTTTAGTTTTTAAATTCTTTAAAGGTTATTTCCAACACGGAAGACGTGTATTTTAGTTATATGAGATCAAAGTAAACTTACAAATATAGGTGAACATAAACAAAAACATAACAATTCAGTTAATAAAAACAAACATAAAATAATATAGAAAAAATAATACAAAGATACTCGAGGTTTGAATTCCAAAACATAAATATTAAATTCTTAAAATTAGAAAATACTTTAATAATATAATTCATATTTTTTTGTTTAGGAAATAATTCTTTAAAACGCCTAAAACGTTTATGGACTCGTCAGAAAGCCTGTTTGTAATTTTATTAACACATTGCCCTGCAACCGAAAACGCCCGCTCACTTTCTACCGTTAAGTTGTCAATTATTTAATGTTTGAAGTAAAAAATTTTCTAATAAAAATTAAATAAAAAATTAGAATAATTAGTTTACCCATTTGAACTCGGGTTTGAACTTCAGCCAAATTAATCGTTTCAATATACATATTGTTAATTATTTTTCTTTTATTATTTCCCGGGGTCAAGCATGAAAAATCCCGGGAAAGCGGGAAATCTTTAGATTAATATTCCCGGGAAATCCCGAGGCAGAAATTCCCGGGAAAAAACTCCAGTGTTATATCATTTTAAAATCATTTGAACGTAACTTCTGAAAAATTGAATTTTGCATAAAAGTCTGGGTTTTTCTCAACTTGAGAAATGTGCTAGCTCTTAATATGTAATTGATATTAAATTATTCCATTAAATTATAGTTAAGTTTTTCATACTTTTTTTGGATTAATTATTTACGATACTCTAAGGAGGCTCTAATATAACGGATGGTTCAAGTACAAGCCTCCTTTTGATTGATATGATACTTTAACACTTATAGGTTTTATCTGTCCCAAAATATTTACTATCGGTCAGTATCACAAGCAGGAGGACCAAAATTAGTCGCTTTACGCTTGAATAACGTTTTGAAATATTGTAAACTTATTAGCGCACAAACAACAAAGTTCTACTTGAAATGTATTTTTAGTTTGAAAAACACTACAATTTAGGAAAATACACTTTTTTAAATATTCGCAGTCTTGAAGAAGATCAATGTAGTTTAACATTAAGGTCGGCATTTTACTCTTACTCTTACAGCACCAAACAATTACTCTCAACTGAACACCAATTTGATTTCAAACTTTAATCTCAAATCTTTATCTTGGTGTGAAAAATGGTTAAGAATAGTGTTTGGTATCAGGAAAAACCATTGTATTTGTTTCGGTAACATAACATAAACGCTCAATAAATATAATTCATTATATGTTTTTAGTTAATAAAGAAAAAATTACAAAGATTTCAATTTAGTACTGTGGAGGTCAAAAAAGTATTATATAAAATATTTTTTTGTAACGAAGAAAAATTTAATTTTCCATTACTAACATAAAATACAATTTTCTTTAACTGTTTTTACTTCCCTGCGATTTTAAACAAAAACAAAATGTATGTTGTTTTTTTATTGTTTTATTGTTGTATTTAGTACTAAACAGACCATGGCTGTATTCGAAAAATTATTGTAATTAAAAAATACCTGGAAAAAATAATATGCCTATTATTTTATGTTTATAAAATAAAGTTAGCCGCCTATTATGAGCATCTTTCGATTTTCGATTGTCTGCGAATTAACTAATTGAACGAATTTTTATTTGGTATTATGGCGCAAATTCGATAAAAGTAGCGTTATTGTGAATTTCACTCAATTGGATTGTGCATAATAGTACATATTAATCAGCGTGTTTACTTACAAATTCATTAAAGAAAAACTTTAATTCATTGTTAATTAACATGACAACGACGGAATTATGGTTCGATGATGCGTCTGATGAAAATAATCACCCTTATTCTGAGTTTCGATTACGTTTCCGCATTCAGTTACGCTACGATCGTAAATTGGTATTCCAAACAAAAACTGAATCGAAAGAAAAAGAAGAAGACAACAGTGTTTACAAAACCAATTGTTTCACCGTGGAATGTGGAAAAGAAACAGAAAAATAAGCAAATTTGTTATCATTTTAATAAACAAAAGTCAGAAAAAAATAAAAAAATTGTGAATTATTATTAATAAAGAACCAGAACGTAGTAAACATTTTTGGTGGCAAAATATTTCAGCGTAAATAATCCTGTAAAAAAAGTGAAGTTTTCTTGTGGTAATTTCAAGGAGACATGGAATCCATAGCAGTGGCTTTATTGGTGGAAGAGGAGAACAATATGGCTCGGAATACGGAGGCAAGGCTTGAAAAGCGAAAACTGAGAGATAGTTGCAATCCATTTGAGATGAGTGATCAGTTGTAAGAAATTATATTTAAAGGTATTCATTTTTTAAATAACTAGTTAACTTTTATAGATTCAAAAAGAACTTTCGTTTAAACAAAGATGCGTTCAAGTATGTTTTAGACACGTTTGCACAAGAAGCACAGCCCTGTAACTTAATTTCTTCGTCACCCCTTAACCGTGTTGTGGCTGCTTTGAGATTCTTTGCCGAAGGAAGCTACCAACATGGAGTTGGTGCAAATCATAATGTTGGGATGGCTCAATCGGCAGTGTCTAAATCACTTTCGTGTTTTCTTAATGTAATGGAGCGAAAGCTTTGCCCTCATTGGATAAAATTTTATCCGAGCGAAGAGGAAAAGATGCAAGCTAAACGAGAATTCTATGCGAAGGCCGGCTTTCCAGGTGTCAGCATGTGTGTTGATGGCACACATGTAAAGATTACAAAACCATCCGTAGAAGAGTTCCTTTACTATAATAGAAAGGGGTTTTTTTAGCATTAATGCTATGGTGGTGAGTATTTCATTTTAATGATTACAGTACTTCTAAATTGAATTTATGTTTCCAGGTGTGCGATAACAAAATGCGCATAAGGTGCATTGACGCTAGATATCCTGGATGCAACCACGATTCGCATATATGGAATTTAGGTAAAGCGAGATCTCATTTAGAAAGAAAATATCGTGAAGGAGAGAGAAACACTTGGCTTTTAGGTATTAATTTGTGTACAGCTGTATGTGATAATTTGAAAAACTAAAATTTTTTTTACAGGTGATGCGGGATACCCCCTGGAACCCTGGCTTATGACACCATATCGATCACCAAGTGCAGGAAGCCAGGAACGCAATTACAACATCCGGCATTAAAAAACGAGGAACATAGTAGAGAGAACTATTGGAGTTTTAAAGAACCGATTTCGTTGTTTATTGGGTGCTAGAGAACTTCATTACTCCCCACATAAAGTCAGCCAAATTATAAATGTTGTTTGTACTCTACACAACATTTGTATACACTACCGGGTGGAAGATTTGGATACTCAGGTATTGCAATTGGAAAGCTTTGAAGAAGAGGGAGAAAAAGAAGAAAATATAGACTCCAACTACCTTTCTGTAGCACGCAGTGTTCGCGATAATATCCTTTTCACTTTTTAAAGTTCACAAAAAATCGAACTTAAAGCCATTGCATCAATAAAAACATTTTCTTATTCCATATTTTCATATTTTACTTATTTATTTCATATAAAAAATACATTTTAAATAAATAAATTTTTATTTAATTAAAATAAAAAAAATAATAAAGCATATTCAGTTCATTTTATGCTTGCTTTACTTAGGACTAAAAACGGAAACTTATATTTAAATTCAACAAACAATAACAAAAAAAACTTATACGTACATATTAAGAAATAAAAATTAAAGCGCATTCATTGCATTTGATTTTGTAAATCTTAAAAAAAATCTTCATTTTAAATATTTTATCACAGGTCAATCAGACTCATAGGATGGGTGCTCCAACTTAAGCATTCTCAGTTTAATTTCTACCTTCTTTTTCAGCAACTCTTCCTTGATTTTATTATGCCTCCGCTCTTCTTCCATCTGCTTCGCTGCAATTTCAGCCATTTTTTCAAGGGATCGGTTCATTCGCCTTAAATGTGTAGACACCTCATCATACCTTTTAAGTATGTCATCATGAAACTGTTTACAGTGTTCATAATATTCTTTTTTGCCACTTATTTGATGTTTCAACAAAGACGATGTGGTATCTTTTGGACTTTGTTGCCGTTTTTTGGAAGTGGTCGGTACGTCCGAAGGTCCTTCCGAACGACAGGAAATATCCATTTCAGACACTTCATTAAGTTCTTCCTGCGTCTCACTGGCCACTCCAAAATCCGCTGCACCACTAATACCACTTGTATTTGTGACTAGTCCCGTCAGCTGTATAACTTTTTCTTCAAGAGGGCTTATACGCTGCAAGCGACAGCGGCCTCCTCCACTGCTCATCATTTCTTTTTTATTTGCGAAAAGTTTCCGCTTAATGTAGCACTTCCAGTCAATCCATACCTATAAAAGATAATAAGTACATGCAAAATTTTTTAATAAATGACATATACCTTCTTCCATGCAGTGGCACTTTTTGTTGGTGGTCCTAACGCGTTAAGCGTTTGTGTCACTTCCTCCCAAAACACCTGCACTTCCTCTTTGGATCGCTTGTAGTATCCACAAGCAATATCTTCTTTAGCTGACATGATATCTGCCAGCTTTTCATATTGCTCGGGAGTTGTTGTTTTTGACCTGGAAATATAAATCTTTATATATTAGTACAAAATTTAATAAATTAAAACAACAAAAAATATTTAAATCACTTATTACCCATTTTTATTACATTTTATACTTACATTTTTTTAATTAAACACTTTTTTAGCTCGCAAAAAGAAAAATAGAAAAAAATTTCGCGGGTAAAATAACAACGTAGAAAAACGTAGCTACGATCGAAATGCAGAATGCATATAATCGAAAGAAACTGAGCGGAATCGAAACGCAGAATACCAAAGTTGCCAAACGGAGAAAATTTTGATTAGAATTTAAACTCAGAATAAGGGTGAATTGCTTACTGGAACTGGCCAGATTCCACTACGTAAGTACACGACGTTTTAACAAGGGCATCATTTAGAAAGTTTGTTTACAGATTTGTTTCAAACTTTCGACTGTACAAGGAGACGTTTATGGAATTGATGTCTACTACTTAAAATTATCAGGCTGAAATTATCAACAGCTTTGCGCTTTTGCGCTCAAGGGTTGTTTTGTACTTACAACCTTAGACCTGCATTAAATTAAAGTAATTTTCAGCCTGTATTTGCAAAAAAATAAAAAATAACTGACAAATACTTACATTTTTAATAAGTTTTACAAACTTCCATAAAGCATCGAAAGCAAAATTGTGTGCGATTCAATATTCATAATTTAAGTAAGAAATTGATAATTTCAAATTCAGTCTCCAAAGTAATTGACGCGAAATGAACATTTTTTCAATTAAATTCTAAATATTTTATTTTGTAGACGTCCAAATCAAGCCATAGTGGCGTTAAATCGGATCAAATCGGCTTGCGTATTCTCAACACATAAAAATTTATATTCGTTACGTCACTAATGCATATGTATATATTTGTATGCATACGAATGCACATTTCAAATACACATTTAGTGTTCGCATCAACTCCTACACATTGTATTTATCTATATCTTCTGAAGAAAAGAATATAAATTATATGCTTTTTCAATAGTAAAGAAGATTTTCCACACATGATAAAGAAGCATGCCGCACGTGTCCATGGAAATAAAGCAGCAACACACCAAACAACAATAACACCGTGCACAACTTCTGTACAAATGCTTTGATTCATATCATAAACATTTTTTGAATTGAATGAAATACATTTTAGTATTTTAAATTTTTTAATCGAACTATTTTTCCAAAATTAATATTTTACATATTTAGTAAAATATTAATAGTTTAATTAAAACAAATTGAAATTGATTATTGAGGGGTATAAGTAGTTGATATGCGCATTTCACTGTTGCTATTGCGTATCATCAGGGAACTTCACCCAAATTTTTCTTAGAACAACTGGAGATATTATATTAAACCTTAAAGCAAATGTAAAGTTTAATACATATCGCTCCTTTATTGCAACGTAGAAAGGCACCGGTCTTTTAACCTAACCTAACCTAAACTGTGTTTAGCATGCTCCATTTAATAAGAGTTGATTAAAACTTAAAATAAATTAGTTCACTAAAAATTTGTTACCAAATTATATTGGGTTAGCACTTGTTAGCAGTAAAAGAAAAAATTGGAACTTATTTTTAGGAAATCTCAATTTCACTTTTACCCAAAGGTGACGAACTCCTAAGAAGTTATATTCAAATATAAAAATAAATAAGTAGCTAAAAAGCGAGTTAAAATTTATTTTACTATTACAGAACTTTATGACTTGGTTATAGTGTTGTTAAAAAATCACAATACTGCAAAAAATATACATTTTTACATACACTTTTTAATTTAAAATATATTTATTTAATTAAATTTACACGAATGACAAACTCACCTAAAAAACATTTAAAATGGATTACTTTTTTAGTGCGGTTTCTCTAAAAAATATATATATGGTTCGATATTTATGTAAAAGGCGAAACTCTCATTTTTGCACTAAACAATTTTTTACATGTGAGGAGTACGTTAATTTTCTATTTATCATCAAAAACTGCCTATCGGCAAAAGCAAAGTTAGTATTTGAATGTAAGATCTTCATATGCATTTAGTTTTGCATTTTAAAGATTTAAGTCCAATCAGACTTCTTCGGAGAATAACTGCCCGCACCTTTTCGGTGCTGCAACACAACTCATCATTAGCCGAGTCATGTTTTTTATGAAACTCCAAATGAATTTTTTTCTAAAAACCAGCCTGCCGAATTATTCGAAATTATAAGTAAAAATATTTTCGGTTCCACTTTTTCAATACTCTATTCACCACTACAGAATATTCATTCTTAATACGAAATAGAAAAATAAATTGATCATAGGTTTTTTTAACTGCCTGTCGAAAGGAAGTTTTCTTTCGTACAATTACATTCAAAGAATTTGTTCTTTCAATATCGACAAACAGCCAGTTAATTTTAGTTTTCTTTATTTTATTTAAAAATGTTCATTGGGATATTGAAAGCAAATTAAACACTATTCTAAAAATATATGTTTGTAAGTATATATTTTATTTTTACTTTCGAATTAAAACCAAAAACTACATGTGATTTACGTAAAGTTAGAATGAATTTTTTTTTGTTTGATTTTATATTATTTAGTCGATAAAGATATATTCACAGATTCACAAAGAGTTCTTCATCAATTAATGGAAGCATTAATTGAAGTTTTCAATTTGTTTACGATTCTTTTAAGCTAAGTACGTTTGGTTTTTGTGTTTAGTAAGAGAAGATTTAGTAAATAACGAAATCAATTAAATTTTCCCATTTAAATCTTTTATTTTCAGGTCAAATGTTGATGAAATGGTTGATATCGTCGCTGCAAAACAATTGCAATCACTTAAGTGAACAGGATATCAGTATGCTGACATTTCAATATTGCAACAATTTAATCAATGTGGGCGTTTTAAAGCAAATTTCCGAGAAGAATGATTTGGAAACATTCAAGGTATGTTGTAGCATAATCAATAAATAAACCATATATATTTACATACAGCAAAAATAATAAGGAACGGACAAGAATTATTTTTTAATAGATTTCCAATATCTAAAGGTTTTAAATACAAATTACAAGACTCCAGCTGTGCTAGCGAAAAATTGAATTCAACTATCTTTAATTTTTTCATAAAAATTGTTGTTACTTTCAATCAGATTTTCATTTTAAGCTTCCAGCTTTAGTACTTAACTATATATCTAAATTGTTTATATGAGTACAACTGTATATATAATTATTTATTTGTTCGGATCCCGGAAAATTTCCGATTTTACTGGAAATGAAAAAGTCGAGGAAAAGTAACACTACATCCCATACAACAAAACTATGAATAGGTCTTGTATGTATTTGATGATAAACGAGTTAAAACACGTCAAAGCGTCACGAAAAAATTGTATTTTCTCATCATCAAAAAAATGTAACCCCAGATTCTTTCGGGTTTCGAAATATGACGTCATAAAAGATGTAAAAAATTTTAAAAAATCCCAAAAGTCTCCTTACAAAAAGCGATAGAACTTTTGAACTATGCAAGATAATTTAGTTTTTTTGGTATCGTTATAAAGGTGAAAGTGCACCCTTATTATATGCATATCGGATATAAGCACATAGCATTTCAGAAAAACTGCTTATAAGAAAGTGGACCAAAAACACCATGCCTTTTTCTATACTTTCCATACAAATAATTTTCTATAAAAGAAAATCGTATATAAGAAAAAAACTGATATAAGAAACTTTTTCCAAACACCAAAGATGATGATTGATATGAAAAAAGATTTTATATTAGAATCTTTTTTTTACAACACTGAATATACTGGGCGATACTGAATATACACAAAATATATAACTATATGTTTGTTGAACCAAAGCTTTTAAATTGCGCGTAAAAGATGGACACAAATAAGAAAAAAATGTACATATGTACTCGTATGTTTTATAGAATACACACTTATAAGAAAAAAGTTTCTTATATCAATATAAAAAATAACTTTCTTATAAACAATAATTCCTTATAAGAAAAAACCGCATATAAGTAACAATTTTCTGATATTTTTAAAGTTAAGTTTCTTATATCCGATATGTACTGTAATTATTTATTTATTCGGATCCCGGAAAATTTTCGATTTTACTGGAAATGAAAAAGTCGAGGAAAAGAAACACTACATCCCATACAACAAAACTATGAATAGGTCTTCTATGTGTTTGTTGAGAACGAAAATTGTATACATTAAATTATATTTTTAAAATTAACAATATTATTTGTATAAAAGGATTAAATATATTAGAAAAATTATGTAAATATGTAAAGGTTATTTAAATTTATTAAAAATGCGTTATAAGAGCGATGTTAAATTGCAAAGCATTGCTTAAACGGTTTTTATTATATGTAAAGAACTGGCGGTCAGATAATAATGTTCGGAGGCAAAGGGAGTCAGATCGTTGGATCTTCGGGAACGCGTAAACGTTAATTTTTCAAAGCGAAAACTATGTTCACTTGTGTGTGTAATTTTGTGCAACAGTATTAGACTTCGCATTTTCAACAGGTTGTGTTTTTATAAAATGGGTGAAAGGCATGAATGGGTGAAATGCACTTTAAAATGATTTTAATTTTTTAATTTGATTTTCGTATTATAGCCCTTTCCGACCTGACGCTAAGCTACGGGCAATTTTTTCATAATTTTTGGAATATACCATAGATATCGTATGAAAATATAATCAATGTTCATGCCAAATCATCAGTAGACCTTGAACTATATTTTTGAAATGTTTCAAACCTTTTATCTCTTATACAAAATCTTAAAAAAAACCAATGAGAATTTCAAAAATTTGGCATTAGCACCAATGAAATGCATGTATGTATATAGACTAGCCAAAAAAACCTAAAACAAACAAAAGTTTTGAAAATCTTTGAAAAAAGATATCGAGGCAATCTCGATTAATAAATTTAAAAAAAAAAAAATTAGAAACAAACATGAAGAACAATCAGCGCAATCGATGCCGGTCTATTTGACATTGGTCAAATAGAAGAGAAAATATTGAGACCGAAACCCACCCGCACAATCGATGCATCGCGATCTAAAAGGCATAGAAGATATGTCTAATAAAGAAATTGTAAACCCCTTAACTCCGGAGTGAAGTAAGAGAATAAAAGATAATATTGTATATAGCTTTACTTCTTTTAAAAAGGGGTACAACATGATTGACAAATTTGTGTAATTATCAGCAGGACGAGTGTTCTAGGTCTGTTCAAATATGCCGCAACGCTTTATACGCTTCGCGCTTTATCTGAAAAACGGTAAAACGTACAAAATATTGCTGTATGCAGAATTCGCAGGAAGCTTTATTCTCTACAACACTCAGGCAAATAGTATGCCTACCAACCAGTAGGTGTGTTACCTTGTTTGGAATAGGGATAGTGAGACAGGACAAATGTTAAAAATGAGAAAGCTTAATTTTTACAACTCTGATATTGGGCGTTGTGTTACTTTTTAGATCATTTGCAGCGATTCTGATGTCAATCAAGTAGGTGTATTAAATGTGTTTTATGCTGAGTAGCCATTTTAATAATTATTTTACTTCGTCGGCGATTTTGCTACAATACCGACGACCTTAAATAACTTACGACGCAGACACGAGATTTCATAACAATAAATTGATATTTAAACTTCAAATTATTAGAAATTCTACGTTGAAAAAATTAGAAATGTAGGTGTGTCGCTCAATCTCAAATCTGACTACCATTTTCTTTTTTAATTTTAAGAAATTTTTGATAAATTCAAATTATTTTTATTAAGAATATAATATTGGAACATTAATTCATCAGACCATCAGAAAACATCAGTAGTAATTTCGAGATCGCTATACCATCTCATCAGTGTTCTTTGATCGATGTTAAGACTTATCACGGTGTTTGCTAGAGACTACAAATAGCAAAAACTAGTAAAAATAAATAGCAAATAGCTTGATCTCAGCAGGCAATGACGCTAGAAAAAGCAAAAAAGTACTAATGTACAGTTCTTAGAAGCCTTTAAATTTGGTTGTATAGATTGTGTATTTGATTTGAATCGTTTACATTTTTATCTGTATCGATTTAATCAATATTGGTCGAAGTATTTACAGTACATAACTCCTATTTAGTATGGATAATTAAATGATTTTTCATTTGATTGTGCATAAAGCGTATAGAGCTGTATCAGTACTAGATTTGGTAATTTTTTTTTTTTTTTTTTTTTTGAAGAGTAAAACATGTTTAAGTTATTTTATATATTACTATTTTATACCCGTGACTTCGTTCACACGAATTTCAGAATTTCAATGGCAGAAGCTACCCCCTCGTGGTCATATATTGGAAAAATGTAATTCGTGCCCTTCCATACTCAGATCTATTGACGTTTATAAGTTCATTAAAATTGGAGAGTCTCTGAAATTGCTTTTATAGATCGTTTAATTCTCGTTATCAATATAATAAAACTGCTTTAATCATTACTTGAAGTAAAGCACACAATTAAAAGAGTTTGTGGTAAAGTTTAGATAGAATTCAAAAATCCGAATTAGTTTTGCAACTGAGAGCTATGATTGCTTTTTACCTGTTAAAAATTCATTAGACTCTTAGTCGTACAGAAAAATTTAATAAAATTTAAAAAGTGATATCAATGAAATTCGGACAAACATATAAAGCATTGTTAGCAATAAGACTTACTTCAGGTGAAGGTTTATTTTTTATCGCTGAAAATGTCCAGCTACAAAAATATGAAACAATGACAAGTTTGTTAAAATATTCTCCATACGATCACTTAATTTTTGTTTAAAGTTTTTACTTATTAAAAAGAATATTTATTTTAATAAAACGTCATTTCTTACTAATTTTCAGTTGATAAATTAACTTAGCTTAAGAAATTTATATATCACGGAATTCCCGTGAACGCGAATTTTTAATTCTCGTTTCCCGGAAAGTGAAAGTCCGAAAAATCCCATGCCCTAATATTACATAATAGCTTATTTACTAAAATACTGCCAGAAAAAAATACGCTGTTCTTCAGAAAATGAACTTAAACATATTAATTTACTCACACCTCAATGGAAAAATAAAATAATTTAGAACTAGTGTAAACGCGAGGAAAAAGATGTTGAAGTCAACCTAAATAGTACATTTATTTAGTTTTATTTAGTAAATATAAATATTCCTTATTTAGTAAATAAGGAATTATTTGCTGAAATATACTTACTTAGACATTTTATTAACACATATGTATGTAAGTATATTTATTTACATTGTCTAATTAAACTAAAAGCTAATACTTGTTTACTCTGTTTAATTATTGTCCCTATATGATGCGTGTGGAGGTATTTATCATTCAAATACCTTTTTCAAAAACTTTTGTTTGTAGAGGGGTTTTTAGCTAGTCTATATACATGCATTTCATTGGTGCTAATGCCAAATCATCTGTAGACCTTAAAAAAATCATTCAAATAACTTTTGTAAAGCAAACGCAGTGACCGATTTGCAAAAAGACGTCCTTTTTAATTTCCTTTGCAAATTAATTTCGAAATAAGCAACCATTAAATCGTAGGGATATTGTACTCGCCATTTAAATTGTATGCATAAATAATAAAAATATGTCTGTTCAATCTTATCTTCAAAGAAAATTTGGTTATTTATTAAGTCAAGATGTTTGTAACAAAATTATAAAACTACAAATTTTAGCCTAAAAATAAGGAAGCGAAGTTTGAATCTATGTACTATGGTACATATATATCGTCATATGAATTCATTAAATTCATAAAGTTACATCGAACAAATTTAGAAGCCAAGCAAAAAACTCTCTAATATGAAAAGTTAACTAACATTTTCAAAATTGTTTCAGTTTATTAAGCTTATTTATTTCTTATTATACATACATACATTATTGGACATTAAACCAGTGTTAGCCGCTCCATAGCCTCGCGAGGCAGTCAATAATCGTATTTTTCACAGAGACACGGTCGGCAATTCACATGTATACAACAACTTTGTTCGTTTCAAAACATCAGTCTATCATCAGTCTGTAATGATTAAACGATCAACACGCATACGTAGAGTGCACACAGAGGAAAATATTGCATCTGTATCCGCCAGTGTAGTTGATGTGTTACTGTGAATGGCGAGCACTATCGTGCGATGATAACAATTTTTTTTTTACCCAGAATGGAAGAGCTGGACTTGGCTGACATGTGGTTTCAACAAGACGGTGTCACATGCTACACAGCACGCGAAACTATATCCCAATTGAGCGGCGAGTTCCGTGAACAGTTTATTTCACGTTTGGGACCGGTCAATTGGCCGCCTAGATCGTGCGTTTTAAAATCTTTACAAAATTTTTTGTGACTTATGCTAAGGCTTATGTCTGTAGGGACAAGCAAGCCCATATTGAAGAATTTATTCGTAAGATACCGGCCAATAGGTTGGGGAGAGTATGCCGAAATCCGACGCAGCGTATGAACCATATGAGGCGTAGCCGCGTTCAACATTTACATGAAATAATCTTTAAACATTGAATTATTATTGAATCATTTTCATTTCATATATTTCTCTAACTCTTATGTGTTTTTTTTAATCAAATCCGAAAGCTCTTAAAAAATCACCCTTTAGTTGTATAACACGAATTATAATTGTACAATTCACAAACTCAGTTGTAAAATAAAAAAATACGATATTTGTTTATGGGCTTGTGAACAGACAAATTTGTTGTATCGTCGTTTTGTTGCATTTTAAACGTCAATTTAATGTATTCTGTGAAATTAGTGATTTTTGCAACAATTTTTAATTATTATTCATCTTATGTACTTATACGTATAATTTTTGCAATAAAATTCATTAATATAAATAAAAAATAACAATAAACTTAAATGATGTCGCTATTGCAAAACTTACCAAGTACAAAATCGAGATAAATTAAGATATAAACACATTCACAACAGCAGCCTACACGGGTACATGCCTACAAATTTCTCTGGCTTTTTAAAAAATTTGCAATTTTTTGCGAAATTTCGCGTTTCTTGCAATGTGGGTTACTTTTTATATTTTTTTATTGTGTCATCGACTTTTAAATGATATTCAACATTTTAATTTTCCCAGTGATTGGAAGTTATTGCGAATTTTCGTAATTTTTGTAGTTTTTTGCGAGTTTTTCACATTCCTTGCATTTGTAGCTCGTTTAGAAGATTTTAGGACTTCTTCTAAATTTTGCAACTTTTGGCGGAATTTCACGTTTTTTGCAATGTGGGCGACTTTTAACAAAATTTTCAGCATAAATATGCTGATTCAACATATCGTCTAAACTTAGCTTTACAAATAGAATTTTTCCATACCTGTCCTCAATACAACCATTTATAAAATATATAAAATTCAAATGTATAATTATAACACACTTTTGTATGAAAATTATCAACAACAAAAATACAATATTGTATAATTAGACGATTACACAACACATACGACGTTAATAAGAGCTTGTGAATTGAACAAATATAAAATTATTTCATTGTGAATTTTTATATGTTAAATATGAAATGTTTTACTATTAGTAATTAATTGATAATTTTTCTTAATATATTTTTATGTAAAAAACATTGGGAGAACAAATCCATTTTAAGCATTAGTAACGAAATTGATTGACTGTTTAAAGCTAACTCCACTCTGCTTTTGCAAATGTTTTTTTGCTTGATTTCGCTTCATTTGTATTTGAAAAAAATTATTTTTATTTTGTAAATAGAATAAAAAAATTTTTATGATTAATATGAAAAAAAGGAATTTTAAAAACATCGATAGTAGGTAGAATCAGAAATCAGAAATCTTAAAAGAAAGATCTGTTTCCTTTATTGTCAGATAAAAATGATGATAATATGTCAGAAAAAAGAGAACGTCGAACTACGATATCTTGTATTCTTATACCATGATATGTATTAACAGATGGATGATATGCATCAACAGAGGCTAACTGCCTGTTTGCCGATATCGAAAGAAAATTTTCTTTCGAATAATTACATTTAAAACAAAAACAACATTTTAAAACTTGTTTTTGTTTCAAATGTAATAATTCGAAAGAAATGTTTCTTTCGATATCGACAAACAGGCAGATAGTCTTTTCGTCCCCATGTGATCCAAAGCATATTTATTAAAGTACGCTTGTTTCTACAACAACAAAAACAAAAAAATTAGCTTTTGCTATTTCTCCTGAATTATCAATTGAAACACCAATCAAATTATTTCAAAATATTTTCTGTTTTCTTTTTGAATCATGAACAAAATTTAACGGCTGTAGAAGTCAGTGTATCTTATAATTAGTATACATTGATATGAAGCTTCTAAAATTTTGCCGACTATTGTTTTCTAAAACAATTTCTCTTTTATATACCCGAATTTTTCGAGTATTTACTATTTCCTTTATGTTCCGTTTAAATGAAACATAATTTCCGATTTGTTTTTCTATACAAAATAAATTTTAAGTCATACTGTTCTCTCTCTATCTTTCTTTCTAAGAAACGTAAAGAACATAAGTCTGTTATCAAAAATCTAGATCTAAGCAAGTGTTAGTACAACATTTTCTATTAGTATTGGTTTAAAATAAAAATTTTCCCAGCACTAAACAACCACCAGTTTTATTTTTGTTCTTAATTAATGTAAATATAAATTGAGAATTGTTACTAATACATTTGTAAACATTTTAAAATTACAAAAAGAGGAAACATAAAATGTGTTTAAAAATAAGAAAAACAAATTGATTCAAAATTTAGTATTTAGTAGGTTTTTATATGTTAGAATTATCTTCTCTCATGTTGAGTTTACACAATATCCGTACGTTTGATTGTTTTACCGAGAATCGGGCCTTTGTACTCTCTATAGTTCTACCTTTATACTCCTGCACCATACATCTACTTAAATATACTAACACTTATTTCTTTAAAATGGGATTATAAACAATAGTTCAGTGGAAAGCTAACATGATAGAAAGTTTAAACTTTTGAGTCTTGGTGACAGTTCTCAGAGGTTTTGAGAAATCGATTGCCAAAGTTGTTTGAATTAACTTCAATTTTAAATGTGAGAACTTTCATTCTAATCATAATATTCAGAATTAACTGAAAAGTTTATATCCAAAATTTTAATTTCTCTTTTTTTTGCTGGAAAAAATTACAATAGCAAAAGTTAAATTAAAATTCTCACTTTCGAATATTTATCTTTAAAACTATTCTAATTAAATGAAAGGTAATATCTAAATGGTATGCATAGAGTGCAATATAAACATGACTTTGCCAATGTATAATATTTTCTCGTTGCTTAAAAAAAGACATTAGTTCAGTTCAGAATCTGATGCAAATGATCTTGTAAAAGTGCAAATGCAAAATATCGTCGATTTTTTGGAATAATCCAACAAAAAAGAGCACGAAAATCTTGTTGATTTTATAAAAAAGCAACTATATTTTGCGTTTGAACTTTTACAAAACCATTTGCATTAAACACTGAATGCCGCTATTGCAGTCCCCGCGATGCAATTGATGTCATTGCAATCATTACAGCGTCGGTATTTTTAGACATCAAACCTTTAAATACATATAAATAGACATTTCTTTGCGTATGCTCGTATAATAAAAATTATGCTTTGTAAAACCGGAAATTATACAATAAGCAGATAAAGAAAGAGGGCAAAACGGAAATGAAATGTATGAAGATTTAAAAAAAGTCAATGATGTCATGAACCAAGAAAACGAAGTGTTTTTTGAACATGTTCGTAACACATAAAAAGTTGTAACATGTATTTTTTTTTATTAAAAAACGCAAATATTTATTTCAAAAAATAAAAAAGTTGACAATTTTTTTCTTTGCATATAATAAAGCAAGAAATAAGAATACTAATTTTATTTAAATGTTTCTTAACCACAAAAACCAATTTATTTAGCAAAATTATTCTGTCTTGTAATATTTCTTATTTAATTGGCTATTGGTTTGTGCAACCGCTGTTTTCTTATGACAAATTTTAATGAATTAATGTAACTCAGTGTTTGGATTGGTCAAAACTATAAGGAAAGAGAATACGTATGTATCTTTCTACTTGAAATTATAACGAAAGCAATCATAATATTAACAAAGCTAAATTAAAAAAAAATATTGTTGGATATTCAATAACACTGTGTGTAATTTTTTAAGTCATGGAAAAATAACCATATGCGGTCACCACTACGTGATAAAAGACCATAAAAAGACCCCTCCCAGTTTTGCCCAAAGTCATGCACTTTTTTTATGGGCCCCAAAGATTTGGGACCTCGGTGTCATTTTTGCAAAATACTGATCATTTTCTCAGGCTCATATCTTAAAAATCGTTCGGAATTTTCATTTACTCTCTGAGGAAAAGTTGTAGATCTTGTCATAAAAAACAAAAATTGTCAACATATAAAATAAAAAAATCAACATCTTCAAGATGAAAATCCCAAAAAATTAAAAATAAATCGATTTTTTTAACTTTTTTCCCCTGTTCAGGTCCGTAGGTACACTCTAAAACACTTTTGCTGAAATTTACGTCAATTATAGTCGGCAACACCTTACCGAATATAATTGACATAAAATTACACAACGTGTATTTTCAAAGATTTTGTGGATTTTTGAACAATATATGTTTAATATTGAACTAAAGAAGTGTAATGCTTTTAAACACATTGTGTCTAGCTTCCCACTCTTTTTACCTATATATGTATATGTATATGTTTAATGTTAAGCATGTGTAATTAAAATAAAAACACACTTGTAAATTTATTATTCAAAATTATATTTATTTTAAAAAGATTATAATAATAAAATTTGTTTTTAATTTGCTACAAAATTTTATCCAGCTTTTTGATTAAAGAACTAATTTTTCTTGAATTACTTATATGGAGCTTTTTGTCTCTCATCTGCGAAGGATAGAATCTAAAGTAATAGCACATTAAAAATTCGAAGGTTTGAGATATACCTTTGAGATAAACAACGTTAAATACGATACATAATAATAATAAAGTAATTGCAAAACAAGGTCCAACAAATTATAATTATCCGCAACCGAGGTATTTTCCTTTTCAAACCAGATGTAAGCTGTGTGCTGTTCATCTATTGATGTTTCTATATAAATATTTATAAATAAAGAAATTTAAAATCATTTTTCCTAGTGTTTTCATTGCAAATTCCACTTATCAACGGAGTTAGTTCATGTAAATCATTTTCAACCTCATCAAGTGTTGAACCAAACTTTAAATAAATCAAAATTCTTTAATACACAGTCTTAAAGAAAATCTCTATGGAAATTTGATTTACCTTGTATTCTTTGAAGATAAGAGTATCGCTCTCTTTAAAAAATTTGCACATTGCCTGTATTATTAATTTTTCATCAGCGTTTTGCTGAAGGCCGAAAAATGTCTTTATTTTATCTGAAGATGCATAAAAGTTGATTTTAAGTAAATCAACATCTAACTCTATTACTTTACTGAAGTGGGTATAAAGACAATCTTTTTGAAAAATCATTGGCCAATTGTTCAGAATGTCTTTGGCGGTGGGATGTTGCTCTGAATTATTAAAAAAGGTTCCTTTAAATGTAAAACATTCAATCATGTATTTATTTACAATTTCTTCTTCACTAACGGAAAGTTTATTTTGGTGATGAATTCACAATAAAAATTGTTTCTTACAATTAATATCTATACCGACTGCAATCGCGTCGCGTCTCCAGTGTAAAATGCACTGCATAACAAAAAATTAGTATTTTTTTTATAATTAGGACAAATTATGTTTACTTCTCATGAATTTTTCTGTTGTACGAGTAACATCAAAATTGACGTAATTTCAAACAACAAAATTTTTTCAACAGGAATTTAGGCAAAATGTGACCGTAAATTCCAGCAAAAGTTTTAGTGTAGCAAACCGTTAAAAATTCAAGAAGACAATCAACTACGAAAATGTACCTTCGATCTCAATAAACAACTTTCTAAAACAAATGAACTTCCTAGGAATGATTCTTAATACCGTTTAGAAAGCGCTCAGGTAGTCGTAAAAGTGAAAAATTTCCCGAAAATTTGATAATTTCATTTGTTTTTCCTTTACTTCAAGATTGAGATACATACTATGATATGAAATACAAAAACAATAAACAAACAGGTAGAGTAATAAGCTCAGCACACGCATCAAGGGACGCAGCACACAATATAAAAGCGACACGACGCTCACATCGAGGCATTACACAGCGCGACGTCAACGAGAGCTCAGCGGTGATCTTGTGCTATAGCATAGTTCGCGCACAACATTGGCAACTGACAATTTCCATATGCAGTGTAAAAAAATTTATTTATTTTGCAACGTTTGCGGTCATCAAATCAGAAAAAAAGTACAAGATTTCAAAAGGAAAAGAATCTTTTAATTAGTGAATTCAAAAGAGCATATACGTTTTTTTTCGAGGAAGTAGACTTGACCGGTGAAAATTACACACCTAATACAGAGTGTCGCCAATGTTATAACAATCTCATGGCATGGTTGAGTGGAGGTAAAGATAGTATGAAAAAAAAGTTAAAAAAAATAGTTTTTTTAATTTTTTGCGATTTTCAACTTTGCCTCAGAGAGTAAATCAAAATTCCGAACGATTTGCAAGCTATGAGCCTGAGAAAATGATCAGTATTTTGCAAAAATGACACCGAGCCCCAAATCTTTGTGGGCCAATAAAAAGAAGTGCATGACTTTGGGCAAAACTGTAGTGGTGTCCTTATATGGTTATTTTTTTCGTGTTGCACTGTGTAAGTCATAATTTTTCAACCAGTTGCATTTCAAGGCATCTGACCGCAAACCAACTTTTTGAACTTGACCAATTTAATGCTGAATTTCAAATATTTTCTACGGCTATCCCCAAAATTTGGATTTTAGCCTAGTGATTTTGTGACACTGTCACAAAATAGCGATTTCTTATTCCACTTGAAAAACGACACAGTCCATTTAATAAATTTAAATACACCCTCAAAATCACAATTTATTGTTCCTTATAAATACTAACAAGAAGTTGGTTCTTAAGTCATCTTGTGTCTGCATATAAATAATAATAAGTCAATGACAACTTATGGTATAATCCAAGTTAATCTTTAATTGGCTGTAGCTGCATTAGAGCATTTTATGTTCTTTTGTGATATTTTGTTTCATACTTTTCTTTCTTTTCTCCAAGGAAAAAAATGAAAATTCAAACTTTTAACGACACAAATCACTAAATTTCTTCACTTTCAGCTGCTGATACTCAAACTTATAAAGTTATACATTGTTGTATCTTTTGTTAATCTTATAGTACTTCTTTTGAACTGTTTAAGGTTGTTTTTTTTTTTTGTTTTCTAATCCATATTGATCCATTAAAAAGAAAACCTCTTAAACACTCATCGAGAACAATGCAAAAATATAGAAAGTTTTTTCATTAAAACAATTCAAGCGTATTAAAGAGGACTATTAGTAGCAAGCATGGGCGAGGTTATGAATTTGAGTGTACCTGTGAAATCCTCTTGCGCAGAATGAGTGTGTTTGGTAAATGCAAGCACACATGCATACGTATTTGAAAATATTATGACTTGTATTAGGTAGGATCGAATTGTATGTGTAAAAATGGATAGATAATTTCATTAAAAGGTTTTCTCGGCGTCTTTCGTCTTAAGAGATAGTAATTTTTCAATTATTTAGTAACATCCCATGAAACACACAGGTTTGGCCTCAAATTGAGAATGATTTGAAATCAAACTCCCTTTTATATAATAAACATTCCAAAATTATTTGAATATAATTTAAAAAACATGCTCATTCCACAAAAAGTGGTCTTTATTATTAAATTGTGAAATGGATTTATTGTCAAACTTATGGCGTTTTCTTTTCTAAAAGAAAGTGCAACATTTTTTACCGTTTTTATTGAAAATTTACAATGTAATGATTTTTTGAAATAGTTTATTAGAAATTATTGTATCATCATTTGTCTTATGAAAACTTTGAATAGCAATTTTTTTTACATTACATTTACATGTTTGTTTTGCAAAAGAAAACGGCATTAATATCAAACGATATTTTCCTAAGTGTTTTTAATAAATGTGGAACATAGATTTAATTTATTTTATTATAGTTTATATATCTCCCACATACATATAAATTTTAAAACTTTCTTTCAATATTTAATATCAATTTATTTTTGATATTAGGACAGATATTCAAGAACAGAGTTTTTTCAAATCACATACATTCGCGTATGACAAATCTTGAATGTTTCCCAACACTCACGTTTTGAAAGTGTATATTTAGCGTTCAGTTTAGAGGGAGGGAAAGGTTTTCCCTTTTGCACATACGAGTAGTTATAGTGAATTGGCAAAGTAAATCTTGTAATCTTTATGCTTAAGGTATAACAAACGTTTCACATTTTTGTAAGTCATGTTAATCCGCTATATCTGCGCTGTGTGTGTCTTTCTTGCTACTTTCTTGAAATAGGGTAAAAAGAATTCCCTTTAACGGTGTTATAGCAGGCTGAAACGTACGACAAAAATATTTGCAATAAAATTATATTTAAACCCCTAATTCATAAATGATGATTAGTAGTTAATAGTAAAAAAACGCTAAATGGTTATTCATAAATGTTTAATAGCATATTAAAGCGTTATAAAGTCTCTAAAAAAATAAAAATTTTATTGTAGCCAATGCTCTAGTTTAAAGGCCTCAATAGTTTTTACTTTTCGTTGCCGTTCTGTGCCGTTCTTTTCTTGCTCTGTAAAAGCAGCTGTTTTGAAAAACAAGAGAAAAATATTGAAATTGTTTACATTCGTAAATTTTTTTTCATAAACAAAAAGAAAAAACTTAATAAATAAAAATGAGTATTTTGTTTGATTCTGACTCTGAACTTTCGGATTCATATCGAATATAATAATTTGTTTGTTGGGATTTTTGAATAAGTTTCAAAGCCTACTATGCTTATACTATTGTATTTTTTATAATTCTCATTGAGTTCTTAAAAGTTTTTGTATAAGTAAAGAGGTTTGAAACATTTAAAAATTAGGTTAAGGTCTACTGATGATTTGGCATTAGCACCAATGAAATGCATGTATATAGACTTGCTAAAAACCCCTCAACAAACAAAATTTTTTGAAAATCTTTGAAAGAAAATATCTAAATCGTGATATTGTCACCACATGCTAATTTTCAAAATATTCAAACAAAATAATCAATGTTGCTCTACATTTGTCGAAAATTTGAACAGAATACCAGATGTTACATAATATTTGAACAATTATAGCAACATAAAAACATAAGAAAGTCATTTAAATTAAATTCAATATAAATAAATTTATTTGAATGAACCTGCTTAACTAGCATAGGATGTTGGTTAGACGATTGTGTTTAATATACGTACGACTCCTAAAAGAATCTTCTGATGATGATCTGACGAGTAACAGTAACAAAAACATCTTGTTCTGTAAAAGGAAGCAGCTGTTTTGAAAAACAAAAAAAAAAACATTGGAATTGTTAACAAAAATTTTTCGTAAAGTTTTTTTTAATAAACAAAAAAAAAACAACAAATGGATAAATAAAAAATTAGTATTTTGTTAGATTCTGACTCTGAACTTTCGGATGTAACCGATGTAGTTGCTTTACATAATTCTTTAAAAGTTTGTACTGCTTCCACAAACAATTTGTCAGTATCGTCAATTGCTTTTTATTTTCCCTCCGTTTCAGAAACCGGGAATAATTTGCTTAGATGTGTTGATGTGGTCAGCAATAACGACTCTTGACTTTCTAATTGTTCTATATTCTGTATCCAAAAAACTTATGTTTTGTATTGACGACTCAGGTGTCAAGGGTTTAACTAATTTGAAACTGTTGTCATTGGATGTTTGTTCATTGTACATATAAATGTAATCAAATTAGTTAAATAAAAACTTACGAACGCGGAGTTATATAAGGTGTCAAAAACTCTAACTGGATCATCATATGCCAATGCTGTGCCACTACCGACTCTTCGACTAAAATAATTTGCTTTTCAACTTTGATTGTTTTTTATTTTAAAAAATATGTAAGTCTTTACAAAATTTTGAATTGAAACAAAATTTTCTGACTTAAAAAAAATTTAATATTTTACACCACAACAAACTGTCACTTAACGTTCCAATCTATTTTCTACAGAATAGTCCGCAACCGAACACAACGAAAAAGTAACATCAAAACACTCATACAGATTTTCAATTAAACAGAAACAAAACAGCTGATTCGTAACAGAACAGAACGTACAAACTAATTCTGCCTTTAGATTAAATTATTAAATTTGTTGCTTTGTATCAGCTGGCCGATAAATCAAATAAAAAATCGTTTTGTGCATATAAAAGTTTTAGTTTGCTTTGAACACTGATAATTACTTGCAAATATTTTGTAAAACTGTTATTTGATTGCACGAGAGTAGTCTTGGGTACTTCACGAACGAACTAGTTCAATGAAATGAATGATGAAATTTTCATTTTAAATAGTTCAGTTTTGAACTATGATGCCGTACACAAGAACTTGTATAAATCGGCTTGGCATCGCTGTGCCATTCTCCTTTTTTGAATTTGAATCAAAGACAACGGATGCAAGTACATATGTATATTTATTATAACAATAATTGTTTACATGTCCATGAGATTTGTCAAAATTCAGCTTAAAAAATGCTTTTTTATGACAAATGACTTTTACTATGAATTTCTTGCCAAACTGAAAACAGCTGGTGAGTATTTTATCTAATCGCGTACTTGTATAAATATGCAGGGAATATTCTGTGATTTGAATTTGAAACAGTTTTTTTACGTAAATTTCAAAGTCCACTCAAAACGTATTTTAATATACATATGTGCATAAAAAAATATTTTAATAATAATACTAATAATTAAACAAAAAATATAAAAAAATAATTTATATATGTACGAGTATGCCTGGAAAAAATATAGCGACATATGGCTGCATTTTCCAAGGATGGTACTGACCGTGGCAAATTTATGACACTTTTAGATTGTTTTTAAAAATAAGTTTTTCTAGAAATTTTTATACGAAAACAACTAAATCTTACTAAAACTACAAGAAATTTTATAAATTTGTATAGTGCAAATTTCATTCGTTTATAAAACTGAAAATATGAATTTTACTAATCCAAATTAAACAAAAAAATGTGATCCGTAAAGATATTTTGTTTTCGGAGAATTTAGACAAACGACATAAATCATGTATTTACATGGAAATCATAGCCCCAGTTATTACTATAGAATAAAATTTCTAATAATAGTTACTAAAGCGATTATCCGAAATATGCTGAACTATGATTTGATTGGAGAATTGAAAATTCTTTAATTTTAGCTACAATATAAATGTTTAGTTTTGCGTGGGCTAAGCGGGTTTAGACGGCCGCGATTCGTTGGTTTGGTGTCATACCATAAGCACTTTAATGTGAACCAAATGAACGATTTTGACATTATTAAAGATTTTTAAAATCATGTACAAACTTAAGGGATCATTTGAAGTACTTTTTATAAGTGTATGCTCTTTTACATTATTTAATTAATATTTTATTTTAATCGAAATTTTCCTTGCTCGTGTGTTTGATTAACGTCAGTAAAATTGCTAATAAATAGTAGTTCCTTTCCGTTCTACCTAAAACTCACTGGATCTTACCGCCTTCATCACGTTTATTTAACTCAATAGTATGCAAATCGACAGATAGTTTAAAAGATTAAACTAGTATTCAATCACTCATCTACCCAAGGCTAACTTACACCCTTGGCCGTGGAAATAACTTTTAGAATATAAATCAACTTCATTATCCTTTACCATTTCGTATGAAGTGCGCTTGTGGTGAAGACATGTCTTTAGAATTAAGATTGTTTTTGTAGCTGAGAAATACAAGGCGGAAAAATCAAGGCTTGTTAATTAATCTACACAAACACTGTTATCTTTGTTTTTTTTTTTCTAAAGAAAATACGAAACAATTCACATTAATTTATTTTTATTGAATTCAGATATTAATTAGTTATAAACAATGAAATGTAAACAAACTTTGCCATACCATCAAAAATCACCGGAGCATTTAAGGTTACCAAGTTTTTATATGGCTCGACAAAGATTATGTAATCAGTTCAGCGTTAAAAAGAGCGATTGGCCAAAAACAAAGCTTCCTATTTAATACAAAGTATTTAAAATTTTTTAATAAAAAATTTTATTATACTAAAAACACTCCAAAGAAAATTATCTATATACTTATGTATATAAAACGGAATGTGTGTTTGTTCGTATTTAATGCGCGGCCTAACCGCTTATCCGATCACGATGAAATTTAGGGCACATAGGCTATGAATCACCGGGATAGTTATAGCGTATGACTTTTTTTAGAACTAGGACCAGGAGGGCAATAGGGGAAAAATGCCTGCCTCTCCGAAGAGTTTAAACGATTTCATTAAAATAAAAAATATAGAGAGATCTTTGTCTAAAAAGCCACAGAAGCAATGTACATTTTCAAAACTAGGGGACTACAATGACAATTTCCGTCCGTCTGAGACTTTCAAATCGATTTAAAAGAAATTTAAAACAAGTATTTTTACGTTCACAAATAGACATATAGACTATGAATATTTTAAAAGCTATGACCAGGAGGGTTAAGGGGCAATTTCTACCCTCCTGAAACTCTCCAAACCATTCTAAGTTAAGACGCCCTTATAAAGTATACATCTGACAGATCAGATATTTGGTGATCTCACTTAATTTACTGTAAATTTAAATTGAAGTGACAGCAAACGAAAAATGGTACGTAATTCAAAATATATTAATCTAAAAAAGAAAAAAATTAGAATCATCAATATGTTTAAAACCAAGTAATTAAAACTAAACAGATTTTGGTCGTTTTAAATATAAAGTGTTTTAATGCACTGTTGGGGTAAACGGCAGAGTAGACCAATAAGTGCAATACGTAGAAATAAACGAGTTCGCTTATTTCGAAAAAAAGCTCTTACGTGTTTTAAGAAGAAACGCGGCGATATTGCACGGATCGAAAGAGAATGACTCATTCGCGCTTACCAGAGTCACAGGAGCAACACGCAGAAAGAGTTTAAAGGTAACGTTTAGGAAAAAAGCATCTAGACAAACTCGGCATATTTTAAATCTTGCTGCATTCCACAATGATGTTATTTATGATTATATGTAGATTGCAGTATTCCAGTATAAATTTAAGCAAAAATGATAAGATATGTAGGAATTGTCGCTCACTTAAATTGAAAAAAGAAACCCAAGGGAAACTCTATCCACCACATTCACCCAACGAAATGCCATTTAACTTCAAGCGATTGCAGTTCCCGATTCGCATTGCCTTTTCAACTACAATCAACAAGTCTCTGGGACGGTCACTACAGGTGTGCGGAATGAATTTATATAATCCATGTTTTTTGCATGTCCAGTTTTATGTAGCATGTTCAAGAGTCAACCTAAAAAAATAAAAAGTATTGTACTCGTTCGTATACCCCGAAGAGCTTAAATAAAACATTTACTAATTTTATGAATTTAATTGTAATTTTATGTTATTATATAAATATATATATATACTTATTTTACACATTGAAACATTTTAAACATAACGATATAAGTCGACAATAACTCAGTGTGTTCAATTCCAAAGAACGTGAGTGCGTCCACCAACTGGGACACTGGTTTTCTTATTTTAGTATTTTTTACGAAAGAATTTTGTGGTGCGAAATAACGAAATGTACGTTAAGTTTCGTTTATAGATGTTTTTTTTAAATGCGTTTTTTTAATACATGTTTTTTCGAATATTTCAGATGTACTTATAAAATTTATAGATTTACGATCGCTTTGAAAGTGGAACTAGCGAGAAGTTTCAGGAATGCCCTGCGAGGTTAACCGTTTTTAAAATTCTTTCTATTCGTTTTAATTTACAACAGTTTGTGACATAGTTGCAAAAAAAAAGTACTTGCCTTATTGCGCGAAAGTATTAATTAACTTTCAATGAACTAAGATTTTAAAATTGTTCGAGCGTAAAAAGTCGTATATGACAAACGAATAATGCATTAAAAATAAGATAATTAAAATTTACACAACAGCTTTAAGTGCTAAGTAACAAAATTATAATTTGACTTTAAATTATTGTCGCACTTACAGCCATTTCAAATGTACCAATGGACACATACTGAAGCGCCCACAACTTCACAAGCTCACACTCCCGGTAAATTGGATAAAGTCACCTCATGGCCATACTGCAGCACCCCGACTTCGGGAGTATCACGCATACCTAAAGCCATTCAAGTCGACACCCCACAGGCTGAAAAAGAGAATGGATTTTTAAAAATGCTAAGAAGAAGACTTTTTAATTGCTCTTCCATGGCGGAAGTACATGCTGTAGCCAATGAAATGTTGTCAGTGAGAGACCAATCAAGGCGACCTTCAAAACGTTGTGTGCTATTGACAGATCTATTAAATGCTACTGAATCAACTGTATACCAATATGACAGTAGCAACACTGAAGTAAGTTCTGGGTGCGAAAGTGGAGTTCTAGCGGCTGGAACACAAACCGAAGAACTATCGCAGTCGATAAAAGAATTTTTATGCAGCAAATGTAAAGAAGATAAAGAGATTTTAAAATTTGATAAGGAAATTCAGGTTTTTTTAAATGGCGAAAGCATTGAAAATTGCCAAAATAATCTTAAGCCAGTAATAATACCACCTACACCAATATATGGTCTTTCTGCACAGTTGGCACCTCCTCCTCCTCCTCCACCACCACCACCACCATCACCTTTCATGAGTCCACCTGCACCACCACCACCACCATCTTCTTCAACATCACTATTGCCACCACCACCTCCTCCTCCACCACCTTGTGCTGCTGGACCACCACCTCCACCGCCGCCTTGTACATCAGCAACATATAATGCTTTGATGCTTAATACGTCAACAGCAGTTCCTCCTCCCCCGCCTGGCACAACCAAAGCTCCTTCATCATCGACACCAGCTCCTCTACCAAATCCAGCGGAAGGAGGATGGTTTAATCAAGCAAATAGTGAGTATATTTCCGTAAGATCCCTATCTAAACTAACTATCAGTAATTATTCCAACTGTCCCCACTTTAGCTCTTCGTAAGACTGCCGTTAATCCGCCAAAGCCAATGAAGCCTTTGTACTGGACTCGTATAGTTACGCAGCCTCCACCAGCAAAACCTGCAAAATCTGTTGCGTCAATAGCTCCTGCTGCTGGAGATACTACAGACTCTTTAAATCCCAGCACGTCTCCAGATGAACCGATCGCTTTCGAATCACTTTCTGCTCCTAAGGAAATTTGGCAAGAAATTGATGAAACAAGTCTTGACAACATTGACGAGTTTACCGAACTTTTCTCACGAGAGGCGGTCGTACCAAAAGTACTACCCAAAATTAAAACTCAAGTGCGTGCTAGACCGATCAAAGTACTCGACAGCAAAAGATCTCAAAATGTTGGCATCCTTCTTCGTAGTTCTCATGTCGACTTTTTCGAAATCGAGCATGCTATATACCATGTTGACACTTCTGTCGTTAGTCTGGAAACACTACAGCAAATCAATAAAAACAAGGCCACCAATGAGGAATTGGAACGCATTAGAGAACAAGGAGATACACCTCTCGATGAACCCGAGCAGTTCCTATTAAAAATCTCACAGATTTCTCTGTTTACCGAACGCATATCATGCATGGTTTTCATGGCGGAGTTCGAAGAAACGGCCACAGTTATAGAACGTAAATTAGAAGTTGTCATGCAATTATCACAGTATCTAATGGAAAGTGAAGAGCTCAAATTAATATTTGCCATCATATTGACTTTGGGCAATTATATGAATGGCGGCAACCGCCAGCGGGGTCAAGCTGATGGTTTCACACTGGAAATCTTAAGCAAGTTAAAAGATGTAAAATCTAAGGACTCACAAACAACTCTGTTACACTTTATAGTAAGAACATATATTAATAGGAAACGGAAAGAGGGCGTACAGTTATTGGAAATACCTTTGCCAATACCAGAACCATCAGATGTAGAGAGAGCAACTCAAGTAGAATTTGATGAGGTGAAAGGACAAATTTCAAAACTAAATGATCAACTGAATGGTAAGTTATTTAAAAGCACATTTATACGCTGGGTTTTTTTCAACTTATGGTTAAAAAAATTATATGTTTAGCCAAAAGGCGAACTACAGATAAAGTGATCATACACTCGGCTGCCCAAAACATGGAACCTTTCAAATCAAAAATGGAAGAATTCATAAAAAATGCTTCCAAAGAAATTGATAAACTCTTTAAAGAACTAGACGATTGCCGCGAAGTATTCATAGATACTATGAAATTTTATCATTATGCTCCCAAGTCTGGTACTTTAGAACAATGCACTCCCAATAAATTTTTCGAACACTGGACTAATTTTACAAATGACTTCAAGGATATTATGAAGAAAGAAATTGCTTTATTATGGAATGAATTGTGAGTGCTACTTTTCTGATTTTTTTTATAATAACATTTTAAAACTATGTAATAATAAACTTGTATTGGTTTTAGATTGAAGAAGTCCAAAGACGTGCAAACACGCAAAACGGTCAAGACAACAAAAGTGAAGCCGGGTTGCCTAAAAGAACGCATTATGCGCCTTAATAAAAAATAATATAATTCTTGTTTGTTTTTCTTGGTACCCAGTATTTTCTAAAAATGTTATAATAATGAATTAAGTAATTGCCTTATAACGAAAGCACGTTTTCTTTGCTCTTTTTAATGAATGAATGGAGGAAGGTGGATGCTGAGTTCGGATCAATAAAACTGCGTTATTAATGTTTAAGTTGAACTATTTTCAATATTTTTTTATAAAATCGCATCAAAACAAAATTTATATTTTTTTAATTATGTAGAGTATTTAATGGTTGTTATTCCCTTAAAATTAATATTTTATTTATTTCTAATGCTTTTCTTTTTATATGAAACTCTCGCTGAAATAAAAAAAGTTATATTTTATTTAAAAAATTTATTGGTTTTTCGTTTACAGTTTAGCCATATAAATATATATAGTAGGGTTTTTCCTTTTCCAGCCTTTACATTTTCCAGGAAATCGTGAAATAAATTACCGAAATTTCGAAAATTACCACTCCAAAAAATTAAATAAAAATAGTATATAAATGATATATATATATAGTATATATTGTTACGTTTTGACCTTTTCGATAACGTTTACTTATTTGAGTTCTTTTAATTAGTCAAAAATAAAATAAAAATACAACGGAAATTGATTTGGAAGCTAATGATGTTTTCTTTCCTTTAATACCACTGTTTAACAAAGTTCACAAAGTAATTTGCTTATCAAAAGCTCTGTCACAACTGATCTATACACGAAGTTCACCATACCTTAACTTAGACAAGACTAATTTATCTGTGCCTGGCAGCATCGGCTTTTATACCTGTTGGCTGCTAAGGTTCTCGAACGTAGTAGAAAAATCCTCACCATAACAATAAGTTTGCTTGTGTAAACCCTTATTGTTATTCAGCTACGTTATTAGGGAGTATGAGTATGTGTTTGAGTTACAGACGACATGTAAATGGCAGTAACAAATTTATAATGTTGATGGTGAATCAACCAAACAATTAAAAGCTATGTCAATCCAAATGGCCAAACCGCACCATTGTCCACAGTGGCGAACAATATCTGTCGTATAGATCTCTCGAACAACCTTGTAGATTCTCGTTGCTGTTTCCAGCGCTTTCCCGAATGTTCTATGTTCGTTATTTTGAATTTGAGTGCTCCCAAATTTGCACACACACGGTTGATTACTGTTCTTAATCATCGCTGTGTTTTTATGTCCGTTAAATTTGAATCTACATGAATATATAAGCATGTTGCAGTTGTTCTTATGTGGATAATGAATTCAATGAATTCTGAGCCCAGTCTAGCTAACTCATCAGATATTTCATTGCCGTTGATTTTACAGTGACCCAGTTCCCAACACAATCATAGCTTACAACCCTCTAGGAGTTCACGTGACAGCCCATTAAGGCCTTAAGAGCCGCCTGGCTGTCCACATAAATAGTGATCACCGAGCCCCTAAGACTATTGTCCCTTAACAACTCTACGGCCCTAAAGATCCCTAGAATCTCCGCCTGAAAAACACTGCATTCATCAGAAAGCCTATATGACCTGATGCCCAGATCTTCAATGTAATCCCAGTGCCCAAGCTCCTAATCTTTCAGCCGTCAGTGAATATAACAAATCCCGTAAACAATCTACCCCTACCTGGCCAACTCTTCCTAGTCGGCCATAATACCTCCGGCAGACGCCGGACGATCCTAAGTAATAACCTCCATTGCTAATCTTACTCAAGATCCGCGAGTGACCCTGGCTGAAGTTTCCTAACAGTCCTAACTCCCTCAGTCTAAGAACGCTCCTAGTCGCCATTTTCATCGCAAATTGCTCAATAGCCCGACTGAGGAGTGCTCCCCATGGCACCTGCTATGCCGATCGAAGTGCACCTCTGAGCTTTATAAAAAGATTCCTTCAACTAGCAAGTCTCAATACCTCCCACCAAACCCAGCATCCATATGTAAGAATGAGTCTAACAACCGATGTGTATAGCTATCCGACTACTGACGGCCGGAGTCCGAGCTCCTACCTATCGATGATATGCAAGCGTAGTCGGCATTAAGACCCCTTTTAAGTCTCTCCTGAGTATTTAGTTTCCAGGACAGCTTGCTGTCTAGAAAGACTCCCAGATACTTAGCACTATCAAATAGCCTAGGCTCTACTCCTAGTACTAGCAACGTAAAATTTTCTACCTTATACCTTCTTACCAGCAGCCCATGCTGACAGTTTCATAACACGACATTAACAGCCAAGAGCCATACCAACGGAGATAGAACTCCTCCTGTGGGGTTTCCCTAGTCAACCAGTTTCCTTAAGCGCTCGCTTCCTCAGTCCGAGTGAACAACTCTGCCACCCTCTAGGAATGTACCCATTCAGCACACAAACCCTGAAGAATTCAACCAGCAATAGGAGAGATGATCCCCGGATATTTAGTAGCATCGCGGGAAAGATATCATCTGGTCCTGCCGATTCAAAAGTATTAACCGCCCATGCTACCTTATTCAAGGTGATCATATCCTCCACCGCTTTCCTAACCACGATCCAGAGAAGGGATTGCTACACTTCATCTGTTCCCCCGACCCTAGATCCACGTGCCCCGGGAAGTTAGTCTCCCTAAGCAAACAGAGAAATTCGGAGCTAGATTTCGTCCACGTGTCGTCCGGTCTTTGAATAAAAGTACAGGGTCTTTGGATAGAAATTTTCTAAACCTGGACATTTCGTTTATAGAATCAACTGACTCGCTAAATTTGATTTACGAGTCCCTTTTAGCCCTTCTTATATCTCCCTTGTACCTATTGTAACTTATTATAAAGTTACTCCAATCCAGTGGACCTTTGCGTCCTCAGCTCATCTGTCCATCATCTGTGTTGCGAGTGGTTACTCGGAAAGTTCAGCGGGCAAGACCGCTCACAGCTGCTAGTCAGCATCTTCGTAAAGGTTCGTAAAGGCGATGGTCAGAGAAGGAAAATTCCAAAGCTAGCCTCCAGTCCTCTGCTAATTTCCTATAGTTCGTCAAAGTGACATATATCTATTACTTCTTTCCTATCACTAGTTCTGAAAGTTGGCGTATTCCCCCTGTTACAGATATAAAGATTGTTGGCAATAATAAAATCAAACAGACTCAGCCATATTATTGATGTCGGAATTACCCCATGGGGTATAATGGGCTTTGGCATCACAGCCTAGTACTAGTCGTAAGCCCTTGCTGCCTGAGTACTCCACCAACTCATTTACTTCTACAGCAGGGTGATCAGTAGCCTCGTACGGTAAGTATACGGATGCTAGTGCCAACACCGTCCTGCCTCTGGCTTCTCCTGTGAATGAGAAATGATAAATTTGAGCTCATTTCTTGCCAGTACGAACAAGGTATACCCCGTGACCTTTAATCCAACTACCCGGTTGTTGTTGATCAAGGGCTCTTGGATTAAGGCCACGTCCACGTTTTTGCCAATGAGGTGAGTTGCTAGTTCGGTTGAGGCTGATTCGCACCTTAACAATGGTACGTCGTTTGTAATACATAGGCGCATTTGGTTGCATGTCGATTTAACAAGAGAACACAATATTTGTTTGAGTAAACTTTCCGTGTGCAGAAGTGAAAGAAAGTTTAAAAGTGTTAGTCAAAGTAAACTTTTCGCTTGGAAGAGCGGTCTTAAAAATTTCTCAGTCATTGAAAAGACATTCTCGATTTCAACGGATGTAGGTAGGTCTTTCTGCCTTTTATAATATCAATATCAACATGAACTATTTTCATTTATAAATTAGTTTGGAAATAAATTTTTGTTTTGTTCAAAAATGTTGGAATTGTTGTTGCGTATTTTAGCGACTTTCAACGCGGCTTAGCTGCGAAATCGCTCTTTAGGTTTTAAAAAGAAATAAAGTAATTTTTATTTTAAGATACATAAGAGAATATTATTATGCGATTTCAAAATTTTTTAGAGTATTTTGCTAATAAAGATGAAAAAAACATGCAAATATTTTTATGCACTCAAAAACGTAATTATTTTGTAATATTCTAACAACGCTGGAGGTAGGGTAATTTTCTAAGAAGTCATAAAACAGTTTAGATATAATCAAGTACAAATTATTAGTACAGCAATTACAACAATATAAGAATAATAACATTTTATATATTGGTTCTGTCAAAACATCTACAGAAAACAAATGCAGAAAAATATAAAGGCACCCTTTTTGACATTCAATGTAGAAAACATAAGCAAGACAAAGAAATCAGCTGCCGTAATGGATATTACAATTGTTTTATTTTTACTATTTGATAAGTATAGTAAAATTTTTATTCACAAATCTTATAAGCTAATTAGGGTACAACGTTATGAGATTTTACTTAAGCGTACTATAATAGCAATTAAAACTATTAATCAGGCATGTTCTACAAAAGTAGTGAAATTCAAATATGAAAAGTAAACTTTTAATTTTTGATGTTCTGGAAAAGTAGAGTATATTTGTATTGAATATTGAAATTCAAATGTAAAAAAAAAGAATTCAGAACATAAAAAATTTAAACTGAAGTGATTTCAATTGAATTCCTCTTGAAGATGAAATGTAGAACATACCGGAATATCTTGAGGAAAATTTGTCACAAAAACCTCTTACAAACTTTAAAAATTTTATAATGAAATTTGGTAAAACAATCACTAGTAGATTATTTTTGGCAAAAGAATCTCAGTGACTGCTTAGTAAATTTTTTATTGTTTAAAAATTAGCCAAACCTGCATTTTTCATTAAATGCCAGCGTCAAATCATTGGCGAAAGTGTTTATCTTTTTGTATTTAAATCTATTGTGCAGAAGTCCGTGGGGAATCTAGGTGGTAGATTATAAATTATTTTTAAAATTTTGTTTTGTGAAACCATGCTGGACTACCGTAAGTCAGTATCAGTCAAATACACATATTATACAACAATATCTTATTTTTAAGGTTGAGCTTAGACCTTCTATTAAGTATAGGGTAAATAGTATGTCCGCACTGAATAGCTTTATCACATATGTAATTACCACGTTGTTTGAACTTGAGTTTTTTATCTAAAGTGATACTTAGATATTTAGTATCATCTTTGATAGGGATCACGTTTCCCCGACAGTATACAATTGTTTTAGGAATGCGTTTTGGTGATTTACTATATGGTAATATAATGGCCAGCGTTTTTTTTTTATTATTTTTTATATTTTCCACTTATTAAAATGTTTTTGGCTTGTGGTAGGGCTCTCTTGCATTCTCTTGATTATTGCATTTGAAAGTTATCCACTGTATATAAAAGCACTGTTATCAGCATAAAATGCTGCTTCCTGATATCTGTGCACCTTGACATCAGACGTATATATCGGTGATAAAATAATCCTATTAGAGAATTCCCCGTCCATAGAAAACTTTGTATAATTTTTTTGTAAATATAATGGGAAACCCAATAAATTGAGTTTGTATATCATTCTATCGTATCAGATGATATCAAAACTCTTTTCTATATAGAGAAAAAAACGCCAGTACTCTTGCGAATTCTTTTTGTTATCTTCGATATAATTCATAACTCGCTTTAGTTGGTGGTTCTGATTAATAATATTATTTTGGTCTGCAAAACCTACTAATCTTTTATGAATAATTATGTGTGACACCAACGACGCTTGATGGAAAATTAAAAAATTGCTTATCGGCTTATAGTTTGGGATATTTCCCCTTTTTATGAATCGGCATTAATTTTTTGAAAGTACGGGGAAAGAAGCCATTAACTAAGCAACAATTAAGTATTTTACAGAGAATTTATGGCATCAATTAAGAAAATCTTTTACCCATGTATCTAAAGGCGATGGGTTATTGTTACCAACACTCTGAATGTCATCCCACCAACTCAACCATGAAATACTACTAAAACTTCCTTTGAAGATAACAACGAATAATTCACTGCAAAAGTAGTCGTTTCTTATGCCCGCTTTTGTTCTTTACCCTGCTCCAAAATATAAAAAAACAATAATCATAATAAGTAATCGATTATATGTTTATTATATACTAGCAAAAACTTTTAACAAATCGTTTTTCGCACCAATCAAAAATAAAAACCACTAAATTTAGTGGTAAAACAACTGAGTTGGTATCACTGATTGGCAATTGCACAAGCTTTTTCTGCACCGATTTTAAAAACTTCAACATTACTAGTTACATACATATTAAGAAGGTACGAACTTGCATACTGTCAAGAAATGAGCACAAATTTATGATTTCTCATTCTTTTAGTAATGGAGACCTCACGGTCGTAACAGGAGAAGCCAGAGGCAGGGCGGTCTTGGCACAAGCATCGGTATACATCGGCGAGGCTACCGATCCACCTGGTGTAAAAGTAAATGAGTTGGTGGAGTACTAGACTGTGATGCCAATGCACACCACACCCAATGGGGTAGTTCCGACATCAACAATAGGGGTTAGTCTTTGTTTGATTTTATTATTGCCAAAAATCTTTATATCTGTAACAGGCGGAATACGCCAACTTTCAGAACTAATGATAGGAAAGAAGTAATAGATATATGTATGTCAGTCTTACGAACTATATGGAATTAGCAGAGGACTGGAGGCTGCCTTTGGAATTTTTCTTCTGTGACCATAATCGTCTGCTCTTTAGTCTAATTTTTGAGAATCCAAAAAGGTGTCCTTACTGGAATCCAAGAATGACGAATTGGAATTCTTTTTCGGGACTGGTGAATAGTAATTTTAGAGTTACACACAGTTGGGGGTCGACTCAGACTGGTGTGGAGCAACTGGTAGGCCCCTTCACGAAGGTGCTGACTAGCAGATATGGGCGGTCTTGCCAGGTGAACGTTCTGTGTAAGCGGCCGCAACCGAGATGGTGGATAGATGAGCTGAGGACTCAAAGGTCCACTGTCAGAAGGTTATTCAATAGAGATGAAGATTGGAGTAACTTTGTAATAAGTTACAATAGGTAGAAAAGAGATATAAGAACGCGAAAAGGGACTCATGGATCAAATTTAGCGAGTCAATTTATTCTGTAAACGGAATGTCCAGGTTCAGAAGAATTCTATCTTAGGACCCTGTAGTCCCGGGTTTTGTTCAGAGACCGGGCGACTCGTGGACGGAATCTAGTTCCGAATCTCTCTTTTTGGTTAAGGAGACTCAATTTCCGGGATGCGTGGATCCAGGGTTCGGGGGAACAGATGGAGTGTAGTAACCCCTTCTCTGGGCCGATCACCTTGGGTATGGTAGTATGGGCGGTTAATGCTTTTGTGTTCTACAAATCGCCAGGACCAGATGGTATCTTTCCGGCGATGATACAAAATGTCCGGTTTTTATGCAGAATGGGTACATTCCTAGAGGGTGGCGAGAGGCCGAGGTTATTTTTATTCCTAAGGCTGGCGAAACCGGTCACTCGAAACCCAAGGATTTTAGATCAATCAGCCTATCGTCTTTTCTTCTGAAGACACTAGAGATGTTGATTAATCTACATCTGAGGACAGAGATTGATTACACCCTGGCAGCATTCCTTGATATAGAACATTCAACAATTTGAGTATGGAGGCTATTGAGGATGATGTAGTGATATTGGTATCGGGCAAGTTTCTGCCGACAATTAGCGAATTCATGCAAGGGGCGCTTGGTAAACTGTCAGCATAGGATTTGGTGGTCAATCTGGAAAATACTGAGTTGGTTCTTTTTACTAGGAGCTACAAGGTAGAACATTTTAGGTTACCGGTACTAGATGGAATAGAGCTTTGGCTATCTAGTGCTAAGTATCTAGGAGTCTATCTAGACAGCCAGCTATCCTGGAAAAGAAATACTCAGGAGTCTTAAAAGGGGTCTTAATGACTACTACGCTTGCAGGTCATCGATAGTTAGGAGCTCGGGGCTCCGGCCGTCAGTAGTCGGATAGCTATACACATCGGTTGTTAGACTCATTCTTACATATGGATGCTGGGTTTGGTGGGAGGCATTGAGACTTGCTAGTTGAATGAAATTGCTGTCTAAAGCTCACAGATGTGCTTTTATCGGTATAACAGGAGCCATTTGTGCAATTTGTGATAGGAATGGCGATCAGGAGCGGTCTTAGACTGAGGCATTTAGGACTGTTAGGCTGAAAGATTAGGAGCTCGGGAGCGGGGGTTACATTGAGGATCTGGACATCAGAAGGTCATATAGGCTCCCTGACGAATGTAGTGTCTTCTAGGCGGGAGTTCTAGGGATTTTAAGGGACGATATTGAAAGGAGCTCGGAGAAGATTATTTATGTGGACAGCCAGGCGGTTCTTAAAGCCTTATTGGGCTATTGGGCTGTTACGGGTACTCCTAGCTGGTAGATAATTGTCGGAGGACCCTGAGGTAAATCCTAGAGGGTTATGAGCTAAGATTGTGTTGGGTACGTGGTTTAAGTGGGCTCTGTAAATCGGATCCCTACATCTCAGAAATAAATTCAAACGTAAATTTCAATGTGTATTTGAGATTTCTCTCTGCCACAAGTTTTTCCTTCCTACGGTAATCTTGTTATAAGCAGCTCTCACAATTGAAATTAATTTATTTAGCAATAAATCCACGTTTCTAGGAATACACTATGTTTGGTCAATGTTTTGTCCTATAATTTGATTTTCCACCCAAATTCTAATTGCTGTCCAGTCTGCACGATTATACAAAATTACTGTATTTATTTTATTTTCAAACTGTCCATAAATAGAACAGGAAATCGCAACATGATCTGACTGTAAAATATTTTAATGTGACTCTAAGTTTGAAAAAGGATATTGGAATTAGATAGTAAAATGTCTACTGTAGAGGGCTGGACTGGATTAAGTTTTGATCGAAGCGAGTACAGGAACATGGAAAGTAAATGTAATGTAAGTTCCCTGATCATATGCATTAGCAACAGTGAAATGCGCATAGCAACAAGCTATACCCCTCAATTATCAATTTCAATTTGTTTTTAACAATATTATTAATGTTTCACTAAATATGTAAAAATTAATTTTGGGAAAAAGTGCGAATAAAAAATTTAAAATACGTAAATGTAATAAGTTTACAAGTAAGCAATGTGTGTAGAGTTCATTACCCGCTGTGTTCCAATGTGTGTGATGTGCATTAAAATTACCAAATATGAAAAAGTCAAAAGAAAAGTTTGTGAGTATATCTAAGTTCGCCTTATAGTCCGTAATATAAATTGGATTGTAAGCAGCACTAAATGGCAAACTTTAGCGTGAGCCGAACATCTAAGATTGTGCTTGAGTAAAATGTTTTTGTAGTGAGCGGGAGGAAAAGTTAATCACGGCCTCATCTCTAGTACCTACCATTAGACTAATGTATTAATTTCGTGAGTTCAAAAGAGATTAGAATACCCTACTAAATTGTAGTATATAAAATGGGGTACAAACCATTGAACATGAGTGACAGTTTCGGCTTGATCGACAGTGTGAACGCAAATTTTGTCAGTCAACAGTCAACCACAGAAATTTTTGCGGTGGTGTGACAGTCACCAGCAACATTGGTTTTTATACCCTTCACCAAAAAATTTGGAAAGGGGATATATAGGTTTGTCATTCCGTATGTAATTTCTTCATTACTCATTTAAGACCCCATAAAGTGTATATATTCTGGATCCTTATAGATAGAGAAGTCGAAAGAGCGATGTCCGTCTGCTATATTTTGGTGTATTAAGAATTAAGTCCTCAACACAACATAACTAAACATAAACTAAACAATCGAAAAGCAATGATTTGTTGTTTTGTTTTTGTTTGTTTCTTTAAACTTATTTTTGTACGTTTATTAGTATAATATTATTCATGCATACTATAGTATTTTTTGTCGCTTACATTTTCTTTTCGTCTATAACTATTTTTTATATTATTTATATTAAAGAAATTTAATGGATCGTCAAGACACTATACTATGTACGAGTAAATATACAAAATCAATGAAATTGATTTTTGATTTTTTGATTCAGCTATTGGCCTACCGTATTTTATGTAAATAAAAATGCAAGTTTTTATTCCATATTGTCCCGAATTATACTTGGCCAATAATAATAACAACAAATGAAATTGAATTTTAGTTTTGTTTTTAAAATGTATTTATATTTCATTTTTTATGACTATTTGTGATTTCAGAAGAAAGGCAAAATTGATGTTTTATACATGTGTTATTTTAATTATTTTCTATATTCTATATATATATACCTGCAGTATATCAGAACCCGGTATTATTATTGTATTTGTACATTGTGATAAATAATCTTTTGACAATTAAAATGTTGTTTGGATACTTAGTAACACATAACAAAGCAGAAACATCTCTTCCTGGCTAGAATTTTATAAGAAATGTTTCTTTCATTCTGTAACATCAGTGAGTTAATCTTCAAAAGCACTTCAATTAATTGCCATTTTTCTATAAAATAAAAACAAAGTTTGATGTAAGATGATTTGATATCAAGCTCCAAAATGTAATTAACAAAGAAACTAAAAAATTGAAAACCCCGCGAAAATAGCGCATATCCTAAAAATTGCAACTGCAATATTTGAAATTATTCCCAATCGGCAATCGGCAGCCAAAAGTCTTGAAAAAATCTCTAAAATGCCAAAAATTCTTAGAAATATGCGAACATCAAAAAAATTTTATGATTCAATATTGATTAAAAACAGCAACATTATAAAGTAAAAAAACTTAAAAAATATCATTTACATTGTGAAAATTAAACTTTTATTAAAAACTATTTTATATTTGGAATAAAAATTTAAAATGCATTTGTATTTTGAATAAAAGTATTGCAAATACCTACTTTCCACAAATTTATATTTAGCTTCTAGATTGCATTATCCAATTGAATAATTAATTGTGGGCTTAATTAAAATGTATTCTAAGAATCGTTCGCAATTCATCAAACATTTTTCAAACAATCAGTTCCTATCGTATACATACATATGAACTTTGGATTTTTAGATCGGAATGTTTGGGGATGAATTCTTGGGACGTATGTAAAAAGAGAGTAAAATTTTGCATTTGTGTTTTCTTTACTTTGCATTTAATTGCTCTGTCCATCATTTACACTTGAATTACCCTGAGAATGTTTAAAAAAGGAATGTATTGGATTTCAAATACAATTGATGTTATTGCCTAGTCTATACCTCCTAATCTGGAAGTTCCAACTCTGATTCCACACATACGAGCATTCATATACATATTAAGCATTCATACATTTTTAGCATTCGTATACATTTTAAGAAATACAAAAATGTAATAAGCCATATTGGGCGCGACTGTTTCCGTTTTAAGGCCTCATTAGTTTTTACTTTTCGTTGCCATTCTGTGCCGTTCTTTTCTGTAGAAAATATTTCTTACTTACTTGTTCTGTGTCTGAACTTGTGAATGTGGACGATGTAATTATAGGAATGCATCTTTTAAATCTTTGCAAAATGTCTTTTATTTGAGAAAAATTTTACATTTTTAAAAATTTTAATTAAAATAATATTTTCTGACTTTTAAAACAAAATTTGTAATATTTCACACCATACTCGTACACACTCTTGGCTGTCACTTAACGTTGTATTCTATTTTCCACAGAATAGTCCGCAACAGAACAGAACGAAAAAGTAACAACAAACCACACATACAGTTTTTCAAACTAATTCTGCCTTTAGAAATTATTATTGAAATAAAGCGTGCCTTGAAGTAAGGTTTTTCTGAAAAACAAGAGCAGGTGCAGGGTACAACTGAGGTACCATTTTACAAATTACCACTGAACAGGTATTGATAAAATAAAAATCATGGGTTTACGCCCAAGCCGCCAAGCGATAATTGACGGATTGGTAAGTGCTGGTATCAAATACCCAGAATCGGCAACATTAAGCCAGTTGAAGGTTCTCTATGGAGCCATTTGGGAGGGAAGAAAGGCCGAAAATTTTATTGAGAGCACTAGGAACGTGCCATGTGCTTACTGATGTGATGCCTGCTGCTGAAGTGCCTTATGCAAATGTGAGCACTGCCATTAAACCGATTGCCGAAATGTCTGATGACGTGACGCCTGCTGCAATGATTAAGCCTGTCGCGGATATGACTTATGTATGTATATCAATATACCTGCTGCCACTAATCCCGCTGCTGTATTGTCTGCCATGAAGTTTCCGGCGAATGCATACACCAATGCAGAAAGAAAATATGTTTTTTTTCTGCTGCATGTGCCGAGGTTGAATTTTCTAATACGGATATCAGTCAGATGACTGATTTGCCAACACCCAGTTTTTCCGCAGCAGCTAACGAAATAAAGAAGCTGCAATTGCGATTGGAAATGCTCCAACTCCAACAAAAAATTCAAGTGTTGGAAAAGAGCCTCAATCCGGTGACCTATGACCGCCGGATTGATTTGTTAGATTTGGATGCAGCGGTGGTAAATGGTTGGTCGTATTTGAGGCTATACCAATGTGCGCGGCTACACCGAAAAGGAAAAGTGTGTAGCAATACGTCGACGACTGGTTAGTACCGCCAAACAGCACGTTGTCAATCTCGGGTTGATGGAGTACGTAAACTTAAAGGCAACCTTGCAAACAGTTTTCAAGCGCACCATTACTCGTCAAGAAATCTATGAGTCATGCCTTAGTTATTTAGTGGCTATACAGGCCATTGCGGCAAAGGCAGACATCGAGGAAGAGGAGCTGATAGATTTCATAATTGACGGGATCCCCGACGGGTCAAGTAATATTGCTCGCCTCTATGGTGCCAGGACGATAACTGACCTGATCGAGCGGATGGACGGCTACGAGCAAAGGCGCCAAGCGAAGTGCAGTTCGGGCACTTTCATAGTAAATGCCCGATGCCAACACGCCAAATTCCTGCTTCAACTGCGCAGAAGTGGAAGAGAGAAGTCCAAAGAGAGAGAGGAGTGGCCGCTGTAACCCATGACACAGACATAGTAGATGCATATCAAATGGTAAGTGTTGCCTTCTGTGATAATAAGCGCGTTGAAGTAATCAATTGTCTTTCCCTTTTTGACACCAGTAGCCCAATTAGCTGCAAAGAGGTCCACAGTACCGTCAGTGTGATGAAGTTAGTGTGGTCACACCATGTCGGAGTGTGGGAAGGAATAGCATAAGTATGTGCGGTCAGGTCCGTTGCGAAATTTTTTTCAGAAATAGGAAAAAATATCATGATTTGTTTATTTTGCCAGATGACGAAGGTGTGGTACCTGTGCTAATTGGGCACGACCTCTTGGAGAAATTTAATTTGCACTTATACCAAATAAAATTAAAATATAATAAAAACCAGCTACTTCAAATGAATTTAAATAGAAATAAATAAGTAAATAATGAATACGTCAGTGCTCTTAAGTGACTTAATTCGTACAGGGTTTCCGAAGCTATGATAGGGGTTCCAACTATTGAAAATTATAATTGCGGCAATAAGAACGAGGATTTTGAGAATGGTTCCGAGGGTGATAATACAATTGATTCTGAATTATAGGTTGCGGGATATGGTGAATTGGGACGGGTAGTTTGCACGATTGAGAATGAGGGTGATGGGAATATAGACTGTATTAGGGGGGATAGATACAAGTTTAGGCTGAGGTCGACGATAAGGGATAATTTCCTGGAGGACATTGGGGATAGTCTAAGAGTGACAACGGACTACTGTATGTGGCGATTATCGTTTCGGGAATAGTGTGAGGTTAAAACCAAACTTGGTGAACTTTTAGAGGCTGGAATAATTCGTCCAAGTGATTTCCCTATAGTTTTGGTGAAGAAGAAAAATGAAGATTTAAGGATGTATATCGATTACAGATAATTGAATAGAATCACTTTAAGGGATAATTACCATATGCCGACGATTGAGGACTGTTTGGAATAAGAAATATTTTTCGACCCTGGACTTGAAAAACAGTTTGCATCAGGTCCCAATGCATGGGGATTCGGTCAAGTATACGGCATTCGTGACGCCATTGGGGCAATATGAGTATTGCTATATGCCCTTCGGACTCAAGTACGTTGGCGCGGTCTTTCAACGATTTGTAAACAAGGTATTGAGGGAAGTTATTGATGCAGGGAAGATAGTTGTGTACTTGGACTATATAAGTACAGCAACTGAGGCAATGGAGGAGCATTTGCGGACGCTTGCTAATATTTTACGCCTATTAAGAAACATTGGTTTGAAATTAAATCTTGGAAAGTGTAAATTCGTGTGTAGGGAATCGGACTATTTGGGCTATAGAGTCAACGAGGGTGCCAAGCGTGCCTTGAAGTAAGGTTTTTCTGAAAAACAAGAACTACTATAAATTAATTTTTATATGCAGATATTAAATGATTCTCTAGCAGGCACCAGCTAAATTTAAGTGAAGCCGAATGTGTTATGGCCAGTTTATGACTTCATATTTAAATACGCATTTAGTTAATTTTCATTTAAATTTAAGTGGCATTTAAATACAGTTTCAGTTTCTTAGTGGAAATTAAATGTTCATATTTAAGTGCCATAGAAGTATGGTAGCACCACTTGAATGTCAAAAATTTATCGATACCGCAACCAAAAAATTTCATTGAAAGTGTTATGTTTATTGTGGTGCTTAAAAACATAAATAAAAATAATTATGGATAAACGTAGTCCAAATTTTACGACACGTGAGGTAGACTTTTTACTGGACGTGGCATGGTAGACTAATACAGATAGTGTCGAAGCGTTAACGGACTTTTTTTGGGCTCGAGTCTGTCAAAAACTGATTATGTATTACTAACACACACCCACACTGCTAAAAAAGCACACTTTATCACTTGTTTCAAATGCAAATAAGAAGAGGAAAAGAAACAAAATTCTTTATAGAACAAAAAATGCAACCATTTTGCCATTTTTTCTTTTGTACTTTTTGACAGCTTCGAACCTAAAACCAGTGTTGTTGCAGCATGGGACGTGGTAGGAAATCACAGTGGAATAATAGAGTGTAAAAAGGCAGACACAATTGGTGCTGATGAGAAGTTAGATGCTTGGAAAAGTGTGGAGCGTGAACTCAACAGCACATTCACACAAACTTTCAGGAAATATAAGGTATTGAAGACAAAATACCAAAATATAAAGGCGACATCAAAGCAAAATTTTGCTTTCGACAAACAGACATATGGTACTGGTGGTGGACCTCTGGAGAGAAGTACAACTACAAAAACGGGCCAAAAAATTCTACAAATTTGTCAGGAGACGCAAATTTTGGGAAAACCGTCCGTTTATGATTGTGACGCTTGTGAAACCGGTAAGTTTATTTCTCTATATTGGCCTACCTTATTACATATTACTAAATTATATTCTTTTAATGTTTTTGATGTAGAAATATTTAACGAAGTAGTTTCTAGAAAAAGGGGTGGCAAGGAGAAAATTATAAAAAAGGAGGATGGCCGTAAGTTTCATGTTTTTTGTTATATATGTATGTATATGTTTACAATACATATAGAATATGTACTTACATGTACTATGTATGTATTCCTATCTATAGAAAAAAACTGTGATGATTAATAAGATTATTAATTTTGTCAACTTATATTGTTACAAGATTAAACCGGAAGAGAAAAAATAAAAAGAAAAAAGTAGGATGACAATTGTGAAATGTCAAAATAAAGAAAACATAATTTATAAAAGTTTTGATAATTGAGAATGCTAATCTGCATGCACAGGGGTCACTACATAAATATTTCAAAACCCCTTCTCATTCTAAATTGTTAAAAATCTTCAACTCCGATCTTAAGTGCTTGATTCTGTGTGGTGGGAGTGGTTTCGTTAATAAATCGGCATGCATATCATTTGTTGCATTTTTGGCAGCATAATCTTTAACAAAGTGCTATTATTTAGCTTGAAGCCTTCAATGATTTTTATGCAACTTCGATTATCTTCGTTTATAGCAATTGGTTTGTTGGACCTTCTCTCCAATATTCAGCTATTCAGCTCCTTTAACCATAAAGCTTCTTTCGATGCTTCAGCAAGTGCCACGAATTCGGCTTCTGTAGAAGATAATGAAACAACAGCGCCATAAACTTTGAAAATGTAGCCACTGTTTGATTTTCTATTGATTCTCTCCTCACCCCAATTTGCATCTGAATATCCCTCAAGAATTTCGTTTTTGTTTGGAATTAGGTGTAGTTTCATATCAGCAGTTCCTTTTAAATACCTTCCTACTCTTTTTAGCTCATTCCAGTATTCCTCGTTGGGATTTTTTTTTCTTATCCAGGTCATCTAGCTACTATGTCCAATATTTTTAGGTTTGTATCGCACATTGTCTGCACATTTATAGAAAAAAAAACCCTTTCAGTTTCTATATAGCTGAGCGTCATTCCCACCTAGGAAACATTTTTTTAATGCTGAGTACATTTAGGTATTTCTGAAAGGATTGGTAGCTTTTGTCATAACTTACCTGGAGATAATATTTTAACGTGAGTGCAGTCAAGTGCGGCAACAGCATGGGGAAACTTTGCTATATCGTAAAAGTTTTCTTTATTTTTTGCAATTTTTTGGGCATCCTCAGGGCAGGTCCCAACCCACAACCCAACAGAGCAACGAACAATTATAATTTATTACATAAGCGAACTTAAAAAAAACTAACTAAATAAACCGGAAACGTTTCGGAGAGGACGAGCTACCTGGGACACAGATGATCCTCATAATTTATATTTAAGGTCCCCCAATATCCACACACTCACCTTACAATCCTGGTCTTACATCAACTCACCCGAACAATAAAATTACCACGTTAACATAATTGTTATTTTACACATATTAAATTTACATATTTTTATTCAATAAAAAAAACAAAACTAAATCAAAAATGACAAAAAAAAATTGTTCAAAACTTATTTTATTTTTTTTATCAGGTAATTTATATTAAATTTTGATTGAAAAAAAAACTTAAATTTAGAAATTTAGTTGTTGCCTAAATACCTATACCAAATAAATTTTTGTTTTAAATATATTCTCTCGCGCCAAACGTCTTCCTTAACACCTTCACTCTATTACTGAACTTGTAATGCTATTTTGATTTCACAACTCAAATATCCTCTATTTTTTTATCTATTGGCCCTACCTAAATGAGCTCCTTTAGGTGGTTCTTTTGTCCCTTTTTGATTAATTGGACATCAAAAAATGTTTATCTACCTCTCACTACAAATTCACTAATTACCGAAAAATGTTAGTCTTCTTGCCGCCAAACTACCTGTTAAATCCTTATTTATTTTTTTATATTTAGGCACTAACTTTTAATCTTATTCTAAAATTTTTACGTTACAAAAGCAACAAAAAAAATTATTTACATTAATTACCACCAAAATACACTTAACACTAAACTATTTAGACTTATCAAATTTTTGCCAAATTCCCTATCTCTATTTGGCGATTATTTATTAGGACCGCCTTATTGCTCTTTTCCTATGCTAATAATTTATGCTGTGGGTTTCAAACTCTGCTGCAGAAGTTGGTGTATGCTTCTTCGTTCTAAAAATTTTCTTTTCCTGCTGGCTGATCCGTTGTTGTTTTTTTATACACCCACAAACTACTAATAGATTACCTGTTTTCCACAGCTTTGGAATTGTCACCGTTTTCCTTGACGTAACCTGGCTGCCTCTACTCCCAGTAACTGCTTTAGGGGACCACGACTTATATTTTTTTGGGGAATCCTCACTACACCAATAGATTCAATTATTTCAATAATTAATTCCGATTTATGCATATGGACTTTTCTATTTTAGGATTCAGCTCCTTGAATTTTTTTTTCAACACCAAATTTTATTCACTATTTTATTTTACTTTATTTCTTTTATTTTTACTACAGCACCACTTAAAACGACTTCACTTTTCGCGCATTTGCCACCAACTATCTCGAAATTTCTATAAACACTATACCTCCATATTTTTAAACAGTCCACATTCGCACAGTTATCACACATACAATCTAAATATAAATTATTTTTCCTCTGTCTACATAAAACTGCCTAAGTTCACTGGACCTGCTCTCTTTGGCCTTGAACTTTTTGTTCCTGTCCTTGAACATATATTCCGAAACCTTCGATCACCTAAGAGAAAATTGTCTAACATCTCGGGTTTTTCCCAACTTTATTATTTTTGCAAACACCCTGTTCCTGGAAAAACCAACTAAACACGTCCCATCTACTGATTCGACACTTTGACAGCTAAATACATCCTCATATGCATTCATACAACCTTATTTTACACACAACATAATATTTGCCTACAATTTGCAACAATCTAATTTTACATTTATATATTTTTATTTTAATAAACATTTAATAATATTAACTACATGAATCTACGGAACCAAACAACATAAAAACATTACTACACTGATGGTAATTTACGGTAAGCAAAGACGTCGTACGCAACAAAAGTGGCTGCAGAAGCAAACTTGCCATTCACCATCCTTACAACCCTTTGCCAAACCATCATGGCCTATACACTCCGGTAAGACACCAACACCCTTCTTGCGGCCTGTGTATAGATTTGGCTGGGTCCCATCACCCGCAACAAAACTCCGGGTTCTCCGGGCTTGTCCGGAGGGATCGGTGTGCGGGTTATGATTTCCATGGAGCCACACGTAGGGAATTCCTATGACCCTGAAACAGAGTCTCATTTTCAACCGACTGAGCTAGCCGGCATTATTTGTAAGTATATTATGCCTTAACAAAAAAAAACATTTATCTCTCTCTAGTCTTTACAGGGAACGCCCAACACTAAAAAAAACACATTTTCGTGGCTAATCCGTACATTACGCTCTCTATCACGTCTTTTCCCAGGAGAAAAATATAGAGGCAACCCTTTTGTCCAAAATTTTCTTGGTACCAAATGTTAATCGGTAGGGTACATTCGCGTATGTATGTACCTATTTGTAATTCAACAAATCCGGGTCACAACTCCATTCCTTATCTCCTACGCAGGATAATATGTATGGTATGGGCCACTTATCTCCAAAAACTTTTTAAGTTAAAAATTTTGGATATACTTATATAATACGCGTTTTCCTTTCTGACGGGAAGTATTGTAATCCCCCACCTTATCAATAAGCATTTACTTTGTTATATCTTTTCTTGTTTTTTTTCAGGTTATAACCGATGGATTTGTCAAGCCAATATGGATTTCCTTCCTATTGTACATAACACCAACACTACACCTAAAATTAACAATAATTGACTTCACAACTAAAATGCTAATATCACAGCTGGCTGATCACTGGCTTCCTATCCTACTATTGCGGTCTTCTTATCAACTATTATTGCAATTCATAAATCCGGCTTGGAAATAATCCCCCATCTTGGTATGTAATTTGTAACTTGTCTTCACTAGCCCTTGCCCGCACGTTTCTAACTTGGTACTTTTATTCCGCCAAAAGGTCAGGTACGTTTTCAAAACTAACAAATGGACGACGTAGACATCAAACTTAGACTATATTGCACCCTATAACAAAAATTAAATAAATAAAAATCCTAAACCTAAATGGAAAAAAACAAAAACCTAAACCTCTATTGCACTACCTTATATATATCACAGTCGAGAACTATTGCACTTATCACATTTTCAGATCTTTAGCATGGAAAATGCCAATTGGCTTCCCTTGGAGCGATTCGAGCTCACAAATGTTATTGCCAATTGGTTTCACTATGCGACATTTTAAATATTTGCGACATAGTTTTGCACTTATATTGTTTTTAAAATCTGAAAGTACAAAATTTCTCCTGTACACTTCCTGTCCTGGTCTGAATTTGACTATTCGTGCTCTTGCGTTATATCGGCGGGCGCTTTTCTCATAGGCTTCATTCTGGTTACTCTTGATTTTCTCGCGGATCAAGGCGATTTTATCATTCATCTCTAAATTCCTTATACTGTGGTCTGACATGGACTGTAGCTTCCTGGCCAATTTATAGTCAGCTCCATTGGAGTAGATGTTATGTCCGAAAAGGGCGAAAAATGAGGCAACTCCTGTAGTTGCGTGAATTGAAGTGCGCAATGCGCATTCTATTTCCGGGAGGTATAAATCCCAGTCTTGCTGGTCTTTTTTAAGGTAAGCAGGTAATACAGATTGGTTTACCCTCTTTGCAGCGTTTGATTGCGGGGAATAATAGGCCGTTTTCATGTGGTTAATATTATAGGTTTTCACCATTTCTTAGAAAGCATTGGCAGTAAACTGCTGCCCATTATCGCTGTGCAACACATCTGGTACACCAAACTTTTGGAAAACCTCTTGCACTAAAAACTGAATTACGTTTTTGGCCGTTGCCTCTTTCATGGCCTTAAGAAATACAAATTTTGTAAAGTGGTCAACCACTATTAATATATATGTATTTCCGGCTTTCGACCTAGGATACTGACCTAAAAAATCTATATATATTTTCTGGAACGGTATTTCGGTCTGCACCTCATCCCTTATAGTCGGCATCGTGCGTTGGTTGACTGACTTCGTTTCTTTACAAGTTTTGCAGTTACGAACATGCCGTTGCACTTGAGTTGCCATTCTCGGCCAATAATAAAAACGTTTCAACCGGTCTAAAGTTTTTCACATTCCACCGTGTGCTGCGGTAACATTATCGTGGACTTTTTCTATTAAAATGTGGGTAATATCTTGTGGAATCCATAACTTCCATAAGTTATTCTTCTTCAAAAACTGTTCTTTTATATATTTTGTTGTTATCAATGCGTAGATCAGGTAATTTTCTAAGATTTTCCTGCACGTTTTTAACTAATGCTAAATATTTCTCAGACTCAAATCGGCCACGTTCTCGGAGCCTTTTCGATGATCGATCGCGAAATTGTATGCCTGCAGCTGCAGTGACCATCTGGCTAAGCGTCCACTTAGGTCTTTTAAGGACATTAGCCATTTCAGGCTAGCGTGGTCCGTTATAACTGTGAATTCCATTAATTCTACGTAAGGCCTGTAACGCTTTATCGCCAACACAGCTGCAAGACATTCTTTCTCGGTAATTTTTTTGACATGCATTGAGTTTTTGTGAGTAGAAAGCTATTGGATTTTCTTCATTCTGGCAATTTTTTTAAAATAGTACGGCCCCTACTCCGAATTCGGATGCATCACACTGGATGAAAAATGGTCGGCTAAAATCGGGGTGACGCAAGACAGGTGTTATAGTTAATGAAACTTTTAAAGTTTCGAATGCTTCAATAGCAGCAGGTGTCAGTGTGAACTTTTCCCCCTTTTTGAGAGTATCTGTTAGGGCTGCTGATATGGAGGCAAAATCTTTTATAAAACGTCTATACCATCCAGCAGTCCCTAAGAAACTTCTCACGTCTCTGGGCGTTTTTGACAATGATATTTTCTGAATGGCTTTCACCTTTTCGGGGTCAGTCCTAAGTACCCCACCACCTATGATAAAACCTAAATATCTCAATTCCCTGAAGCAAAACATGGATTTTTTAGACCTATAGTTAAATTAGCATTTTCTAAACATTCAGCTACTTGTTCAAGCAATTTCAAATGGGCGGAAAAATCCTCGGAAATGATCAGGAGGTCATCCAGGTAAATGAAAACATTTGCCTTCAGCCTCGCAGGTATCACACGGTCCATCAACCGACATAGCCGTTGTGCCGCGTTGCATGGACCAAATGGCATTACGCGAAACTGGTATAGTGGCCGTCCTGGAACAGTAAATGCTGTATATGGCTTTGTCTTCCAGCATTTGCCAGAAGGCGTATTTCAAGTCGACACTGCTAATATAATGTGTTTGGTCTATGCGACTCAGAATGCTGTCGATATTTTGCAACGGATATGCGTCTTTGACCGTGACTTCGTTTAGTTTTCGCGCGTCGAGACAAAACCTGTTTTACCGGGCTTCCTGACGATAGTGGTTCGGTTTGACAATGGACTATTGCTTTCTTCGATGACGTTTAACCTAAGCATATTATCTAATTCTGCGTAAACTGCTGGGGAAATTGGATAATGCTTATCCTTAATTGGATTTGTACCTGCTACCAATTCTATTTCGTGTTTTACTAATTTGGTACAACCTAAACCTTTTTCCTCAAAAGACGGAAATTTGTTTACTATTTCATTAAGTTGTTTTTGCTGATCTGGAGTTAGCTCATGTTTGTTCAATTTATGGTCATTCTCGTCGTGTAATTTCTGCGCTATCTCCAAACTTATCTCGGCCGACGGTATCACTTGTGGAGCTATTTCGAACGCCTGCCAAAAATCTACACCGAGATACAGTGGCTGATCTAACTCTGGACATAAATAAAAAGTGATAACGTGCCTTTTTTCGTTATATTCTACTTCCTATAGGAATAGGACTATTCCCTCTCTCAGATTGCGTTTCGCAATTCTGATCATTTCGCCTTCGGCGACTGGTACTTCTAATTTTGCCCTCAATAAATTTAGGCTGTGGAAATAGTTGTCGATGGTTTCATCGGGCATTTGCTTCCTTTCTACTAGCTCATGCATTGTTTCCCAATTAGACCTCACCGTTTTGTAGCAATTCATCAATGCCAGTCGTAGGGTGTTCCTCTCTGATACGAGTGTGGTTTGCAATAAAGCCCAATATCACTGTTGTACAGAGCCAGAAACCAATAGGTGGAAATCTCTAAGGATTTCCTCCCAAGGGATATGGTACTGCCTTTGCATATGTTCCAGTCGAAAAATAAAATCCTCGGTTGAAAGCCCTCCTTGACTACCATTAAATTCGAGCCCGAATTTGTAGCGTTACCGGTGGATGTGGGCGATCGTATCTGGGAGGCCGTGGAAATTGAAAATTTCTATTATTACTATCCGGTTGACCTACGTTGCGATTTTTCTCTCTATCAGACAAACATTTTACTACTTCTGTTAGCTGAGATATGCTTTGGTGAACTTTACTCATCTCATAATTAATTTTTTCATTAACGAACTGATTTATAGTACGGTCTAGTTTGCTCTTCATTTCATCGACACTTTCCCTCACTATTGTTCTTACAGATGGAGATAAGTCTTCTCGCTCGGGGCGATTTTTAACCTGATTTCAATTTATCTCCCCCTTCTTTTTAGGTATCGCACCCTGATTACCTGCCGGAATATTAATTGTCCCGGACAGATCTTGTATTAAAGGAGCGCCAGTTGCCATTCTGGAAGATTTATCATCCTTCCAGTATTTTTCTTTCACTTGGGGTGACGACCGATTCCAATCAAAAGAACGATTTCGTTCCCTATGTCTTTTTAAACTCTCCGATCTTCTTAACAGGTTTCTCTCCTCATTAACAGGAGGTTCCTCTCCTCATTAACAGGAGGTTCCGCCATAAAATTTTCTCAGTGCGAAATTATAAAACAACGATCTTCGCTACAAATTCCTACTACAAAAATTTCTGTATGCCAATTACTTGAGATAAAAAATATATACATATATTTAAAATCCACTCACCGCTTCTAAAGGTGGAGGTACATAACACGCGTTGCAAGCGTTAGCGCGTTGTAGACTTCTGTCAAAAAAGTTGAACTAGAGTATTTTCAAATAACAAGGTACATAAAAAAGTCGGCAACGCGTCTAACGCAAAAAGTTGGTTAACTTTCAACTTTTCACGCGTCATGTTTAATATGGCGGCTACTCAGCTGACATTTGTTTACATACTTTATTTGTTGTCTGGTCAACCGCCGAGAAAATCGCTCGGCGCAGGTAACTAATAAAATTAATTAATTTCATTGGGTCTATCTTTTAGTAATGTTTAATTTACTTACATCAAAGCCATAAATAAGCGACAATCTGGAGAAATTGCACTTGCAGAATTTTTTTCAATTTTTTCCGCTAACTTAGTATATAGTGCATCGAACACATCTGGATGCATTCTTGTGGCGATAAAAAACTGCTCCGGGTCATTTTTTAACTTTTGAAAACTTAAAGCGAAGAAACCAGCAACATCCCTCTGCAAGTATATTTCTCGTGACCAAAATCTTCTTTTACTCATTCTTTGCATATTGTAAGTACATATGTACTACAATTAAAATTAACTCAATAAAGTCAAAGAAATTCATAAAATCTTGGAGCAAACTTATTTTGTTGTCCATTTTTATGAAATATTTATACAAAAATTAAGCAAACATTGTTATCAGCTGATTGAGTATGAACGTCTTAAAGCGTGCTGTGTAACTTGAAGCGTCTAACACATAAAAAGTTTACAAAGCGTATAACGCACGCACGCCTCAACGCGTGTTATGTACCTCCACCTTAAGGAAAATATGAAACGGCCTGATTGAGTTATTTTGTAGTTTCTAATTTAAATCTGAAGGCTGCTTTTATTTTTCAGCCTGATCAAGGGTAAAAATAGTAATAATATTTTATTTTAATAATAGAGACAAATAATAGACACTACATACATATAACAAAAAACAATTAAAGTACTAAAGACATAAATATTACTAAAATAATAAAGAAAATAAATATACATACATAGATAATCAAATACGAATACAAAATTTTTTGAACTGAAATTCCTTTCAAAAATAATGTCGGGTAACTGAGTACAAACAGAAAATAAATAATAATACTAATATAAATAGTGAATAAAATTTTGTGTTGAAAAAAAATTCAAGGAGCTGATTCCCATAATAGGAAAGTCCATATGCATAAATCGGAATTAATTATTGAAATAATTGAATCTATTGGTGTAGTGAGGATTCCCAAAAAAAAAAAAAAAATATAAATCGTGGTCCCTAAAGAAGTTACTGGGAGTAGAGGCAGCCAGGTTACGTCAAGGAAAACAGGTAACCTAATTGTAGTTTGTGGCTGTATAAAAAACAACGAGGGATCAGCAAGCAGGAAAAGAAAAGTTTTAGAACGAAGAGCAGTGCCATCTGTGGAGAAATAGGACAAATAAAATATCTTCCGCATACACCAACTTCTGCAACAGAGTTTGAAACCCAAACAGAAATGCTATAAAGCAGAAATTATTAGTATAGGAAAAGAGCAATAAGGTGGTCCTAATAAATAATCACCAAAAAGAGATGGGGAATTTGGCAAAAATTTGATAAGTCTAAATAGTTTAGTGTTAAGTGTATTTTGGTGGTAGTATATGTAAATAATTTTTTTTTTTTGTTTTTGTAACGTAAAAATTTTAGAATAAGATTAAAAGTTAGTGCCTAAATACAAAAAAATAAATAAGGATTTAACAGGTTTTCTTTCGGAATTGTCAGTTATTGTAAAAAAAAAATATGGCAACATCGATCACACATATCTTCTTCATCAGACCTCATTTTGAATTTATTTTAGTTTAATATTGAAACTTTTATTTATTTTACAATATATACTTGTTATATGCACCACTTTTTATTTTCCGGGCAAACAAAAGCTGTCAAAAACATATGGCAGCATACAAAACTTAAATATAAATAACAGTCTAATCGCGTCGAAAAGATGTGAAACCAAATAACATCGTTTCTCGAAAAGTGAGAAAAAAGTGTGTCTGTAACAAAAGAGCTTAAGTCGTTAGTCCCGGTTCAGACTATGAAAGTTTTCTTTCTGAAATTTCCTCTAATTCTCTTTTGAACTTTCATTAATGTCTACACATTGAATTTTTTTTCGTAGTGAAATTCAAGACAGGTATAAATAACAAAACACAAGAGAATTTCAAAGTACATGAAAGAGTGTACCCCTTCCCAATCTTCTCTTCCCGTACACCCACAAACTAACACTTCCAGAAAGAAAAATTTCATAGTGTGAACCGTAACCTACGTCATTATATACAACTCCAAGCTGAAGTGAAATTGTATACGTTGTGAATGCTAATCACAAATATCGTTGACGGCACCCAAAATCTATTAACAATAAAAAATTTCAACGACGGCGGCGAAAATAAAACCGTCGGCTGTACAAAATAATGTATGGTACGACTTTAATGTTTGTTTTTTACAGAATATGCTTAGAAATTCGCATATTTTTCTAAAATTATAAAATATTTTAACATTGAATAAATCATTTAAGAAGAAGATACTACTTACCTTTTCCGTATTATTATTTATTAGATTTTACATTTTAAATACGTTTTAAATTTTTACAATTTTATCTCACCACGTTTTTATTTGCGAATATATTTGACAAAAAATTCAACAGACACACTCTTTCTGTAAATTGGCGAGTAATTTTTTAACGTGACAGCTATTACTCGCCAAAAAATTTACAGGCACAGTTTAGTGAGAAAAACAGCTGTTTGTATCATTTTATGGCATTTTTGTTTCATTTTACACATTTCAATCGAAAAGTTTCTCGACCCAGGAATTACAGAAAATGGGTACATTTGGCAACTGAAAATTTTTTGCTTTGCTTATGGTTTTCGTAGTGAGTGTCAAAATACATACAAAATACTTTTGGCTTTTTTAACTTTTTTTGTATCTGTTTTCTTTGTTTTATGGGGTATATTTTTGGCAGCAGAAAAGAAATTATACAAACAAAAATGCCTGCTGCTCTTGTATTGTTGTAATTGTTTTACTAATACTGCCACCTACTAGTTAAATACGCCTTGATAATTAATTAATTCTATAGTCTAGTGTCACACACGATGATTTTAACTGCCCAACTCTTTTAGAATTGTCTTCTGAACTTGCTTTTATGTCCACACACGACAATTCCTTCGGAAATTTTTCTGTTTTGCTTAGCTTTTATATTCTTATAACTTGACATTTGTGTTTTAGCAGTAAAGAGCAATAATAAAAATATATACATACATTAATTTAACTGGCTTTGTTTAAACACTAAAATGATTTTTTGAGCTTTTTTTATTTTCATATATTGAAAACCTTTAATTTTGTGTTTAATTAAAATTATAAACTATTTACACAACATAAAGCGAAACACCGAATGAAAAGAAATGCCAAATGTCAAAAAAAACCGATGAGAGAATTGCTTGAAATAGCCGAGTACCAGCGATTATTTTTCTATTTTAATTCTCCTCACCGTACACTAAAAAAAAACATATAAACTCAGGAATTTCGCAAATAAAATTTTCATGTGTGAACACAGACTTAAAGAAATTTCGCAGCGGAGTTGATATTACCGGCAGCATTGGTAACTCCGGCTCAATTCTTCAGCCAATTCATGGTAATATAATACAGGTAGTGTCGAAGCGTTGACAGCCTTTCTTTGGGACTCGGGGCTGTCAAAATTTGATTATGTATTACCATGGTGGAATAATACAGGTGGTGTCGAAGCTACAACAACACTGCTTTTAGATTCGAAGCTGTCAAAAAGAACAAAATGGTAAAATGGTTGCATTTTCTGTTCTTTAAAGAATTTTGTTTCTTTTCCTTTTCTTATTTGCATTTGAAACAAGCGATAACGTGCGCTCTTTCAGCAGTGTGGGTGTGTGTTAGTAATATATAATCAAATATTGACAGACTCGAACGCAAAAAAAATACCGTTAGCGCTTCGACAATACCTGTATTATTCTACCATGGGAAATTCAAATCGCAGGCAGCGTTACCGTTGACAAATTTCAAAAAGGATCACCATAAGGGCCTTTTGCGAAAAAGGGTCTCAAATAGGGTATTTGAAAGAAAAATAAGGTTAATTTTTTTAAATTAAAAAATTTTTTTTTTTAATAAAAAAATTAAAGCTTTATTTCATTTTTAGTATAAAAGAAAACCAAAATTTAATAATGGTATACATAAATTTAAAAAATATATTTGTACTTTCAGTCGTTAAGCAGCTCTGGGCTGAAGAACAGCTCTCGCGTCATCGTAATAATTTCTTAAGTGCGGTCAGGCTTGCGTGTGTTGTTTGGCCTTCGAGAGTTTTTCGTCTCATTCGCACTGGTTGACTGATTTGCCACGGATAACCGTATAGTCTTGCGGTTCTTTTGTGGAGTTTCGTTGACAACCACGTTGCTACTTCCTATGTGAAGGCATAGATCGGGTATAGTCAGTCACAAAAACATTTTTAAAATACTGTTAATAACATCATGGACATATGGTCTAACTACCGGCGCCATTTTGTGCAATTATATTCTGCAAATTTACTTTGCAGAGTATATACCAAAAAATAAATAAATATTTGTACTTTACATTTCATTTCAATAAACAATATATATTTTTTTTAAATACGTTATATATGTAAATATGTACATAGATACATACATTAACTCTTAGAAATAGTGCATACTATATACTTTTTAATTAAGTCGTCACTTTGAGTCCAGTCTTCCAGCTCTGCTTGAATCACATTTAGAGATGAAAGCATGGAGTCACAAGTCTCCACATTCAGTCTATTAGAAAGATTGTTTTTGAGTAGTGTTAATTTGAAAAAAAACGCATTCAGCGGAAGCGCTACTATGCGACAAAGTAAATATGTGCATATGTACATATATATGCAACAAAATTATATAAATTAGGGTATGCATTTTCGTTAAATCTATTTTTCAAATTATCGATTTCAAACCAAAACTTTTCTGCATTAGGTACTTTAAATATAGCCTCATAAATTTTGTCATTTACCACAAACCTTAAAATTAAAGAAAATAAGTAAAAAAACATTTTATGCAAAAAATATTTGCTTATTTATCTGAACTAATATGTAATTTGTTTAAATAAAAGGTGTGTTCGAGTACTTTTGCAGTAAAATGCAGTAAATGAGTAAACCGAAAAATTTACTCTTAAAAAAAGCTGTAGCACAAAAAATTACGCAAACGGAAAAATTTTAAAAATTAGTAAGATTAAGGAAGCAGCTGCCTACAAATCCATATAGTGTTGAAATATATTTACACTTGGTACTACTCAACTCTTTTTCTTGTTGGTACTCGATCCAATATTTATTATAACACAAGTATTTTAAGAAAATATGAACAAATTATTTCCTATAATCGTTTACATGTGTTTATTTTCATTTTATTTGATTTTCCTAATTTGTGTCTGTTTAAATTTATTTAAAAGTATATGAATATTTGTTTTTGCCATTGACTACCTTAAAAGCAAGTGCAGTACTAAGTAACAATATACTTAGCACTTTCACAACTATAAAGAAATAACAAAATAACAACGAAAATGACTTTATATGTTTTCTACAACATGTATTTCCTTTTTAAAAGGAATATACATACATGAATAGTTTAAAAATAATTTATTTTATTTAATTTTTATTATTTTGTCTCAGTTTACTTTTTTTTAATAATTTTTTCACAAATTGTATACTTTTTAATTTCCTATTTTTGTTTGTTTACCTTTTGAATCATATGTTTTTTGGTTTTGCTAAATTTTAGTACAAGAAATTTAGCAGTAAAAAATTTTTAAATTCTCAGCCATTAACTGTCACTTTAGGCTCTCAATTTGTGTTGTCATTAACTGTAACTGGAGTAAACGAACGCAATTTAGTAAAATTCAGTCAAGTTCAGCAAAAATAAGTAAAAACTTTTGGTTACTCGACCACACTTAAAATAAAAATATGAGAACTATATACATACATTCATACATACATATGTAAATACATCCATATGTATACAAGAGCTGGTTACTTTGAAACATAAATATGTTCTTCTCCGTTTGATTAGTTATCATCACTGTTAAAATAAAGCAATATGTACTAATTGTCAAAAATGATCAAAAAGTAACACGATATACAAAAATATGATACTAATGGGTATATTTAAAAAAAGGGTTAAGGGAGTAAAAAAGGGTCAAATTTACCCTTTAAGGTCACATTGGTAGCGCTGGCTGCGATCGTTTGTATTAGTTATCATCACTGTTAAAATAAAGCAATAAGTACTAATTGTCCAAAAGGGTCAAAAAATAACACGAAATAGACAAAAATTATACTAAATGGTAAATTTAAAAATGGGCAGAAAAAGGCTGAAGGGCGTAAAAAAAGGGTCAAATAGACCCTATAGGGTCACAACGGTAACGCTGATCACCGGCGACTGGGACTGTGCTTAGACGCGTCATGTCTTATTGAGCCAATTCACACTAGACTAATTTTTAGTCCGCTTAACTTTTTTTCTTTCGAAAACATACTGGCTTTATTCATCTGGCATAAAATGTATACGTATACACAGCTTTGTGTGCATTAGTGTTTTTTGTATTCGTTTGAGGTATGTAAGTGCATATGTTTTGTTTTTGTTCTGTTAATGCGGGGTTGAAGCTGGTTCGAAAATTATGCCAACCAAAAACGACTCTCTTCACCGAAAATAGCCACAAGCTGTCATGTTATGACAGCACAATTATTCTAGTGTGAATTGCATCATTGGCATGATTCTTACTTTTTCTTCTTTGAACTTTCATTGTTCTTTACACAAATCATGTCATGTTGACCAGATTTAGTTGCAAATACCTTTATATGGCATTTACATCAGACCAAAAACTAGTAATTATGAGATTTCAAGCAAAATCTTGTTGATTTTGACTAGTTTCTAGTGATGCAACTGTGGGTTTTCGTAAATTGTACTGAAAAATACTACGCTGGTAATAACATGACTCGCCAGCATTTGTTTCGCATTTGAATAATAATTTTTCGTATGGAGTTTGACATTTGAAAATGGAAATTCCAATTAACTGTTTTTGTCGTGGATACGAAATCTTAATAAATGTCAGGAATAATCCAGTTTAAACGGTAAAGAATTTAATGGAAATCAACTAGATTTCGGTTTGGTGTAAATGCCATATTAGGCTTAAAATTACGAATCAGAAAACAAAACGTAATGACAATACATGCATCTGAGTACTCGTTTCTTATCCCCTCATCATTCCCGCCAATAAAGTAGTATTCATGTTAATTAGACGTGACCTGTGTAAACCAGACTCAGAAATGTTCATGGCGGCGTCAAAATGCTTACATGCGGTCTACACCTAACATAAAATGACTAACTTTAACATTAACTTCAAGTTAATGTTGAGTGTAGACCGCTCATGTTAAAGTTTTAACATGGTTGTTAAAACATTTCTCTTGAGAGCTCTTTTATAACTTAAATTGACATCTAAGTTTGACAGCCCGCTGTTTTTAGCCATTTTTATTTAATTTATCTGCACACTTGGCTTTTTGTGAAAAATATAAGCGGGAATGTTCTTGCACTTTATTTGCCTAGCATAAAATAATCACTTAAGTTCAAAACAAATTATTTTCGACAATCTTTAAAAAACTCACTGTAGCTAATTGACGCGACAACGAACTGAAAATAATGAAAAGTTATAACTTTAACATCACTACGTGTACACCACCATAGAGAAATAGGTATTTCAACAGAAAGTCTTAACTTCATGTTTTAACTGCATTTCATGTTAGGTGTAGACGTAGAGTTATTTTGATGATTCGGCTTGGTTCACTCATGTAAATACTTATTTGAAAATCGCTTGTATTAACTTAATTACGCTCAATAGCCGTCACTGATTTTAACCAAAAAGAAAACAGCACGCACTTGTGGCTAAATTGGCTGCTCAAGGAATTCTTCCAAGTTTAAATGCATTTAAAAATTAAAGAGTGTCTATATTATTTCGAAATTCAAAGGAAGCAGCTTAACTCTTGAAACTTAACATAGGTATAAAAATCTGTTTTATAACGCACAAAAACGGTCCTTAAGTTTACTATTTCATCTTCCTTTTACTTACAAGAAGAAAACATGTCTCGTTTAACACGCCGCAAACATGTACTCAAAGAGATGATGGAGGATGACTATGAACTGCCCAAAAAAAATCATCAGATCGTGCGGGTTTTTTGTAGTCGAGGCAATAACCTGCATGAGGTGGAAACCGCCAATGTAGAAGATGAGCGTTTTCTAGGTAAGGTCATCGTAAATACCGCGTTCATTGTGTTACTAGTATAATTTTGGTTAATATTTTTGCAGTTACCATGCCTACAAAATTTCGCAAAAATGTTTACGTCAAACGGGGCGACTACATTTTGGTGGAGCCAATAGAAGAAGGTGATAAAGTTAAGGCAGAAATTAGTAAGATTTTAACACCTGAACATATTAAAGAGTATACAAAGGCAAACATTTGGCCGGAACGTTTTGCTACTAAACACAATCGAAATGTTGAAAATAATGTTCACAACAAATACGTTGACAGTGATAGTGACTGTCCTGATGTAGAACCAAATTTGAATAGACCTATGCCAATAAGGGATATTAACGATGGTAGTGATGAATATGATAGCGATGAAGCTGAATCTTTCAGTTCGGAAGAGGATTAAAAATTAGCAGTTTTTGATAAACTCATAAATTTTTTAAACCGATGTGATGTGCTGATCAATAATTCCTTTTTTTATAAAAAAAAATAAAATCAGCATTGCAATATGTTAATTGCTCAGTGTTCTTTAGCGTTTTATGCCAAGTAAGATAGAGATGGGCATCGCACACGTGATTGGCGTGAATCATGCATGATCACGCGTGATCGCGAGCAGTTTTTTGTTTCAATCACGTGAGCGTGAGTATAAAAAACTTAATGTGAATGAGCGTGCATGAGTAGATTTTTCACGTGATTATTTCGTGATTTTTTAATAGGTACGTGGTTTTAATTGGAACAAGCCTAGTTTAGTGACGCAGCTCAAAAAAAAATGAAAAAATATATAGGGGTGTAGAAAATGGTGAAATAAGAAAATGTTAAATAAAAAATTGGGGGAAACGTATAGTTCCCGAGTTAAGGGCCTCCGAAGTTTCTATATATATATATGTGATTTTCCACTGCATTTCTAAACGTATATGGCCAAAATTGATATAATTTTAGAGCTTTTGAAGAGTTATTTTGTAATGAAGAAATAAAACGTTGTGCCGGTATGTATTAATGTACTGATGTAAATTAACGAGTCAAAGGAGCAGTATAAGTCCGAGTTTCGACTGGCGAACATTTGGAAGAAAAACATTGCAATTCTCTTTTCGTTATTTCACTCGCATTCACACAGATGAACAAGACCTAGAAATTTTAAGGTTTTTGAAAAAAAAGCTAAAGATTTTCCAATTCTAAAAAAATTGGCTAAATACATAAATAAAAAATGGCATGATACACATGTACACACATACATATATATGTGTAAATCCTGCGTGAAAATTTGTTGATCTTTCAAAAGAGGTACCTTCAACATATGCATGGTGTTTGGTGAGATATAAGTGTACATTCGAATGGAATAAAAAAATAAATTTTTCAGTAGGTATTTGTTGCGAAATAGTTGGATCACAAAGTTTTGTGACGCAAGCTACAAAAAACGGAAGTAACTTTGAAAGTTAGTGTTTTTCGTAATTTTTAGCGAATTTCACATAAAGCACAGAAAATATACATAGTTCCTAAAAGAAAGATGATGATAAAATAACTTATTTGCAGCAATAATTTTCTCGTTTTTTTGCCAGAAGACATGAACCACCTTAAGTGAGTCACATTAAATTTTTTTTATTATTTTTCTAATCTGAAATTTCGTACCTAATTTCAATGTTTCCAAAACAGTAAACAGATTTTTTTTTCTAAAACTGAAGTGAATTCAATGTTTATAAATATGGCTTTCGATCGGGCCATCTTCACTAACACTAAAGTAATGATACGAATACCTAAAAATGGTTAATTTCTATTATGAAATTAGAAGATCTGATGTAGGGTAGGATTTGATAATAATTGTCTAAAAAAAAATCTATGCTAATATTCCATAAAAAAATTCAAAATTGAAAAATTGTATTTCAAAACTAACAAATTGTTTCAGAAAAGCATATTTCTCAGTTAAACATAATTTTCCTCTTTTATTGCAAAATTTTCTAATTGTATATTATATTTTTCTATTTGCATTCAAAAATTTTAATGTATAAATACTTATAGGTTGTGATTTTTTCGTGAGTATTTCATCAGCGTGAGTTTTCGCGATTGTGACTAACTTTTTTTCCACTCACGTGAACGTGAGCCAAAAATATAAGGTCGTGCGTGAGCGTGCATGAGTGAAAATTTTTTTCGTAAGCGTGCATGAGCGTGAGTGAAGTCACTCACGATCCCATCTCTAGTTTAAGGTATACTTAATCATAACTTAATTTTGTATTTTGGCATTTTTCTATATAAATTAATTTTTTTGAGGCAAGCCAAGAAGGGTGCTCCATTGGGTTAAAATTGTATATGTATTTCAGCTGTTCAGTTTTCTACGGTGAGATGCAAAAAGTTTAAAGTAAAAATCGGCCCAATTATTAATAAAAAGGAACCAGATCAATTTAGTGACACCTGTAAAAAAAAAAAAAAATAAATAAAATAAAATAAATAATAAGTTATATATACATACATACTTATATACTTACTACGAGAGTGATCTTTTGAAAATTTTGCGACTGTTTTGCTCACGACAGAAAAAAATTTGCCACTAGATTTTTTACATCAAATTATACCTACATAGAACTATCAATAAACTCAATCTTTCACATTTAATAATTTTGGCCAGCTTTTTGGCTCAAATACTATGCAGCGTATAAAATTTTTTTAAATTTCTATAAGGGGTGTTTTGACTGACTTAGTTTATGGTTCTCTACTTTTTTTTAATTTTAAAAACATTTTTGGAGAACAATTATTTATTTATTTAATGTTAATTTTAAAATAACGATATTAATTACTAAAACTATTTGTAATATCTTCAAAAAAAGATTGTTTTAATAAAAAAAATGCTGATTTCCAGAATCTGTACTTTGGGTGCTTTAGTTATGACCAATATATGTACATATACATATACTTATATATGTATATATATATATATATAACTCAGAAATCATTGTCATATGTCCCCTTCTCCTTGAAATTTCGCACAATTTTCTATCTAAAACGGTTCTGATAAAAATTGTATGCAATAACCCATATTTGTATTTTTATACGTATCGTTAGTGAGTAGTCTGGTACCTTGATGACCCATTTTTTTATGTATGTACCTGTATTTACTTTTTTAATATAATTTTTGTGATTAATGCATTTAAAAATTAGTTAGGTATGTATATATTATTTTTTAACAAATAATGTTATATAGAGCGCAGGTAAATAATAAACTTTTTTATTGGGGGGAAGCAGATTCCCTTATAGCTACTGCCGATAATAAGCATTTTGCGAATTCATTTTTATAGGCAGCTAATCAGATTGTGAAGTGTTTAAAAGTGGCCTGAATAACATTTAACATGAATAATTCAACAGACACAAAAGATTATGGTGTCAAAAAAGTATTTGAAGAAGTGCCTGATGAGCAATAAAAAATTGAATTTGAGAATTAAAAAAAAAATCGTTCAAATTAATGGCGCAAACTAGATTCTATGATTTTATTGTTGTATAAAACATAATTTCTACATTTGCTACCTTCACTTTTAAAAACCTTTTTATCGGGCATGTTCTGAAAATCACTGTTTTGAAATCACATACGATTTTAAAAGTAATAATGGTCATGTATATATTTTTTCACTCTTTTTTTAATTTTCCTATTAAACAGATCATCAAATATCATTTATGAAAGAAATTCGTATATGATTTTGAAAACGTCTGCAGGGCCATTATTGCTTTTGAAATCACATGTGATTTGAAAAATGTGATTTTCAGAACATGCCTGTATTTTTGGTTTTTTTCAAAAAAGCGTATATTATTTTTTTCTAATTTTTAAACGAATTGTTTCCACATTAATATTTAAAATATTTTTTTTATATATCAATAAAATAGCCTTTGAACAAATCTTTCAGTGGTGAAGAAAATCAATGTAACACCTTTATTAATTTAACCATAAAAAAATATTATATACACATCTTGAAACCGAAAAAAAACTTTAAAAGCTCATTTCATGCATACATACTTAGTTTTTAAGATTTCTTTAAATTCATTTTTGTCTTTTTGGACAGCTTGTTGGCACAAATACTCCTCTGCGCGCTGCTGTATATTTGGAATGCAATTTAACGATACCCATCACAAACGCATTTTATTTATTAGTAAAACATAATCAGAAAAGTCGTGCATATGAATAAAATTGTTACAATTAGTTTTTAAATAATGGTGAGAAACAAGTACTCACTCAAATCAATTTAAAAATAAAATTATTGAGGATTGGAGGCCTGGAGGCAAATTACGGCATTCGATATCGAACGAAATCCCATAAAAAAAATTTTAATTTGTATGGAAATTTCGTTCGATATCGAATCCCATAATTTGCCCCTGGCATGGTAGAATAATAGAGGTAGTATCGAAGCTACAACAACACTGCTTTTTATTGTTTTTAGGTTCCAAGTTGTTAAAAAGCACAAAATAAAAATGGCGAAAAATGTTTGGTTGCATTAAGTTTTAAAATTTTTTTTACTGAATTTTAATGCATTTTACGAAATTGCGTTCGTTTACTCAAGTTACAGTAAATGAGAACAAAAATTGAGAGCGTAAAGTGACAGTTCATGGCTGAGAATTTACTAATTTTTACTTCAGAAATTTCTTGTAGCAAAATTTAGTAAAACCAAAAAAACACGATTCAAAAGGTAAACAAACAAAAGTAAGAAAAAAAAGTATACAATTTGTAAAAAAATTAATTAAAAAAAGGAAAGTCTGAAATAAACTAATATAAAATAATAAGCAAACAATTATTTTTAAACTATTCATTCGTTAAACATGATGTACATATGTATGTATATGCCTTTTAAAACGAAATAAATGTTGTAAAAACCATTATTTTGTTATTTCGTTGGAGCTGTGAAAATGCTAAGTATATGGTTACTTAGTACTGCACTTGATGGTAAGGTGGTCAATAGCAAAAACAAATAATCACATACTTTTGAATAAATTTAATCAGACACAAATTAGGGAAATCAAATAAAATAAAAATAAACACATTGAAACGATTATAGAAAATAATTTGTTTATATTTTCTTAAAATATTCGTGTTATAATTAAAATATTGCATCGAGTACCAACAAGAAAAAGAGTTGAGTAGTCTAAAATGTAAATATGTATATTTCAGCACTACATTGATTTCCAAGCAGCTCTGCGTAATCTAACGAATTTTTAAAATTTTTCCGTTCGCGTACTTTTTTGTGCTACAGCTTTTTTTGAGAGTAAAATCTTCAGTTTACTCAGTAATTACTCATTTACTGCATTTTACTGTAAAAGTACTCGAACACACCTATTTTCTGCTCTATAAAGAATTTTCTTTTCTTATTTGCATTTGAAACAAATGTTCAAGTGTGTTTTTTAGCAGTGTGGGTATGTGTTAGTAAAACAAAAAAATTTTGTCAGATCCACACCCCAAGAAAAAGTACGTTAACGTTTCGACACTACCTGTATTATTCTAACATGCCCCCTGGCCTATCAAGGCATGAGATAAGCAAAAAATATTCAATCAATCGATCAGTAATTTCTGGCTTATTTCAAAGTTTTTACGGAAATGTCGCTTAATCACCAGTACATTGCGGAGGACGTACTCGTAAAACATCACGTCATGGAGATTCATTGATCAAGAGAGCAATACAAAAAGATCTGCAGAAGACCTGTAGAAGCCGTATTATTCAGTCGATGTCCAGCAAAACAGCCTTTAATATCATCCAAAAACAGAAAAGCTACACTTGTATTCGCCAAAACCCACATAAACTAGTGTCCAAAACTGGAAAACAATACTGTTCTCTGAAGAGCTTAAATACAATTTAAAAAATTCAGATTGAATAAAGTGTGTGCGCCGACAGAAAGGAGAAAGACTAAATCCTGCGTACTGTCAAACATGGTGGTGATGGTGTCATGGTCTGGAGATTTTTCTCTGATCAAGGAAGAGGGTCGATTAATCACATTGATCGATTTCTCTATCTTGGTATACTACAGAACGTGGGGCAACCCCTACGCCTCGAAACAAGTTTACTCAGTAATTACTCATTTACTGCATTTAAAAAAGTAAAAGTATTCGAACGCAGCTAGTGTTGTCACAGAATCCAATGTAGTCGGAATTAGATTTGAAAAGGCGACGAAAACATACTCTTGTGGGGTTTTATGTTTAAAAAAGATAGTAATTCTAGATGTAGAATGGCTAAGATCAAGCTATTTTCCATTTATGTACATATGTATTTATGTTGTAGTTAAAATTCGTAATACTCAACCAACATGGTATTTTACAATCTATATACATACATACATATGTTTATTATTAATAAATTATTCTTATATACTCGTATTTTCGACTTCCTTTTTTTTAAATTAATCTAATTTATTTTGAGCACTAGGTTAAGTAAAAAAAAACGTTAACAAAATTTTTATTAAAAACACAGATATTTCGCCACTTCTTTGTGTGGCTTCTTCAGAGATATATAAAATTGTGTAAATAAAAAATTTTTACAATAATCAAAAAACAAAACATAAAAAAATGTCAAAATTAAAGTATAAAAAAAATTAACAACTTAATAAGTACGTATGTATTACACGAACATAAAATATTAGAATACCCAAACATTCAATTTCTTTTTCCGTTCTTATATAATCACCCTTATTCCAGTTGGCGACATCGACGTCACGTTAACACAATACTAAAAAATTGGAGGTTATCTACTCGCTCTCAAAAACAATTTTGTGCTACTCTCAGTCTATTTATGTTCTCTAAGGTCCAGAAAATAACATGAGCCTGTCAATAGTAGTCAGTTGTTTTTGAAAACGGGTAGACAAGCCCAAATTTTTTGGTATTGGGTTGACGTGACGTCGATGTCGCCAACTGGAATAATTCTCTTTCTTATTGGAACATTAATAATTTGTAGCATCTCTAACATATGTAGTATATCGACGTTTGTAGTTATTATCCGTATTCAAAACTGTTCCATTACTAAAATCAGGATTGTGATTTAAATTAACAAAATATGATACTAATGCTGTCTTTTGCGAAGAAATGTTACTTCTGTATTTTTGATCTGATCTATGACCAGCTAGCTAATCTAGCTTTTAATTTATACTTAGTTGTATCTACATACATTTACTTTACTACAATTTTCTCTATCGTTACCACTACACGGTATCTGGTAAACTAAATTAGACCTATCTATTCTATCTTTTGTCTTACTGAATAATTTGCTAATTGTCTCATACATCCCATGTGCAATTTTATATTTTTCATTGTTATAAATCCTAGATTTTATATAAATATATTGTCTTATTAATTTACAAAGCAAGTGTATAGGAAAACTATTCTCATTCAATATCTATTATATGAATAGGCAAAGAAAAATTTGTAGATCCCTTTTTCTTCTTCGTTTGCCAACCGATTTTCTTAATTTTTTTATCAAATGGTCAACATTGTTGAGCTTTAGTGAGTCGACTATATATTATTTCAATCGGTTCAGTATGAAAGAAATTAAAGGCTCCTAAAGTTGACACCACTACAAAGGCTACAAATACACACGTACACTTATGTAAATATTAAAACATGCGTGTTTGTATGCAATTTTATTTTATTCATAAGGAAGGAAATGAAAAATAAGTATATGTTTAAAATGACGGTGGAATGTCGACCACTATGCAATTATCCTTAAATTATTCTTATGAAATTCAATATTACTTACTGATAATATTCTTTCAATAAGCTGATAATATTCTTTGTCAAGCATCTCTTTGGATGCTTAGACAAATAGCTAATTATAATACCAGAAGAAGTTGGTATGTGTATGTGTTTGTCCAATTTGCTTTTGAATAGAAATAAGACAGAGTTTTAAGTTGTTTATTTAGATTCAAAATTTTTAGAATTTTTTTGTTTTTGTATTTTATCGTATGTATTTATGTAAATGTTTAATATTAATTTCTAGAATGCGCTCGATTGAGTCGATCGCTGGATACACTAGTTAATGTTCATACGTAATTAGTTCAACTGATTTTAGGTTTAAGTTGAATGGTATTGCTTGGCTCAAGTTCAATTCCGACTTTTTCTTTTTTACTTTAGGAAATTTTTTGGTAACTTCAAATTATTTTTATTAAAAAAATAATGTTCAAAGACATATTTTGGGAAAATTTTATGTAAGTCTTCGTCGTTTTTTCGCTATTCTGAAATTTTGGCTTTTTTTCTTTTCCAGTAAAAATAATTAAAAAGTACTTAAAAGTAGTTACTTACGCCTTTTTAATTTTATGTGGTTTATGTATTCAGAATAAGAAATGTGCAACGAATTTTCATTTAAAGCTGGATTTTTATTTTTTGCAGATTTAAATTAAAATAAATTATTTCTCTGTAAATTCTACATACTTTTTTAATTGTTCAGTTCACAACAAATGTCGTATGTCTAATGCCAAAAAATTAATTTATAATCACTCTCATTCGACTTGGCGACATCGACGTCACGTCAACACAATACCAAAAAATTGGAGCTTATCTTTTCGCTCTCGAGAACAATTTTGTGCTAATGAAAGTTTACTTTTGTTCTATAATGTCTAGAAAATAACATAATCCTGCCAGTAGTAGTCAGTTGTTTTCAACAACGGGTAGACAAGCTCTAATTTTTTGGTATTGTGTTGACGTGACGTCGATGTCGCCAACTGGAATAAGATTGAATATATGAAGTTTTAAGTACAAATAATTAATGAAACGAATACAAACACTCCACATAATTAATGAAACAATATTCAAGTAAGTTTAATTAATTTCTAATCGAATCTATTCTCGATTTTTTTTTTTTTAATGTGACGTTTAGGTGCACAACAACGTGAACAAGTTTTATGTGATACAATATTGTAGATTACAACGGTTGTGAATCGAACAAATATATTTAACTTACAGTTACAAAAATAAGATGAAAATAGAGAAATAAGAACCTAAAAACTATAGTTTCGTTGTTCTTATTGTTTTCTTATGGTAGCATTAAAAGTTATTTTGTTGAAATAAATAAAAAAAATACAAAAAAGTTGTATAAATATTATCTTCGAAAATATAATTTTTTTTGGTTTTTAATAATTTCATCTTTGATAAATACATACGTTGAGAAAATGTTTGGAAATAGAAATGCTTTAAAAAGTGGTGGCGTAATTATAATTATTTTTAATTTTCGTTTTATAAAGTGGACATCAGTTTGCTTTTTTATTTAAATTTTATTGCAGGTAATTTTTGTTTTTATGCAAAAGCTACAATATATGTATATATATGATGAATATCTACTAATATAATGTAAAAATATTTGAGATCCTTTTTTGTAAGCCTTCTTAAACATTTATTCACATTCATTCATTTAAATATAGAAACGACTACGAGCCTGAGAAAGAGTGAGTGTTTTGAGGATAAAAACTACATTGAGTTATTAAAAAATTAAACTAAAAAAATTAATAAAACTTTTCTTCCATCGATGTTTAAGTTAAATTTGTTAATGTTTTCTTTAAATAAATCTTGCAAAAAAAATGTGCTGAATTTGTCTCAAATTCTAAATTTGTTTGTTGTGTAATTTATATGTGGTAATTTTAAACTTACATCAATGTGAAAAATATATTTCATATAATACAAATATCACTCTGCTTTTCTTTAAATTGCGAATTTCTTTAGCCACTAATTGTGGTGATTAAATTTAAAGTGTGTTTCTCATCCGCGTCCTGTTTTTCAACAATTGACATAGAATCATTAGAACTGCGCACGTCGTCAGTACTAGCGATACCGGATTCTTCTAAAGAAGGCTTTTCGTTGGTTGGTGTTGCTGTGATGTTTTCGGTATCTATAGAGGTGGTAGTGATATTATTAGTCGAACTACTAATATTACAATTACTTGGAGTATTAGGATTTTGTGATTCTATTAAAGGCAGCGTAGAAGGGCGTATTTTCGCAAACGGAAAATTTGATTGGCTTTCCAACTGGGGCGTATGCACAGCTACGATTTCAGTTTGAGTAGTCACAGAATCTCGTTTATCTACATATGTTGTAATTTCGCTGCTGTCGCTGGAATTAGCAGCTTGCACAACATTGTTGGCTGTAGTCGATAAAGCTTCAGCTACACTTGCACTTAGAAGACGTTTAACATTTTCTTGCGGCAAATTGCAGAACAGTGTAAGGCAATTTAATATATCCCTCATAGATCCTTGTAATTGCTGGACCTAAAAATTTAAAAAATCAAATTTGTAGTAAAGATTAAATAAGTTTATAAAAGTTTCAGGTTTAGACATCTTATTATATATACTTGATTCGTTAGCATTGTACACGTTTTAGCCAAATCATTTACTACCGTTGTCGAACTATTATCAAGGCTTAATGTATTTTGATTTGATGTTGTATTTTCCATATTTTGACTATCGATTGTCGTGCTAGTATTGGTTGATGTTGCATGTTGCATAGAAGAGACCTTTTTCCATAATGCATTAATGGCCTGCATTTGCAATTGTTGGATTTTGCGCTCATTTTCCAATTGAGCTTTTGTCATTTCCATATCTTTAGTCAATTTGCTAAAAATATACAATGAAAAATAAAATTAAACACATATCATTGACATTCAAGTGTATGCGTATACATAGATACGTACATAAAAGTATTTTGAGTAATTTGAAGTTTTTATTAAAATTAATCAAAAGGACAGATGCTTAAATATGTACATATAAAACTTTATATATTAAAATAGTAATTATAAATGGCAACTCCGTAATGAAAAGGTGAATATTTTTCTTGTCGACCTAGGAAAATTTTGCAAAATTTAATTAAATATTAAAGGAAAAAAGAAAAAGTAAAAATAATTTAACTAAATTTCGTCATTTGAAATAAACAATTTTGAATAAATAATTCGTTGATTTGTACATGTAAATTTTACGCAATAAGTTCTTCTTTTTCTTGTCGGCAATTGTTCCTGTTTTTTCGCTTCGTTTATTAATATGGCACCTGCCGATATTATTTGCTCGCTGCTCTTGTCGTAAAAATCTTACCAAGACTCAGTGCAGTATTTCTTGCATTCTTTGCGCCAAATGGTATCATGCCAATGGTGTTGGTATTTACTGGGAACAGCTGGCTACACTTGCGAAAGCAAAAGGCTCCATTAATTTTATTTTGACACGTGCAAGAACAGCCGGTGATGCTGCAGCATGTTCTCTGCGTGACGAACTACGTAAAGGTCTTGCAGACATCCAATCTGTGGTCAAAGTGGAACTACAGGCTAAATTCACCGAGCTAAAGGAGGACATTAGCAAGTGCAATAAGCAGATAAAACCAACAGATGAGCCTACAACGAACAGACTCAACTTCCTTGAAAGCCAAAATGAAGTTTTACAAAAACGCCTAAATAGAACAAATATATTGATAAATGGACTACCTAAGTATCAAGATGGCATTAATGAAATTATTTTGAAAATCTTTAAAGAACTTAATGTAAATATTGAAGCGTATGACCTACACAACTGCTATTTTATCAACAATGGGAATACTGTTCTTGTCAAATTGAATAATATCTACAAGCGGGACCTTATAATGCGAAACTATTTAAAAAAAAAATCGCCGATATTCTTGAATCCACATTCATATCACTTGTAAAAATAGTTAATTCATTCAACACTCTAAAATTGTAAATATGATCAAACTCGCGCATTTTCTTCTTTTTCTGTAAAAAAAAACGTGTTGTTTTTATAACAAATTTGAAAGTTGCAAGAAAATTTTGCCATTTTTTGTTATTCAATATGGTAATACTACAGGGTTTAAACCACCACCCAAAAAACATTAATTCATTTGATACACGCTAATCATGTGAGCGGTACACATCTCTAATATAAACGAAAGTGACATAAGATTATATAACCAATGCTAGAGAGGAAAGAATTATCATATTGCGTAGCAATGCCACCTGTTTGTTTTACCATGGGCCAAAGGAGTAAATACATATAGAATAAAATAATACAATATTAATGCTTGAAAATTTTCAGAATTAGTTCATTTCTTCATTAAAAAGAAAAAAGAATATAAACAAATTTTTCAATTGACCAATTTTTAATGCAAAAACGGAAAAGGAAATTATTAATTTATAACTTATTGTTATTTGAATTAACGATTTTTTCCTCCTGAAGAAGTTCCAAAAAGGGTAACGAAATATTGAGAATAAATTTGGATATTTTGTATAAAAAAGAGACCTCAAGCTCAATTAGAAAAATAATATAAATATATCAAGAAAAAGTCGAAAAATTATATATTAAATTACTCTGTCATAGCAAAAATTCAACTACAAAAAATACAAAAACCAAACAAACATAAAAAACTTGATCTAATCACCCAATGAAGCTGGATAAAACAAAGAGAGTAATAATATATAGAATTTTTAATCATCAGGGATGAGAATTTCATATCTAAATTGTAGAAATTAATATAAGAAGCTTTCGTATTCTAATTTGTTAAATAATTCTGTTAAATATTTAATATTCCTGCTTATTAGTATCCCTCGTGACAAGTGGTAAAATTTAACAAGGAATGCTGATGAGACGGTGTAGCGACCGCGAAATCAGTACTGATCCGTTTTGCTAGTTTGATAAGATTAATTTTTTTGAACTTGAGCTTTCAACTTAACAATAATTATCTTTAACATAAAAAAGTAAAAATCTTCAAAAACCATTACGCGTAAGAGAAACAAATATTTCCCATTTAAAATTATTATAAATCAATGAAATCACTCGGCTGGAATCAGCACTCAGAACGGACAGCAGTTGGTGGTCACTGACCGGCCTAAGTGTAAATCCAGCCAAAACGGAACTTTTACTATTCTCCAGAAGATATGATTCCCTCTTTCACGGCCCCAAAAGTAAATGTTGTGAGCATAGCTCTCCGGATAGCGGATAATATCTACGTTTTATGGAATAACGAACAGGTATATCCATGCTGTAACCGACATTCAATCTGCGATGAGGTCCCTTACAGGTGTGCATACCACATCCAATCTGGTCCGAAAATGCGCACAACCCTAAATGAGGTAGCGCGTTATTCAATCGTCACAGTTAAATGGGTGAGGAACATGAGACCACTTCAGGCAATATCATTAGGGATGTTGATATTGACAATTTCTGCGGCATCCCTCGCATCCTGCTGGAAAAATATTCACATTGACAGATACGGTTGGAACAAAGCAGCTCTTCATGTTTTCAAGAAAACAACTGGGGTTCCTTGTGGCTGCACTCAAGGGCACTGCACCTTTCGAACCCATGCTAAAAGAATCGGTATCTCTTACAATAACTATTGATTCAGCTGTCAGGACGAGAAGGAGGAAAAGTGTAACTCATCTTCTCTGCCTCTACCCTGCACTGGAGCGTCAACGCCTTCGTTTCCTAGGTAAAAGACGCTTTATTAGCCTTTCGGAGCTGTCGAGCTCAAAAGTATTAGTTCCTTCATTGGGAGCAGTGGATGGTTCTGCCTCTGACTCTCTCTTCTGCGTCTTCTTTTACTTTCTCTTCCTCAGGTTAATACAAAGCGATCATAATTACTTTCTGGACCCAAGTAGAATGGAACTCTTTTTAACTTTATATAGATTAAAATAAAAAATGGCATAGCAGTACGCAAATTCGCCTGGGTATCCCACGAATAGGTGCTTCCTTTAGGAACTGCCAGGCGACCTATACCTTCGTATAGAAAGTGGAATTCCTAAGATCTACTCCTAGAGTTTTTATGGTCTCCGCCAGTATTGTTAAAAACGGTTACACGCGGTAGACCATTAACACGCGCGAGAGTGAGACGCAAAACTCTCGAGGGCCAATAAACTAACAGTGGCCTGGTTGCAGTTAAAAAAATAATTGCCAACGACGCGTGTTTACTTGCCCAGAACAGCTTTACGACTGCAACTTCATATACATCAATGGCAACCTGTCAACCTAATCTAAGCTAATGGAAAAAATTGTGCATTAATCTGAAAGCGGTGAATTTGGTTTGCGAAATGAATTAACACACCGGATCATAAAAATTAACTTGAAAAAATTGACTTACTCAATGTATTCATGCGTTCTTTTCTTCAACAATTTTTCTGCGATATCTTTTGTTTTTTTTCGAGTTCTATATCCCCGCCATATTTTTTGTATAATCACTGCCGAATTTTCAGTATCAGGACTAAGATTGTGACTAGAATTTTCCATATTTTGTTTAAGTTGTTGGCATCTGTAACATTTTGTAGAATATTATTTTAATGACAAACCTAAACAATACAAACGCTTACCTTTGAGCAGCTTTATTACGTATTGTTTTCAATTTATCAACATTTATGTTATCACTATCATCGTCTGAACTGCCACCACCGGAACAATCGTCCGGAGCTGCAATATGCACTGAATTGCTGACAAATTGTCTTGATTTCATTTGATGGTCCAAGTTAGAAACATGCTGCTGCTGATGATTTCCAACATTCTTTGTGTTTGTTGCACAGGAATTTAAATTTGCTTTTCGTGGACTCATTGTTGGACTACGTTCCGTCGTATTGCGTTTTAAGTGTGGGCTTCGCATTTTTGGAGAATTTAAGCGATTATCTGTAAACGTATAAAAAAAATTTTCAAATATACATACATATGTACATACATATGATATGTATGAAATTCAAAAGGAAAAAAAATTTAAATTATTTTGACTTATGATTACGCTACCAAGGTGAATTCATTTTACAGGTGGTGTTCATATTAAAAAACAACTGGCTGGCACAAAATGTAGAAAATAGGAAAATAAAATTTATTTTAAATTTATTTTAATAAATTTTTACCCCAATCCTTATGCCCAAACAAAAATATTTCTTTCTTTAGGCAAAAAATCAGCCGTGCTTCTAACATCACTTGTAAAATGAATTCGCCTTATACGATCGCTACCTTTGTTTTTATTTATTTTTGATTGTTGTATTTGAGTATTTATAGAAGGGACCGTTACTCTTTGTGCCACTGAGACTGGACAAACATCTGGGCTCATTAAGGTTTCTGGTACAGGGACCATTTTTGATGCAGCATTTAAAGGTCCTCCTGCAAAACGTAGATTATTTGGAAAGTTATTTGTTATTTTGTTACGTGTTTTTTAAGGAGAATATTTCTATAGTAAAATTTTAAAGTATGTACATTCATATGCATACAACCAACATTCCAGCTGAATGGCAAGTGTGCTGTAAAATTTTCTTTACTATTACCACGATCTAATAAAACTTTTGACAGCTTCACAATTTTCGATCATTAAAAAACACAACGCTTAAAAAAATCAATCAGACCTGTATTATCGGATTATTACTACAAGTAATTTTCGCTTAGATTTGTTCCTATGCTTTTTCTGACCGCAACGCTTAACAAAAAATATAATTTTTTGTATCAAATGGCCACGTGTAAAAGTTTTATTGAAGTAAAAAATATTGAAATTAAAAATCAAAAGTAAATTTATTTAAGAATATGTAATGTGATACATCGTCTGTTTATCAAACTCTGTTAAGTTTATATTATGGATATGCCTTAGTAGGACTGTCTTACAAATAGTCATTATTTAACAAATACATGTTGTTGCATGTTACGTGTACTGCATGTAGTTGAATAAATTTACTTTAAAAAAATCATTTATTATATACAATATGTTGGTTATAGACTTTATCCAATAACACTTGTTATATTTTATTCAAGTTTTCATTTCGTTTCATGTTATTAGTTTTCTTTGTAAAATATGAATTACATATGGAAGATCATATTGCTGAATTTTTGGATATTGCTGATCGTCTGCAATATATGGGCGAAGAGTTTCCAGAACATACGATTGTTGCATTTTTGTTGGGAAACCTCCCTGAAAAGTATAATGGTGTTGTTTCTGCACTAGAAGTACGACCAGAAGCAGTTCTTACATTAGATATGGTAAAAGAAATGTTACTACAGGAAAGTAAAATAAAGTTATCTGAGAATAAATCTCAAGAATTGGTTTTGAAAACGGGCTACAAAAAGAAAATTAATTTAAAATGGTTCATATGCGGCAAACATGGTCATATTAAGAAAAATTGTTACTTAAACAAGAGAAATACAAATAATTCTGCTAAGTATGTTAAATGTCATTCTAATAATATTTGCTTTGGTGTTTTATCAGATAATAGAAGACATGATTGGTTTGTGGACTCAGCAGCTACATCTTTTGTAAATTGGATACAAATTCAACCGAAAATGTATATTTAGCTGATGGAACATAAATAAATACAAAGGGCAAAGGGAAGGTTTCCTCTATGTAAAAAATAATAAGATTTTAGTAAAGGATGTTTTATATGTACCCACATTGGTAGGCAGTTTGTTATCTGTTCGGAAACTGACTATGAAAGGATTTACGGTAACATTCAATAAAAATATGTAAATGCAGAATATCGTCAAATGATGCCGAACATACTACAGCAACATTGAAGGGTGGTTTATTTGTCTTAGATAAAGACAATTCAATAAGGAAAGTTTCCGATACAATACGTAACTGCATTCATAAATGGCATATTTATTTTGGACATAGAGACATCAACGCAATTAAGACTGGAATAAAGAATTCATTATTTAACGGAGTAAGTCTTTCTAATTGTAGTTGTAGTAATACATGTGAAACTTATTTGAGAGCAAAAATGTGTAGAAATCCATTTCCAAAATGCTCAGAAAATCGATCGAAGCATATATTAGATTTAATTCACAGTGATTTATGTGCAAACTGCGTCTCCATCCGGCAGCCGTTATTTTTTAACTTTAATTGATGATCAAATCAGATGCTGCACAATATATTTTTTTAAGCACAAATCAGAAGCCATTGATAAGATAAAAGAATTTGTGGCATATACAGAAAATAAATTTGGTAAAAGTATAAAAATGATTCGTACTGACAGAGGCGGTGAATTTTGTAGAAATAGACTCATTTCTTAAAAATATGGGTATTGCACACCAACTAACAGCTCCTTATACGCTAAACCACACGGAGTAGCGGAAAGGAAAAATAGAAGCCTTATTGAAATGGGAAGGTGTAGTGTATGCTATTTGATTCAAATATAGGCATGAAATATTGGTCTGAAGCAGTAAATATAGCCAAATTATTTATTGAATCGTTTGCCGTCAAGTGCTCTTGATGTAACGCCTTATGCATTATGGTTTAATAGCAAACGAAACTTAAAATATATCAGGAAATTCGGTTCTTTTGCTTTTGTACATATAAATAAACAAAATCGGCGCAAACTTGATCCAGAATCAAAGGCATATCGTTCATTGAATCCTCAAAATGGTAAAATGTGAGCAGAGATGTTGATTTTATTGACAAAGAATTTAAAAATAAAGATTCAAATGAATTTCCAAGTTTAATTGCAGAACAAACTAATGAAGAAAATATCAACAGTTCAAAATCACAGAAAATAGTGTCGTTTGATTTCTCGCACGAAAGAAGAAAAAGAAGTTGTGATGAATTAATCCAAAATACTGAAGATGATTACTAACAATATTTCTAATATAAGCAACGATGATATTAGTACTTCAGAAGGGAAAAGTAAATGACGGGCCGAACAAAAGCAACAGGTTTCATCTGCTGTCCGAAGATGAAGAAGAACTAGATAAAAATAAAATTCCACCGATAATTGTGGATTCTAACGTGAGTTTCTCGAAAGTGCTAGGATTAATCGGGGAGAAATTTTTGTTCAAAAGAATGTCGATTGGAACGAAAATAATTTCAAGCACCATGGCGCTATATGAGGAGGCGCTAAAATTGCTAAAAAGCAACAACATGCATTTCTACTCACACGAGGTAAGAGATAGTAAAATTTTTTGGATGGTGCTGTTTGGTCTTCCCCGACAGATGACAACAGTTATAATAGATGAATTTAAAAGTACGCACAACATTACTCCTGTATGCGTTAAAGAAATTATTACCAAAAGATCCAACGAAGATGACACACTGTATCTGATCGAATTTGACAGACAACACGTTTCAAAGCGTGAAATTTTAAAAATCACATATTTCTGTAATATTGCTGTCTACTGGAGAAAAACTTTTAAGAGTAATAAAGGTCTTACACAATGTACCAAGTGTTCAATGTACGGTCATTGAGCCAAAAACTGCAACAGAGTCAAGGTGTATACAGAGAATGACTAGTATGAGATATAACAGTAGTTATGTAATAGACGAGAGTTATTTCCCGCAACTCGAGCCAAGTACACCACGGTATTGCTCAAGACTCTCGGTTTCAAAGGAAAACTATGTTTTCCGAAGTGGCTAAAAGCAAAACACGGGACAACAACAACGAGTTATCCAATGATAAACTATTGGAAATATTTTTTAATGCAGTAGATGCATTGGAAAAATGTCAAACAAAGTTTGACAAATTGAGAGTCTTAGGTATGATGCTTAAATATGCCATATAAAACGTTTGTTGTACACAATGTTCAAGTTATGCACTGGAACGCTCAAGGCATAACAACCGAGTCAGCAGCTGCACAGCTCGAGCAAGTCCTTCACGACAAAAAAGTTGATATACTTTTGCTCAATGAGACGTTTTTAAAACCGCATTACAAACTCCAACTAGGAAGCTACAAAATTTATCGTTAGGACCGGCTATCACATGGCGGAGGAGTACTTATTGCGGTAAAAATTAATATAGTTCATAAGCTATTACCTAAAATTAACTCAAAAAGCATTGAAAATATTTCTATACAGGTTACTATAAATACACGTCCTGTAGTTCTATCTAATCTAATAACACAGCCGGTATCGAGCTTTACAGACATTGTTTGCTTGCAAACTATTACATTTACTTTCCATTTTAAATTAACCGATTCTGTCAAAACTTAACCCAGGTCCAGTCCACTACAGTAGACATTTTACTATCTAATTCTAATATCCCTTTTTCAAACTTAGAAATTATTTAGGTTTAAAAGAATAACAAGAATTATATTATTGAGAAGGGATGTTGGTTATAGACTTTATCGCTTGTTATATTTTATTCAAGTTTTCATTTTGTTTCATGTTGATAGTTTTCTTTGTAAAATATGAATTACATATATAATACAGTGTTTTCATTCGATATTATATTTTTAATAAAGAAATTTCAAGACAATGTTACCAATTTCAATTATTAAATTTATTATTCGAGACAGGTCTCAAAATCTTTTTCCAAGCATTTGCATTATAGAACAAACGTTATTCGAAAAGGAATTTAAACGTAATAATGTGATTGCATTATATTTCGCCGGATAATCACAACAAGGTATTGTTCGTGATCTTAGCCATTCCAAAGGGAATAAAATATTTATGTATCAACCATAAATCGACCAAACGCTATGGTGGTGGACGAAAAAAACTGTAACATCACATGCAATGGTTCAGAAATGGTTCATCGAAATCCCAGTCGCACAGTGGTTCAGAATCGTTTTTCAGTGGCCAAAAATCTGTAATTTTTGAACTAATAAAGAATTTTTGGAATTATTTTAAAATCAGTATAGAGGTTTTTGAGAAATTTAGGGTTAAAGTTGAACTTTGTTTTTTTTTCTTAATTTTGCATAGAAATGCAGGCTTTTTTTTATTTACTTTTTGTTGAAATAGGCCTAATAATGAAAATTAATTCATCTTTATAACAACAAATGTAGGTTTTTTATACTTTATTTCACTCAAATAACACAGTGCAACAAGAAAAACCAGCCTCAACAACTTCAATGGGAAATGAAAGTAGACCATTAAGAAAACAGAACTGCCAACGAATTTTGAAAAGTTAGCTTGAATTTAATTTTTATGGCCTTTTGAAGTTGGGCCATTTTTTACCATTTTTTGCACTATGAGTGAAAATTAAAAAAAACGTATACATATATACAAATATTTAATGGAATGTAATTGTGCGTACTTATTGTTGCATGGAATTCAATGTGGAAAAATATATCTTTTCATTTTCACTACTTTTGTAGAACAAGCGTTATACACTTTTGTTTTAAACCCGCATTTATCCAGTTTTGTCCACATTTAATATTTTCGATTATAATTTCCTAGTCCCGTTATATTGTAATTATTTGTGTTGAAATTTAGTTTTCAATAAGAAATATTTTGGAAAAAATTTCATTTTTGTTTTAATCAAGTGAAGGAAGTTGTAAGATAAACACATTTTTGTTCAGTATTAAAAATGAAAAAAAAAATATCAAAAAATCTTGAAAACGAAAGTGGCCATCGAACCGTCAGCATTGTAAGAAAACGAAGAAACAGAAGGTAGGCCTAGATAAACTTCTGATGATTGGAAACGAGTGATATGGTCGGATGAGACAAAATTTAGCCGTTTCAAATTTTACGGAATTCAATTTTGTTGGAAGAGTCCCGGTGAAGCAATTCAGCGACACCACGTCAAACAAATATTAAACACGGTGATGAAAGCGTAATGGCCTGGGGATGTTTCACCTGGTGGGGCATTGGTTCACTCGTCAGAATAAAAGGAATAATGAAGAAGGAGCAGTATCTTAGTATTTTACAGAACAGAGTGCTTATCTTGCAACAGGTCTAATTTTCAGCAAGATGTGGAACCAAAGCTCACTGCCAAAATTTTCAAAAAATTGCTTGGCAAACAACGATTCCAAACGATGAAGTGGCCAGCTCAAAGCCCCGGCCTGAACCACATTGAATATTTGTGGGCAATTGTAAAAAAGAAAAGTTGAAGCGGCATAGGTCAATATTCTACCTGAAACTTTGAAATATCTGGTTGGATATGGTATGCCCACTCGCATAAAATGTGGTTTAAAGAACAAATGCCTTCGGATCAAATACTAAATGAAAAACTTGTCAAAAATTCAAAGAATGGACAAAACTGGATAAACTGATATATGGCCTTATTCACAAACTATAACTTTATTAATCGTTTGTGAATAAGGCCAATAGTATATCTATATTAGAGCTTTTATAAAAGAAAAATTTGTAAATTAATTTATTGAAAAAATTTCGTTTAAATTTTTATAATAATAAAATAAATACAACAATTTAAAAAAATCTGTCTTTTGAATCCACTTATGTCAACTACTGTATGTATGTTAAATAGATTACATATTAAACAAAGCATCCAATTATATTTTTTTTAATTTTGTTAACTAAACGTTTTAAAGTTCCAATTTCTTTCGGATACATTTCAATCTTTGAAGTTGTAGTGGTTTCATCATACGCAAGCTGGTTTTGCGTAGAGAGCTGTTTGACTTCTAGCTTCCATTTCTTTCTCACGAACAAATACATCCTTGATTGCAATGTGTTTTGTTCCACTATGATATTCGGGATTTTGTACTGCCGATATATCAACTGGCAAAATTTGACTTTATTATAACCAATCGTTTCAGAATGTACACTAAGAGAGAACCGCAATTTAAAATCGAAGTATATCGTTGTTGAAACGAAAATTTTTCAACTTTGAGCATTTCAACTTTAAATTAAGAAAAACCACATGAATTAACGTAGTACAGTCATAAAATTTACATTTGACTCAAAAACAAAAAAGGATTTTCTTAATTTTAAAACATCCAACATTGAATTAAGAAAAACGTCCTGAAATTCTCAGAAATTTTATTTTAACAAAGTCAACTTTGGTTCATAAATGTTTATATATTTTCAATTAAGCAGAAACTTTTATTTAAAAACGCATGCGCTTACACTTAAAACGTATGTTTGAATTTATTAATGAAATGATGGATTCAACAAATCGGCAGCTTTATTATAAAGACGTGTGTTGTTAAAATCACTTTTAATACGAAGCAATATGAAATTAACGCCGTTGTATGCTTGATATAACAACAATAATTTATGTTGGACGCATGATGAAATAAGTTGGAAAATTTTACAATCAACATAGTAATTTGTAAAGCAATTTTGAAAAAAGTGTTAAATTTAAAATTTTATATGTTAAATTTAAGTGACGCTAATATAAACGAAATAAAAAGTTTCCATTTAATAGATGGAAATTCTGAGATGGAAATTTATGAGATGGAAATTCTCACTTAACGAAATAGTCATAGAAACAAATGTTGAAGATTGTGAGGCTAATGATTTGGAAGATTTAAAAACACTATTAAAGGAATTCAACTTATGCAATTATTGTCAGTATTGCATGGTAAGAACATAAACTTAGAACTCATATATTTGACGCCGCAAATGGTATAAAAGATTAACAATTTTAGCCTCTAACGTGACGTACCGATGCTTTCAGTATATTAGGAAAGAAGACCTCATCGAAGCGATCCCACACTTAGGCCTTCGAATTGAGTTCAGGGAAAAATTATTCATGTGGCGTAGAAAAGAAATAATTAAAATCTTTATTCTTATGAAAATTATAAGTATGAATTATGAATTAACATTTTTTGTTCAGTTTGGAATCGACGATGAGACAATTTCAAACCCAACAAAAGTCCAAACCTGGATGAATATACACTTTTCAAATGTCCCTTCACCATTTTCATCAGATTATTCATTAAGAGGTGTTTAAAATATGATTTGTAATATTATAATGTGTACTATATGTGTATTAAAATATTTTTTATTAATTTTTAAAGGATTTACTAAATATGTATACTATTAGAGCAAAGATCAAATATGGTCAATCCTGTTTCGATTTTCATAAACAGTGCAACATACTGACAGACAATAAACTTGACGATATTATAAACATTATAATCGAAGATATTGAACCGATAGAATTTTTCTTTTACTTTATCAAAATAAAAAAATATATGTGTTATGTTATCCATTAGCCTTAAGTCAATTTTCTAATAATTTCCAGTCTTATAAATTAATTAAAGAAATTGATGAAATTTATGTATTAAATATAAAATATTTTAATAGCTTCCTATTCATTCATATTTTATAAACAATGCCGACAGAAAAACTTTTTATTGTTATAATTATTTCGTATTTTTATAATTTTTAATGAAATTAAAAAAATCATAAAATTTATTTATTTAATGCTTTTAAGGGCCAATATTACAACTTGCCGTTGGTTAAAGGCAGGATAAATAGCTTTGCATTATCACAACTTCCATTTTTTATTGTTATTATCAGGGCGTTTTTTTAAAAAAAAAAAAAAACATTTCTGATATAACATGCATAAATTTGCATATTGCGCAAATTAGCAACTCTTTTTAACAAAAATTGCTTGTGGTAACTAACGCAGCTCCATATATGACCTCTGCAATGCGATCATTAAACATTTTTTACTCAAAAATGTTGCATGTTCTACGTCTGAATCATGGGTTGCATAGAATTACAGATTTTGTTCGCTTACATTTTGCAATGTTAACTTACTTGTTGCAAATTGCAGCCATTTTTCTTAAGGTAGAACTACATACATAGTATGTAGTTTGTTTTTCAAATAAACTTATTGTTTTAATCAATTTTCAGGCGCTCTCTCGTATCAATTTAATGCATTCTATGTGCCCAAGTATGATCATTCCCCAAAAGCCCTGTTCCACTCAATGGGGATCATTGTTAAAGGCTGCTATATATTATTGCGACAATTTTCGATATGTAATGCAAAGGCTTTATTTAAGAATTCATTAGAAAAAACAGATTTAGCATGCATTAAAGCTAATTTAGCACAATCAAATTGGAAACCAAAGGACTTCCTTTACATAAAAGTTCAGCCATCATAGAAGACGTAAAAGAAAAACTTCAAAATACTGAATAAAATATTTATTGATAAACTTAACAAAGTTTTTAATCGATATGTTGATCTTAAAACGTAGTCGAAGGCCCTTTCAATTTGAAAACTTGAAAAAACATGATATTACTTTCTAACAAACATATGTTTAAATAAAACTAATTAAAAATTATTAAGCTAAATATACACGATTGAAATTTTCTTCAAAATTGTTCTTCAAAATGCTTTAAACTCGTGTAAACAGCAAAATTTCTTAAAAATTTATTGAACACAACTTTTGAGGATTTTATTGATGCCGTGTAAATATGCATCAAAATCGCATCTGGAAATATTGTTAACTATAAATAATTTGACAGCATGTTCGTTCTTTTGATTCAATACATATCTGCTGTTTTTATTTACATATGTTTGTTGCGGAAATTGGCAATGTAAATAAATTTCTTAAAGAATAAAATTAGAATTAGTAAATTAATATGAGTTGGTAAGTATTACATATTTAATAAATATATATTTGTGGAATAATATATCAATATTTTTAAAAGTGAAACCATAAATGATAATTTGCGTAACAATAGCAAGCAACAGAAAAAGTGGACAGGAGATGAAATGAGACTGTTCATCGAAATGGTTGAAGTACGCGAACCGATTTGGAATTTTAAAATTGATGGGTACAGAAACCGAGATGAAAAGGAGAAGTGCTGGTCAGATATTGCTGCTGCAACGAATCATTGCATAGGCGACTGCAAAGCACAATTTAACGCTGTGCGATCACGCTATAATGTAAATTGTTTTTTTTGTTGTATGTTTTGATCACATTTAAAAGTACTATATGTATATTGAAGGCGGAGCACAAACAAATAAATACCTCCAAAAGTGGACAAGGTGGCGCTACTTATGTATCAAAATATGAATACTTTGCAGCTCTAAACTTTTTAGAATTCGGAAGCTCAATGTTCACTTTCAAGTGCTGCAAGGTCGGGATCATTCCTTTTCAATCGCTTCCTAAAAGAGACATACATACCATTACGTTCCAAAAGAAAAGGTCTAACCCAATGTTCCTTTTTTCTTCTTTTTTTTTGCATCATTATCAGCTACTTCTTCCTCCAATATTAAAAATGTTGATGCTATGATGATTTTGTCGTCGTCCATACTTATTAATTGTTTTTTTTATAATAATAAATTATTTTTTATAACAAATTATTTCACAAAAGAAGCAAAACAGCTGATCAAAGTCAATATTTTCAATATAAAAAGTTTACCAACAAAAAGCTTCAACAAATTTTGATCAAATTTTTTTCAAAAGATTTTGAAATATATTGAAAGAATATTTTGATCAAATTATTGAAACGTGTAAATAGAACACAAAATAAATTTTCAAAAATTTTGATAAGACTTCAAAATACCTTCAATCGTGTAAATCTAGCTTTAGTCTGTTTTTTCGGGTTCATATTTTGGTGCATATTTTAGTTTTTTTAGGCATATTTAATCTTGCCCTGCTTATTATTATTAATAAAATAATATATGAAGGTTTTATAATGCAAAACCATTTATCGGTACAACAAAATCCTGCCTTTCACTAAGGACAAGTTGTACTAATGGCCCTAAGTTAAACATATAATTTCCAACCATAGCAGCTTTGCATAGCTGTTTTTTTGTTGAATTAAAGCTGAAATTGTTGATTTCCTGCAGTTTTTTCAAATAATTTCTTCAGTTCGTTTTGTTGCTGCTACAATTTAGGATTATGTTCTATTGTTTGTCACTTAGCAATATCATTTCCACCAAACAATTCCATTACAACTCCGGATGTAGATCTCCCAATTTTAATACAGCCACCGGAATATGTATCACTATAGCACTCCAACTTAGGGCGTTTTTCAGAGCTTCAAGGTAAATAAACAACACTATACGCTAGATCATATTTACTTCCAAGCATTAAATACATGCCACCAACACAGTGTGTATATTGATATGTTATTTTTTCTGTTCTTCCCGTGATTGCGAAACATCAGTTTGTTTAAGCACTGTTACCGAAAAATATATTTTTCCAACAACTTTCTGGCATAAGCTTTTCGACTGATTGTTATCATTCCTTCATATTTTTGAATCTCTAGTCTTAAGAAAAATGTTGCAGTTGTTGAAATAGTTTTGAATTCCTTTCTCAGTCCATTCAGAGTTTGGTTCAAATTATATGATTTGAAACCAAGTTTTATAAGGTAGTTACCAAATCTGCGATTCGAACATCTTGGCGCTTGCTTTAATTCATATATACTTCATTTTAACTTGCATAACTTTTTGCTTCTATCTTCAACCGCTTTTGGTTGCCTCATATATATTTTTACATTAGTTCTCCATATAAAAATGATGTCGAAGAATCAAACTCAGCTAAGTGCATATTTTGGTTCACAGCTATCATTAAAAAAGCTCGTATTGTGTTCATATTTGCAACAGGACAAAATCGTAAACTAAATCAATACCATCCATTTTAATGAATGCTTTTATTACAAACCTTGCCTTAAATTTATTAATGCTCCCATTTGGATTCACCTTAAATTTATATTCCGAATCTGAAGAAAGAGTCTTGGTGCCTTTTCTATGTAAGAGGAGTTACTATTCCGTTCACAAACTTTACAGAAATCTTTATTCCTCATATCGTTTTAAGTTTTCTTGTCTTGATAAATTAGAATATTCTAAGGAAATATAATATTGTATTTCTTCAAAATTTCATAAAATGTTTCAAATTAACTTTCATTATGTAATTCAATAGATTCGTTTTCATTATGTAATAAAAACTGATGACAAAAATTTATCAACGAAAGATACAGATCATATTGCTTAATTAGCACATGTCTTATATAACAACTTTCATCTTTATCATATCCAGTTTGATAGCATTTCACTGCTTTAAGGTAATTTTTGTTCTTTTTTTAACTTTTAATATGAGCAAAGCATTCGCATCCAATCAACGTGGGGTAAAACAAGGCTGCGTACTCTCACCACAAGAATTGGTAACTACAAAAACAAACTCCGGAGCAAGTGAAGGCATACAGTAGCTTTTAATCCAGCGACATGATTTGGACTACGCAGACGACATATGCCTAATGTCACATTCATCAAATGAAACACAGGACAAACTAAACAGATTACATGAGAACAATAAGAAAGTCGGCTTGAAAATCTATTTTCTTAAGACAAGTCCTGAGGATTGCAACAACCAATTGTAACTCAGTCGTATTAAATGGAAACCTCACTGAAGGGATGGAGAAATTTATGTACCTTTGAAATATAAATACCAAAGATGGACGAACGGAGATGATGTTAAAAGCCGTATTAACAAAGTATCCATTAATTTTAAGGTGTTTTATTATTGGCTTCTCTGCCCATACAGCATCAGGAAAACCTGCGGCCTTATAGTTATATTTTCTCTTGGGCATCTTTCACTTCTGACTTTTGTTTAAGTAACTAAAACAATACTTGGTAAATGTGTCTTTAAATAAAATTCTTATTTTTAACAAATTATTGAAGAAATCATCCGTGGAAATTAATTATCATGGACTTGCATCTCTGTTCTTCAACAGAGTTAATTCCATTATTATTAGAAGTCTTAAGTTAACTATATAAGCCTCAAAGGTTGGATTGCAGCTAGAACTAAAGCAATGTTTAAGAAACACGAAGAGAACCGACTGGGCTAAGTTCTTAAACGCAAACTGAAATAGTACCTGAAATCGGGAACACGATTGATGAACTTGAGCGCACTGTGGAGATCTTTAATAAGACTATTACTGAAGCTCTTGAGATTTCCTATCCTTTAACAAAGCTAAAAAGCTCCATGGTGGAGTTCAGAACTCTCTAAGCCACGCAAGGTGAATCGAAGACCCTTGAGCACGAGCTACGAAAACAAAATGTGGCAACCGTACCGCGATAAGCTCAAATCTAACAAGAAAGCTTTGAAAGTCGCATAAAAAGGTCATGCAGAAATTTCTGTGAATCTATAGAAATACCAGGGACTGCAAGGCTTAGTAGGGTTCTGGCTATGAATAATTATTTTTCAACTTTCTTTAAAAGGACTGATGGTTCCTATTCAGAAACCTCAGCAGAATCACTGAACATACTTTTTAAAACCTATCTTCTTAGATGTATTGATCAGGCAACGACTCCCAAGATCGTCAAGACTTTCGGATATTCAGCATGCCTACCTAAAGGGTGGCTGTACAGAAAGTAAGGTAAGACGTAGAAGGTGATTTTAATAACGTATCAGTGGCAGCATTCAACATGCACTCCAGGATGCTGATATTGAGGAATACATGAGTAAACGGGTTATAAACATGCTGGAGGTAAACAATGTCACCGCAAGACTGGGTAATAGCGAAAACTAAAAATCGACAAGGAGTGGAACACCGCAAGGGGTGCTGTGTTCCCCTGGTGTAAATTCTCATTATCACCTCAGTCCTTCTTAAATTAGACAGTACTGTAGTCAAGGCCGTGGAATACGGCGACAATGTGGTGCTAATGGTATCAGGGATGTTTTTGGCTGTGATGAAAGTTATCACGACTAATGTTTTGGGCATACTCAGTAACTGGTCTAAGAGCAAACCCAAATAAAACGAAACTGGTACTATTCAGCACAAAGATCGAGGTTCAGACTCGCACGACTAGAGTATCAAGAAGTGTTCCTTTCGAATAGTGAAAAATATCTGTGTGTTATTCTGGACTCCAAAATATTATGGAAAGTAAATGTCCAACACAGGATTGCTACGCCTGTTGTAGGATGTATGGAGCAAAATGTGATATAAGTCCTAAGATGTACACAGAAATTGACCGTGACCCGCCACATGTAAGAAATATGTAATGGACCAACTATACAGAATACAAAGAACTGCTTGTATCGGGATTACAGGTTTTTTATGTATTAGCCTCTCAAAGACTCTCAATGCTATATTAAATTTAATCCATATATACTCAATCCCGGTTGGCCTACATGTGATGGCTGTATCTTCAAGTATTGCGGCGAGATTGTTTGCATCGGGGAGGTGGCTATCACCTCACTTGAAGAAACCATTCTATTATAGGGCACCCCTACTGGACTTTGATACCGTTTTCAGTCTTGCTTCCATTAGCCGTGAATGGAAAGTAGGCGCTGTAGAAAGGAACTGTGACTTCAGGGTGGACACTGACAAATCAATAATCGCCTGTGGTGTTGGGTCTGAAGTGTTTTCAGATTATCTTTTTTGTGAAGTAAATGTATTTCAGGCTGAAATATTGACCCTGATAGGCGTGGCCAATGAGTAGTCGCAGGAAGGATGAAACCTTCTCAATTTTAGTCAACCAATTAAGGATGGGCTAGGAGATAAGCCTGACGCCACTCTTACTTGTGTTCCTGCGTATAGCAATTTCCTTAGCAATGGATAAACGGATGAACTAGAGAGTGCTGGTTCTGCTGTGGACGTTTCAATGCTGTAACGGTTGCTATGCCGTTCGGTACTATTAGAGATTAGTATTTTTTACACACTATTGTCAAAAATCTGATGATAGATGTCGCAAGCTTATTACTTGCAAAGTCGCTAAGAAACTGTAGCTTTGCTATTAATATATACGCTCAGAAGTACTCATAAATAAGACCCCAAGTACCTCTAGAGGCTCATTGTAGGTGGACACTGGCACAAAGAAGACCAGAGGTGACACGAGACGGCACGCTATTGTTGTTATTTTGCTGACTCTGTCACACAAAAAATAGTAAACAAAGAATTTTTCATGTTTTGTTGTGGTTTTGTATTCGTACTAATTTCTGGAGCAATAAAAAAGCTGTAGAAAAATATTAATTTAAGCAATAAAAAATGCTAATGGTAATTTAACATTAAAAATAAAATATTTTATGAGTTATTTCATGATCTATAGAAGAAGTAAATTCCATTACAATTCATCATTTGTTACTTGCAAAATGTTTTAATTTTGTTTTGTTTATATTCCCTTATTCCTACATTATATTGCTATCTCTTTTTAACAAAAAGTAGATGGGGGAAAAAGCTGATTTGGACGAAAACATAACCTCAAAGATTCATCTTTGGTCTACCCTGTGACACTGGGCAGCATTCCAGCAGTCTGAGACTTCCCTTTATTATGTTTTGCAGTGGTAGCAGGGTAGAAACAGTTTTCCACCTTCTCTGCGAGTGCTCTGCTTTGAATGATTCAAATTTCTGAGTAAACTTATGCTAGGTATCCGAAATTGGTTTAGGCACTATGCGCTTACGATTTGGCGTAAATCAATCAATAATAATAAGACACATTAATGCGATGGTAGGTTTAGTACCTCTTTTTACCGGATCCTTCCTCAGTTTGTTCTAACTAGGGGTGGTAGTTTTTTGTCAAAGCCGATTCAATTGATTGCTTGCACGTAGTAGGTCAAAAATAGTCTGTCTATTCGCCCTTTATTTTTAACTGACATATGTATATTTTTTTCATATTTGTTGAAATAGCGTCTGGTCGTTTTATTCGTTTTATCTTCTTTTATTCAATTTTAACGCTTTTTCTTTGTTTCGGCATATTTTTTTTAATTTCGCGATTTTGCATCGGTTTTTTTGCTTTAAGGATTTTTACTGTTTTGCCGATTTCTTCTTATTTTGGTGTTATTTTATATACCAAAATTAGCATATCTTGTCTATACACCCTTGAATTGTTATTTTTAGTATTTGCTGTTACAGGAACCATAATCATACAAATATTATGAACATTTCAAGTGCCTACCTATTACGGTTCACTATATAAAAGCCTGTGACAGACAGCCAGGCAGGCAGACATCTTAGCAAAAACAATAGGGTTCTGTTTTTAAAACTGTGGAACCCGAACCCTCTGCTTATCAAGTCAACGTCTTGTTTTTGAAAAAAAACTGAGTATAGACGTTATTTTAAAATTTAACCAAAACCTCACCGCACGCCACTGCTTGATTCACAATTTTTTGGTAAATTTGATCACTTACCGCATTTATAAGCAGAGCTTTCGCATAAATGTTATCATTTCTATATAGATCGATCTTCGTTTTCTTTATATTCTTTCCTAACTACCAGTTATCTTTTTACCCAATGTGGTGGGCTGCAATGATGGGATCGGCTTCAATAAAACCCAATATCATGAAAGAAAGTTATGAAACATTGAGAAATATAATGGAAAAAATCAAATACTACGAAAATAAATGAAAGATTTGCTGTGATTTGAAGGTCATCAACATTTTGCAAGTGCTTTCTTTGTAATTGGATTCGCGCTCAACTGTGAATTAATTCCAATCTAATTAGTGAAGACCAAGAGGAAGTGTGGAGGAACTAATAAAACAACATAGACTGAAGAATGCACCTCCAATTGACAATACCCAAGACATTTTTCTGCCACCGTTCCACATAAAATTTTGAATTGTTAAAAAATTTTCGGGAAATTTTTCACTTTTGCGGCTACTTGAGCGCTACCTAAACGGTATTAAGAATCATTCCTAGGAAGTTTATATGTTCTAAAAAGTTGTTTATTGAGATCTTAGATACATTTTTGTTGTTGATTGTTTTCCTGAATTTTTAACGGTTTGCTAGCTATGAACCTGAACAGTGGAAAAAAGGTTAAAAATCGATTTTTTTAATTTTTTCCGATTTTCATCATGAAGATTAAGATTTTTTGATTTTATATGTTCACAATTTTTGTTCCTTATGACAAGATCTACAACTTTGCCTCAGAGAGTAAATGAAAATTCTAAACAACTTGCAAGCTATGAGCCTGAGAAAATGATCAGTATTTTGCAAAAATTACACCGAGGCCCCAAATCTTTGGAGGGCCCATAGAAAAAAATGCATGACTTTTTATTTAAAGTGATTATTTTTTGAACAAATTGGTTGTTAGTAGTTTTTAATCCAACGTGATTATTATTTTTTGGCTAATGTTCGTAACATTTATAGTCAGAAAGAATTGGACATGAGACAATATTCCAAAGAAACAAGGGACATTTTAACACTAATTAATTTCAACTTATACGACAGAACAGAAGCAACGTTGTTTTTCGGGAGCCGCTACACTCCCATCATCAGTGTTCATGTGTGTTTCCATGTATCCGCCACTGTTCAGGTGGCGCGGTTGAATGTGATTTCAAATTTGTATTTATACAAATAATGTCTAGAAAAAGCATACGAGAGTTATCTGTATTTTTAGTTGTTTTTATAGTAAACACTGCTTTACCATTATCAATATTCAAATTTTACCAGGGTCTTCTTTTTTGGTCTTTTATCACGTAGTGGGGTCCGTATATGGTTATTTTTCCCTGACTTAAAAAATTACACACAGTGAAATTGCTGTGAAGGCGATTTCGAAACACTATAATGTGGCAAACTTCATCTTCGTGCGGACAAAAATTTATTTAATTCAATCTGAGAGTTGTCCGTACAAAATAATTTCTCTCTCTCTCTCTCTCTCTCTCTCTCAAGAGAGACGCCTTAACCACCTTAACTGCCTGGTCCAATAACCTTTTATAGTAAGTTTTATTTAAGTAAAACATATTCAATTGAAAAATCAGTTATTATATATCACATGTTAGATTATATATTAAACAAAACATTCAAGCGTCGTATTAACCAGGTGACAGCATTACGGCAGCTGATTTCTTTGCCTTGCTTATGTTTTCTACATAGAATGTCAAAAAGGGTGCCTTTATATTTTACTGTATTTATTTTCTGTAAAAGTTTTCGACAGAACCGGTATAAAAAAAATGCCTTTGGCTCTTGCATTGTTGAAATTGTTGTACTAATAATTTCACCTATTTAATACGCCTTGCATTAAAGTATATTTTTCTAAATAATGTATGTGTAGTTAACATTATTTAGAAGATTTGAAAAATAACTTTTTCATTAAAATTTTGTTTTATAAGTTCAAATTACTTTTAATTAGAAAGTGATGAGGAATATTTTAATTATCAGATTTCGAGGTCGCTGCACCATCTCATCAGCGTTTTTTTCGATTTTACCACTTTTGACGGTGGGTACTTTTCGTACTCTAATTAGTTAGACAATACGGTTAAATATTTGATAATCCTAGCCACCGTTAAAAGTGGTAAAATCGAGCAAAGAACGCTGATGAGATGGTGTAGCGACCTTGAAATCAGTACTGATCCGTTCAGCTAGTTTGATGAATAATAAATTGTTCCAAAAAAGTACTATCTTAATAAAATAACGAATTTATAAAAAAAAATTTCTTAAATTAAGAAAAAGTTGGTAAACTCAGATTTGAAATCAACCCAAACAATTCATTTCAATATAAACCTAAACAGTTCAACAAATTACGCATAAACAATTATCAAAATGCTTAATAAAACAATATTGATTGTCAGATTTGAACTCGAGCTAATCAACTTCTTCGAACTTAAACCTTAAAAAGTCCAAAGAAATTACTACGTGTAAATATTATTAAACAAATAACTTAAAAAAAATTTAATTAATTAATCGAGATTGCCACGATATCTTTTTTCAAAGATTTTCAAAAACTTTTGTTTGTTGAGGGTTTTTTAGCTAGAGTATATACATGCATTTCATTGGTACTAATGCCAAATCATCAGTAGACCTTGAACCATATTTTTGAAATGTTTCAAACCTCTTATCTTATACAAAAACTTTTAAAAAACCAATGAGAATTTCAAAAATTACAAAAGTATAAATTAGCTTAGAAAGCTTTGAAACTTATTCAAAAATCCCAACAAACAAATTATATTATTCGATATGAATCTATTTTATTTTCTTTACAAAAAAATCTCAACAAAAACTTAACAGCTTTTGTAAAAATTTATTAGATACAAGATTTAGTACATACCATTATAAGGATTTGGAGTTATAGTGCGAGGCGTTGAATCTTGAGAATTATTTATTTTAGAATTTGAAGTGTTGACGTTGGAACCGTCCGTACTCTGCGACATCAAGCCATCACAATTTTTAATATTCTCAATTAATGATGTAGTCATCTGAACTAAATTATTAGCATTGGCCACTAAATTGCAAAAGAATTTATTAAACAAATATAAATTTAAAGTAAAACTCTAGCAAATACCTTGTTCGCTTGTTGTATTACCATGATAACTGCTAATCATTGAATCTGGTGAACCTTGACGTCCGCTCAAACGGGAAACTATTAAAACATAAAAAATAGGTGAATTTTTCTCATACTAGAATAAAATTATTGGGAATGGAATAAAAAAACATACATCTGGGAGATTGTATGCGACTTGCTGGTTTCTTACGTCCTGAAGATGGTGAATTGTTAGCAGATGGATTTGAATTTTCAGAAATTTCCTCTTGCAGCTGACGCTGATGATGTTGAGCTTTGCTAAGTATTAAACGCAATTTTCGTTCATTTTCATTTTCAAGTGCTTTACCTATGAGAGGACAAACAGAGCTTAAGTACTTTGCTAATGCAGCCTGTTCACCCAACCGAAAACTACGGCCACGACCCTGGCTGTACAGCCATTCTGCTTTAAGACTAAAAGAAAGTTCTTCTTTGAATATTTAAGGTCTTTAAGTATTAATGATGAATACTAACCTTTCAATTGGATCTACAACGAAACCATCAATAATTTTTAAACTTAAACACCAGTTCAATACAAACGGTCGATGATCGAAGCCACTGGAAAAGTTAACATATTCATGGTATTTTTTTTAACTGTTACTTGAAATTTCATTTTTTACTCACTCCGGTCCAGCCGTCATTGAGACACATGGATTTTCATTAATCGTTAAGCTATTTAAATTAATTAGATTTGTTAATGAACAAATCTCATTAAGATCACTTATATTATTTTTTGCCAACGTTAGGGCTTCTAATGAAGTTGGTAAATATTTGTCACATTGTCTTAAATGCGTTAAACGATTACCATGCAAATACAACTCCTGAAAAAACATTAAATTATATGAAATTCAATTATTTTTTTAAAGTTTATATACAGCCCAATTATGAATAAAAATTCCCTAGGAGATTTCTCCCTTTTCCCAAAAAGGGGCTGTTCACATATATGTTCACATATTAATTGTTCGCATATTATATGTGAACAGCCCCTTTTTGGGAAAGGGAGAAATCTCCCGGGGAATCTTTTATTCATAATTGGGCTGATAGTTTTTCAGAATTATTTACATAGACAGATTTTCAAGCGCTAAAATAAAAAAATTAAAGGAAACCGGAAAAAGTTCTTGCAAACACATATAAACAAGTTTAAAATTTTAACAACAAATAATCTTATTAGGCAAAGCCTTTGCGAGAAGATTAAAGTCAAATAATACATTAATCAAAATTAAATTAAAGTTTAGACGAGAAATTGTAGTTGTTAAAAATTTAAACGAATGTTTTTAAAGTTTAAGTACGCAATACTAAAGTAAGTTACCTTAAGACTTTTTAGAAACGAAATGTCCGATATACTGCCGATACTATTTTCAGCTAAGTTTAAAAATTCCAATTTAATATTTGTATTCAAATGTTCAATTGTTTTTACGTTATTGCCCTCCAGATTCAAATAACGCAAATGAACACACTCCTTCAGACCTTCAATCGACAGTATGCCATTGAAAGAAAGATTTAAATCTCGTAAACAGTGTAAACGACAAACGCCGTACATGCGTAATAATTGATTTTTACTTAAAGACAACTGCAAAGAAAACAATGAAAAATAAATTTAAACAGTGAAAATAAAGCATTATCAGGCAGATTCTGAAAATCACATTTTTTAAATCACATGTGATTTTAAAATTAATAATGGTCATGTAGATATTTGTTCACTCTTTTTTTTAAATTTTCCTATTGCACAGAGCATCAAATATCATTTCTGAAAGAAATTTATCGTATATGGTTTTAAAAACATCTGGAGAGTCATTATTACTTTTGAAATCACTTGTGATTTGAAAAATGTGATTTTCCGAACATGCCTGTATGTTAAAAAAAAGAAAGTAAATTTTACTTTGGTTGAAATCAAAATTAAAAACGTATTAAATTAAACAAATATATACATATGTATGTAAAATTCTCCGTATCAACCTGTAGGTTTCAAAAGTAATTGCCGACTGAAATTAGCACTATTCTAAAAATTATGACCACCACAACTATTAATACAAAATTGAGGGATATTGTATCACCGAAAACACCACTAATAATGAAAATATCCAATAAATATCACGTTCAGGAGTCGAAACTTTCGTTGTAAGCTGCAGGAGTCTGAATGCTCAACATAGCATAAGAGCTGATCATGCGATAGCCTCTTCAGTATCTTAAATTTAGTGCGTACGTGGTGAAGAACCACATTCTACTCGAGGTGTTCCTGTTTAAAACAAAACGTGGCGTACCTAGAGGGGACGATCGATAAAAGCTTGTTATCCTGGGTATAAAACACCAAGCAAGTGTCTTATAACCATTACCTCCGGATTGCGGCAAAGTTCCGCTGTATTCTTTTACGCCCATCTCGCTAATTCCCCATTTTTATATATTGAGGCATGTGATGCAAATCGATTTTAAAAACGAATCGATATAAAGCGGAAAATATGTGATATACTCATTATTTTCGTTTCGTGGATACTTAAAAATGTTGTTTTAAATAACTTTTTAATAATTTCCAATAAGTTTCTTTTCTAAATACGTTTATAATGATTAAATATTATATTCTGGCCTGTCTTCTTTAAGTCAGTAATTTGATATAAGCTCGGAAATTATTCTCAACATTGTTCGAAATTCATCACACCATTTTAAATCGATTTTGAAATGTATCGTTTTTCATCACATGCCTGAATCAGGAAAAATTAAATGATAAAAACAAATTATCCAAATCACAACAGACATAACTGAACTAGCGACAGGACCCCTTGGCCGTGTGACTCAAGATAATACCACCGCACTGGAGGACTTGATTTCTCAATTATCTAACTGTAATGTCCCCACGATATCCTTGGTTTCCGACTCTAACTAGCAACCTTTCACATTGAAGGAAACACACGGCAGGCAAATGTGAGGCAGAACTTATGCGGTGCTCCATGCGAAGGGCTCAAAGCGTTAAAGAATCCAAATTCATGTGCCAAAAGCCGATGAAAGACTTAATGGTCTACAAATGTCCAGAAAAAGCAGGCTCTCACAGATCGACCCCTGATAAGCCGAACCAGCCAAATAGAGCAACTATTCCAATAGCGAACGATTCATAGGCAGCCAATAACTTGATTGTGGCTATATGGCCCAAGTCATAAAATTAGGCGTCATACCACACGAATTTCCAAAATGTATGTGCTCCGACTATAAGCTAAAACTTATACAAATGGCAGTCCTGAATGAAATTGTTGAGCTCAGAAAGGGCTCAATAAAGCCACTACTTGCTGACTGCACGTTTACACTAGGATATATTATATTAAGCTCGGCACAATGGGTCAGAGACCATGCTCCCACACTGACACCATAAAGTGATACCGTGTTAAAGATAATCCCTGAGGACGAGCTGCACGGACAGATATTTGTGCGTTACTTCCAAGAAAATTCTGAGACGCCAACATCTAGAATTTGTCACTGCTAGAAGGACAGAACGATGATATTGTTACGAAATTCAAATTTAGATTCAGACTTAACGAAGGAGAGGAAATTATGATACCAGTTATATTAATAAATAATAAATATAAAAGTATATATCCAAGACTGATATAGTACTTGAATATATTTAAATATATGGCAAGAAGGAATAAGGGCTTAAGTCTACATAAATTTCAGCTAATACTTTCTTTGTAATCTTCACATTCTGAAGTAACACTGGACAAAGTTTCAATTAATTTGCGAGCTTTTTCAGAAAGTTATAGCTGCTATAAACATTGCAAAAACGCCGCAATCTAAGCAGAAGGTGACCCAAATATACAATGAGGAAACCCGTAAAATCAAGCGAAGTGCAATGAGATCCAATGACCTATACCGAATCACAAAGGAGATAGCAGGACGTAACCAATACAACGACAAACCTCTTAAGAACTCGGAAGGTAAACTATTCCTTCTATTCCAAAGACCAACAGACGGAAATATGGGCTGATTATTACAGAGATCTTCTATCGCCCTATCCGAACAATGTGTCCAATTTGTGTGATTGTGATCCAATGTAGCACATTAGAAATACAAACAACGACCTAATTACATCAACGCCTACATTAATCGAAATAGTTGACGCAATAAACCGCCTCAAAAACGGCAAGTCTGCAGGTCCTGATGGAACCCCACCTGAAGTATACAAAGTTGACCCCAATGTCCCAGCGACGTTACTTAAACCAATATTCGAAATCTTCTGGGGAAACGAGAAAATCCCAGATCCGATCAAAGAGTGCTTAATCATAAACCTGCCAGAGTGTGGAAATTGGAGGTGTAATACACTCCTGAATACCATAAACAATATAATAGCGCATATCCTACGTAACCGCATTGTATCTGTACTGGAACCTAAGAAGAAAGCCAGCTGGATTTTGCCGAAAAATTCCTGCCTTGATCACGTAAACAGCATACGAGTCACCGTCGAGCATTCTGTCGAATGGCGCTAAGCATTATACTTGCTATTTGTCGACTTCAAGCGCGGTTTTGACACTTTTCAGCACAGCGCAATTCGGGAAGCTTTGAGGTGTAAGGGAGTACCCGAAAAGTTAATAAGACTCATCAAAGAGCTTTATAGCAGCGCGCAGAGCTTTACATCCCATGATGGTTGTATGAGTACTGCCATTAATATAAACATAGGAGTCCGTCAAGGCTGCGTATTATCTCTCATGCTATTTAATTACTACTTGACGTAGTGTTGAATAACTCTAAGACGGGGAATCATGGCATAACTTGGGGTCTGTCTGGCAACCTAAACGACTTTGATTACGCGGAGGATGTCTGCCTTCTTTCCCATCGATTCTCAGATATGCAAGCCAAGATAGAAGCTTTTGGTGAGCGCTCGGCTGCGGCTGGCTTACCAGTCAATATTAGCAAGACTAAGCCGATGCGCATTAACGCGTCAGTTGATGGAAGCTTTCAGCTTACGGGCCAATCCATTGAGGGTGTCGATTGCTTCTGCTATTTGGGAAGCCTATTATGCGGAGGCAGTAAAGAGAGGGTATCTAAAATAAATTATGCAAAGCTAAGCTGGCATTCGGCATGCTTAATAAATTCTGGAGCAGCATCACAGCTGGGACAAAGATCATTGTCTTCAACTCCAATGTCAAATCCGTTCTCCTACACGACTGCGAGACTTGGAACTTATCCAAACGTGAAATCCAAAGCTTGTAAGCCTCTGCCATCCGATGTCTTAGGCGTATCCTCGGAATTTTCTGGCAAAGTACCATCTTCGACATGGGTCTTTGGAATCGATCACCAATAGATGTAGATATACGTCACACGTTGAAAAAGCCACCTGATGATATTACGAGACAATCCATCGAATATAATCCTCAGGGATCCACAAGACCCAGCAGACCTGCTAATATCTGGAGGCGCCAAGCCGAAAGCGAACTACGCGACCAATGAAATGACTGGCGAAAAATAGGGAGGAATGTAAAGCCTTTGTTGAGGCACTATGTTCCACTGGGAATTAAAGCACTAAATACATATAGCGAAACGGACTCTAGTTACAGCATGGTCTTATGTACTCGTAATGCAGTCATGGACTATGTCATTTTCAAACCAGAACTTATTGCTCTACGACAATCGTTCGTGCTTTCACGATCGTACTCGTGGCGAACTACTTGTAAGTGCTCCATGTATTAATTTTAGGTTAGTCCTATGTAATGCAAACCTAGGGTCTAATTACCGCTATCGATATCGAGCTAATTATATCTTTAATTTTTGTTTTAGGATTATGGCATTCGATATCGAACAAAAATAAATAAATCTTGAGATGATTGCTTTCGATAGCGAGTCTTCGTTCGAGTGTTATCTTTGCAAACATTGTTCGATACGAAAATTTCTATCGTAAACAAAACAAATGGCTTTCTTAATTTTACCGGCAAACAATAAATTATGAAAAATTTTATTTTTGTGTATTTTTTTAATTAAAACAATAGTAATTATGGTGTATATATCAGGAAAAATGTGAAAAATATAAATTTAAAGCAAAAACCCGATTGCCAAATCCATTTCCTTGGTATCTGGCAAAAAATAAAAATGCTATAACGTTTCGATGTCTTCTTTCTTAATTTTAATTTTTATTCCCTCACACATCATTTTGTCTTTTTTGAATCTTGTCATATTTCTCTAGATTTGCTTTCGTGTACATTTATATTACAATATATTTTCTCAAGGCGAATTCATAACAGGTGGTCTCGACAGTTCAGCTGATTATTTTTTTGCTATTTGTATCGCCTTGCATTTTGATCTGTTTTGTTTGTAAAAATTTTTTTATGTTTGATTTATATATAGTGTTTGACGCTGATTTCGACAAAGAAAGCAGGTATTTTTCAAAGCGAATTGATGCGAGTCTGTTATGAATTTGCCTTGGGGTATTTAACACAAAGAAAAAATGTACCGAAAAATAAATTTTGACAATGAAAAATTATAAAACAATTAGTCAGCTGAGCTGCTGAGTTCACCTGGTATGAATTCGCCATGTTTTTGTTTAGATTTTTTATACAATACTTAGCGATAAGTCAATATTATGTATGTATGTACAGGAGATAGTCGTCGTACACAAATCGGATGTATCTACAGAATATAGAATTCCTCGGCAGTAATGGACTAGTTTAGGTTAGGTTGCACAGGGTCCAGAAATTGGTCCTTTTGTAATGCCTGATGTGGACATGGAAAGAAGTCTCTCCCTATCCTTTCGTTAGGGTCGGTATTAAACAACCAGATTTACGAACAAACATCTTTATTCCTTTCGATTTGCATTCAGTTAGGTCTGCGAGTTAGGGTAAAGACGAATTACGTAGATACATAGCTCTGTGATAGGATAGAGCTGGGCATTGCCAGAGGATGTGCTTGACAGTTTCTTCCATCTCTTAATTTTTACAACTTCGGTAGAATTCGTTGTAAGGAAGACTCAATCTTCTTGCACCTGTGAAACAGTGCCCTCTAGTGGGCACCTATGAAACAGTGCCCTCTTAGGACAAGAGGTTTCGTTCGACCATCTGGATTGTGCTATTCCTATTAATTGCTGCTGTATAAGGAGTTTACAGTTTTTTAGTGGGACTCCTGCTAGCCGGTCGATGTCCCGTTTTTGCAAACGAGAACCTTTTTTGGCAAGCTTATTTGCAATTATATTGCCGGGCACACCTGCGTACCCTGTAACCCAGATTTAAGTGCAGCCTTGCTGTCAGAAGATATTTGGATGTCTTGGCAGTATACCCTATTGTACCTCAACCAGTTGTTGGAATTGAAGAATGTAAATGTCTCCTCCTACAGACAAACCTGATTTGGATCCGTCAGTATATACCTCGAGTACATCCCCCCGGTATTCAAGATTATTAGTTGAAGGGAATGTAGCAGAGGTTAACACTGCGTATCTTTTTTCAGGCATGAGGATAGGGGAGCAGTAATCCATTAGTTCGGAAAGATTCTGTGTCCCATAATAGTCACATGGCCATCGCCTGCGGTTTTTCATGCATCCGCCATGTTTTATACAAAGTTTATTTTCTATTCCAATCAAGTAATATTTTTGCCCAAAAATCAGATTTAAAGAAGTCCAAAGTATTTAATTTATGGTTTTATAATAGTCCTATTTTGTAATCCACTAACGGCCTTATTCATAAATGATTAATAACACTGTGTAATTTTTTAAGTCATGGAAAAATAACCATATACGGACACCACTACGTGATAAAAGACCAAAAAAAGAAGACCCGTGTCTTCCAGTTTTGCCCAAAGTCATGCACTTTTTTTATGGGCCCCAAAGATTTGGGACCTCGGTGTCATTTTTGCAAAATACTGATAATTTTCTCAGGCTCATATCTTGCAAATCGATCGAAATTTTGATTTACTCTCTGAGGCAAAGTTGTAGATCTTGTCATAAAGAACAAAAATGATGAACATATAAAATCAAAAAATCTTTATTTTCAAGATGAAAATCGGAAAAAATTAAAAAAAAATCGATTTTGTTTAACTTTTTTCCACTGTTCAGGTCCATAGTTAGCAAATCGTTAAAAATTCAAGAAAACAAACAACTACAAAAATGTACCTAAGATCTCAATAAGCAACTTTTTAGAACAAATGAACTTCCTAGGAATGATTCTTAATACTGTTTAGGTAGCGCTCAGGTAGTCGTAAAAGTGAAAAATTTCCCGAAAATTTTGTAATTTCATTTGCTTTTTATTTACTTCAACATTGAGATAGATACTATGCTATCTATTACAAAAACGTACCCAAGATCTCAATGAACAACTCACTCGATCACGCACCGACCGCAGCAGCACAGGTAAAGCAATAAGCTCAGCACAGGCATCAACAATAAAGCAGCACACAATATAAAAGCGACACGAAGCTAACATGGAGGCATTACACAGCGCGACGTCAACGAGAGCTCAGCGGTGATCTTGTGCTATAGCATAATTCGCGCACAACATTTGCAACTGACAATTTCATATGCAGTGTGAAGAAATTAATTTATTTTGCTATTTTTGCCATCATCAAATCAGAAAAAAAGTTGTACAAGATTTCAAAAGGAAAAGAATCTTTTAACTAGTGAATTCAAAAGAGCATATACGTTATATTTCGACGAAGTAGACTTGACCGGAGAAAATTACACACGTAATACATGGCATGGTTAAGTGGAGGCAAAGATTGTAAGCCGGTAAACTGGATTAATCGCCCAGGTGATCATGATGCAACCAGTTGCTATGCATGCGTAAATTACACATGTCGTCTAAATCTACATACTGAGAAGAACAAAATTTATAAAGCAACTATAACAGCCACACTGCCAGTGCTTGCACCTGAAAATTTTGTATCACCAAGGTCGCCAACTCCAGATCGTAGTACAGAGTTTACAGGAATGACTAGAGCAGGTGGTGTTAATTATGAAGATCCATTTGATAGCAATTATGTGCCCCAGCAGGGAAGAGATGGACCACAACTAATAACGCAAAAGGGAATGGATTTCATTGTGGCCATATTGAGACTATCGCAGCGACGTGCCATATTTTTGACAGCATTTTTACAGCAAAGAAAACTCACAGATGCTAATGTTAACTCTACGGCGAACAGTGGCTGAAAATCGTTTTTCATTGGCCAAAATTCTGTAACTTTTGAACCGATCAAAATATTGAAGTAATTTTTGTTTTATTGTATAGATATTTAGTTCAGCTTGACTCAGTTTAAACTACATTTAAATTGATGGAGGACTTTTTAAGGAATTCTAGGTCAAAGTTGAACTTTTGAATTTTTTTAACTTTTAGAGTGAAATGTGGGTTTATTATTTTTTTATTTATTAAAAAATTTAATATTTGGAAATTAATAATTATTATAAATATTTTTTGTAATAATGGAATTTTTTTAATGTTACACTTAAAAAATTTTACACTGAAAAAAATAGTAAAATCAACTGGAGATTTTGCTATTACAGAAAAATTAAAAATTTTTTGCTGACAAATTTGCAAATTGTTTACACTTAAAGAATAGTTACACTTAAAAAAAATGTTAATAATATTATCTAAAAATATTGCTATTACTAGAGAAAAATTTATTATGTTTTGCTGTCAAATTTGATAATTTTAAAAACATTTTTTTTTACTAATACTATGTTTTTCGTACTTAAATAACAATGAAAGGCAATTATAATTATTATTCATTTGACTCAAATATTGATTGCAAATATTCCATATTTTGTTCTGTGCTATTTCTGTTCTTTAGTAGTTTTTTGGCTTCTTCATCTAAATCCCGATGTTCCACTTTCCATTGATTTCGAATACTGGAGATAAACGGATCTGACGTTGCCAATAATATATTAAATAGATCTTCATTTGTTGCATTTCGTGAAATTTTTCTAGTATTGTGCTCTCTATAAAATCTGTAATCCTTGTTCCTTTTTTCCTGAGCCTCCTCTGATAGATCTCCAAGTGGCACCAAATGATATTTAATGACATCTTCTCCATGATAAAGGTCCCGAAGAACCATCACATCCCCATTTACAAAAAAGAATTAACTTTGTGTTTCCATATTTCTTTAACTCATTTCCTGTTATTGATTGTAGCAAGCGTTCTGCTGTGTGATCAAGTAGAGATTGTAGTTGTACCTCTGCCGAAATTGGTGTGATTGTAATAGTGTCCTTTGATGGAAAACAGTCCATTTTAGCAGCGGTTATGTAATGATATGCTGGATACATATTTGAACCTTTTTCAATCGCACGCAGTCTGAGCTTAATATATTGCTGTTTTCTTAATTTCGAATCCATAAATAATGCTAATGCCTCCTCTTTTGTGTACTGTATTGCATCACTCGGAGTTGGTATATTTTTAAGAATCCATTTTGTTCTCACTGGACTAGCTTTAACAACTTTTTCAATGATATCCACTTTTGTTAATTGGCTCTGTGATCGTAATTGATGTAGGAAAGATTCTTTTATATTTGTACAACCAATTGCATCGTTAATATCTTTAAGCTTCCGCCTCGCTGCAGTTGTCCAATGATATGCGTGGTCTTCCAGCCTTATATTGCTTTGCTGTTTCTGCAGCGATAGTAAGTTGGCCTTCTAACCAGTTTGCACTTTTTATATAAAAGTTTTGTTTACTGTAACTAACTTCTTTGTAGCGTTTTTTAGTGCTTTGACGAAATTAGATAATTGCTCTTGCATTTCGGTGCTACACGAATTTAAGTTTATTTTAACGTAACTAAGAACATCTTCCTGGTTTTTGTTTCTAAAATACTCTTCCGTCAGTTCTTTATAACTGAAGCTCTCCATATTTTTCTGAATATTTTTATTTACGTCTGTTATGTTTTACCCGTACACCTAGAGGATTAACTTATTACTGAGTAATCCCTTATCGAATCCGTAGTTTTATACATTTTTAGATACATGTTATTCACACATTGATCTTTAATTTCATATCAGGTAGTGCTTAAATTGCACAAAACTGATTAGTATCTCGCCAATATTTGTTGTTGTTGTTAGGTTGTTTTTTTATTTTTAGTGGTTTAATGTCCCGATTATTGTTATAAAATTGCTTATGACTTTGGTTGACCCTAACATTTGATAACAGATAAATTTAGAAACAGATCATATGTTTACTGTAGAATTTTGTGATAATTTGTGATAATTTTATTACCAATTTTTGGCTGATCAAAACAAAGCCATTAAATCCTTCCGCAGGTATTATATTTAATTTTTTTAGTTTTACGTAGTCTAAAGTAAAAAACATAAACTTTTAGGCAAAAAAGTGAAAATTATATACACCATTGTATACGAGTACTTTGAAGTAATTTCATTAAAATGAAAAAAGTGTTCTACACACGGCTCGTCACGGGTGCAAAAGTATATATAGCGGTAAAGAGGACACTTTCACCTTTCTCCGGGTGGTATACATTTCTTGTTCCCTAGAAGTTCTATTCCACTAAAGTTTAAATTTGAGAAAAATAGTTTCATAAATATTCCGTAACGCCCTTAATATTAAACGCTAGAGCTCTGACCACTTACAAAAACTAAAGACTATAATCCTACCAACATTATAAAAAAGACCGCAGGCCATTATCGATGATAGCTTGCGAGTAGTAACCATTTATTTTTTATAAAAAACAAAAGAAAAACACCTTTTTCTGAAATTAAAAAAACCGTTGAGTTTGGCAGCATGCCACGCTCACAATTATCAATAGTTTAACCTAATTTTTTGGCTACCTTAATCTGGATATATTAGCTGCAAAAGGGCGTAAAAATTTTAAAAATCGGTGCCAAAAAAAAAAGACTTTTGGCCAATGAAAAACGATTTTCAGCCACCGTGCACCGCTCCACATAAAATTGGGAATTGTTAAAAAATGTTCGGGAAATTTTTCACTTTTGCGGCTACCTAAGCGCAACTTAAGCGGTATTAAGAATCATTCATAGGAAGTTCATTTGTTCTAAAAAGTTGTTTATTGAGATCTATGGACCTAAACAGCGGAAAAAAGGTAAAAAAAAGATTTTTTAAAATTTTTTCGATTTTCATCATGAAAATTAAGGTTTTTTGAATTTACATGTTCACAATTTTTGTTCCTTATGAGAAGAACTTTTCCTCAGAGAGTAAATCAAAATTCCGAACGATTTGCAAGATATGAGCCTGAGAAAATGATCAGTATATTGCAAGAAATTACACCGAGGCCACAAATCTTTGGGGGCCATAAAAAATAGTGCATGACTTTGGGCAAAACTGGGAGACACGGGTCTTCTTTTTTTTGTCTTTTATCACGTAGTGGTGTCCGTATATGGTTATTTTTTTCGTGTTGCACTGTGTAATGTTAATCTGATCATTAGGTCCGATTTTTCAAAATAAACATCATACAATAAACCTACTATAACTTTATTAATCATTCATGAATAAGACTATTTATACTTCATTTTTATCAAAACTTCCATGAGCGTCAACCATAAAAACAAGGACGAGCATGAGTAAAAATACTTTATCATGAGCGTGAGTGAAAAATTACTCAGAATCCTATGCCTACTTGAACGTTTCAAAATATACACTTTCCACGCAACACAAACAAAAGGCACTTATCTACTAATTGTCGACAAAAAATTTACTACTATTGATGGCATTTTACTATTCTTAAACGCATAAAAAATGGTAGCAGACTGTTAATAGTAGTCGATTGTAGTGGCCGAAAGTAAAATTTTCGCTACCCTATTTAATTTTTAAATTCCCCGAAGAATTAAATTGACACTTTCATTTATTGAACATTCTTTACTTTCTTCTCAAACAAGCTAAATGAATTGAAAAAACGTTTTGTTTATTTGTATTTGTTTTATGAATTCAATGAAAAATCAGTAAAAAAAATCATTGCCTTCGACATAAGTTTGAAGAAGCGACTTCGGTCGGACACTAATTTTAATGCTTATAGGGAGAATTTTAACTTTGATCTCACAATTGGATTTCTAGACTAATAGCTAGTTTTCGACATTTAAGATTAAAATTGATTTAATAATTCATTTATTTTCCACATTTCCTTTTAAGTAGATAAATATTTTTATGAATTTCGGTTTTTTAATTTAAATTTTTTTTTCATCTGAAACTTTTTAATTTTTAATTGTTTTTTATTTACCAATAATGATTTTTTGTGGACATAAAATCAAAAAATATGTATTTTTGATAATTACAGAGGTGATACCTTTTTCAATGACTGTTAAGAAAATTCAATAAATTCTTAAATGCAGGAATGGTGCAATAATAAAAATTTAGCGTGAAAAAATTGACAGTGCTCAACTTTTTTGAAACTACTGCAAGATTTTAACCAGTGATGGCATTTCGGTGTTTTTCGGGTATTTTTGGTGCTTCTTGCCTCTTAATACGCGCGAAATCTATATAAAAATTTACAAAGTCAAATTTTTAGATCCTTTTTTCTCCTTTGTTTCTCAATTTCTCACAGTGTTTTTGTGTTTTTAGTTACAAAAATTGGCAGCTTCTTTTAAGCGCATTAGTTTGATGAATTTGTTAAAAAAATTACAAACGACTTTAAATTTAGTAAATATGTTACTGCTTATTAAATACGGCTTAAAATTTGAACCGTAAATTCGACGAATCATACCGAAAATCTCAATACATATTTTATTACAACTGCTTTGTAGCCTGATTGCAAGCAAAATAAACGAAAATGAAATAACAATCGATTGAAACGCTAGCATGAATTTCATTCGACTTTGAATTCCTTTTTTTTAATCCATTCCTTATTATTTGGAATTTATATGTAAAAAGTTCTTCAGTAGCATATGTATGCTTGATCCAAAGGAAAAGGTAACCCACTAAAAGGGCTATACAGGACATATTCATATCTGCTAACATTTTTAATATTTGACTTATATACTTTTAAGTTTTGTCCAAACAATTTAATTTATTTTATTTTTATATAATATATATAATATATATATTTTATATAATACATATTATGTACCAGTGAACGACAAAGGTATACAATTTTCATATATCGATATTCATAAGTGTAGGATAATTAAAATGTAGGGGTACAACAAATACGTTCACAGAAAGCAATGACTACAAACGGGTTACAATATAAATAAGTGCGCACATGGATAGGTGTAGCATAAATAAATAGAAAATACTTTTTGTATTGCTAGGAATACGTACAAATATAGATACGTATCCATAAATATGACTATAATAGACAATGTTGTAGCGTTTGAAAAAAATTTTTTTGCAGAACTATAACAAAAAGGATCAATTTATTTTCAACTTATATTTGTTTTAGGCAAAAATTTCACTTCTTTATTTGGTATTAACTTTTTGAGTAAAAATAATTTTTGCATAAAAATAAGGCCAATGAAATCATGCATATTGGATCAATATTCTGTGTTCATGTTCTTATTTATTTCCAATAAGCTAATTGGGCCTATTATTTTTATGTAAATAAAAAACTTTTTACATTTTCTTCCCAACGTTTCGTCAATTTTTTGTTGACATCTTCAGGGGATTTTTATGTCTATTTAATTTAAAAACATTACATATTACAAAAATAGAAAACATCAAACATATTATAAACTTACAATTATTTAGTAATTTATCACATTAAATTCTATCTAAATGATTGCAACATTTAACATGAAATTAAATTAAACACACAACTTAAAATAGTATCACAGTGGTTTTCTTTTTGTTTTATTTTATCACAACTCTGTAACTGGAACTGATATTATCGGTGTCTTCTTTTTGGTTCATAGTTTTGTTAATTTTCTGTTGTATACGTAAGCTTTCTATTGTGTAACGCTTTTTTTCTTTTGTTTCTATGTCCAATATTTTTATTCTGTCAAAGTCTGGTTTATGTTTTTCGTTGATCATATGTTTTGCTAGTGCTGTTGTTTCTTTTTGTTTCTCTATATCATTTTTGTGTTCGCATATTCTTGTTTGTAAACTTCTTTTTGTTGTGCCAATATAAATTAAGTCACAGTTTTGGTTATCATTTCCCTTACATGCTATTTCGTATACCACATTGTTTTGTTGTTGTTTCTCAACAGGCGTCTTGATTTTAGAAAAAATAGTGTTGAGTGTTGTATGTGGTTTATAGGCAAAACATACGTTCTGTGTTTCTATTGTTGCTTTAATATTTTTATTATCAGTTAAGCCAGGAATAAACTTTACACTGTAAAAAACTTTGTCATTGTTATTAGTAGTATTTATGTTAATGTTATTTTTTAATTTTGTTTGTGTTCCTTCAATTAGCGTGTTTATAAGTTTTATTGGGAAACTATTGTTTATTAGTATTGATTTAATTTTGTTTATGTTTGTAGTGTGAAATTCTTCGTCGCTTATATGCAGTACTCTATAAATAAAGCTTCTCGCCGTATTTATTATTTGATGTTTTGGTTGCGTTGCGTTAAAATTCATCAGTCTTCCAGAAGATGTTTCTTTTGAATACCAGTCAAATTTAATATTATTATTACGTCTATGTAGGTAGGTATCCAAATATGCTATTTTATTATGTTTTTCAATTTCCGTGGTGAACTGGATTTTAGGATGGTAAGAGTTGAAAGCATTCAGGATCTCTTCTTTCTGCCGAGTTTTTTATGTTGTATTTTTCGGAGACAATATTTTTAAGTATTTGGCCTATATATTTAGAAAGTTTATAACAAGGAACATTCATGGAAGATACAATTGGTCGAAGGGGAGTGTTAACTTTGTGAATTTTCGGGAGGCCGTATATTCTCGGGGCTATTGCTGCTGAGCAAGATAATCGCCGTTTTTGGCTTAAATCTATACATTCATTTTTAAATAGGTCTGAAATTATATTGTTATTTTCCCTTTGAAGTTTTGGCGTTGGGTCTATTCTGGTTGTTCTGTATGTCTTTTTGTCTTCTAGTAATTCCTCCATTTTATCCTTGTAATCTATTTTGTACATTAATACCGTTTTATTTCCTTTGTCCGCTTGTAAGGTAATGACCTCATCATGTTTTTTCAAAAATTTTTTTGTTTTCTCAAAAACTGTGAGGATGAATTTCTCTTTAGGGGTATTCTTAAGTTTTCTCCTGAAAAATGTAATGTTATTCGCTAATTTTATTCTACTAATTTCCTTAATCTGGTCCTCATTATCGTCAATTGCTTGAATACATTGCTCAATATCAGCAATGATATGCAGAGGCGAAAAACTATGTTTATTAACTGGTAAGGCGAATTTTCTTCCCAGGGACAACATCCATTTGATTTCCATTGGAATTTCTAAATTAGTTTTATTTTCAAACCAACTCTCATTAAAAATAAGACCGTGTAATTTGAAATAATTTTCTTTCAGTGTATGTAATTTTTTAATTTGTTTCTCCTTTATACTCTTTGTCATATGTTTTGATCTCTCCATTTGTTTACGAATAAAATTTGTGTAGTCCTCTTCTGTTAGCATATTCTTAATGCCAATGCTGATATTATAAATGATCCGTTTGATTAATTTAATGTTTGTGTTAATTTGTGATATTTCTAAGTTTAATATCTTTTTGTGAAAATTATTTTCAATGTTCCTTAATTTTGCTTTAATCGTGTTGCATTTAAAAAGATTCTTTACCCTATTTGTTGTATTTTTGGTGTGTTTTGGTATTATACCATAGCTTCTACATGAAAGTATAAATTTAAGTCCCTGTTGTTGTTGTATTAGTTTTTTTGTTTCATTGCAATAGTTCTTCATTGTTCGTTGTGTTTCGTTGTTGTATTTAAGTTCGATGTGTTTAAAATAACCCTTCATGATTGAATTCTTATGTTGATGCTGATACTATATTTGTTATTAATGCTGATTAAATTTTTTATATTTAAAATCTTAAAAATTCAATGAAGCAATAAATCATATCGCAATAATCGCGAAAGTTTGCAAAATTTTTAAAAGCCGTAAAATTTTCTAAAACGGGCTACAAATGCACGGAATGTGAAAAACTCGCAAAAAACTGCAAAAATTACGAAGATTCGCAATAACTTCCAATCACTGGGAAAATTAAAATGTTGAATATCATTTAAAAGTCGATGAAACAATAAAAAATTGCAAAAGTAACCCGCAGTGTAAAAAACGCGAAATTCCGCGAAAAGTTGCAAAGTTTTGAAAAAGGCGTAAAATATTCTAAAAAGACTTAAAAATGTAAGGAACGTGAAAAGTTTGCAAATTATGCAATTTTTGCGGATTTTTGCAAGCAGCTTACCTTTTTTGGTTTCCTTCCATTGTTAAGCTTTTCCTATTTTCAAAAATGTTTGCAAAAATTTGCTTCAAAGTAAAATTGTATACTTTCCAAGTTAAAGCGAATTTTTTAATACCAGTTTATCGCATTTTGTTTAAAAATGGTTCCTAATAATTACGAAACGAAATCCATAATACAGCTAGACAAAATTTCTGGCAATACTTATCAAACAAAAATTAGAAAATAAATGTGCTCATAGTCACTGAGGTGTCTATCGATACATATATGTAGCTACGCATGGATATAAACAAACATGAGCATGAATACATACAGGTATAAAACAAAATGCGCACCGATACATACAATTATGAAAATGAACAGATACGAAAAATATTTTGTATGGAAAATATTCAATATATGCTAGAGTAATTTGTTTATAATTCTATCGTTTGTCGTTCTCTGATATGTACCTAATGTATATGTACCATTTATGTTTATCTATTCTTTTAATCCAGTTTTTGTTTTGTTACGTTTTTTTTAACTTTTATTAAATGCATTGTGATTTTATTTTAATTAATATGTTAATAAATTGTGCTATTTGAGCTCAAGTCCTTTATTTATTTTAAAGCAAAAACTTTAAATTGTATTTTGCTCAATATTTTTTTGCATAACTAAAATTTTTAATAATTTTTTTTATTGTGCTTTTTACGATTTTTTTCAATTTTGTTTCTTCTGGAGATAAAAACACTAGGATGCACAAATATACGGGATTTTCGAGTTCACACATACATACGAATTTAAAATTTACATACATACTTATTAGACACTGTACATTTCTTATGCTGGCTACAGACAGTGCAACGTGTTTATGCAACCAGGTTTGTTTCATTGTAGGTTGCATAGTCTGTAGTCGTGTTAATGGTTTCATTTCTTGTTGCATTCGAGGTTTCATAAACATCAAAATATTTTGATAGTTTCTGGTTGCATTGATGTTGGTTGCATGGTGTGTAGTCGTGTTTATTCTTTTTACTGGTTTAGTTCATTGAAAACTAGCAAAGTGTGCATATGTTTGTATTTTTGTCAACCACGGAAAAAATAAATGAGGTTTGTAATTTTGTGTTTTATCATATCTAATAATTTAAGAAAAGTGTTTCGTCTATTCGAGCATAATTTCTGTAATCTTTTGGCTCATATTCTTTTAACTCTTTCAATAGTCTTTCATTTGAAAACTCTTCTTTTCTTAATTTAGTGATCGAGATTGCCTCGATATCTTTTTTCAAAGATTTTCAAAAACTTTTGTTTGTAGAGGGTTTTTTAGCTAGTCTATATACATGCATTTCATTGGTACAAATGCCAAATCATCAGTAGACCTTGAACCATATTTTTGAAATGTTTCAAACCTCTTATACAAAAACTTTTAAAAAACCAATGAGAATTTCAAAACTTAAAAAAGTATAAATAAGCTTAGTAAGCTTTGAAACTTATTAAAAAATCACAACAAATAAGTTATATTATTCGATATGAATCTTTTATTTTCTTTACAACCTTTATACAATTTTTTGTATAAGAGGTCTTAAACATTTCAAAAATATGGTTTAAGGTCGACTGATGATTTGGCATTAGCACCAATGAAATGCATGTATATAGACTAGCTAAAAATCCCTCAACAAACAAAAGTTGTTGAAACTCTTCTTTTTTAAATACCTATTTTTTACCATATAATTTTTTTCTTTGGTTGTTTTCCTCCTCTTCATAAAACAATTCATCAATAATAATAATTGCCGCTGTTTCACTTAGCTCACAGCTCATTTTTTCAACTATGGTTCTTTCTTGCGCAATGTTCAATGCGAATACAAAATACAGAAATGATGATGCGTTCATGGTTTCATTCTTGGTTGCAGTGTCTGTATCAAAATATGAAACATGAATGTAAACGTGTTGCATAAACACCTTGCAATGTCTGTATCCAGCATTAGACTTATCTAATTGACAGTCATACGTACGCTACAACCATACGAGTACGTTACCTTTTCAATTTTCAAGTAGGAATCGATGTTATCAATTTTTTGCAGTTCATTTTCATCCAAAAGCAAAGTACGAATATTTTGGGCATCTCCTTGTTTTGGAACCTTTTTAAATTGCTTTCGAGACAAGTCCAATATAACCTTTTCGTTTTCCTCTTCAGCTAAACCAACAAAAACGATAGAAAAATTATTATCAAAGTCAAAGTTCAATGACGACACAATTTAATATGTGATATATTTTTTTAGAATATTTTTGATGGGCATAAGATGTTCAGATAGATTTGTTTGTGACGTCATATGTTTGTATTTATTAATTATGAATACAATTACTAATTGAAGTTATGACACAAGGGTTGCACTTTTTAAATACTTTGGATTATTTCTCATACTAATACATAAACAGAAAAAGTGAAGCAATTAAAGTATAGGAATTCATATAGAAGAAAAATATACTTATACACATCCAATGAACATCTTATGTTGAAATCTAATTAGAATAGTAAAAAATTCAACCTAGCAGAGGAAATCCTGGGATTTCGTCCACATTATTTAATTAACTTACTCATTTTATTATTGATGTGTTGATTTCACCTAAATAATATTCATTAGTTTTTGTATAGTTTTCTATAAAGTTGCTACTTCTATTTGGTAATGTTATGGAAAAATCAATGTTCGTCCTTTTGTTTGAGAGAGTTTTTTTCACATGCAGACAGTGCGGTCATAACTATTTAACAAATTTTATAGATATAATATGGCATCGTAGTTTTTCAAACTGTACACTTCTAAATTTTTTATAACTATATCGCGAAAACAAAAATTTTAATTTTAAATTCAAAACTTTGTTTTTAATGATTTGCGGTAGTGTTTCAAAAAACAGCAGAAAATTTTTGTTTGGATTGATTTTTTATATGACAACTAACAGTGATGATAAGTGAGCGATTTTTTTAATTCAAGTATTCCCACGTCCAGAAATTCTTCGGACAATGTGTCTACACCTGACATGATGTAAAATATTTTTTGATGGCCAAAGTCAAACTCAATCGCAAAGTGAATTCTGTTACGTTAGACTTCAAGTTATATGGCATTTACTCCAAACCGAAATCTAGTTGATTTCAATTGAAATCCCTATCAAAATCTTTACCGTGTACAGCGGGTTATATGTGATTTTTTTAAGATTTCGTATCCATGACAAAAACAGTTGATTGGAGTTTTCATTTTCAAGTGTCAAACTCCATACGAAAAATTATCATTCAAATGCGATACAGCTGGCGATCACACCCCTCAAATTTATGTTTTTTTGAACAGCGTAGTATTTTTCAGTACAAATGGGGAAACCCCATTGCTGCATCACTAAGTATTACGAGATTTTGAGTAGATTTTGACTAGTGACGAATTCGTTTTTTTTTGTATGGGAAATCTAGTCAAAATCAACAAGACTTTTCTCGAAATTTCGTAAGTACTAGATTTTGGTCTGGTGTATATGCCATGTTAAAAATTTGATTATGTATTACTAACACACACCCACACTGCTCTCACTTGTTTCAAATGCAAATAAGAAAAGAAACAAAATTCTTTATAGAACAGAAAATACAACCATTTTGCCATTTTTCTTTTTGACAGCTTCGAACCTAAAAGCAGTGTTGTTGCAGCTTCGACACCACCTGTATTAATTCACCATGAATAGTTCTTTGTAGAGGCGGCTTGGTGCTGCCGGTTATGTTGTATATGCATTTAATTGAGTATTTAGCTTTCATCAATATGGCAGCTTTATAAAAAACCGCATAATGTGGTCGGTATGTCAACCAAAATATTCAAATTATGTCAACCCAAACGGCGAAACTGTATTATCATTTACTGTAGTGAACATTTCTCAAACAATCTTGCAGATTCTCGTTGCTGTTTCTAGCGTTTTCATGAATGTTATATTTACGTTATTTTAAATTTCAAGGGTACCAAGTTTGCACACACGGTTGGTGTGCTTAATCATCGCTGTATTTTTATGTTCGTTAAATTTGAATCTACATTTAAATTTTTAACAATTTACATACATGCACATATCGCACTTGATCAACAAGAGAGTATTAACTCAAAATTTTAAAATTTTCAACAGAAGCAAAATACTTTTTGATTTTACATCAAAGGTATATGAAAAATAGATTTTAAATCATCCGTTTCATTAGCGAAACATAGACAAAACAATGTGAAATTTTTACAGCAGCTAAATATGAATGTTAGAATGCAAGTTTTGGAGAAAAGTGAAAAAATTTAAATTTCGAGTTAATACCCTCTTGTTGATCAAGTGCGATATATCCATTGACATAATATTATTTAATTTTTAAGGATATGTAGGATGAGATTATTATAGTTATTTCGACCTTTTTATTAAGTTCCAATTTATAAATTAACAAATAACAAAAACCTTGATTATATTCAATATTTTGTTAAGAAAAAATGTTTTATATCGTTTGAAGAGATTTCACAAATATATGTTAAATATTTCAGAAGAATCTATCTGTTGTAACTAAGAAATATTGAATTTGATAAAGCTTTTTGTTATTTGTTAATTTATAATCTTGAAAATTTTTATTAGAGATCTGTGGAGATTTTCAGGGATAAGATATTGGCTATTTTGGGGAAAGAAAAATTGCAAATTGGGGATAAGGTATAAAATAAAACGGGGCCCTCTGCTATTACGCAAAATATGAATGTGGTTGTTGTAATTGTACAACAAATCCTTATGTGTGTGTTTAGGCTAGTCACGCCATCAAATTATTTTTCAATTTTCATTAAACATTTTTGCACATACTGCTTGGCAAAATTCACAAAATTTGAAAGCTTTGACGTAGGCTGCACGCAAACTTAAAGCAAATTTTTTAGCAAGATGCCATTAATATAAAATGTGGATGAAAAAACTGCAATCAGGTGTTTTCTTGAATGTAATTTGAACTCTATGGAATGAATGAAAATTTGTAAGCAAATTCTCGTCAAATTTTAAAAGTATGAGTGTATTGGTAAATAAGCGAGAGAGAACTTAAAATTTGAAAGAAAATGTTATCGTGTGACTACCAAGTTGGAGAGTTCCCTCCAACAAACGTTTAGTTTGAAAGTATATTACGGGTGGCGAAGAGACCATCAATTTTGTGTTCGGTACTCGGTGAGACACTTTATTCACAATATATTGTTGACATTTATTTTGCAACTAATAATGTAATGGTGCCGAAAACTTGTTCGTCTGTGTGAATGTGAAAGAATCAACAAGAGAGAATTCCAGATGTTTTCCATCCATATGTTCGCCTGTCTAAACTCGGACTATGGTGCCATCCAAGAAGGATAAAAATACAGATTGCACATTCAGAGTGTAAAAGTTTGTTTGCTCTGAGCATCTACGTCACATCAGCCTATCGTTTAATAAAAGCAAAAACAAAACATAAAAGTCAGATTTATATACACAAATGAAAGAAAATTAAGCTTATAAAATGTACTTTAGTGTTCTGTACGGTAGAATAATGAATGCACAACCGCAAATAGTATTTGCGGCTTCTAGAAATTCATATTAAACATTTACATAAATTTGTACATACGATAAAATTCAAAAATAAAAAAACATTCTAAATAAAGAACTTAAAACTCTGTCTAATTTCTATGCACAAGCAAATTGGACAAACACACATGCACACTTTGTTTATTTTTCAAGTTAAAGCATCCCAATAAACCATTTTATAAGGAAAATGTAACTGAATTATAGAATAAGCTTATGATAAGAGATTTCGTACAACTTTTTATAAGCTTACTTGATATAAGCTTATTAAAGTACAAATAGGTAACAGTTTTCAAATAGTGTTTTAAAAATGCTTCAGATGACAAATATTTTTATAACAAAACTTGATTTTTTTTAGTTTAGATAACAATTTAACAAATATGACTTATTCTCGTTATAGTTTTGTAAGTGTTGTTGAAAATTATATTATTAGTTACAGTTTTCAGTCTTATTATTTTGTGTCAATAGTGAAGTGTTTTAAATAGTGCACAATCTAAAAAAAGTGATTAAATATTACATAATTTTAATTAAACAAATTCTTAGCAGATGAGCTGGCAGAGCATTTATGCTGGAAGGGAACGACAGAGAAGAAGAGTGCGCCGAACCTAAGTGTTGCAAGAGCTATAAGAAGTAAAGTATTTCGCATACACATTGTATTCATTAACATATTCATTTACTTTTTGGAGTGAGAGGGACGACTTTGTCAAAAACACAAAATCGTTTTTCAGTTCGCCAAAAACAGACAAGAGTCCCGCAAGAAATATGTAGTCAAACAAAAAATAAATTTATAAATATTGTTACGTTTCGACCTTTTCGATAACGTTTACTTGTTTGAGTTCTTTTAATTAGTCAAAAATAAAATAAAAACAACGGAATTTTTTAATATTTAATTGAAATTGATTTTGACTTAATGATGTTTTATTTCTTTAATAGCACTGTTTTATAAAATACACTAATAGCCTATTTCTGATTTAAGAAAGTAAACTTAAGCGAATGAAAGGCACTCGCTCGAATTCGAACCAATTTGGATTTCTCATTGGCACTCACTTTCATTCTCATTAGATTACGTTTCATGTCAAAAAAATAATAAATAAAATAATAAAAAAATTTAATAATTTTTTTTTAATATTTTCTTCCTTATTGTGGATTTAACTGATACATTTGAACCTGCTGCTGTTTTTCAAAGGCGTATCCCTTTTGCTGATTCAGTGCACCTCAGCAGCATCAGCCATTCGTTTTAATGAATTAGCTTTTTCTGTAGCTGTCGCCGCATTTTTCTTCGCAACTCTTAGCTGTCTGCGGATTTTGCCTTTTTTTGCCGAACGGGAGATTGGTTGCTCACTGTCAATTAAGAAATTTTGCTCAAGTTTTGTTGTTGTGGCATTTTTTACTTTTTTGTTTTTTTTTTGGATATTTGCTGGCCATTTGGGGTGAAAAGCATTCATTTTTACACACTTTATTTTGGTCCTGGGAAGTTTCCGGGATTGTATTTGGAGTACCCACTGCAACAACTTTAATGCAACTAGCTGGTTACTCCACCAGTGCAAAAAGACAATCATCAATTGATTAGGGCTTTACACCAAATACTTTACCCCCGGGTATACAGTTGACTATAGAAAAAGCGTCTTGAATAAGCCCGTGTTTTGTCAGAAAACCTACTCTAGCACATTAATCGCCTATACCACAATACCCGAACTTACTCTATAGATAAAATGTTCAATAGGTTTCTTCTGTAGCATACAAACAAACGTACTAACCTTTTTCCATTAAAAAATAGTACGAGTGGGAGGCCCAAGCGAATTTAACTTGTTGGACTGCTTTCTCCAGCTAATTTTTAAATGATCTTTATTTTTATTAAACTTAAAAATTTTGTTGCGAAAGCAAAACCACAAGTGACTGATTTTAACATTTCATTCTGAATGTTAACGATACATTCGTAGCACAGAAATCGGATTTTATATGAAAATCTTTACGTTTTCATTCGAGTAACTTTTCGTTTAGAAATAATGTAGAGAAATTGAAATTAATTTTCTTTCTCATAGAATGCGAATGAAGGTGTTCGTTCTTATATCAGAAATAGGCTATAAGTAATTTGTTTAGTTCACGCTGCAAAAGCTTAGACACGATGTTTACAATACTGTAGCTTAGACAAGACTGACTTCTTTGTGCCTGGCAGTGTCGGCTATTCAGGTATATTATTAAAGCTGCGTGGAGATGGAATTAGCAACGTAAAAACGTAATGTTCGTGGTGAATCAACTAACCAATTTTAATTGTAAATTTCATCCGTAATCCAATGGAGGGCGGTAGTCTTTGTTTACTATTGCTATGAAGATTTTTCATAATGATTTCTTAAACAATTTAGTAGATTCTCGTTGCTGTTTCTAGAACTTCCTTGAATGTTCTGTTTCCGTTAGTTCATATTTGAGTGGTCAAATTTGCATACACACGGTTGATTATACTCTGCTTAGTCACCGCTGTATTTTTATGTCCGTTAAATTTGAATCTCCATTTAAATTTTATAACAATATGTGCATACATACATATGTATGTGTAATATATTATGAAATAGAAAAGAAATAATTATTTTAAAATTCTAATAAAAAATTACTACCGTAGTTCAAATATTATTTGGTTATATTCTTAAGCTTTCAAAAATATTACGAATGTAAGCTTATTATAAACATGATTAGAAAGTAATTTTCTGTAAGCTTTTTCTATAATTAGACTTCTTAGTTTACATTATATTACAGACAAGTAATATTGCAAGGGTTCAGTTTTCATTATTACACAATTTTTTAATAAACTTTTTATAATAGTAATCACAACACTTTTCCAAGCTTAGTAAGCTTGCTACAAGTTATTTCTAAATCGTTTCGGTTTTTTGGGATCCATGTGTTATATGTGTGCATGAGTTAGGAGCAACTTTAAACGCTTATATATAGCTCTCGAAATATCGCACCGATTTAAATAAAATTAAGATTGTGCACATCTACTTATGTACATATGCAAAACCCCGTTTGAAAACATGTAAATCTTACCAAAATCGGTTCAGGATTACGGATGTAAAAGTGATCTACAAAATCGCACATACTTACCTAACACCTGTAACCATCCATATGTAAATCACATGCATACATAACCTGAAAGTGGCTTAAACAATTTACAAACAAATGGATGAACACCCTGAAAGCTACTGGTACTTTTGTTTTGCCAACACTATGCGTACAGTGCTTCTCGCACCAACATCGCTTACAGCATATAACTTGGTATAAGTTGTCTACTTGATCCTGTTATTGCGATATGCTCACATTACAAAATTACCGGTGATAAAAAAGAAATCTGTCATTGCCTGTATATATTTACAACAGGACAAATCTGTTTTAGTCGAATTTTGTAATGTGTTCGTGAGAGATGAACTCGTGAGAGCATACTTTAAGATGCCAAAGCTCCAGTTATGCAATGTCATGAAGACTGACACTAGCAGCGTTCGAGTACTTTTACAGTAAAATGCAGTAAATGAGTAATTAGTGAGTAAAATGAAGATTTTACTCTCAAAAAAGATGTTACCCTAAAAAGTACGCGAACGGAAAATTTGTAAAAATTAGTAAGATTAAGGAATTAGGTGATTGCAAATCAATATAGTGTTGAAATATATTTACACTTTGAACTACTCGGCTCTTTTTCTTGTTGGTACTGATGCAATATTTATTATAACACGAACATTTTCAGAAAATATAAATAAATCATTTTCTATAATCGTTTCAATGTGTTTATTTTCATTTTATTTGATTTTCTTAATTTGTGTCTGATAAAATTTATTCAAAAGTATGTGATTACTTGTTTTTGCTATTGACTACCTTAAAATCAATTGCAGTACTAAGTAACCATATACTTAGCATTTTCACAACTCCAAGGAAATAACCACGAAAATGGTGTAAATAGTTTCAAAATTTTTTTTCTTTTAAAAGTTTAAAAATAATTTATTTAATTTAATTTTCCTTACTTTGTTTCAGTTTTTCTTTTTTTTAAATAATTTTTTCACAAATTGTATGTATACTTTTTAATTTCTTACTTTTGTTTGTTTACCTTTTGAATCATATGTTTTTCTGTTTTACTAAATTTTACTACAAGAAATTTCTGCAGTAAAAATTTGTAAATTCTCAGCCATGAACTGTCACTTTACGCTCTCAATTTGTGTTCTCATTTATTGTAACTCGAGTAAACGAACGCAATTTAGTAAAATGCAGTAAAGTTCAGTAAAAATTTGTAAAAACTTTTGGGTACTCGAACACACTTATTACTGCTCGAGTTTATCTGAACGACAACCTCACAACAGCTGCTACTAAACTGCAATCCCTATGTCGTTCACTGTGGAAAAGTAACAAAATTCTATAGTTCAAGATATTGAATAGAGATGTTCCCATAGCCAAAATCAAGCTGCCAGATGAAAAAGAACAGCTGCTGGGCCATGGGCAATGTGGTGCATTGGGTAAATCTTAATTATTAAGCGGTATTTAAATAACAATTGTTTAATTTTTATCTGAATTTATACACCTACCTTGTTTGCCTTGCATTTGCTGTCTTGACATTAACATGTCTACTTTCTAATTCATAATCTTTGTATGGACGATCAGCTTTTTGGGCATTTTAATACGTGTTTTTGTCATGGCTGCATTTACAGCTGCAAACGTATTGTAACATTTACCTATTCCAACTGCAATTTTTTTGGCAAACTACTCCAGATTTGTTTATAGTATTAATAGGAAATATTAATTAATATTTATTAATGGTTTAAAATTTATTAACTTACATACATATCTAACATCCTTACCGCTTTCTAATATGCAGCTGTCTCGATGATGCTTTCCTAAATGATTTACATAATCTACTGCTCATATTAACGCTCAAAGTCTTCGTCCGTCTAACAGATCTCACAAGCTTTATTAATTTCATTCTAGTCTTAGGATTAACTAGTTGATATTCTCTGTATCACTGAGACGTGGCTGGACAGTAGTCTTCGACCAAGCAGTTTGCATTCCAGGTTACGCAATATATAGAAGTGATCGACATTCGGGCACCAGAGGTAGTGGGGTTGCCATGTTCATTACTGAGGGAATTAGTTTAAGGTATTTTCATAGATGTACTGAACATCTTGCGTTCGAAGGACTATTTGTGGAAATTGTGTCTGGACCAAATACTAGACTAATTGGTGTGGTCTATCTTCCTAGGGGAGATTTGGATGCTTTGGATCAATCACTTAATGATTTATTTGTGCCCTATATTGATGTTATTGTTTTAGATGATTTTAATAATGAATATATGGACTCTTACTTCGGTACAATTCCAGATCCCTTTTATCTCGCATCATTCATTGATATGTGCTTCTATTCCCATGAATACAACACGCATCAATTGCGCTAGTTATTTTAGGGACTATAGGAATATTGACAGGGTAGGGATTGAAAAGTATCTGATGCATATTGATTTTACTTTACGAAACCAATGATACTGATGAAATGTTCACCTTTTTTAACTATATTTTCCACGACCTACATTTTGTTCCGGTGAAATGTGTTACTCACCCTAAGAGGTTAAATACACTTGGGTTTTCTAAGCTTATAAGCTACACATGTTTGATAGGCATCGCTTTGAGAGATTATAATAGCCAAAGAAATGCTGGTAAGTGGGAAGTTTATCGTCTGCTACGAAATCGAACTAAATCATTGATAAAAAAGCTGAAATCTGAATACGGTAGGCGAATCATTCAAGGCTGCGATATAAAGCAAATGTGGATAAATTGCAATTGCGGGGCGCCTGGGCGGTAACTTGACCACATCTTCTTTTGATATTGATGCCAATGTCATTAATGATTACTTTATTAGCAATAATTGTGTGATTTGGATAATGAACCTAATTTCACTGAAAGTTTCAGGTAGTTTTTCCTTTTTCAATATTACTGAGTGTGAGCTATTTAGCTCTTTACGCAGTTTTAAGTTCATTGCTATTGGAGGCATAAGCAGGCATCTCATGTACTGGGTCAATAATATCTTAGTTGTTTCCATTTTTCCTGCTGACTGGAGGATTTCAGATGTTGAGATTCTTAGACATAAATAGTTTGATAAGTAGATGTCAGAACGGTTTTCATGCGGGACGAAGTACTAGCTATTAACTGACTGAACTAACTGACTTGATCAGTAATGACTTGAATAGAAGAAATTTTAGTGTTCTAGTATAAATTGACCTCTCGAAGGCTTTTGACCAGGTTAAGCACTCACTTCTTGTGAATAAACTGAATACAATTTATGGATTCTCAAAAACCGCGTACCGCTTAATCTGGTCTTGTCTATTAACAGTAAACAATGCGTCTCTGTCAATAGTATGATGTCGAATCTAAGATTTGTCAGGTATGGTGTTCCCCAGGGTTAGGTGCTTGATCCAATTTTATTCACTATAATGACTTTTTTGATTATTTAAATGACTTTAATTATAGACCATCGGCTTTTGCAGACGATATACATCTGCTGGAATGATGACTTCAAAGGGCCGCCATAGGGTGCCTTCATTGGTGCTCGAACTGTGTCGTCTCGCAAGAAAACGTGAGAGCAGGTTGTAAGTTGTTTTTATATTAAAACATTTGGTTTTGAGTTGGATGTTGGAACGGGTTTCAGGTCGTTGATGATTCCTCGAAAATTTCGTACAAAATCACTTTCGATATATTCCTCTGTTGGCCTTTCAAAGAACTCGCATGGTAGTCTGATCGTGGAACCATATACCATTTCCGCTGAAGACGCTTTCAAATCAGCTTTAAAGGTTGCTCTCATGCCCAACAATACCATTGGCAAGCTGTTAGTCCAGTTGCCTGACGTGTGACATTTTATGGCACATTTTAGAGTGCGGTGCATGTGCTCTACCAGTCCATTTGCTTGTAGACGGTAAGCTGTTGTGCGCAGATGTTTTGAACCAGTTAGTTGAGTCAGTTCCTTAAATAATTTTGACTCGAAATGTCTACCCTGGTCGGTTGTTATTACGCTTGGCATACCGTTTTGAAATATCCACCCATTTAAGAGAGCTATACCTTTAATAGAAATGGCAGCGGGCCAACGTCTGAATCAGTCTATACACGTCAAACAAATCTAAAGTCATCTGATATGGGTAATGGGCCCACTACATCAACATTTACATGCCGAAAACGATGGTCTGGTTTATGGTGTTTATTTACCTTTGTTTTCTGGCACTCAATGCAGGAATCAACCACTTTGCTAATATAACTTATCATACCTCTCCATACGAACCGCTCGGTAATCAATCTGATTGATGAACGTTTTTCAGGGTGCGATATATTATGGGTCAAATCAAATATTTGTTTCCTGAACGCTGGTATGATATAAGGTCGAACCCTTGCTGTCGAAACATTGCACCATAACGACACTTGAGTATGTGGCAACCCTACGGGTTTCAACTGCAACGATGAATTTTGCTTGACGGTTTTCAATTCGTCATCTGTTTTTTGGCTTATTGCCAGCTTCTCGAAATTCACTTGATCATCATTAAACATGGCTTCAACTCGCGAAGCGAGAGCTAATTTTGAATTTGGGGAGGGGTGAAATGGTAGAACTGCTTCGGCCACACTACGGCTACATTCCCACTCAACTGGCGTTCTATAGTTTTTTTATTAGTCCTAATTATTTTCTGTAGCTTTCTGCTGCCTTTGGCAGAAACCGTCTATAAAAAATCAGAAGTGCTATAAATCGCCCTTAATCACAGGTCTAGGTTGGTTTGTTGAATTTCAAAATTACCTCAACTTTTTCTTCTGTAGGTAGAATACCCTCTCTCGTTATACAATGGCCCAAAAAATGTATTTCGGCCGTTGAAAAGTCTGGCTGGCATTTCTGAGATCAAACGTCATATCGTTAAACTGGTATAATCCAAATGGTGTAGTTATCGCGGGTTTTTCTCGGTCTTCCGAAGCGATCAGAATTTGATGATAGGCGCATTCCAGGTCAAGCGTAGTAAATATTGACCTGCCATGTAATAATTGCGATATGTCGTGGATGCAGTGATGCCAAGAGTAGGGAATTTTCCCTTTTTGTAGGGAATTCATTGGAAAATTTGAAGGGAAGAGAAAAAGGGACAGATTTTTCATTTTAAGGAATATGTAGGGAATTTTTAAACTTTGTTTCTCTTTCTTTTATATTGCGGTGTAATTGCGTAAAACACCCCACAAAAGCAATAATACATATAAAAATATAAATTTCAAATTTTGCTACAGTATTATGCGAGATATTTCATACGGACAGAAAACATCTTTTGGTAAATAATATATAGAGACAAAAAAAGCAAAGAAATGTCCGATTTTCTTGGGAATAAAATTTGTATGAAAAATAAAAGCAAATTTGAAAATTTTGTAATTTTTTTGGTTTGATATAGAAACTAAGACTTCTTAAAAATACTCGTATATATTAAGCTATTTTAAATATTCAAATGCGCTCTTATAAACCAAAAAAATAACTTTCATTCTTTCGATTCCGGCTCACATTTTATAACTTGGATAAAATTTTATTAAGAATTCGGAACTAAGATTTTAATGACCTTCCAAATATTTATTTTAAAAATTAAAAAATCTACAATAGCAATGAATGCGAAGAATTATAAAAAATGGTGCAACAGCTCTTAAGTTAGCCCAAAGACTTCCCTTAAAAATTAAATAATTTTTGAAGAAATGTAATTAGTATAGTCGTTTGAGGACTATGATGATGTTGGAGGTTGTTAAAATTACAAATTTATGTTATTTATTATTATTATTTTTTGTCTGGCGATATATGTAAATGTACATAATTTTAAAACTTTAAATAAAATGTTCTTTTTCCATAAAATCAATGAATTTTTTTTAGAGTAGGGAAAAATGTAGGGAATTTTATTTGTGTGTAGGGAAAAAGGGGGAATTTTTTCGAGACATGTAGGGATTTTGTTAAATTGCTGCTGGCATCACTGCGTGGATGTCAGGTATCTGGCTTTGTCATTGTGTTTAGGCGCCTGTAGTCTCCGCATGGCCGCCACTCACCTGATGTGTTCTTTGGCGCTAAGTGAAATGGGCTGGACCATTGACTGCTACTCGAACTGCATATACTCAATTTTTTTGCGAGGGTAAGCTTTAAGCTGGATTCACTCATCAAGTCTTCAGACTTCGGGTTCTTTTTTTTATATGAAGTTTACTCGTTACAAATTTTTTAGAGAGCAACGAGCGAACAAGACTGTGGATCGATTTGATTTTGATTGTTCAGCTCAAGACTTAAGCCTTTAGAGTTGCCATGTACACTTTTTTAATGTTTTTTTTTTAAAGATTTTAAGGTTTTACACAAAAAAGTTGATGGCAATAATGTAAATCATATGTTTATATTCAATTTTAACAATGAGTGAACAAGGTAAGGGATGAAATTAATAAAACCTGTTTTGTGTTTTAATTTGTATATATTTTTTCAGATTTTAGTAAGCTATCAAAACTATTGGAACTAATCCGCAAGCCAGGTAGAAGTGTTTTGTATGACCTGAAAAACAGTCAATACAAAAACAACAAATTTAAGCAAATTGTGTGGTGTGAGATTGCGGAGGAGATGAATATGGAATGTACGTAACAATAATGATATAAATAAAGATTTTTATAATATGTATGTATTATTTTTAGCGAAAGAGGTGCAAGGTTTGTGGAAGCGGACGAAAATAAAATATAAAATGGCTGAAAACAAAGAAAATGCACCAAGTGGCAGTGGCCGAGTACAATTGAAGCCAATAGACGAGTTTCTATTAAAAGAAATGGATTTTATACGTGCGTTTGCACACGATGAAACGTGAGTATTAAAAACCATTGACTAGTATATTGAAAGAACTAACTTGTTTATCCCAATAGGATAACAACTACCAACTATAAAGACACAAACACTGAAAATATCCAGCAGTTGTTTAGTGATATGGCGGATGACCTTAAGGATACTTCGGACAATAGCTCACCAGCGCCCAAAAGGAAGAAGCAGAATGTGCAAGAAATGTTGGACAAATCATTGTCAAAAATTGATACGTTGGTGGACACCATACATCAACGAACAGCAAAACCAAAACAAAATGACAATAACGCGTTCCATTTGTTCTTGGAAAATGAACTAAATAAATTTGATGCAAAAATAAGAGAAGAACTTGAAACAAATATTATAAAAATGGTGTTCGAAAGAAAAATGCAAAATAAATAAAAAAAAAACACATTAAATAAAAATTTGTCAATGTTTTATTATAAATTTTCAGTTATATTTTCAGATCTTGCTTCCATGAAATATTTTGTGAAAGTTTCTCTTACACGGACTGCTTCTGAAGGAGCGTGGTTCTGGTTTGAAGACCTCATTTGTAGCAGGTTATTATTTATATTTTCTTGGGATCCTTCATCTTCATAATGTTCCACTGTCGATTTTTCACGTAGCCAGTTGTGAAGGCAGACTGTGGCCTTAACAATATTTTCAACAGTTTCTTTACTTGCAATTATTGGCTTCCTATAAATTCGAAAACGGTTGGCTAATATGCCAAATGCGTTTTCAACCACTCTGCGTGAGCGTGAGAGTTGGCTGTTAAAAAAATTTTTTTCTAAAGGCAAATTCGACGCACTACGACCAGGACAACAATTAATTAATTAATTAATAGGACAAATTGTAATTTTTCCTAAATTAATTGGCATGTTTCACGAATGATATTAGACGTGGTGGACGCGCCAATCCTAAAGCCATAGAACCCAACAGACTTCATACTGTCACCGCTAGCTAAATATCTGTAATTTAAATTTCGTTAACAAAAACTATATGTTGGTATGTTAATATATGTTCACCTCAAAGTGACAGCCAATCTTTCACCAAGTGTTATTTCCTCGTCTTTTCGTATAGGAAGTCTTTTCATATTGGGTCCTATTAATGCGAGCAGTTCGTCAAACATTTGATGATCCATTCGATGGAAATTTTTAAAGCTTTCCGCATCGCTCAATCGCATTCTTGGAATTAATGCTCCAAAGTATCCCCTTTGACGCCTTTCCTTTAACATTTTGCGTACACCATATTTTCTTGCTTTTTTCTTTTCAAGAACTTGCATTGTCAATAATACACATAACTTTTGTAATTCTAAACATAACAAAAGCATCAAATTGTCACTATCAATGTTTTCTAAATACATTATTTTATTTTCACGCTTTTTATTTTCTTTTAACAACAATGTAGATGAAATATGAACAGCTGTTAAATTTGACAACTGACTCCAGGCTAAAAAATTGATGAGTGAATTCATTGTTCGGTTTAATCGTTATAAATCAGCTGTTGACCCTAAGTCTGTAGTCTGAAGACTTGATGAGTGAATCCAGCTTTACGGTATTTAGCCGCCTGGGCTTTGAAAAAATTGGCGGTACTTCTGTTGTGATGTGAAAAACATCAGAATGCTTTGCATTGCACGAGTACTTAAAAGGTTATGTCAAATCCTGGTACTCGATTAAAAGCTACTTTACCCATCCGTTTTCCACGGATTTGCTCATAAGTTTGGTTTTGTTGTCAATTAGTTTTTTTTACGTACATCGACCAGAATATTAAATATTTAATTTTTGTTTTTCGGTCTATTACAAATAACCGACGGCTTTCTGCCGCCTCTACTCTGTTTGGCGCCGATAACAAAGTAGAGAATTTTTTTTCGGCTTGAGGTTTTTAAATTGACATGGTTCCTCACACTTTCGAGCCTTGTCACAGAACCTGTAATGAAATTTACAAAATGGGAAGCGCACTTTTGTTCTCGACGCGTTACGTTTGCGTTGTCGTTGACTGTGATCCTTAGAACGTTCTCTATCAAAGCGATTTGTGTGCATTTCTTTTATTTGATTGCGGAGCTCTTCTATTTCAGCTCTCAAAGTTACGTCCTGCTGTTCTGTAGCAATACTTGGGTAATTCTGGATTTCCATTAATTTATCGGCTTGTAACGCCATTTGCATAGAATCCCCGTCTACGATGGCTACAACAGAGCCAACTGTTAGTAGTTTTTAATCCAAAGTGATTATTATTTTTTGGCTAATGTTCGTAACATTTATAGTCAGAAAGAATTGGACATGAGACAATATTCCAAAGAAACAAGGGACATTTTAACACTAATTAATTTCAACTTATACGACAGAACAGAAGCAACGTTGTTTTTCGGGAGCCGCTACACTCCCATCATCAGTGTTCATGTGTGTTTCCATGTATCCGCCACTGTTTAGGTGGCTCGGTTGAATGTGATTTCAAATTTGTATTTATACAAATAATGTCTAGAAAAAGCATACGAGAGTTATTTGTATTATTAGCTGTTATTACAGTAAACACTGCTTTACCACTATCAATATTTAAATTTTACCATCACTAATTAACGTTAAATTAACCCATTGTTACACGTTGGTTTTTTCATCTCATGTACCATTTTTCTTTCTAATTTTTGTTTTACTTAAGACAAACTTTTATGGTTTGATTAATACTTAAGTATTTTTGTTTTTTGCCAACTAGTTGAGTTTTTTGATTTATCTGACCTCGTGGCGGGTCTGTGATAAGTTCCGTTCATTGTCTTCATCATCGCGCTTCTAACCTGGCCATCCTTCCCCGTATAGTACCGGTTATGACACCTTTCGGCCAGCAATGATGAGGGAAATTAGGATCCACCATTATAACTACATCGCCCACCTTTAAAGGTTGTACTTCATCGAACCATTTTGATCTTCTGGTCATGGTAGGCAAAACCTCAGCGATCCACCTCTTCCAAAATTTGTCTGCTAATAGCTGTGAATGACGCCATGATCGTCTTAGGTACATGTCTCTATCTCCGAATTTTCCTAGTGGTTTATTTGCTGACGAGGACCCCAAAAGGAAATGGTTGGGTGTTAAAGCCTCCTGGTCAGCAGATTCCAGTGACAAGTATGTCACTATAACTATACTTTCGAGTTCTAAAAACAGATTGTGAAGTCCCTCGTCATTCAACTTTTGATCTGGTTATTATCCTGTACAGAACGACTTTTATAGAGCGCACCACGCGCTCCCAGGCACCGCCCGCTAGAGAGCGGTAAATGACCATTTTATACCTGGACCAATGAATTCTTCTTGCAGTGTCTGAAAGGGAATATTGGCATATGCCTCTCTCAGCAGCCTTTAAATTCGTTCCATTGTCGCTATAGAGGCATTCCTCGGCGGGCAATAAAATTCCTTATTGCGATAATGCAGGAATAGCGCTACATATCTTTTCTCACTCTTTCTGCCAGACGTTACTAAAAATGGACCGAAGAAGTCTAAACCAACGTATGAAAATGGTCTACAAAACGTTGCCATACGAGCCAGTGGCAGTGGTCCCATTTGCGGCGGATTCGGTTGAGGTGCTAACTTTCTCAATTCACTTGACTTGTAAAGACAGTTTTCGAATCTGTCCATAGTGTTGTTGAATAAATTTTCAGGTCATGTCCATTGGCGATGACTGAAATCGGTCGTAGGGGAGCGACTTTTGTCCTGGACGCCACTAGTGATGTTTCTACTCCGTTCGCAGTTTCTATGCGAAAGCATGCTACGGCTGCACATGCGTTTTCACCAGCATCTACAAATATGTGTAATTATAGGTCATCGATCCCAGGTTTGCCATCTTTAAAATAGCACCCAGTTACGTATATGAAAGTTGCCCCTTCTGTGTACTTCGCGTACCTGTCTTGCTAGCGTAATAGCCTCTTCAATCGTATCAACGCTGTCTAATATATCATCCTCTCTGACAGATTTTACACCACGGGGAAATTTACTTTCAAATTCTTGGGCATTGGCGTTTTTAACGTACTGTGCAAAAAATGGCGAGCAGCTGGCTCCAAATGACATGACCTGTAATGCAAATATATTGGGATTTCGTTTGTTGTCGTAATTGCGCCACAAAAATCTCTGAGTGCGTAGCGGTTTCGTCCACAGCAACGCGGTGGAACATTTCTGTTACATCACCATTTATGCCGATTTTTCCAATTCGAAAGTTGAAGAGAACGGTAATGAGCGGTGTTAGTAAATCTGGTGCCTTGTTGAGACAGTTGTTCAGTGAGACTCCTTGGTACTCTGCAGCAGCATCCCATACTATTCTCAATTTCTCTGGTTTATTTGAGTTCTTTACAACAAATATTGGCAAATACCACTACCTAGGATACCGCATTTGGCCTTCTGACTGGCTTAATTTTTTAACGTAGCTTTTGCTCATCATTTCATTAATGTGTGCGTTCACACGTATTTTCAAATCGCCGTCTTTTTGCAATCTTCGTTCAAAACAAAGCAGTCTTTTAAATGCCATATCATAATTATCAGGCATGGTTGTCACTTCGTCTAACATAATCTTTCAGCGTGGTATCATCTTCATTATGAATTTTTTCATTTTCTTTTTCTAACTGAAGAATTTGCTTCATTAGTTTTTGTATGACAATCGCATATATGTAGTTGCAAACCTCTTTGCATATTATTTGCCGCTTTCGGTCCCACTGAGCCATAGATAGTCCCACCAACGCGAGATTTGAGGGCGCGGGTTCATCTCCCCTACCTTCCTTGAACTTCAGCAAACCGTTTGTTGTCTATCCCGATTATAATTCTGGGAGTTATGTTTTCATAAGATTCGATCGGGAGTACGCTTAGGGGTTTGTATCTGTCGGCTAGCTCAGAGTATATTAAAGTTTGTTTGGGTAAATCAAGTGATTTAACAAATCTTACGCCTCGCAGTAGAAACTGCGTTCTCTATTATGAACAGAAGATACTTTCAAATTCACTCGTTCAGAATCGCTTTCAATACGCAAACTACCATCTGTCCACTTCACGCATAGTTCCGATTGCTCACCACGTATGATAAGTTTTCTCAAAATATATTTATCAATCAACGTCGGACCAGAACCTTCATCTAAAAGAGCATATTCTGTAATTTTTGTATTATTTCCGTAAATAATTATCGGAATTATTCTCTATATAGCATATTTGACGTCGATATGTTATGAAGCGCAACGACAGATGGCGATTTGTTTTTAGTTTCATCAGCTATACAATTGGCTATACAATTACGAAGTCCGCACACCTTGCGGTTTCTACAAACTTTCAAGTCATGTGAACAGAGACACGAGCGACAGAGTTTTCTTCTATTAATTAGTCTCAATTTTGCTTCGTAGTCCAGTTGTTTAAATTGCTTACATTGGGCAATAAAGTGGCCAATATTATCACAAGCAAAGCATTTCGATTCATTATAACGTTTAGTTGTATTATTTGTACTATAAGCGACTCGTTCTTCATGTAAGTTTATACGTGATGCTCTGCGTTTTATGTTTTCATGGTCGCTCGAATACGACTCCAAAAAGGGTGTAACCTTACTGGCAGCTTCTGCTAAATGGAACAACCAGTCGCTAAATTCTCTTAGAGTAACGTCTGTTTGCCTTTTCTGATGTAAAGTCCACTCTAATATCCATTGGGGAGGTAGTCGCTCTGTCAGCTCCCTTATTAGCATAGGGTTATTTAAATGAGCACGTAAGTTCGCCGCTTTTTGTTTTTTACATCCAACGAAAAAAATACTAACGTATTTAATTTGCCAATGTTTAAATTTGGGTCAGCTCTTAGTTTTGCCAATAAATTCTGAATTATATTTTCTGGTCTGCCAAATAACATTCGTAGTGTTTATATAACTTCTGGCACCAGCGACGGCAATGTAAGCTTACTACTCACAAATTCTAATGCCTTCCTTTTCAGAGAGCATTGTAAACGTAGCAAATTTTCATCATTGTTAAAACCGCACAGCCTAGTAGTTTTCGTAGCTACTTATAAAAAGCGGCCTCTCCTCAGTCTTACCGCTAAAAGTTGGTAGCTCTCGTAATACCACCTGCCCTGAATATACGCGCTCGTGCCCTAAGGGCGAATTCAGTCGAGTCGCATTCGTTCGATCATTATAAACACAGACTACTAAACAGATATAGCAACTTTGACATTTGAAAAATGGCCATATCATGAGGGGTTAACCTGATATTGTGAAGAGTAAAAATATATATGGCATTCTCAAAAACAATGAGTGAGTGGCAACAAATATACATTACCTTAATTGTATAAAAAATGTAAACAAAGAAAATTAATAAAAAGTTTGTTTGCAATAAATTTTCCTTTATTTATCTGAAAAATATAAAAATGTTCATTTTAAATAAAATTGCTCCTCTTAATCTCATCAACAAATGGCAAGTATAAGCTGAAAAGAAAATATAATACATTATAGTTGGTTTTTGAAGTGTAATTTGTTTGTTAACTTACAGGCAAACTGGAAGGTGGTTGAAGACAAATCCATGTGCAACAACTTGTAGCAGCAGCAAAATTTCTGGGAAATAAACGAAAACAGTAAGTAAAATGTAATTAAATATGTGAAAACAATTATAAAAAGTAAAATTAATATCATTTTATAAGCATTAAATCTTGGAGAAGTACTCACCTGCTTTTAAGACTGCCTCGATTCAAAAAAATTGCCCTGGTAAACAAAAGTGGACGGAAGTGTTGAAGACTCCCACAACAGTTTGGCGGCGGCAAAAACATCACAATTGATGGTAAGTAATTTTCATGCATGGAAAGATAAAGATAAAACACAATATTAATGTTTGATTTCTTTAAATACATTTTTATGCATACCATTTGAGTCAAGAGTAGACGGACATTCTGGTCGATTCCAGGACTGTTTGGTGGTCGAAAGAGTAACCTTCTAAGCGGTGCGTTTTCTTAGCTACCTGAAAATATGAAAATTGAACATAATTAATATTTCTGCTTTTTATGATAACGTTTTAGCCCACCATTTTGGTCAACAAACAAAAGTGTTCGCATCCAGTGAAGACTCTCACAACGATTTGGTGACAGAAATTGTATGCTGTAATTATATATAATGATATTAATATTGAAATGTAGAAAATTTTTTAAAAAATTTGTTTTTTTAACTCTTATTAAAACACAAAAAGCTTTTTAAAAATAATAGTAAATTCAAAATTCCATTGAATTTAGATGCGATTTTTCAATTTTAACACTTTTTCAACTTATTTTTACAAAATAACTAACATATTACACACAAAAAAGGAAAAAACACTAAGTTTAAATCGGTCAAACCAATTGAAAGCCACGGACATCAAGACACAGCTAGAAAATATTACTTCCAAACAGCTGGAACAATTTTCAAAAGCGGTTGTCTTACAAACAAAAACGAAAAACACAACTAAACACACTCACATAATTATTTTACCACTATTGGTTAACTTGATTGTACCAATTGGAATTAAAACAGGAAACAGTTACTTGTGATGCAGACAATTTTTGATTTTGGACAGAATATATTCCATTCAAAACCAAAAACTTTTCAAAAGTTTCCTGTTTTAATTTTGCACTTCTTAATTAACACTTCTTATATAAACTTACCTTGTCAGATTTCTTACATGTTGATTCTTGATAACTTTTTTGTTCGCAGCTTTTATTGCTGAACACAAACAGCAAACCTTCTCGCTAGCACCCACTTCAAGTTATTCACTTCTTGTGTATAATTGGCGCAAAAAAATTGGAAAATTCGGTCAAAAAGTCCGCCTTATTCAGAATTTCCAATTTTTTTCCGCCAATTTTGTGAAAATTTAACACAAAAATGTAAACAAAGTTAACCCGTTCAAATAAAAGAGATAGACATATCCAAAACAAACATTTGCTGTCCTTTAATGAAGATGGGGTTAACGTAGTGCTACCACTGGGATGCCATTTTGACAGATTTTAGTGCAAATACAAACCACCAGGTGGCCGTGTCCAATCTAGTTAGTTATCTATGATTATAAATTTCCGATTCATAATCACTTTTATTTATGCGTTTTTTAGTGTTGAAGTTCTCATCTTCATTTAAGCCCATTCTGCCCATACCCACTGCAACATCTACACCAACACCACTCGTTTTAGCTTCTTCAATTTGTTGCTGATTTCTATTACTAGCTATTTTGTCGTCGGGTTCTTCACAACCATCATATTCAGCCATAATCTTATATTTACGTTCAATATAAAGCAAATTAATTTGTCGCTCTTCTTCAAGGCGCTGTAATTCCGTTTCTATGCTGCGTCGAGTCATCGCCGATGCCTGTACACGTTCGCTTACAGAATCATTAGCACAATCCATACCTACCTTATTTGTTTTTTATTCAAGTCCATTGCCGAGCCAAAATGTTCGACGCCGCTAGGGGCGTTATCACTTTCAGTGGCCTTACTAGTTGTTGTTGCTTTGCCACTCTTCGACCAATTTTAAAAGCCTTCGTATACTCACAATCAGATAAACAAATTTGTGCAGTTTAAATACGAATTTGATACATTTATTGTATGCTTTAAAAAAAACTATAAAACAACAGTTAGATTACAGTTCTACAAATATATACATATGTATGAAATTATTACCTATGTCTTTCTCGGCTTACGGTTGAAATTCAAATGGATTTCAGCAAACGCGGTAAGTATTAACAATGAAATCAAATGTACATATGTATGTAGTAAATAAGAAAGTATATATAGGCAAAGTTGCCAAACGACTAAAGTTAAAAGAGGGTTACCAACTTATAATTAAAAAACAGTTAAATTCTTGAAAAACCGTACAATAAAATAGATAAATTTCAAACACTTCTGAAGGTGATTACAAAATACTCTTGATGCTGTAAATCAACTTACAGTAAGGAAAACAACAAAAAAATCTACAGTTATCGTTATAATATCTCTTTTTTTGTAGGAGCCGCAAAAATAAAAGTGAAACAAGCAAATAAATAAATACCACAAATTAACTTTTTTAAATAATTATAATTAAATTGTAAACGGCGAAAATTAAAAATAAAAAAATTCTGCGTGAAGAGATCATTATTAAAAAGAAAATTACCGGAGAGCATCTTAATTGGTGCTAAAGTGGAGAAGGGAAGTATTATTGGAATACTGGTGATAAATGAACATGCTGCGAATGTTACCATCAATATCATGTTGCTGAATATGTGTTGCTGTTATTTAATTTTATTGCTGAGTAAAGTTCTGTTAAGTACCATATTTTTTTAATTATGTTATAGTTATTAGTTAAATAAAAAAATACAGTACAAAGGTCTTAAATTTAAAAATACAAACCCAGTTAATTAATTATTTAATTAAAAAAAATATAAACGTAATAAAACTGGAAGATCAATATATAAATTTCTTTGCTTAAATTAAGAATGAAAATGCTTTATCTTTTCAACTACGAAAATAATTAATTAAAATTAAATGTAAATTTATATTACTTCTGAATCACTACGAATTGATACTATTTATCAATTAAATTAGTACTTTACTTTAGTATTATGATTTTCTAAACGAATAAAAATAAGTAGTTGCTAGCTTAGGAGTGACAACTTAATTAACGAAATAATTCTATAATTAAACATATAATTCTATGAGCGTGGACGATTTAATTTTGAGTTTACAACGTTTAAATATAACTTCTTCAGTGGAAGAAATTACAATGGACGCAGCAACGGTCGAAGCATTATTAACAACTGCTATTTCCCAGGCCACAGATCCAACACGAAGAATTTTTCAGAGTAGCATAGCCGATTTGACCAACAGATTGTCGCTTTTGGAAACACCACTTCGTGTGGAGGGTATCAGACATAGTTTGCAACGAAACGCTTGGTATCGTGAAATCAATACCTGAATTTGACGGAAATGCTGCCGTGACTGTTCATAAGTTGAAGGTAGCTCAAAGTATTATCAGGCAGTGGCAATAATAAGAAACAAAATAGTAGGAGCTGCAGATACTGTCTTAAGTTCATACAATACTGTACTGAATTTTAGGGCTATACTAGCGAGACTAGATTTTTCATACGGCGACAAAAAGGGAATTTATACGTTAGAGCAAGAACTTTCAACGCTGAGACAAGGGTCGAATACTATCTCTCATTTTTATGATGAGGTTGATCAAAAGTTAACCGCAATACTTAATAAAGTTTTGATGTCAAATGAGGGAAATCAGGCTTTAATAGAATAGCTAAGTAAAAAATGCAGGGAAAACGCTCTACGAGTTTTAATTTCTGGTTTACTCTCGGCTTACCCTCTGCTCTGGTTTTAGCGCAAGAGCTAGAGGCTAACAATTTACGTTACAATTTCGCTACAAAATTTTGGAATCATTCTAGAGGAAACACGTTTGATAACTCACCGCATTAACGTGATATAAGGTCAAACACTTCTCAAGAATTATAATCTCGGTATCAGAATATCGTCCACAACCACACAAGATATGAAATTCTACAGCAAAGACAGTTCCATTCCAATAGAAACAGTTACCGAGTTTCTCAAGCCTTATCTAATCGTTTAAGACAATATGAACCCATGTATATTGACCCAAGTACTCGTTTCGAAACGAATAGCTACCAAAATACTCAAAAAATAAATCACTTCAGCTAACAACATAATTTTGAAACCCCTCAACCTGAATCGCAATTTAAATTATACTCAAGACGAACATCAGGAAGGTTCTGTTGAAAACTTATCTCGTGTTGATCATTCTGAAAATTGCTTTGAGGATGTGATAAATTTTTTATACATGGGTCCCTTCTCTCAAACATCGAAAGAACAATTGGAGGACGGACGTTAAAACTGCTAATAGATACTGGTACTTTGAAAAATTATATAAAAAATTTAGACACCCTAAAGTCTATTAAGCCATTAGCTTGAAAACGGAATCATTAGACCATCTAGGTCACCATATAATAATCCTATATGGATCGTAGATAAAAAAGGTGTTGATGAGACAGGGAAGCAAAAGAAAAGACTTGTAGAAGACTTTGGAAAACTAAATTCTAAAACCACAACCGAGCGTTATCCGATACCCGATACTACAGTAATTTTACCCAGTTTAAGAAACGGATGCTTCTTTAAGACATTGGATCTCAAGTCCGGATTCCACGAAATAAACTTGGCGGAACCTGATACGAAAAAGACAGCCTTTAGTATCAACAATGGTAAGTATTGAGTAAAAAAAACCTAGATCCGTTTGTTTTTTATTTTATTTTTGACACAATTGGTGTCAGATTTGAGATTTGAATATATTGTTGGCTTAACTTAATTTTAATAAACAATATGAATTTGAATATGTATCTGTAAGGTGTATTTATTTTGATTTCCTGTAACTGCTTCGGGTAAAATAATTTTATTTGGGATCATGCCTAATGTCAAATGCTCTTTACCGGTATGATCATGGTTGGGACGGGTAAACTGCGCTACCATCTATACACAGTAAGTTTAACAATTCCTTTCGTTTCCTTCCTCCTTCATATTTCCCCTTTCTAGCCTTTCATGTCATTTTACCTTTTTTGTGCTTTCCTTTCCCCTCTACTCGTATATAGCACGTACCCCTTAAAGTAATATTCTGTGCATGCCATACTACGAAGGTCTATACATAGCAGTGAAGAGTCCCCCCGATTGCCGACGAGCCGGAAACTGGTTGCGTGCTGGCTACTTTAGTAGACCCGAAATAAATGCAGGCTTTTGCCAAACAGTTGTATGCCACAGACGCGGCGAGAGCTTCTAGCGGTTTTAGATTACATAAAACATTACCACAAATATTTGTATGGGCAACACTTTATGCCAAGGACCGACCATTCCACACTCAGGTGGTTACTGCAATTTAATAACCCTGAAGGGCAGCTAGAGCAATTTCAAAGCTACGACTTTAGCATCGAACACAGAAAGGGTGTAAGACACAACAGTGCGGATGCCCTGTCACGTATGCCCTGCAACTTAGAGTGCCGATATTGTGCCAAAACCGAAGCAAAGGAATGCGTTGTTGACGTTCGGCTAATGCATTTCGATACTGAGGAGGACTAATCAGAGGCTCAGAGGAATGATCCCACACTAGTAAAAATTATAGCTGCTAAACAAGAAGACAAAAGGCCTACCCGAAACGAGATATCAGCTGAGAGCCCGCTCGTAAAATCTTATTGGGCTCACTGGAATAGCCTAAAGCTGATAAATGGATGCTTATATCGTACATGGGAAAGTTCGGACGGCAAAGCGGCTTCTATTTAGCTAGTGGTGCCAGCATCCAAGATGAAAGATATAATTAGGGAGTTCCATAATGGCCCCAGTGGTGGTCACCTTGGTGTAACGAAACCCCTCGAAAAGTTAAAATAGCATTTTTATTGGGTTGGATGTCAGCAAGCTGTAGCCGAATGGATAGCAAATTGTACACAATGCATTGCACCCAAAGGTCCTGTAAAAAGAAGTCACGGACAGCTGCAGCAATACATTTCGGGAGCCCCATTTGAGCGGTTAGCAATGGATGTTGCAGGTCCTTTCCCTATCAGCAACGCCGGCAATCATTATGTTCTTGTGGCTATGGTCTACTTCAGTAAATGGCCAGAAGTACTTACATATATGTCATACCAAACCAAGAACAATAGTGGATGCATTCGTGAACAACTGGGTTTGTCGCTATAGTGTTCCAATAGAATTACAGTCTGACCAGGGTAGAAACTTTGAGTCTGCAATATTCCAGGAAATGTGCGAGATATATGGAATAAAGAAAACCAGAACAACGGTGGCTCCACCCACAGTCAGTTTTAAAAATTAAATGTTTTCGTCCGCGGCAAATGTGCTACATACATACATATATATTTGTTTAAAATAAGAAATAACATAAAAACAAAAAACTCAAAATTTAAAAATATTGCCCATAAACTTAACAAATAACAAAAAAAACAAAAACTTAAAACTCATAAAATAATTTAACAATTACAACATTCTTACATGATAAATAAATAAAACAAAAACAAATAAAAACAGTAAAAATAAAAGAGTTCTCTGAGAGAACAGTGTTGGCACAGCAAAACCAGTGTTGGCACAACGGGTCGTTTTTTTATACAATGACCAGATCAGGGCTTTTATGGGTCTTTTTCTTTAGCATTGTTATTGTGCTTCCCATGTGACAAAATTTCAAATTAGTTTATTTTACTGGTGCATTGTGTTAATTGTTGTTAGACTGTTCAGTGACGAAGGTATAACACTGGTCACTGGGCAGTTATAATAGCAACAATTAATAACACTGTTATCAGTAAAATAACACAAAAAACGCTCGATTTTAATTTTCCTACCATTGTTATGACAGGGCGATTCAAAATTGACTTCTGCAACATACGTGGGCTGAGGGCGAATTTCTTCTCTGCCTATGCTCACGTTTGTGTCCATCGGCCGGACGTCTTCGCCTTATGTGAGACCCAGGTATCTGAGGATGCTGATCCACATGATTTTCATTTACCAGGGTATCACCTCCTATCACTTTTTAACCTTCACAGAGGCCTTACACTTTATATACGAAAAGAAGTAGTGTACCAGTGCCAGCAATCTTTAGGCACGAGTGATCCGGAATTTAGCTGCCTCTGGGTTAAATTCAAAATCAGGTCACATTCATTACATTTCGGGTTTCTATATAGAAGCCCAAATGCGGAAAGGGATAAAACTTTTTCTGGCTTCGATGACCTTTCCGACTCCATATCGAGGATCCTGGAAAGTTGTCCGGACAGTGAAATTGTTGTTGCTGGTGATTTCAATGTTCACAACTCATCTTGGCTCCACCATTCGAGCCACACAACCCCAGAAGGCTAGTGAATGAGCCACCACATATTTCGTGCGTTGAATGGCACCAACACAATACTCTTGACCTGTTTCTAACTTCACACCCTCAAAATTATAAAGTGAGCGTAAATGCACCTCTCGGTAACTCGGACCATTGCACCATTTCCGCCTCCTTTTTGTCTTCAGAACTTCACAACGTTTCTCAAACTGCTACGAAACGTACAAAATACATATACGAAAAGGCTCGTTGGGCTGAGCTCAACGCATTCTTTAGGCATTTTAATTGGAAGCTTTGTTTCTTAGACAATAATGTCAATGCCATGGCGGAAATTGTTGAAGGCGTAATTTTGCAAGGAATGAAAGCTTTCATTCCATCTAAGCAAATATCCATTAAACCTAGAGCGAAATCGTGGTTTAATCTGACGTGAAAAAATGCACTCAAATCCAGAGAGGAAGCATTCAGTATATGGCGTAATAACAATAATGCCGATACTGATTCGCTACGCAAAAGGGCGAGATCTTCATGTGCCAAAGTATTAAGGCGCCAAAAAGCTTTGTACGAGCAGTGCCTTCGTGCTAAAGTTCTTAATGCCCCTCGGGGTAGTAAGAGCTTTTGGTCATTCGTTAAAAGAGTAAAGGATAATGCTAGTTCCTCAATTCCAGCTCTTTTAAAGGATGATCAAGTATTCACTAACCCGGTTGATAAAGCTAACTTTCTGGCTGAATTATTTGCAAGTAACTCCCACTTGCCGGAAAGCACTCAACCACTGCCCGTGCTTGAAAGAGTATCTGTAACTATGCCTAGAATATTCTTTCGAGCCCGTGCAGTTAAAAAGGTTCTAGCAGATCTCAACATAAATAAATCTCCTGGGCCGGATGGTATTCCAGCACTGGTCTTAAAGCAGTGCTCTTCGACGCTAGCGCGTCCGTTAGCTAACCTTTTCAGTACATTGTACCATGCTGGTGAATTTCCAATGTGTTGGAAGGTTGCTAATGTAACGCCAATCCCCAAAAAAGGAGAGGCTAACAACCCTGAAAATTACCGCCCAATTGCAATTTGCTCTGCACTTTCCAAAGTTATGGAAAGTATGGTAAATTTCCATCTTGTGAGGTATTTAGAGTCCAACAGCTTACTTAGCGACCGCCAGTATGGATTTCGTAGGGGTCGCTCTACGGGAGACCTACTGGCTTTTCTCTCGGAAAGATGGTGTCATTCTATTCACCATTTTGGCGAGAGTAAGGTGGTGGCTCTAGATATTTCCAAGGCGTTTGATAGAGTTTGGCATGGTGCACTTCTGTCAAAACTTATTGCTTTTGGTGTCGGTGATGTCTTCTCTCGATTTATATCAAGCTTTCTCAGAGATCGCACTATACGAGTTGTTATAGAAGGGATCTCATCAAACGAGTTCAAGATTAATTCAGGGGTACCGCAAGGATCCGTTCTTTCTCCCACACTTTTTCTTATTTTCTTAAACGATCTTCTACTTCAAACTTTCAATCCTATCTACTCTTTTGCAGATGACAGCAGCATGTGCCATTCATATTCATTCAATAACAGACCAAGCCTGCCGGAGATCGCGGCAATGAGGCAAAATATGAATGATTCGATAAATAATGATCTTTTAGCAATCCATGAATGGGGACGTGCGAATAGGGTCGAATTTAATGCTCGCTAGACCCAGTGTTGTATGCTTACATACAAATGTACGTACAATCATGCTGCTTCATCTGTAATAATGGGTGGTGTAGATATTGAGGAATCAAACTCTTGATGTTCTTGGCATGAAAATTAAATGTGATGTTCGATGGACTGATCATATTTTTCAGGTTTCAAAAGAAGCATTCAAGTGCCTCGGCTTTCTAAGACGGTGTAAGAGATACTTCACTCCATCTGATCTCCTTAATATTTACACCACCTATATCCGACCGAAAATGGAATACAACTCTCATGTATGGGCCGGTGCTTCAAAGTCTATTTTGAAGATACTCGACCGGGTACAGGAGAGGGCAAAGAAGCTCATCGGTGACAGTAGGGTAGCAAACTCTATTGACTCACTGGAGCACCGACGCAATGTGGGATGTATTTCACTGTTTTATCGTTACTACAATGGAATGTGCTCTAATGAAATCAGGGAACTTGTTCCCGAAACCCGCTCATTTGTACGAACAACACGTTCTTCGTTAAGAGCGCATCCATTTGTGGTTGATATGCCAGTAGATCGCACTACGCATTACAGAGAAAATTCGTTCTTTAGCCGAACAGTTCGCATGTGGAATAAACTTCCTGCAGAGGTCTTTCCTGTTACTTTCAGTGTGGGAAAGTTCAAATCGAACGTCCAAAAACACTACTCCCTTTATCCTCCTTCCCATAACCAATTTTCCTAGTTCCGGCACAATGCATTGCATATGTAGGGGTCATCCCCTGAGTGCTGGTCCAAGTTAAAAAAAAAAAAGATGGCATGCTAGAAAGATTTAACCGTACTTTGGAAGAATATCTGCGAAAAGTGGTAAGCGCGTATGAAAAGTACTGGGACGAGCACATCCCGAAGTTTCTACTGGCATACAGGTCAGCTGTGCACGCCTCAACATCACGAACACCTGCTAAGATTGTATTCGGAGCCGAGCTGAAACTGCCTGGTGACTTGGAATTTGGTATTAAGCCTACACCAGCAACTGAAGAAGATGAAAACAATTCCCAACATCAAGAAAACTTTAATGAGCTTCATAACTTTGTACGCGGTCGAATTAAAATGGTCAGCAATAAAATGAAAGCCAGGTACGACCGAGCTGCAAATTCTCAGGGATTCAACGAGGGTCAAATGGTTCTACTTTTCAACCCTCAACAAAAAAAAGATTGTCCCCAAAACTACAAACTCACTGGGATGGGCTTTACACAGTGGTAAAAAGATTAAACGATGTCATTTACAGAATACAGAAGTATAACAGCCCAAGATCCAAAATAAAAGTTGTTCGTCTGGAGCGACTAGCCAACTATGGAAAATGAGATTGTGTACCTATTCGGGACGAACAGGCTTACGTGGGCGGCAGTGTTACAAAATTTAAATGTAGATTCAAATTTAACGAGCAAAAAATACAGCGATGATTAAGCATAGGTTAATCAACCGTGTGTGCAAACTTGGTACCATTGAAACTTAAAATAACGAAAATATAACAATCAAGAAAAGGCTAGAAACAGCAACAAGAATCTACAAGATTGTTCGAGAAATCTATACGACAAATACTGTTCACTACTGTAAATGATAAATTGTTTGGTTGACATACCGACCACATTATGCGGTCTTTTATAAAGCTGCCATATAGATAATATACAATATAATTAGCCCTTTCCCACGATCAACGTTTTCTTTGACAGTCTTTTAAATTTTCTTTTAAACTTTGTTTCGCTTCTCCACGCGCAAAGTTTACTTTGAAAAATTTTGTGTTCGTTTGTTTGATGAACATGCAAACGAAACACATACATGCAACCAAATAAAAGTATATAAGTTAATATTGCAAAAGCTAATGCAATATTACAAGCAGACATACATAAATTGTAAAAAAATCCTATTCAGCAGTTTTCATAAAAACACACAACAAACCATGGGAAAGTAAGTTGCACAAAATTAAAGCGAAATTTAAGCAACTTCCGGCACATGCCACAAGCTCAGCAAGATCCAGGTGATCACGCCATCGAAAACAGTTTCATTTAATGTTTTGTAATTATTTTAAGTTAGTTCTTAAGTTGATGTCAAACAAATAAGTAATAAAATTTAATAAAAGAAGAAAAGGAAAAAAGGAATAAAATATTCTTTTTTTTTTAATGAAAACCAATTAAAATAAACATAACTGGCGCCCAACAATAAGTCGCTATCGCGTCACGTCCCGAAAAGGATTTAAAAGTGCAAAGTGAAAAAAAGTGAAAAATACCAAAAAGTCCTCAAGAAGTACAGGTGTTTATCATTTAAAAAATAAAATCCCAAAGTGCCCTAAGGAAGTGCCATTCGGAAGTGACAAGAGGTGACATAAATTTGCGTTAAAGCCCCAAGAGGACAAAACGCACATCCACGCAGAGTGCGCAACGTAGTAGCAGTCAAGCAAAAAGGATAACCCTCCAGCGCCGTGAGATGTTTAATACTGTAATTTATACGTAAGCGATAATTTTAAGATATTTCAAATTTAATCATTAATCTCAAAATTAATTTTAAGAAATTTGTGAGTGAAAAATAAACAAAATTACAAATTGGAAAGTACCAAAAGAAAAAATAAGAAAAAGTGTGTAAATCTTAAAAACAAATTAAAAAATTTTTTACGTAAATTAGAAAAGAAAAAGTAAAATTAAAAATTGATTTCATGAAATTAAAAATTAAATATTAATTTCGAACGTAAATTTGAAGTTATTAAAGAAGGCTAAATATTGCTTTTGAAAGTACATATATTGAAAAAATTAAGGAGAAACCCAAAAAGGATTAAGTTGAATATAAATTATAAAAGTAAATCTGATAAAGCATTTTTAAGTGAATTTTAAAGTTTTTTAGAAAAGGATATACGAAATACTATAAATAAATTTTTTCTTGCGTGAAATTTAAAAGGAAATTTCAGATTAAATACTAAAGAGAGGTTTACTTATTTTATTAGAAAAGAAAGAATTAGTTTAAATTTTTTAAATATGTCAAACCCAAATAACTTAATTAGGCCCAGTATTTTAGAAGCAAGTGGCAGCTCAAATGCCCAGAACAGTTCCACTGGAACATCACAACCGGTGGCAACACCAGACCTAGAAAGGTTAATTAGTAATATAGTTAAAAGGGTTGTTCAGGAAAGTTTAATTAGTAATAATCCAGACAGCATACTCGTGACCGCAACGGACGAGACAATTACACCAGAGCATAGGGATCAAATTGGAGACCTTGACAAAATACCGGACATCGTCCGTAGCCTCAGAGATTTTTCAGGGAACCCGTCAGAATTCGGTTCCTGGAGGAAAAGTGTAGAGCGTGTCCTAAGAATATACGAACACACGAAAGGAACGCCGAAATATTTTGGGATCCTGAGTAGTATTAGGAACAAAATTATAGGCAACGCGGATATAGTCTTGGAATCTTACAACGTCCCTTTGGACTGGAAGGCGATTGTTTACTGCCTTAATCTTCACTACGTTGACCGACGAGATGTAACGACCCTAGAGTGCCAACTCGCATCGCTAGTGCAAGGACGAAAAACCATTCCTGAATTTTATCAAGAGGTGTACAACCATCTTTCATTAATATTGAATAAATTGTCCAGCCTCGAAATGGGCCAGGAGGCATTAAACCTTCTAACACAGACATATAGGAATAAGGCTCTTGACACATTCATAAAGGGGTTAAATGGCGATTTTCCGAAACTGTTAGGTATGAAGGAACCTGCGGATCTACCGCAAGCCCTTCATCTGTGCCTTAAATTAGAGAATCAAGGTTACAGGAAACAGTACGCATATAATCAGAACAAGAATCAGAAATTTTCACAACCGCAAATGCATCCACCACAACAGATGCATAGGAAACCACCATTCTACCCTCAGGCTGCATTTTTGCCTTTCAGACAGTCTTCCTTTAATAGGCCCCCAATTAATCAATACAATACTCCTACACCCCAAAACGCATTCACACAAAATTTGAGCCAATTTCCACAGTGGCAAAACTCACAACCACAAAGGCCTTATGCCCCTAAGCCGTTACCCAAACCGGTTCCAATGGAAGTCGACGGCTCTCAGCAGACCCGTAACGTAAACTACGTTAACAGACCAAACTTTAATTCGTACGCTGGAAAACGTGCACCCCCACCATCAAACCAATTTTCACGTAATGTGCCTAATAAATTCCAAAGAATTAACCACATTACACAGGATGACAACACTGCCCATAGCATGCAAAATTATTACGAAAATATGGCTCGCGATGACAATGAACAGCCTTGGGAGGAATATTATAACAACTATGAACAAGAGCAAAAAAACAATACTGAGAGTCGAAATCGATTCGCAGACGTTCATTTTTTAGATTAAACAATTCATCACTTCCTTACTTCGAATGCAAGGATAGCGATGGAAAGATACTAAAATTTCTCATTGACACCGGATCAAATAAAAATTATATTCAACCGTCACTAGCTAGAAATCCGAAACAAAATGAGAATATATTTTTCGCAGACTCGGTAGGTGGAAAAGTTAAAATATCTCAATATGTAGAACTCAACCTTTTTAATCTCCATGACAAGAAACTAAAATTTTTTATATTACCAACGCTAAAATCGTTTGATGCTATTATTGGCAATGATAGTCTCAAACAACTTGAGGCAGTCATATATACTTCGAATGATCTGATGCTTATAGAAAATAGAATAAAGGTACCTATCAAACAGCAATTGGCAACGTCAGTGAACAATGTAGAAGTTAAAACTGAACATCTTACCCCAGACCAAAGAACGGTAATTCAGTCATTATTAGGACGATTTTCAACCTTATTTGCTGAACCAGACAAAAGACTGACATACACTACAAAAGTTATGGGTGAGATTCGAACAACAACAGATTCTCCTATTTATACAAAATATTACCCATATCCTGTCGCTAAAAAATGAAGTAGAGGAACAAATAAATAAACTCCTTAAAGACGGTATAATTCGGCCTTCGCGTTCTCCGAAACATAAAGGAATAATCATACTACATCAACAAAATGTCAATATCAAGCAGCAGCTTCGAATCCAAAATGATGTGATATTGAAAAATGGTTATTTAAATGTCGTAATAAACAAATTAATAAAAATGTAGTTCCAATTAATACATGAATTCCGGGAAATAGGCAATATAGATTGGTTATAGATTATAGAAAATTAAACGCAGTTACCATCGCCGATCGTTACCCAATCCCCGAAATCAACGAAGTACTTTCGCAATTGGGACGAAACAAATTTTTTTCTGTTATAGATCTTAAAAGTGGATTTCACCAAATCCTTTTAAAGGAAAAAGATATCGAAAAGACAGCATTCTCTGTCAACAACGGTAAGTACGAATTTACTCGTCTTCCGTTTGGTCTTAAAAACGCCCCCTCGATTTTTCAGCGAGCATTGGATGATATCTTGAGAATGCATATAGGTAAAATTTGTTTCGTATACATCGACGACATAATAATTTTCAGCCAAACTGAGCAAGAGCACAATAAGCATTTGGAAATAATTTTTAACACTTTAGAGCAGGCGAATATGAAAATTCAATTAGACAAATGCAAATTTTTTGCAGATGAAGTTGAATTCTTAGGATTTATTGTAACACCAAATGGTATAAAGGCAAACCCTTCGAAAATTGAAGCTATAGAGAAGATTCCTATACCAAGAACTCTTAAAGATCTCAGATCGTTCTTAGGAATGTCTGGATTCTATAGACGCTTCATTAGGGACTACGCTAAGTTAGCAAAACCCCTAACTCTCATTTTGAGAGGGGAGGAAGGACGAATGTCCAAACGTTTATCAGCTAAAAAGGAAATAGTTTTGAATAATGAAGCGATAGAAGCCTTTAATAAGATAAAATCTACTCTCGCCTCTAATGAGGTAATGCTACAGTATCCTGACTTCAGCAAAGAATTTAGTCTTACCACTGATGCCTCTAATTACGCTATAGGCGCAGTTCTGGAGCAGAATGATAAACCAATCATATTTATATCTCGTACTCTCTCGAAAGCAGAAGAAAACTATGCTACAAACGAGAAAGAGATGCTGGCCATCGTTTGGGCTTTGAAAACCTTGCGTAGTTATCTCTACGGCCCTGTTGCCGTTAAGATTTTCACGGATCATCAACCTCTAACATACGCCTTGAGCAACAAAAATAACAATAGCAAGCTGAAGAGATGGAAAGCAATTTTGGAAGAATATAATTATGTACTCAAATATAAACCAGGTAAAGCAAATATAGTTGCAGACACACTATCCAGAATTCCACCAGATAGCCAAATCAATTCTCTAACACCAACGTTACACAGCGATGAAAGCTCTTCACATAATCTTATCCCTTATACGGACTCCCCAATCAATGTATTTAAAAATCAATTGTTTCTTTCAACAGATGATGTACCCTCTTATCAGTTTAAAATTATTTTCCCTACTTATCACAGGCATATCATAATAGAACGAGAATTTAACGAGGAGAATCTAGTAAATATTCTTAAGCGATATTTAAATCCGTCAGTGACAAACGGCATTTTCACAGAAGAGCATATTTTAGGTAAAATTCAAAACGTATATCCAGGGCATTTCAGTCGATATAGGACACGATATACTGTAAAACGGGTTGAAGACCTTACTCAGGAAACAGACCAGGAAACAGAAATCATAAAGGAACATAATAGAGCTCATAGGAACCCAGTCGAAAACAAAATACAACTACTAGAAAAATTTTACTTTCCTCATATGAGTGCAAAGATCAAAACAATCGTTAAGCAGTGTAAAGTTTGTAAAGAGAACAAATATGAAAGGCACCCTTCTTCTCCAATTTTAAAACCTTCTCCTATTCCCGAATATCCTGGACACATCGTCCATATTGACATTTATCACACTAACAATAAAATTATTCTAACCGCAATAGATAAGCTTTCGAAATACGCGCAAGTAAAAATGGTAAAATCAAGAGCGACCGAAGATATAAAACTACCTCTTCAAGAACTGCTCATTTCATTTGGCATCCCTAAGAAAATCGTGATAGACAATGAAAAATCCCTTAGCTCAGCCCCAATAATATTTATGCTTGAAAATCAATATGGGATAGAGATATTCAAGACACCGCCCTACACAAGCTCTATAAACGGACAAATCGAACGATTTCACTCAACACTCTCTGAAATAATGCGATGCATCAAAACTGAAAGAACACATAGAAATTTCGAGGAATTATTGTTTAGATCACTTTACAAATATAATTTTTCTATACACTCTACGATCAAGAAGAAACCAGTTGAAGCATTTTTTGGCCGCACTGTAAGTACAGACCCGGAACAAATTGAGAAAGACCGACAGGACACCATTAATAGACTTTTAGAAAAACAAAACCAAGACCTAGAATTTCACAATAAGAAAAGAACCCCATATCGTGCATACAACCCAAATGACAAAATATTTGTAAGAAATAATAAGAGAATAGGTAATAAGCTTACACCTAGATATAAAGAAGAGACTGTAAAATATGACCAGGGAGATACAATATTGACAGAATCAGGACGAATAGTGCATAAGTCTCACATTAGAAATTAAATTTAAGAAAATGGAAAAAGAGGGAATTAAATAAAAATAAAAAGATAATAAAAGGAACAATAATATAAATACGTATAGACACTAAGAAAAATAAAAATAAATATAGGAAAAATCTTTAAAGGAAACATATAGGAAAAAGTATGAAACTATTAAGAAATATATAAGAAAATATCGAGCAATATGCTATAAGCGTACGATATTCATATTAAGGTAGGAAATATTGAAAATAAATAAAAAGAAATCGAATAATTAACCATTTAATTATTAAAAATAAATGTTAATTTTGCAGACTTATTTTGCACGCCGTGTACGCGGAGTTTCAAATATTTGATTACACGAATTCGCAACATATTACTTTAAAGGACGATACCGCAAGGGTACAGGACGGAACTTTTAAAATAATTCACGTAATAAACCTAGAAGAATACGCGGAACTGACTACTAAAATAGAAAACACAATTAGAAATACCATTAATATAACTCATCCGTTATATCCTTTCCTAAAACATGAAATTCTCCAAATTCGGACTTTAATTGCAAAAATCTCTCCTAGAACCAAAGAAAAGCGATCACTTGACTTTATAGGCTCAGCGTGGAAATGGGTCGCAGGAAGCCCCGACCACCGTGATTTAGAAATTATAACTAAAAATTTGGAAACCTTAAATGAAAATAACGATAATCAGATAATAATAAATAAGGAATTGATAAAAAAAATAAATGAACAAACCGAAAGAACTAATCAAATTATGAAAGTTGTCAGTTTAGATAATAAGTTAGAAGTAAGTTTAAAGGTAAAATACCAAATTCAACTTATTAAAGAAGAACTTTTAAATATTGAATATGCTTTACATTGGGCTAAATCCAGTGTTGTTAATTCCTTTATATTATCAAGTATAGAAATAGAAACCATAGAAAAAATTGTTAAACATGAAGGCATACCCTATATTAATGTTGAAGAAGAATTAGAGTTCACAGATGTAAGCATAGCCGCAAATGGCACTATGATAATTTATATATTGAGTTTGCCTACAACCGAAAAAGAAGAATGTGAAATCTTATCCCTCAAATCTGTAAAATCGAATAATAAAATTAACAAAATTGATTATGATAAAATTTTGAATTGTAACAAAAAGATATTTGGAATTAAAACAAAATGTAAAGAATACAATAAAAAAGCAATCTGTAATAAAAATAATTTAGTAGAATTAAGCCAAAATAATTGTATAAGTAAACTCGTAAGAAGTCAATTAGCAAACTGTACACGCACAAACGCTGATCACATATCGGAAGCCGAGGAAATTTACCCAGGTATACTTCTTCTCAATAATTTCAATGGTACAATAGAAATCGATGGGCAGCAATTCCCACTAGCTGGAACTTTCATTATAAAACATCATAACTCCACAATAAGGATTGAGGATAAAATATTTTTTATACGTGAAGAAATATATTCTGAACCACTGCCAGCAGTATTTCAACAACAATCGGAAAAAACTGATCTGGAAGAGATCCTTTCTTTGGAAATGATTAAAGATCTTGAATTTATAAACAGGAAAAAAATTTCCAAAATTGACACGAATAATAAAATTAGCCTAACCCTTAATTCAATTACCTTAATTGCATTTGCAATACTTACTGCTATGCTCTCATACGCATCATGGAAGCTCAAGAAGAAAACACCTGCAAAAGAGAACATAATTCCTGAAGAAAAGATCATGCCAACGAATACGTTAGCTTTTGAGAAGGGAGGAGTTAATATTGCAAAAGCTAATGCAATATTACAAGCAGACATACATAAATTGTAAAAAAATCCTATTCAGCAGTTTTCATAAAAACACACAACAAACCATGGGAAAGTAAGTTGCACAAAATTAAAGCGAAATTTAAGCAACTTCCGGCACATGCCACAAGCTCAGCAAGATCCAGGTGATCACGCCATCGAAAACAGTTTCATTTAATGTTTTGTAATTATTTTAAGTTAGTTCTTAAGTTGATGTCAAACAAATAAGTAATAAAATTTAATAAAAGAAAAAAAGGAAAAAAGGAATAAAATATTCTTTTTTTTTTAATGAAAACCAATTAAAATAAACATAACTTATATAAATGACGAACGAAGTAGAAAGCAACTTTGCGAGTACAGCAAAGTGTGTACTCAACCCCTTTCTTTTTCCCTTGTCACCTACAAACACAAGACTTTGCAAAGTAAACTTTGACCGTGGAAAAGGGCTCAATATACATTGTAGATTTTAGAAGCTGTGGTATTTACTATATAAGAAATTGCTGCATACTCACGGGGATCAGTTGTGAAAGAGCTTTTGATAAGCAAATTACTTTGTGTATTTTATTAAACAGTGGTATTAAAGAAAATAAAACATCATTAAGTTCAATTTCCGTTGTTTTTATTTTATTTTTTGACTAATTAAAAGAACTCAAACAAGTAAACGTTATCGAAAAGGTCGAAACGTAACAATATTTTTTAAGTTTGTACTGCAAAACTGTATTTCGTATTTAAATAGAACTTAATGATAAATAACATTTAAATACGAAGTCAAAAACTGGACATTAGAACTGTAAGAAATGAAGGACAGGCATTGAACTACGTATTTCGTAATTCTAAAAATTCTACATTAGACTCCTTTATACATATGTACATTAGGGGTATAACCAAATTTTGGCTCTAGCACTACGCGATAGCGATTAATGTGTTATTTACAAAAACAATTTTTTTTGGGTCGTTTGAAAATAAAAAAACTCACCCACAAAAGCGATTTTCTAAAAACCCTAAAGAAAAAATTTAATAAAAAAAATTTTAATAATTTATTAATAATTGGAAAAAAGTTAAAAAGTTTCTTAATTATTAAAGGACATGAATAATTTCATAAAAAGCTGTATGTTTTTGGCTAAATGTATAAGTACAATTAAAAAAAATAATTTTCCAACTTTACCGCGTTTTGTGGGTGACCCTTTTTGAAAACCGCGAAAAATTAATATAATTTTGTTTAATAGTTTTCAATGGACTATTTGACTATGCCAGGTCCATTTTGATATTTGCAAAAAATGGTAATAAGTTATACCCCTAATGTACATATCGCTCCTTTATTGCAACGTAGTCATATCTCAAGAAGAGCTCGTCGTTTAGAAAACGAGTTTAAAGTTTTTAATTTACACACATCGCAATTTGAAAAATAAAAAAATATTCTCCCATCAAGAGGTGAGGACACAAGATATTTGTATGAATTTTTGCACAAGATAAACAATAATACGACGAATAATTCTTTCTGCATTCCTAACTCAAAAAATACGTTTTCAGAAATATAACTACGTTACGTTATGTATGTGGTTCTGTTTTATGATTTGTTATCCTGTGTATTTTTTTAAATTAAAATGACGATTTACAAATTCATATGCTGCATAATCGGCGACGATTTTACACTATTGATATTACTTGCTATATTCTTTAAAATATTTCACTCAACTTTGGTATATAAATCATTTTATTTAAACGTCATTCAGAATTCATAATTTTTAAAAAGAAAAAAGATATTTTTATTATTTATATACATATGTATACATATTTTCTTAAATCCCCATTGTCCTTAACAAAAATTAATTAAAAAAAAACTATTTTAATTTTAAACATCATAGTAATGTCCTCAAACGCGGATTATACAAATGATGAAACGTTTCGTCGTAATCTAAGACGCCATTTTATGGGTCAAGTTAAAAATCCACAGTTTCAGGTAATATTTTTGATATTTACTAAAATAATAACAGAAAAATAAAGATAATCCTTAAAAAAAATTGTAGACTTATTTGGCAGAAAAATTTTCCGGTCAACGTTTGAAGGACCAAACGCTAGAAACAACGTTAAACGGTCGGCAAACATGTGGTGGTGACGCTGATCGAACTTTGCACTATTCTCCACATGTAGTACATTGTGGTGAAGACTCTTGGAAAATGCGTAATAATGATGACTCATCATTGAAATACTTACCTAAGAATTCTAAACCATCGGCGCCTGCTGTAACATCAAACGATACGGCTTCTTCACGAAAATATCAAACAACAAACGACGTCGACAATTATATAGGTGACCATCATTATTTTTATGAAAGCAATTTAAATTTAGGTGGCCTTGGCAATTGCTCAGAAGATAGTGTTAAAAGCCAAAAGTCTTCCAAAACTGTAGTAAGTAGAAAAAGCTCCACGAATCTAAGAAAATTAGTAACATCGCAATGTAAATTGCACGAAGTGATTGGAGAAACCCTTAAAGAAATGTGTAATACAGAACCTGAAACCGCAGTAAAAAATGTGAGTGGTTTGCAATCAGAGTCATCCTCTCAACACCCTGCTAAAATGAGTCCTTGCAAACGATGCACTGACCGCTTACAACCAGTGCAATCACGACAGAATGTCGTGCCTGAAATTGGAAAAGGTGATTCTTTGGACTGCCGGAATATTAATACATTAACCATATCCGTAGATGACGTGATTAGTTCGAGAGTTATTAATCCCATGATTCATAAACTGCATCGCATGTATTTAAACAATCTCAAGGAAGAAATGTCTCTTATGGAAGATTTAGAACGGTTACCAAATAGGGTGAATGAAGTATATAAATCCATCATATTCAAGCAGAAGGAATGAACTTGTATTCAAGTTGAAAATAATAATTAACTCGGAAATTTTTTTTAAGTAATGTGAAATTTTCAATAAAACATTACCTTTTTGGAATTTATAAAATGGAACGAATCCGATAACTTAATTTATGGAATACAATACAACAATAATGTAATGCATATTTCGAAAAATAATCAAGCGGTTTTTGATCCAAAGTAATTTCAATTAGGCTAAAGTTCGTAACGTTTTTAATCAGAAAGAACTTAACAAGCCTAAAGGAAGGGCAGAACAGAAACAACCTTGTCTTGCGGTAGCCGCTATATTAACATCAGTGTTGATAAGTATTTATGTATTAAAATTTCTGAATGCAAATAGAAAAAATATAATATCGAATAGAAATAGAAAAATCGAATATATAATTAGAAAATTCTGCAATAAAAGAGGAAAATTATGTTAATTAAACTGAGAAATATAGATTTCTGAAACAATTTGTTAGTTTTGAAATAAATTTTTTCAATTTTGATATATGGGCAAGTCCCAGAAACAGTCCGCCAACCAAAATTTTGTTGAAATTGATCCAACTTCTTTTCTCTCTTTTTTTTAAGGAATATTAGATTAGATTAGATATGTATATATTTTTATAAATAAATGTATTTCGATAATCATTAATGCGCAAATCATTACCAAATCCTGCCCTACCTAAGATCTAATTTCATACCAGTAATTAACAGTTTTTAAGTATTCATAACATTACTTAAGTGTTAATAAAGATGGTCCCATCGCAAGCCATATATGTATGTATACTAAACGTGAGCACAAGACATTTTGCTTGCCTAAGCTTCATAGTGTACAGTATTGCAGTGTTCTCTTTTTTGTTGGGCTTGATTTTATGAGAACAATAAAGTTGCTGTTCCATTTTATCAATAGCATACAACAAGCACACATTTATCTGGCGAGCAACGGCATTATTTATTGTAGTGTCAAAGCAAATTTCACTACTTCATTTCAGTTTGCAATAGTGTCAACTGAAATGAAATAGTGTTTATAGTTTGACAATATGTATGTGTATTAATAATTGTATGTGTGAAAGAGAACTGTTGGTGCTTTGCGTGTTCTTTTTCTTTTATTCTACGCGTGATGCTATTCTAGAATTTATGTACCTACATAAACTAATTTATTTTGAATTTTGGAAACAAAAAATCAAAATGATAGCTTTTATCATGGAGATACATACATATGTAGATGTAAGGAATTTTTTCATTTTAAGAAATTAATATAACGCAACAATAGTGTATTAACTCAAAAATTAAAATTTTTAAATTTACATTGAAGGTACATATGTATGTACTTATGTATATGGAAGGCAAAATTTAAATAAATTTGTTTTAAAAAGTCGGCAAAAATACGGTAAACTTCTAAATTTATATACATACATATGTACATACGTTAATAGTAGCCTATGAAATGGAAATATAATTGCGTTAAATAATATTTTTTTCTTATTATAAAATGCTTGCGAAATGAAGTATGGTGCACGATGAAGTCTACAGTATTTTCACTGTACACTGACAATACTGTCTACTCAACTGTTGTACAGTGTTTTTTGGTGCATAGTTGTTTCTTTGTTCTCTATGTTTGGTTCACACTCAATTACCATCACTACTACAATCAATATTCGCCTTTGAAAAAAATGCAATACTGTACACTGTTTAGCGTCTTGCGCACACATTTAATGTATACCTTGAATTCACTGCAATTTTAGTAACAAAATTTTATGTTTACTATTTTGGAAACATTAAAATTAAGTATGTATGTACATATGTATGAAATTTCAGAATAAAATATTTTCTTAAATTTTTTAATCGAGATTGCCTCGATATCTTTTTTCAAAGATTTTCGGAAACTTTTGTTTGTTGAGGGGTTTTTAGCTAGTCTATATACTTACATACATTCCATTGGTGCTAGTGCCAAATCATCAGTAGACCTTAAAGTATATTTTTTCAAAAAGTAGCGTGAATAAAAAAGTTATTTTAGAATTCACTTATATTCATCTTTCTTTTAGAAACTAGATTTTGTGTGCTTTGTTATGCAAAATTCGCTAAAATTACAAAAATAAACTTTAATTTTTTAAAGTTTTGGATAACTTTAAAGTTTCAATATATAAATATTAATAAAAAAGTTCGACTAATTACTTATAAACATTAATTATAAATAACGATGGCACGCGTCAAAAAAATCTGCATGTTTACGTGGTCATAGTTGGTTGAATACTAAAAAAGAAATTCAACTACAAATGACAGAAACCTAACAACATGATTAAGTACCGTTTATTCTCAGTAGCCAATGGCGCTGAATAAGCAAGAGAGACTAGAATATATAGAGTAGTTATTCATCATAGATGGGATTTCGTACTAACCGAAATTGATTTGACATGTGAAAATGAATAAGTTTGTACTTTTCGTATTCTGATTTGTTAAATAATACGGTTAAATAGTTGATATTCCTGATCACTAGTATCCACCGTCAAAAGTGGTAAAATTGAACAAAGAACGCTGATGAGATGGTGTAGCGACCTCGAGATCAGTACTGATCCGTTCTGCTAATATGATGAATAATAAAAATTGTTCTATATATAGTACTCTCTTAATAAAAAAAACAATGAATTTATCCAAAAAATTTTCTAAATAAAAATTAAAAATAAATTAGAATAAATAAATGGGTAAATTCGGGTTTGAACTTGAGCCAAAATTAATCGTTTCAATATATAAATATTAATAAAAAAGTTCGACTAATTACTTATAAACATTAATTATAACAGGAATATTTTAAGAAAATATAAACAAATTATTTTCTATATTCGTTTCAATATGTTTATTTTCATTTTATTTTATTTTCCTAATTTGAGTTTTTGCTATTGACTACTACGTAACCTCATAATTAGCATTTTCACAACTCTGAGGCAATAACAAAATAACAACGAAAATGGCATATACATACATGTTTAACGAACGAATAGTTTAAAAATTTAATTTTTAATTTAATTGAATTTTTATTATTTTGTGCCAGTTTTTCTTTTTTTAAATAATTTTTTAACAAATTGTATACTTTTTAATTTCTTACTTTTGTTTGATTACCTTTTGAATCATATGTTTTTCTGTTTTACTAAATTTTATTACAAGAAATTTCTGCAGTAAAAATTTGTAAAAACTTTTGGGTACTCGAACACACTTATTGTATATAAATATGTATATTGAAATCGAATAATTTGGCTCAAGTTCAAATCCGAGTTTACCCATTCAATTTTACCTAATTTTTTTATTTCATTTTTTTATTAGAAAATTTTTTGGATAAATTCATGTTTTTTATTAAGAGAGTACTATATATGGAACAATTTTTTATATTATTATGTAATGAATTAAACCAAATTATATCTTTTAATTTATTGTGAGCTCATCTGGGAGCTCCAACTTTATTAAAGCTCAGCGAGGAGCTCTTTAAGATGTTTTACAATTAATTAAAAGATATAATTTGGTTTAATTCATTACATGGCGATCCTGCCAATTCATCAGACTCGCAGAACAGATCAGTACTGATTTCGAGGTCGCTACACCATCTCATCAGCGTTCTTTGTTCGGTGGATACTAGTGATCAGGAATATCAACTATTTAACCGTATTATTTAACAAATTACAATACAAAAAGTACAAACTTATTAATTTTTACATGTTAAATCAATTTCGGTTAGTACGAAATCTCATCTCTGATGAATAACTACTCCATATATTCCAGTACCTCTCGCTTATTCAGCGCCATTGGCTGCTGAGAAATAAACTGTTTTTATCATGTTAAATGGGTAAATTCGGATTTGAACTTGAGCCAATTTATTCGTTTTCAATATACACATATACAAAAATTAACAATTTGAAAAAACCGTTTTACATACAAAGAAATACTTTCAACATAACTTTTTTCTAAGTAACTTAAAAAATTATTTTTTTAAGATATGATCATGATGCATTAAACGAGCGTGTGTATGTAGTATACAAATTCCTGTAAATTCTAAATAATTAGGTATCGATTAAAAATAGGGAATTCAAAGTCAAATGAAATTCATGATATCATTTCAATCGATTGTTATTGCATTTTCGTTTATTTTGCTACCAAAAATATCTATTTCGTCTTCGCAATCAGGTCACAAAACAGTTGCAATAAAATATTGTGATTTTTGGTATGATTCTTTCGAATTTATTTTGCTACAAACACTTAAAGGCAGTTGAAAATTGCTACAACATGCATTTTAAAATTTTAAAGCATTTTTTAATATGCAGTAACTAATTTACTGAATTTAAAGATAACCGGTTTTTTGGATACGTCAGTGTATACCTCAAGTACTCCCCCTCTATGTCGATGATCATTTGTTGGAGAGTAACTGTCTGAGATTGACACCGAATCTTTTATCCGGCATAAGGTAGGGAGAGCGGTACTCCATAAGTTCGGGAAGATTCTCAAACTGTCTAATAATAGTCGCATTTCCATCTCCTACTGATTTCCATGCTCCAGCGGTACTGATCCTAACTGCCGAGTTCATGGCCAGTTGTTTGACCATTAAATCGGTAGGAAGCCAGTGTAACATTATGAACAAGGCTTTTGATGGGGTAGTGCGAGGTGCACCTGTAATTATCAAGGCTGATGTTCGTGAAATTCTATCTATAATTTTTGAATATGTGGATTTGCCTAAGGCCAGCCACCAGACGACTGCTCCATACATAAGTATGGGCTTGACGACCACTTTTTTCCCCCTATCTCCAATAAACCAGCGGTAAACAATACATTTCTAATTAAACTGCTATAATTAGATGGCGCTGCAGTTAGCCTTACAAATTGTCGTTGCTATTTGTAGAGCTATCCTGAATGCTCCGTTATTTTTAATTTCATGTTGTTATTAGGTGCGTTCGGGTACTTTTAGAGTAAAATGCAGTAACCTAGTAATTTCAGAGTAAACTGAAAAATTTACATTCAAAAAAAGCTGTCCCCCAAGAAAGTATACGAACGGAAAATTGTAAAATTTTGTAATTGATTGATTGATTTGAAAAAATAAAAAATGGCATAGCAGTACGCAAATTGCCAGGGTATCCCACGAATAGGTGCTTTCCTTAGGAACTGCCAAAACCTATACCTTCGTATAGAAAGTGGAATTCCTAAGATCCACTCCTAGAGTTTTTATGGTCTCCACCAGTATAGTTAAAAACGATTGCACGCGGTAATCAAAATTTTGTAATATTAAGGAAACAGCTGATTGTAAACAAATATAGTGTTGAAATGTATATACACTATTAAATACTCAACTCTTTTTCTTGTTGGTACTCGATGAAATATTTATTATAACACGATTACAAAAAAATATAAACAAATTATTTTCTGAAATATATTCATTCCACATGCTTATTTTTATTTTATTTGATTTTGCTAATTTGTGTCTGATTAAATATATTCAAAAGCATGTAATTATTTGGTTTTGCAAACAACAAGTGTAATACTTTCAGAACTCCAACTCCAAATACTTTCAGAACTTTCTTTTTTTTTAATAATTTTACCACAAATTGTATAATTTTTGTTTTCATACTTTTGTTTGTTTACGTTTTGAATCATGTTTTTTGGTTTTGCTAAATTTTACTACAAGAAATTTCTGAAGTAAAAATTTGTAAATACTCAGCCATGAACTGTCACTTTACGCTCTCATTTGTGTTCTCATTTACTGTATTTTGGATAAACGAACGCAATGTAGAAAAATGCTGTAAAGTTCAGTAACAATTTGTAAAAACTTTTGGGTACTCGAACGCACTTATTGCATAATTTAGTGCTGCAAATCTTGTTTGATTATATTGTACAATGTTGGATTCTGTGACACCAAATTCTGATAACGATTCTGATTCAAACCGATAATATTCGATATCTATGGCACCAATATGATTTTTTTCGATTTCAATTTTGATTCCGATACTAATCAGATTTAATGATAGCCCTGGTATGGAATCCTCACATCCGTTATCGTATCGGCAATCGTACGAAAATGAATTAAATGCTACGCTAAACGCTTAAACTTAATGGCATTGTGAAAAGTAGTACGTATTGCACGTTCTTGGATGTGACGATTCCACCCCTGATTATCAATAATTTGTACTGTTAGCATACTATCGTTTAAGTAGAAGTAGCTATACGGAAACATTTACTTTGTATGGGCGTAGCACTGCCCACTTTTATGATCGCGAAGTTGTATTGTTGGACTAACTCAATTTGTGTGCTTAGATGAATAAAAATTGGATAATCAGTTGAAAAATAACATTTAATTAGTATGTGCGCGGAACTACCTACTTTTACAATCATAAAATTGTAATGCAGAAGCCTGATGTGTGCCCAGCGTTCCGAGTTATGATCGGACGTCTTTAATTAAACCAGTAAAGTTACTATGGAAAATTCTTTTTCATACTCACAAGTGATGCTAATAAGAGTATATTAATGAATCATAAAATGTGGCGGTAAGCGCATCTTTTTTGGAATATACTATCAAATATGCAAAAATATATGTAGTATACATATGAAAGTAAAATAGTATTTAGTACCATCCTAGCACATAATATTAGACTACGTGCTCCCTTATAGCTGAAACGGACTAGTTACAACACGGTCCTATGTAATGTAGTCATGGACTGTCATTTTTAAACAAGAACTTATTGCTATACAATTGATCGTGCGAACAAACTACTTGAGAGTGGTCCATTTTTAGTGACATGGAGTAGTTTTTGAGTTAGTCCGATGTAATTCAAACCTGGACCATATCGGTCATTTACTACAACGTCATATCTCAAAAAACTCGTTCTTCAGAAAACGAGCTTAAAGCTATTAATTTACATACACATCAATTGAAAAATTAAAAAGTATTATCCCCTCACGAGGTGAGTAAACAAGATACGCGTATTTGTATGAATTTTTTACACAAGAACGACATCGAGAATAATTCTGTATTCTTACCACAAAAAATCATTGACTCTTGTTTAAATGAGCGATATAGTCCAGCCCTAGGACATCGTTATGTTAAATAGTCCATATTGTCTGCATACATTTGGGTTACTTTTGGTATAGTCCTAGGACATTATGCAGTATACTTTACATGCGTGTTTGTACATATTTTAGAGCTCGTTGGTACGAAATCAATATTCTCATTTATCATCCTTGATGAGTCAAATATTGGCGCTGTTACTTATGATATTAAAAATGTGTGGGAGGCAGCCTCTGCCAGAGTTGTTTGCTTCGAATTTTATTATATAAAAACCATTGCACTTTTTTTGCGAGTGGTTAACTAGAAATTTTAATTTGTTTTCATTACTAATCTGCTTTTCAAACAATATTTTATTACTTTTTAGTAGAATTTTCATAAGACTTGTATTTATTTTTACCAAAAATTAACCATGACGATAAATTTCTTTACAATTGTTCATAAAAGATACCATCATATTGTAGGCTTCTTTGTCAAAGTCAATATTTTCCCCCCCAAATAAAATGGCCTGAAATGAGTATTTTAAAAATATTGCTTTATGTATTACATACACATAATACTAACCTCACTGGCTCTTATTGCAGCGGGACCAGCAGCTTTTCCTATTACTTCAATCCAATCGCCTTTCGCAGCTCCAACCGAATCAGATAAACTGACTTTAATGTGTTGATCATCGGTAGAGGTGCCATTCAAACTTGTACCAGCTTCGTCTTCTACACATAAAACAATACTTATATTTTGCCCAATATGCGTTCTTAGCATGCTACCATTCACAAGGGTGCGAGGCTCAAACATTCCGGCCATTTTCAAACTATCTTTTAGAAATTTATAAAATTATTTAATGTACAATTTCAAGCAAAACAAATGCTCCAACTCTAGGCGAATTCTTTACAGAATTCAGAGATACATGCTAGTAGATTTCGGAGTGACGCCGCGCCGCCACCGTTTGTTCTTTTATAAAAGCACCCGATGTCGATTATATTGTCTCTAGAGGACGCTGAGCTTATAAATTTTGTTCGAGATAAGGCTGTACATTTGACTTTTTTAGGTTCTTTCAATTCCCTTTTATTACGACTTATTTTCATACATTAACATACAATTAGGCCGCCACAAATAATATGCGCTGTCGCCACAAATAATGTGAGTTGTCGCCAATGATCACTATCACGCGCCTTATTTCTCTTATTAAATTCGCCTAGCGCCAAATTTCAGTTAATTCGCCTTGGTATGGACGCAAGCAAATGGAATACCAGGTGACAGTGTTGGTAGAAACATTAAGAAATAAACAAGGTATAACTGTTAAAACATCTGCTTCGTTACTTGTTATTGTTAGTGTCAAACTCGATATTGAAAAAAAAGAAATATATCATGATCCAGTAATAAGGTCGATGCATGGTCAGCAGATTATGTTTGCTCATTTGCCTTTCATACCATATTCATCACGAAGTTGTCAAAATTTGTATACAGTTTTATGGCGCCTTTGTTATTTTTTATTTGTTAACCTTTTAAACAAGCATTGGTTTTGTACGTGATCAGTTTTGTTCGTGCTGTTTATGACAAAGTCATGATGGTGGGTTTTTATTGTTGTATTTGTTGTAGAGTTGCATAGACCTTATTATTATTGGATCATGGTTTCTACCAGAGTAGGAAAATAATCAAAACGAAACGCATGGTGTATTAATACAGGTGGTCACAGGGTAGACCAGAGATGAAACTTTGAGGTTATGTTTTGGAGCAAATCAGCTTTTTTGTTCAACGAGTTACTGTTAAAAAGAGATAGCAATATAATGTAAGGATGAGGGAAAATAAACTACACAAAATTAAGCATTTTGGAAGTAAGAAATGATGAATTGTATAGCAATTTACTTCTTCTATATATCACGAATAATTCTTATTTTATATTATTTTTAATGTTATATAACTTTTTGCATTTATATTGCTTAAATTAATATTTTTCTGCAACTCTTTTTAGTGAGTCAGAAATTAATAAGAATACAAAACCACAACAAAACATGAAAAATTCTTTGTTTACGAGTTACTGTGCGACAGATACAGCAATAGCATGCTGTTCGTGTCACCTCTGGTATTACTTTGTGAGGTGGTTTCGAAGCTGTAACAACACTGCTTTTAGGTTCGAAGCTGTCAAAAAGTACAAAAGAAAAATTGCATAATGGTTGCATTTTCTGCTCTATGAAGAATTTTGTTTCTTTTCCTTGTCTAATTTACATTTGAAACAAGTGATAAGTGTGCTTTTTAGCAGCGTGGTTGTGTGTTAGTAATACATAATCAAATTTTGACAGACTCGAACCCAAAAAAAATCCGTTAACGCTTCGACACTACCTGTATTATACTATTAGATTTTACGATTTTTTTTCAGTATTGTGCCGGGAGCAAGCACTTAATTTACAAAAATTGTTATTATATATATATATTCACAAATTGATAAGATTGTTACTGTCTAACTTTAATACCATTTTATCAAAACATAGATTTAAGTTTTCTTTATAATACTATTTTTAATTATTCACTTTGTAATGTTTGTTGTTGAAGTCTCAAATAAACTTAACTTAACTTTTCTAAAAGGAAGATTTTTTGAGATTTACCCCCTTATTCTACACAAAATTTAACACTCTTGAATTAAATGAATTTGTGGGCAACTGTGTTGCATTTTACATTGAGTTCTGCAAACAAATAACAAAACGATTTGACTTTAACGATGCAGTGTTTAAACAGCTTTCTTATCTTGACCCGGTAAATATTGTTAAGGTAGGATCACACGATTGCCGCAATGCACCAATTATTGCTCTATTTTATATGTCAATCGTGTGATTTCACAATTTATTGTCCCCTACGTCAATCGAGAACAATATTGTGCTCATTTTCCCCAATCAAATGCAACTCTGTGTCGGCAATCGTGTGAACGGTTGATAGGCAACCATGCGGCAATAAAAAAGTAAAAAATGTACCAATATTTATTGTCTTCTCGTGCGGCAATCAAAGTAGCCAATACGTGACAATTTATTTAATTAGTTTAATTTTTTTTGTGTGCCCATTGTTTTGTGTACCATAAATTTAAATTTATTTGAAGCGTTAATCCTTAAATGCATGAATTTTTTCGCTTTGAAAAAAATACTATTTAGACATAGAATTAATGCAAAAAAATATTTTAATTTTATTTTTAATTTTTTTTAGTTAAATTTATTAAGTGTAAAATACATTTCGTAGATTGTATTTATTTTACAATAATAAGCAGTGAGCGATTAATAATAATTTAGAGGCCAATTGAAAGCCATGATGCAGAATTACATCAATATGAAAAAGAATGTAATTTGCACGTAAAACAAAACAAACTAAAAACTGCCATAACAGCTGTTTGTTGGTGTTGCCGCAAGTTAGAACAATCGTATGACTGGGCTGCGGCAATTACTGCCACAAATTCATTCTTCGCCAATCTGCGGCAATCAAATTTTTATAAAACGGGGCAATCATGTGACTGTAGTATATTTGATTGGGACAATATTATTATTGTGCACCAATTCAGCACAATAAAAATTGGGCCAGATTGGCGTATTTGCGGCAATCGTGTGATCCTACCTTTAAAAAGAAAAAAGTTTCTTCACTAGCGGGTCTAATAACACTCTTTTCAAATTCAATTGATGACAGTGATGTTCAAAATTTAGATGACGAATTTAGAGAGCTCCGCCACATAGAATTTAATAAGTATTTTTCAAATTTAGAAAACGTTACCGTGGAAGACTTTTGGCACATAATATATAATTTAATCTGTCTCCCTTGTTCATCAGCAAACGTTAAACGGATATTTTCAAAGGTAGGAGGGTATTTATTTACAGGGAGGGTATTTTATTTACACGAGATTATTTGTTAGCTATGTAACAAATGTTCGTGCTATAATTTAAAAATCAATACTAACATATTAAAAAATCTGAAACCCTCACAGTTTATGAACTATTTTAAATTATTTATAAAATTTTGACTACTTTTATAAAATTAGTCATGATATAATTTTTTTTCCTGTTGGTTTAAAGTCTGAAGCATATATATATATATATATATATATGATCTCATAAATGTATAATGTATAGTTACACACGTACATATATACATACATATATTACTCATTTTATTATAAGAAACTTGAATTGAAATTTTGGTTTTATGTTTATATTCTAATTTTTATGTGTTTATGTCTATACATGGATATATGCATGGTATGTATAGTAACTTTATTGTAATTAACAAATATGAATTATTTTTTACTAAACATAATAGAAATTAAAAAAAAAATTGAAGATTTTTTTTCTAAATTAAGAATTTTTTTCGACGAATGAACATTTTTCTCTGAAAAAATCTGGCGCCACAGTTTTGTACTGTTTTGTTTGTGAGCACTAAATGTACATTAATTTAAACGTACGCAGTTAGAAAAGAAAATAATGGGAGCAGAATTGAAAAGTTTCAGGAAGAAATGTTTGCAAACGTTTGCTGATTGATTTGCTCATTATACAATGATGAACGAAATGAAACACTTAAAAAATACGTTTGAGCATTTGTTTTGTTATAAATTGTACGATTGTAAAGGGATATTAGAGCAAGCGGATGAGTGAAAAGCCAATAGTTTTGTTTGCGCTCTTTGTCATTTAAAAGGTATTTGCTTTGGTTTTGATCATGTACAAAACGATTGAAACAATTTTAAAAGTTTGTGTTTTCATAGGAAATGTTTGCGAAAAGTTTTATTTGTTTCCCACTTTGGTTTCTACAACATTTTCCTTCTTTTAAAAGGCGTATACATACATACATGTTTAACAAACGAATAGTTTAAAAGTAAAAATACTAAAATTTTAACAATTCCCGTAAAAACACCAATTAAAAATAATTCATTTAATTGAATTTTTATTATTTTGTCCACGTTTTACTTTTTTTATAATATTTTCACAAATTTTATACTTTTTAATTCTTTACTTTTGTTTGTTTACCTTTTGAATCTTTTTTTTATACTAAATTTTACTACAAGAAATTTCTGCAGTAAAAATTCATGGTAGAATAATACAGGTAGTGTCGAAGTGATAACGGATTTTTTTGGGTTTGAGTCTGTCAAAATTTGATTATGTATTACTAACACACACCCACGCTTCTAAAAAAGCACACTTATTACTTGTTTCAAATGTAAATTAGAAAAGGAAAAGAAACAATATTCTTCATAGAACAGAAAATTCAACCATTTTGCCATTTTTCTTTTGTACTTTTTGACAGCTTCGAACCTAAAAGCAGTGTTGTTGTAGCTTCGACACCACCTGTATTATTCAGTCATGTAAAAATTTGTAAATTCTCAGCCATGAACTGTTACTTTACGCTCTCAATTTGTGTTCTCATATACTGTAACTCGAGTAAACAAACACAATTTAATAAAATACAGTAAAGTTCAGTAAAAATTTGTAAAAACTTTTGGGTACTCGAACACACTTATATAATCTTATATATAAAATTAATGAATAATTGTTCGTTCGTATTTTATGCGCTGCCTAACCGCTTGTTTGATCACGATAAAATTTTGTGACATAATCTTAAAAACGCCGGAAAGATTATGGAATCAGGAGGCCGAAATGTTCAAACTGATTTTTTGATATAATGGTATTAATGTTAGACAGTAACAATCTTGTACATTTTTTTAATTAAAATATTTCATTCGCGAATTTTATAAGCTAAATAAGTTACAATGTTATGAGGTTTTACTTAGCGTACTACAAAAATTAAATAAGAATTTCTTGGTTTATTCGACCTTAGTTGTAAATATGGGTTTTTTTATTAATCAGGTTCTACGTCCTGATTAATAAAAACCCATATTAACAACAATTAAATCTAATAATTGAATAAGGAAACTATTAATAATGCCGTCTTGAGGAAAATTTGTCACACAAAAACTCTTACAAACTTTCAAAATGTTATAATGAAATTTGGTAAAACAATCGCTAGTAACATTCTTTTTAACAAAAGATTCCCAGATACTGTTTAGTAAATTTCTTATTGTTTCAAAATTAAACAACTCTAAGGCCCAATAATTGACTACTCATTTAAGTGTCATTTATCTTTAAATGCCACTTAAGTACCAATTCAATTTTTTCAGTACAAAATTATGTGACATTTAAATGAAACTTAAATGACCATTCTTCTGCATTTGAAGTCCATTTAAGTTTTGTGTATGTAACATATGTTTTTGCTTGCGTGTTGGTGTTTCGCGCAACAAAGTAAACAAAAAATTTGCGGCCATTGAAAAATCAACATCTTTTGGAGTGAAATTTGGACTTCTTTTATTAATATTATTCTTTTTTATGTTTTTTTAAATTGTTTTAAACTTTTAAAACATTGCAGCAACCTATCATTGTTGTTATTTTCAGCCTGAAAAAGAATGCACATTAGAAATTTTTCTTTAATTTTGTTCAACAGCTGTTTCTCTCAGAAAATTGAGAGAATTTCGTGAGGCTGCCATATTTTTATCGTAATTAAATAAAAACAATAATTTCACACTGAAAAACTCAAACTGTATTTAAATGCAACTTAAATTTAAGTGGTGGCAATTAGCTAAATGACATTTAAATACGAAGCACAATTATTGGGCCTAAGGCAGCATCAGCTGCATTACTCCTCCGCCTAGTAGAAAAAGGGGAGGACATAGCGCTAGTCCAGGAGCCGTGGACTGTAAATGACGAAATTCTTGGACTTAGCGCCAAAGGCTACAAACTACTGTATGCAAATGAAAAACGCATTAGATCCTGCATTTTAGCGAAAGCAAATCTTGGTATCTTCATTCTTTCTAGCTACAGTGATGAAGATACAGTAACTGCAGCATGGGAGACAGGGGACTCTACTTGCTATATGGCTCATGACCACAGGGACCCACCACCGCCTAACCTGATCCAGAAAGCGGCAAGAGCAGCAAACGCGGAAGGCATCCCTACTATACTGGGCGCTGACGATAACGCACACCACCACATCTGAGGCAGCACATACAACAACACAAGAGTTCAGTGCATTTTTGAGTTCCTTCTAGACAATAACCTAATTCTACTAAATCAGGGCTCAGAACCCTCCATCGTGGTCTCAAACAGGCAGGAGGTACTAGATATTACACTTATCAGTGCGAGACACGGTCATTTAGTTCAGGATTGGAAAGTCTCAGGAGACTCTTCCTTTTCTGATCACCGCTACATAGAATTTTCTGTCAGCAAAGAAAGTAGAAGAACCATGTTCTACCTAAATAGAAGGAAAACGAACTGGGAGGAACATAGTCGTATCCTCGCCAACCTTATTCCGCAACCTCCAATCATAGAGGAAGCAGAGGACATTGACAAGGCCGTAGATAAGCTGACTGATATGTTTGCGCAAGCAACAAGTGCACCTTGCAGACTATCTGCACAACGCCCAAATCGCAAACAACCCTGGTAGTCTGCCTCCATAGCAGTCAACTGGATACTCTACAAGACTTCATTAAACCGTTTCAAGTACCAAGTCAGGAATGGAATAATTCCCGCAGATCTCCAACACAACTTGGACCTAGCAACCCCTTGGCTCATAAATATACATATATCAAGCCTGCTTATCCTGGTCATATATACCGTACCGGTGGACCAAAAGCAAAGGACTTCAGACCAATCAGTCTAACTTCCTTTTTTCTAAAGACACTGGAGAGACTGATAGAAGCTCATGTTAGAACTAGCATTCACAGTACTCTTCTTTCGACCTCTCAGTACGCCTACACCAAAGCCAAATCGACTGAGACTGCTCTACACTCGCTCGTTGAGTACATAGAGAAATCACTCGAGCATAAGAACTATACACCGGTCGCCTTCATGGACATAGAAGGCGCTTTTAACAACGTCGATCACACTGCCATAGTGCAAGCACTAAAGGAACTGGGGTTGACCAATCAATATATCAGATGATCAAAATCATGCTCTTCTGCAGAACAATCACATACACTATGGGGGCGGTTAGCGTCACCAGGCAAGCCCGTAGAGGCACGCCCCATGGTGGAGTGCTATCACCCCTCCTATAGAATGTGGTCATCAATGCTGGAATCGGCGCTCAGGAAGGTCAGTAGGTGGTGCTCACTGAGCGTAAAACCAGCCAAAACGGAACTTTTACTCTTTTTCAGAAGATACAAGATTCCCTCTTTCACTCCACCAAAACTAACTGGTGTGAACATAACCTTCTCCGATAGCGCCAAATACTTAGTGGTTATCCTAGACAGGAAGCTTTCCTGGAAAAACAATCTTCAGGCGAGAGCAGCAAAAGCCCTAACGGATATTTATATATGCATAAAAGCCATAGGCTCTACCTGGGGCATCAGCCCAAAGGGAGTTAGTTGGCTACAGAATCCGCGGTTACAGAACCGATACTTTTCTACGGCGTATCGGTCTGGTGGAAAGCACTGGACGATGTGACCAGTATCTCTCGGATAGAGAGATAGAGGATTTTTCGCAACATGGCAATTATGATAACTGGTGCCTTTAGATCTACGCCGACAAAGGCGCTCTGCGCTATGCTAGGCTGGCTTCCAGTAGACCTGCTGGTAAAAAAGCTGGCAATTTGCACAGCTATTAGACTAAACGTAATTGGCGCATGGTCCCACAGGCCACGGGGCCATGCAAGCATTTTAGGGACCCGCGTAAATATTCCTGGTCTCATTGACTACTGCACTCCGAGACCCTTCTTCGAAAGGAAATTTCAATTCAACTTGTCGGAGGGCCTCCCCCTGCATCTACACAGATGGCTCCAAAAGGGGAACGAGAGTTGGAGGAGGTGAATACATTGAGGAATCTGGAGTCAGAATGTCCTTCAGAATGCCAAACGAATGTAGCGTTCTACAGGCAGAAATATCTGCAATTAAAATAGCAGCAAATTGTCTAAAGTTTTATGGTATAACGAACAGACGTATCCATATTATAACAGATAGTCGATCTGCAATTAGGTCCATTGTAGGCGTGTATTCAACAGCCAACCTAGTTCGGGAAGGTCGCACGATCATTAGTGAGGTAGCGTGTAATTCAATGGTCACCCTTAACTGGGTGAAGGGTCATGGGACCACTTCAGGCAATATCATTGCTGACGATCTGGCAAAGCATTGATATAGTTAGAACAAAACAACTCTTCGGGTTTTCAAGAAAACAACTGCGGTTCCTTGTTGTTACACTCACAGCGCACTGCACCTTTGAAACCCATGCTAAAAGGATGGGTATACCTCACAACAACTATTCCTTCCGCTGTCAGGACAAGGAGGAGGAAGAGAGCATAACTCACCTACTCTGCCCTGCACTGGAGCACAAACGCCTTCGTTTCCTAGGCAAGAGACGCTTTTGTTTTTAATAACCTGAAGCCTTTTTGTATGTGTCCTACCTAGCACACATATTATACAACAATAACTTCTTTTTAAGATTGAGCTTAGACCCTCTATTAAGTATGGGGTAAAGAGTACTTCCGCTCTTTATAGCTTTATCACAAATGTAATTTACATGTTGTTTGAATTTAAGTTTTTTATCTAATTTGATACCAAAATATTTAATATCATCATCATCCGGCAACACTGCCTTGAGTTGTAAACAACGTGTACTTTTGCTCGCGGATAATTAATAAATTTTTCATTTTAAATAAATTATCTTTTTGAATATGAATGGTCAAAAAAGGAGGAAGTTTTGAGGCTGTTGGTGACAACCTAATAATATTTTAATATATGTAGTTCATTTATTTTAAATTTGTTCAAACATTTATAATCGTCACTGTAACTTTATTATATTACATATTACCACTTATTTAGTGAACTCATTAGCTATCAATTGCTCACATATATATATACAATCAATATCTTTGAATTTTAGTATAATTTTGATACTGAGTAAATGAGATTAATTGAATTTACGATATTTGCTGAATACATGGTATGTGCATGTTAATTTAGTTAGTGCATACAATTTATACATACATATGTACATATTTATATATATGTATTTCTTTTTTTTACGCCTACATATTTAAATAATGCTAAGAATTGTTGTTGACATTCTTAAGAATACCGCTATATTTTGTTAAACTTGTTTTACGATTGTAAAATATTGCAGTTTCTTGTCATTTGAATTTGTACTTAAGCGAAAAGATCAAAATAAATAATAGCTTTTATTAAAATTAATAGTTAGCTAGTATTTCTTTCCTTGAACAGGGGCAATTGCTCTAAATACAAGATGTGCAAGATAAACGACGGGCCGAGTACCAGCAGCAGGTTTCATCTGCTGTCCGAAGATGAAGAAGACGAGGTGGTAAAAAAGGAGAAGATTCCACCAATAACAGTGGATGCCAAAGTAAGCTTTTCCAGGGTCCTTGGATTAATCGGTGAGAAGTTTATGTTTAAGAGAATGTCGATTGGTACAAAAATAATTTCAAGAACCATGGCGCTGTACGAGGAGGCTCTGAAAATACTAAATAACAACAACATGCATTTCTACACACATCAGGTAAGAGACTGTAAGATGGTGCTGTTTGGTTTACCCCGACAGACGACAGCAGCTATTATGGAAGAATTTAAAAATACACACAACATTACTCCTGTAAGTGTAAAAGAAATTATTACCAAAAGATCAAACGAAGATGACAGACACACTGTATCTGATCGAATTTGACAAGCAACACGTTTCAAAGCGTGAAATTTTAAAAATCAGATTTTTCTGTAATATTGCTGTCTACTGGAGAAAACCTTTTAAGAGTAATAAAAGTCCTACATAATGTACCAAGTGTTCAATGCACGGTCATGGAGCCAAAAACTGCAACAGGGTCAAGGTATGTACTGCTTGTGCGGGTAATTACGATTAGGCTGATTGTTCACTAAACAAAAGTTCACCTGATGACAGTATAGTGTATAAATGTCATAACTGTACAAATGAAAATTACAGAAATGTAAGCCACGGCAGATGATCCTAAATGTCCGTTTCGTAAAGATTATTTAGAGATTCGACAAAGATTAACTATTATGGTGTGCAAGTGTCGTGTCGTGAAGCTGTTGTGCATTTTTAAATAAATGCCACCTCATGCATGCTGATGTTGTTGTCAGACTGTTGGCGACGCTGGCAGTATGACATTTTGCTCCGGCTGACTCTTGCCGTCTTGGGGTGGTCTCCATGCCAACCAGCCTGTTTACTAATACTTACACGAACTACATAATACAGAAAAATTTAATGCCAGCCTTGCTTACTCTGGAACCCGGAAATATGCCAGGATTGGAGTGGATCTGCAAAAAACATGGTAAAATAAAGAAACAAAAGGGAAAAACGAAGAACCGTCACTGCCAAACACTCACCGTGCCCTGCTCGTCACTTAGGGCTACTTTAAGCTGGTCGATGTTATCCAGCGTCGGCTCACCTCCCGCTCGGAATCCTTACGGACTCCACCTTCGTAACATCATGCCGACATTTAGACGTTACTCCCAAATACATACCCGCTGTGCCTTCTACCGCCTTCCTTAAACCTTAACCTAATATGATGTTGTTATAAAAACTTAACTATGTATTTGTTTTAACAACCTGGTTTCCATCAATTTTTATTGCCATAAAATAGCAAAAAAAACGTCTATCATTTAAATTTATATTATTGAAAATTTAGTTTATATTTTAATGCTTTATTTTATACGAAACAATTTTTAAATAAAACTTATCAAAATTATTACAAAACGATATCTAATTTATTTTGTTGAAATTTATTTTAATAAGTATTTTATTTATAGTTTTCTGCTAAAATTTTCTCCCTTTCCGGTAGTATATGAACTGCCGTGCGTACGTGACGTGCCCTCTGTTCAGGTTGGTCTTTCTTCAAAAAAAATCTTCATATATACATATATAACCTTTCCTCTTCTTTATACAGGCAAACACCTATCTGCTGTAGCATTGTGAAACGAATGACTTTCAATGCCATCGCCATGTCTTTATTTTCTTAACGAAACTATATCAATATAAGAAAGATGCCAGATAGCATATAATCTTCTAATATGCTCTTGACTTCTCTTGTAAAGAGTGCCAGTAGCATCTTCGATTATGAAGGATCTTGGTTCCTTACATGGTTCTATTATACGACCGGGAAACCAACAACCAGTAGGTGCCCTTTTAAACATTACACTATCCCCTTTAGTTACTGGTTTTAAATTCTTTGTCGTTCTATTGTACCTGTTAGCGTATTTCTGAATTTTTAAGTTCAAATTTCATTTGTAATTTTTTGCATCAATGACTTTTGGTTCAAAATTATTGACAATAGAAGGAATGTTTGTCCGCAGTTTGCGCGACATTAAGAGTTCCGCTGGGCTGAGTAGATTTCCTTTAGGTGTTGTCCTATAATGCATTAAAGCTACATAGGGCTCGGACTGACTATCTTGTGATTTTACAATAAATGTTTTATAGTCTGAATAGAACGTTCTGCTAAGCCATTAGACCATGGTAGATATGGGCTTGATGTTTCGTGATCAATCCCCTAATTTTGACAGAATTCACTGAATTCCATAGAATTAAACGGAGGTCCATTGTCCGTAATCAAAGTAAAAGGTATACCGTATCTAGCAAAAATGGAATTGAATTTTAAGATTACCAGCAAACTTTTATATCCTAAATTAAGCATTTCTAGTTCGATTTACTTTGAATAATAATCTACTACAAGAAGTTAAGTTTTTCCTTAAATTCAAACAAATCAGCACCTATTTTAAGCCATGGGATGTCTACTATTTGATGTGGAGCATCTCAGTTTTGGCGTTGGAGATCTGTCAGAAGTGTTTAGTCATTGCTAGAGCATAAATTAAACATACAAAAGAATTATAAAAAAATTACGAATACAAATTTACAAGTACATATGTATATGGCATAGTTAACCAAAACTCTCAATAAATGAAATGCGTCTGTATTGGATAAGATAATATTTCCAGCAAACACAAAACTAAGTATTACAAATGTAATGAATTTTACTTTTAAAAGCAAAATGGAAATGAAGTTTAAAAAAAGTTAATAAAATTAAATATTAAATATGCCTCAGTTTTTACTTTTTATATACTATATGGAATGAAAATGCCAGACGAAGCCAAGCCGCATGACAAAGGTGAAACTGGGCAGTTTTTCTCAACAAACATGGCGACTATCAATTTAAGGTCAACCAACATGGCCAAAGAATGGAAATTGTGGTTTACACAATTTAAGCTATTTTTAAGAGCCTCAAATTTAGAAAGTCCAGCTGATCAACGGAAAGTAGCTTTGCTGCTGATCACATGGGCAGTGAAACCCTTGAAATTTTCAACGCGTTCAACGAGGACGTAGACAAAATAACGTACAATGCACTGGTTGCAAAATTTGAACAGTAACTAACATTGTTATGGAGCGTCATTTGTTCTTCACGTGCAAACAGATGCATAACCAAAGCATTGATGCATATATCACGACTTTACAAAACATGAGCTTAAACTGTGAATTTGGAGTAATACGTGAAGAACTAGTAAGAGACATATTCATCTACAGCTTATCTCCGCAATTGGCAGGGATCCGTGAAAAATTACTAGCTCAGGGTGCGATTTCTTTAAGTAAAGCTATAAGTATCTCAAAAAGTATAACGGCTGCAAGGGAAAATTCAACAAAATTAGTAGAGATTCGGGAAGTTGAACCAGTGATCAATGTTATTAAAAGAAGGAATTTTAAAACTGCCAACAATAACAAGCAGCAAAGAAATTGTTGTCGGTGTGGCCAAATTCATAAAAGTCGGTGTCCCACCGAAAATGTAAATTGCCATGATTGTGGAAAAAGAGGACATTTTGCGAAGATGTGCTTCTTTAAAAGAAAATTTGTCAAACACGTGTATGCCAAGGAAGAAAATGGCGACGATGAGGAAGAAGAAGAGGCAAACTTATTTATTGGAACTCTTTCTAAATCAACAACAACTACGGCAGAGTGAAAAATAGAGGTAAAACTTAACGGTAACAAATTGTTATGTCAAATAGATACGGGTGCTCAGGCTAATATAATGTCATTTAAAACAGCACAATTTTTAAATATTAGACATAGTTTGGAAAAAACAAATATTAATATTTTTACATTCAGTGGTGAAAAAATCCCAGTGTTGGGTACAGTTAACTTAAAAGTTTTCTTTCAAGATAAAAGTTTCATTTTAAAATTTTTTGTTGTGAATCTTGAATGTAAAACTATAATTGGCCTAAAATCTACTGTACAATTAAATTTAATCAAACATAAATTTTATTAGAGTAAATAATATTATTGAAAAATATTCAGATGTCTTTTGTGGAGTTGGTCTCTTATGTAGTAAATGTAGTTTTAAAATGAAGGGAAATGTTGATCCGGTTATAGACCCACCGAGAAAAATTCCTTTTAAATTGTATGAAAAATTGAAAACTGAGTTGAACAGAATGATTGATTTAAATGTCATTAAAAAAGTTAGTGAATCAACGGAGTGGGTAAATTCCACAGTTCTTATCACAGAACCCTGGGAACAGTATTAACATCTCTGCTGTATAATACTATGGGCCAGTTACGTACTACTACGACATCTACCTATATACAGTTTGTCAAACAATTCTTTTCAAAGTTAAAAGTAAATAAAATATTATAGTTAGCTGTTAAATAAAAGGAACAACTTTTTTATGTTTATAGGTTTTGCGTTTATTTCATGTTCTTTATTTTATTTAAAGATATAAGATAACAAAAAAGTAGGAAATTCATATTAAAGTAGGGGACAAAATAAGAAAAAAGAAAACAAACCACCTCTCAAGGGTGTCAAACAATTCTTTTCAAAAATTTCAGTTGATTTTCAGATATATTTGCGTATTACATTCCGTTGTCGTTTTTTACTAATATTTTGTATGCTTACCACGGGCATCAATCACTGCTTGCAATCTGCTTGACATTGAGAATATCAGCCTCGGAATGTCATAAACCATGGGGATTCTTACCCACTCTTCTTTAATAAATCTTATTAGCTCATTTTTATTCTTTGGGCTTCTTTTTGCTACCATTTTTTTCAGAAAACTCCACATGTTCTCGATTGGATTCAGATCCGGACTTTGGGCAGGTGTATCAATTACTTTACTGCAGTTATAAAGTAGCCAAGACCGACATAAATATGACTTATGTTTCGGATCGTTATCCTGGTAGTTTGTATTTAAGTTTTTTAGTGTTTTCTGGGTCAAAAAATCCAAAATTCTGGGAACTTTTTGTTAATTCCCCTCTCAGTATACTTAAGTACACTTCCTTGGTCATAATTTCTTCCAAAATTCTTATTTCTCCAACTCCCTTGCTGGAAATGCAACCCCACACCATAACCGAGAGTTTACCAAATTTTACGGTAGGTATAATATTTTTGTTTTCAAGAGCAGTCAAAGGTTTTCTCCATACCCTGTTTGGTCCATCGTGACTATAGAGCATTATTTTTGTTTCGTCACAAAAAATTACGTTATTCCAATACTCAATTGGATAAGAAATGTGGTTATTAGCAAAGATTAATCGTTTCTCTATATTTTGAGCTGAAAGCAGTGGCTTCTTTCTAGCTATACGAGATGAATATTTATTTTTGTTTAGAAATTTTCTAACGGTTTCATGCGACACTGATATACCAAATTCATTTGTTATGTCCGCTGCTAGCTTTCTTGTGCTTGTTTGTGGGTTTTTTTTCAATATCTCTTATAATTTTACTTTCCACGCGTCGGGTAAGCGTCTTTTTTCTTCCACTTGACTTTTTCAACTCTAATCTTTCCTCCTTCTCGGCACGTTTTACAATGTTATAAACAGTTCTCAATTGCAGTTGAAACATTTCAGACAATTCTTTAGGAGATTTGCCCTTGTAATAATGATAGTAAACTAATTGAATCGTTTTGGAATCCGTCCGTTTGCCAGGCATACCCCTAATCGTGTTTTTATCGCCAAACTTCATAATATCAACAATTTAAATTTTTTGTTTTGTGGTTGTAAGTATGTATACACAAATAATACAAAGCTAACGGTTGTCAATCTGCGACAAGTATTGCCAAGTTCGCAAAAATTGTTACTTATAAAAACGATGTTAGGAATTTGAAAACAATTGTTTGACACCATTTTAATTGATGTTTTTTTAATTTAGTATTTTTCGTAGGTTTTAAATCCACTTCAATCTTTTTTATAGTAAGGTTTAAGATAAACAAATAATTAAACTAAGCATTTTTTTTAAATCCTTATATTTTTTGCCCAAATCTTTAAAAGTACTAAAAGTTTTAAAATATTTTTATTTTGAAAAGAATTGTTTGACAAACGTATATATATATATGTGACTCGCAAAATAGAAAGGGACCTAAGGGTAAAAACCGGTTTTGTTCAGGAGAGCCTTTTTAAAGATTTAAATATGTGTATCTTTGGTGTACCATCAATTTCATAAAACGCGCATATCTCTGGGAGGGAACACTTTTGGGGCATGGGATCGGTCTCATTGTTGTCCACATCAAAAAAATTAAAATTGATTTTTTTTTACCCTTAGGTTTGTTCCAGTCGTTCGTGTATCGTACGAAGCCTGGGCTGATAAGGTGTACCCTGGGCTAAGTTTTGACCGAATCGAATCTATTAATAGTAACCTGTATAGGAATATTTTCAATGCTTTTTGTGTTAATTTTAGGTAATAACTTATGAACTATGTTAGCTTTTACCGCAAAGAGTACTCTTCCGCCATGTGTTAGTCGGTCTTCACGATAAATTTTGTAGCTTCCTAACTGAAGTTTGTGATGTAGTTTTAAAAACGTCTCATTGAGCAAAAGTATATCAACTTTTTTGTCGTTAAGAACGTGCTCGAGCTGTGCAGCCGCTAATCTTATCAATTTGTGTGGGTATATGTATTTAATAGCAATTTTTGTAAATTAAGTGCTTGCTCCTGGCAGAATGCGGGAAAGTGATATAGAAAAGAGAATGGACTTAAAAACTAGATTTAGAGCTAAAAAAATTGGAGAAAAGAAAAAATTATATATAAAATAATAAAATTTGCTTCAGTGGGCACCTCTGATTTGCGAAACATATATTTTTTTTATTACTTCGTTCAAATCTTTTGCTATATGGCATTTACACCAGACCAAAATGTAGTAGATTTCAATGTAATTCTCTATCAAAACATATACAGTCGACTCTCGATAATTTGAAATTCAAGGGACCAGAGAAAAAGTTCAAATAATCGAGATTTCATATTAACGAGAGTTCAAATTATCAAGAGGGAGATACAAAAAAATTCAAATTAACAAGAGATTAATTAAAATTTCAGATTTTTTATTGTGAACTTTCTTATTGTTATATACATATGTTATATACATACAAATGTTTAGGAACATAATTATAACGAGAAAAAGTCAGTAATTTTCTTTTGAGTGAATGACTTCAATCTGTCTTTGTCCAATGAATTTTCAATTGTGATTAGAGCTGAAAAGAAATCTTCACTTGTATCCGTTCTGAGAGCGTAGGAGCGTAATGTAGTCAGACTTGTCATTGCTTCACTTAACGAAACTGGAATTGATGGTTGCTCATCTTCGTCTGCTTCATCTTCCTCATCCAAAGAAGTCAAATTCAACAGTTCAGCGTCGGTTAGGGCACCGTAGACACTGATGTTGTTGTCTACTTGAACATAGTTTTCAAAACTGACCTCTTCAGAGTTAGGCAGAAATTGCCATCCTGGATGAGAGTGCGTAACTTCTGGTGGCTCTGATAATTGGGCTGAAGACATTTGCGTAAACCCGCACTTTCTGAAGCAGTTATAAAGGGTTGTAGAATTGACATTTTTCCAGGCTTTCTCAATCATGATTATAGCTGTTAAAAGTGTTATGACCGCTTTCTCACCCTTTTCAATGCTATCCAACATATTAGAAACAATTTCTCTGCGGTAGAGGGTTTTAAAATTTTGAATAATGCCTTGGTCTAAAGGCTGCAATTTAGATGTTGTGTTGGGCGGAAAATAAATCAATTTCACGTGATCTAGCAGTGGTGGATTATTGTGCACCGTGCAGTTATCCAAAAATAATAAGATTTTGCGTTTTTCTCTTCTCATGTCACTATTTATCGACACCAGCCATTCATTAAACAAATCTGTATTCATCCATGATTTTTTGTTTGACCTGTAAGTTACGGGAAGCGTTTTTATTCCTTTGAAACAGCGTGGCTTAGCTGATTTCCCAATAACAATAGGTTTCAGCTTCTGAGATCCATCCATGTTACATGCCAAAAGTACAGTTATTCGTTCTTTGCTGAGTTTGCCTCCATGACACTTTTCATCTTTGAATGTCAATGTGCGATCAGGAAGACACTTATAAAAAAGCCCAGTTTCGTCTGTGTTGAATATGTTTCTTGGGTCATAGCCGTTCAGAAGTCGACTAAGATTGTGAATCCAATCAGAACAAATCGAGTTATCCACGCTCGCACTCTCCCCGCATATTTTTTTAAATGTGATGGCGTATCGGTTTTTGAAATTTGAAACCCACCCATCACTGGCATTAAATCCGTTAATACCGAGAGACTTTGCAAAAGATTTGGCTTTCTCCTTCAAGATGAAACCACCCACAGGAACATTTTGGTCTCTGCATTGACGAATCCATTCTATCAAGCAATTCTCAAGATGGGGATATTCACCCGGACGTGACCGTTTTCTACCCCCAGTTAAAGTAGATTCGGTGATGCGATTTCTGTTTTTCAAAATCATCGATAATGTTGATGGCAAAATACCGAATTTTTGGGCAACATCTTTCTTTAACTGTCCATTATCTACAGCTTCAATCACAAGTTTTTTCTCCTTAATAGAAAGGCACTTGTTCTTTTTTGAACTCATTTTAATTAAAAACACAAACGTTTGAAAAAATGCTCAAGACTACCAGCTTACTGATAAACAGTATCCGAAACACTGGCTAAACAATTGTAAAACATTTTTTCATTGTAAAAGTCGTAAAAACACAAAAAGATTATGTAACCGTTAGATTTCATAAAAAAGTTAGAATTCGCAAAACCATTTGCACCAAGCACTTAATTCCACAAATGAGCAAAAGCAAAGAAAAGAGATTTTTTTTTATTTTAGTAACTGTCGATGTATGGTGTATGCTAAAAGCGTGGCATAGAAAGTCAAGCAAACGATTTAAATTTGTGTGTGTTTCAAAAAAAGAAACAAAATCACATTAGAAATTCAAATTATAGAGTGTAGAAAAACCAAACTTCAAATTGTAGAACGTTTGCGGACAAGATGTCATTTCTATTGAGCAACGTATATAAACTAAAAAACTAAAATAAATGATTGTTTTATTTATTTTATATTTTGCAAAAAAACACAGCACATTAAAAAAATTCAAATTATTGAGCGTAGAGCCAATAAATTCAAATTATAGCGCGTCGGCGATCAAAATGCCATTCAAATAATTTCAAATTACCGAGGGGACCAAATTACATTAATTTTTTTCAATTTATTGAATGTTTTTCAAGGGACCTGGAAAACAGTTCAAATTATCGCGAGATTCAAATTAACGAATTTCAAATTATCAAGAGTCGACTGTACCGCTTACACCGGGTTATTCGTGACGTTTTCAAGATTTCGTTTCCATGCCAAAAACAGTTGATTGCAATTTTCGTTTTCAAATGCCAACCTCCATACAAAAGTTATCATTCAAACGAGAAACAGCTGCCGAGCACACCCATCAATGAAATGTTATTGAACAGCGTAGCATTTTTCAGTACGAATAACCATAGTTGCATCACTAAGTACTACGAAATTTTTAGTAGATTTTTCCAAAATCTATTGACGAAGCAGATTTTGTTTTGTATGAGGAATCTAGTCAAAACCAACAAGTTTGCTCGAAATCTCGTAAGTACTAGATTTTGGTCTGATGTAAATACCATATTAATGCATAGTCTAAGAGTTTTTTTCTAAAAAATTTCATATTCTTTCATAACTGTCGGAGATATAGGGAACCCAGTCGATACAGCATATAAAAGTAACGGTCTAATACTTAATTTATATATTACCAATTTTGTTTTCTCCGGGAAATACCTACTGTTAAACATTCTTCCAGATACAGTCTGAATTCCTCGAGCTCTATTAAGGTCTGTTCTAGCATGAGGACTAAATTTTAAAAGTTTGGAAAAATTTCCTCCTAAATACCTTATATTATAACAAAAGGAATATTTTGTCAATATAGATTTAAACTAAGTTGCTTGCTTTCTGGAACAAAAAAGTATTTGCACTTTCCAGAAGCATTTCTCAAACAAATATTACTTTTGCTGAATTAATTCTTATACTCCATTACTTATAAAAATTATTGACTTCATTTAAATACAAAGAAATTGATATGAGAGCATTTTTCGGAGAAATACCGTGAACATAAAGAAGATAATCATCGTATAAATAGTAACTAAATAATCAAAATCAATTAGGGGAAGATTTTTTATGATAAAATTAGAAACTCCATCCAAGCCGAAAGATTTCTTGTTATATAAAAATGTGACAACTAACAGTAGTTCATCAGCATAAGTTATCAAATTTAAACTTTGAATTTGGTATGGACGATAAATTGAGTAGAATTGTGTTTACAATAGCTGATACATCCCGATTTGTGTTAATTTTTTATATTATCGGTAATTTCAATGGCGTTTACTATTTCTTTTGAATGAGTATTATTTCGATGAATTCCTAAACTATTTTTTATATTTTTTTACGCTGTTGGCCCAGGTTTGATATTTGCGAGACGATTTTTGAAAATTTCAGCCTGTTCAATTTGAACTTGTTCTGTTTTGATAATTTTAATCAACTGAGTTTGTTTTGAAAGAAGAATGTAATTTGGCTGTGTTCTATCTAAAGGTCCTTCTAAAAAATTTCCTTAAATCTTATTGCCAAGCGTACTTTAATTGCTATATGTAAGTTTTTAATTTTATCCGAAATTATAACGTGCTTATTTTTTTAAAATGATTTTCAGTAAATTGATTCACTGTGGAACTGAACTTTTTGACAAAATTATCAATTTGTAAATTCGATAAGTTTACAGTCAAAAGAGGGAAAAATCAAATTGATTTCTGATGCAACTTCATTTCTAAAAGCGTTCCTGTTTGTGTTATTAATGACGTATAAACACGTGGCTGTCTTAAAACAAATTCAAAATTTATAAATTTTAATTGATAATTAAAGGTTAGAAAAAGAAAGAGACCAAAGTGTCAACCAAATTTTAACTCACTAAAAAATGAATCTAGAAATGAATTTCCATTAGGAAATGAAGGCTATTTATCCGGAATTTTTTGAAAATCTGAACAAAAATCCGTTAACCAATTGTATAACGCAATGTCATTAATGTTGTTTACGATATCCCCCAAGAAACATTGGTTTGCTTTACTAACAGATAAACCATCATAAATAGCATTATAATCATAGATACAAGGTAAGTATAAAGATCCAAAGAAAATTTTCTTTGGTAATCCATCCATTGACAAAAATACTTCAACAAACAAATTTGGAAAAGATATTGCACCAATACAAACACCATTATAAGAAAAACTTTCCTTCAATGCAATAGCAACTGAGCTTTCGTTCCTTATAAAATACTAGTTTTCCAAAAACTATTTTCTGACTCAGACTGATCTCTGTCTGAAAAGTCCTATAACTTACACATTGGACGCATTCATAAGACGTAGCTATTGAGCTCAACTGTTGTGGATCTGTTGCCAACTGATGAGCCCAACATTTACGTCTTAGAAACAGCTTAATGAATAATCAGAAAATGAACAGCTGATTAATGTAAACAATTGAAAATAAATAAAAGTGCTGCAAAAGAAATAATATAAATTTACTAAATTAATTAGTTTGGCTAATATTAAAAGGTATGGACAACACAGAATTTGTAATGGAGCTTGTCTTGACAAGAATTTTCCATATTTATTTTAAAATCTGTAACACAAATTAAATATTCACAATAAAACACTGAAATTAAGTAATAAACCTGCGCCGATAGTATTTATATTTTAACGCTGAGCCGCCACCGTGTTCAAGAAATCTTTAAACCTTATATTGAAATATAACGAGGAAGTAGTCAAATATAACAAACAAAAATGCAGCGATGATTAAGCATAGTTCAATCAACCGTGTGTGCAAACTTGGTAGCATTGAAATTCATAATAATACTAATAATTAAACAAAAAATATAAAAAGAACAAATTTCTCGTATATACCTGGAAAAAAATATAGCGCAATATGGCTGCATTTTACCATGGATGGTACTGACCGTGGCAAATTTATGACACTTAGATTGTTTTTAAAAATAAGTTTTTCTAGAAATTTTTATACGAAAACAACCAAATCTTACTAAAGTTACAAGAATTTTTATAAATTTGTGTATGCAAATTTCATTCTTCTATAAAATAGAAAATATGAATTTTAATAATCCAAATTAAACAAAAGATGTGATTCGTAAATATGCATTGTTTTCGGCGAATTTAGACAAACGACATAAAACATGTATTTATGTACATGGAAATCATAGCCCCAGTAATTACTATAGAATAAAATTTCTAATAATACTACTAAAGTTCTCGTTACAATTAGCTTTTTGTAGCATGTATTTAAAATCAAATAGGTAGATTAATTGTTTTATGATTATCGGAAATATGCAGAACCAGTATTTGATTGGAGAACTGAAAAATTTAATTTTAGATACAATATACATAAATGTTTGGTTTTGTGTGGGCTAAGCGGGCTTAGATGGCCGCGATTCGTTGGTTTGGTGTCATACCATACGCACTTTAATGTGAACCAAATGAACGATTTTGCCATTATTAAAGATTCATTTAAAATCATGTACAAACTTAAGGGAACATTTGAAGTACGTTGTATAAGTTCACACTCTTTTACATTATTTAATTAATATTTTATTTTAATCTAAATTTTCTTCGGTCGTGTGTTTGATTGATGTCAGCAAAATTGCTAATAAATAGTAGTTCCTTTCCGTTCTACCAACAATCAATCCTAAAACTCAATGGATTTTACCGCCATCATCACTTTTATTTAACTCAATAGTATGTAAATTGACAGATAGTTTAAAAGAATAAACTAGTATTCAATCGCTCATCTACCCAATGTTAACTTACACCCTTGGCCATAGTGCAGCAGTGAAAATAACTTTTAGAATATAATCAAATTCATTATCCTTTACCATTTCGTATAAAGTGCGCTTAAGATTGTTTTCGTAGCTGAGAAATACAAGCCGGAAAAATCAAGGCTTGTTAATTAATCTACACAAACCCGTTATCTTTTTTTAAACAAAATACGAAACAAGTCACATTAATTTATTTTTATTAAATTCGGAATTAAAAATATACAATCAAATGTAAACTTTGCCATACCATAAAAAATCACCGGAGCATTTAAGGATACCGACAAAGATTATGCAATCAGTTCAATGTTATAAAGATCGATTGAACTAACTGAACGACATAGTTCAAATTTAAGGATTGAACTAAAATGATCGATCACTAAAAGGAACTAAGATGGCACAAGTCTACTTTGATGTATTGTACCCTTATTGAATGATGTATTTAATACATTCTGGGGTTACATCGTTGTTAATTTTTTTTAATTCTTTGCATATTGAAAATAATCCGCTCGATCTCTCCACCCAATCTAAATATGAAAGGTCCTTGACGTTATATAAAATTTCAAATTGTTGGTATTGTATAATTAATGCCTCTATCATCTCCTATGGATATTGGTCGTATGTGGGGTAAGGGGCAAACTCTCCAGCCCATTATATTGAAACCTGTTTGATTAACTAGGACTAGAAAGGGAGTACTTTCAAATGTATTTTAAAGCATAGGTGCCTTACCTAAATCTATTTAACTGAACTCAAAACGTAAAGAGAATTAAATTGATAAGAAAACAGTTAAGGCCCTCTTATAAATTATACATCTGACAGATCTGCATTTGATGTATTATTATTTCTAAAATTTTGTTCATTTGGATTTTATCAAGGCGAATTCATAACAGGTGAACTTAATACTACAACAAATACAAAATTACAAAAACCACAAGCATTTGTTTTTGTAAAATCAAAGTACATTGTCAAAAATATTTGACTGAGGCGAAAAAATAATTTATTGAAAATTATTATTACTTCAAAAAGTTTTGTTTTTTAAGGGTTGTTTTTTAAATCCTTTAAAATATTTAACAAATATTATTTTCTTGAAGAAATCTGTTGTGTGGAAATGTTTTAAAGATCCGCTGATCAATTATTGGCACCTGCCATCCAACGTCGTCGTCAATCGGTGATTGTCTCACCACCCACCCAAAAAAATTCCGCGAATGTAAGTACACATTGAAATTCCATTGAGGAACAAAGTGTTAATTCTTTGACGGCCTGTGCTGTGGATGTTGAATCGGAAATTAGTTTTATTTTGCGCTGTAATTTAATTTAAGAAATATCATATGATTGAAACCTATTGTTAATAAATCTTCTTGCTTCTTCAGAATTTGGTTCATCAACTGCAGCTGCTTCAGATGTGATATGAACCGGAACTTGGCCTGGCGCACTCCGGTGCGCCTAGATTTAGTTTTATATGCTTTAATCTTTTTATCTTTTTATTTAAATTTTCGTTTAATTTTTTTTTTCACAACTAAATTTTTAATATTTTGTAAATTTTCAACTTGAATGTAAGCAAAAAATAAATTTTGACATTCAACTATAATTCACTTTGAATAAAACTAAAAAAAGTTATCAGCTGCGCTATCAAGTCCACCTACTCAACCGGTATATAATACTAAATAGATATACATATGTACATACATATTAATCCGAAAAATAAGAGAAAATTGGAATCATCAATATATTTGAAGTTTAAGAGATTCTGGCAAGAGAATGTGCTTATTTATTTCGTTTTATATATGTATGTACATATACAGTGTTATGCGCTGTTGGGGTAAACGCAAAGATTGTAACAATTTAAAATATAAAATTCTTAAGTGAATCGGGAAACGAAAACGTAAATATGCCTCCTAAACGTTTTCCCCTAAGAAGATCAAGAAGTGCAGTACGTAGAAAAAGATTAGTTCGCGCTTCTCAAACAAGCGAGGATCGACAGACGAACAAATATGAATCTATAAAAAAATATTTTACTGTTGTAGAAACCATTCAATGTCCCCAGAAGAAATATTTTTAATGACTTTGCGATGATATACAACTGTATGCATGAAGAGAACGAGTGGTGATTTATGTTGCATTTCAAACTGTTCTGCGTTAAAAGTTATATAGTCTTAAACAATAAAAATATATATGAAGACAATTTTTTTTAATTTCTGTTTTGAACGACATAACTCAAACTGACATCGATCGAGTTTACAGTTGCTATCAATATACATATGTATGTCATAAAGATTTCTCGAATATCCTTGGAAATTCTTGGTACTGTTTATAGAACTATCCGGAATGTTTCATTTCACTTTTGATTAAACTGTATTTAAACATTGCTGTATTTTCATGTCCGCTAAATTTGTATCTGCATTTGAATTTTGTAACGATATATTTGTACTTTAATTTTATCTCAATGTACATACTACATTTGTCTATTTCATTAAAATTTTTTAAGCACAGACAATGCATTTCTCTTATTTTGTTATATTTTAAAGCCTTTTTATCAGCTGATTAAAAATATTACCATGTATACTGAAAATACCTGTTCGAGTACTTTTACAGTAAAATGCAGTAAATGAGTAATTAGTGAGTAAACTGAAAAATTTACAAATCAATATAGTTTTGAAATATATTTACACTTTGGACTACTCAACTCTTTTTCTTGTTGGTACTCGATGCAATATTTATTATAACACGAATATTTTAAGAAAGTATTAACAAATTATTTTCTATAATCGTTTCCATGTGTTTATTTTCATTTTATTTGATTTTCCTAATTTGTGTCTGATTAAATTTATTCAAAACTATGTGAATATTTGTTTTTGCTATTGACTACCTTAAAAGCAAGTGCAGTAGTAAGTAGCCATATACTTAGCATTTTCACAACTCCAAGGAAATAACAAAATAAGAACGAAAATAACTGAATGGTTTCTACAACATTTTTTTTTTTCAAAAGACATGTACATATTTACATGTTCAACGAATGAATAGTTTGAAAATAATTTAATTTAATTTTTCTTATTTTGTTTCAGTTTTTCTTTTTTTTAAATAATTTTTTCACAAATTGTATACTTTTTAATTTCGTAGTTTTGTTTGTTTACCTTTTGAATCATATGTTTTTCTGTTTTACAAAATTTTACTACAATAAATTTCTGCAGTAAAAATTTGTAAATTCTCAGCCATGAACTGTCAGTTTACGCTCTCAATTTGTGTTCCATTTACTGTAACTCGAGTAAACGAACGCAATTTAGTAAAATGCAGTAAAGTTCAGTAAAGCTATAAACACATTCGGCACAGCAGGATACCGACTACAACCTGTCAAAAATAGAATACATGTGTGTACATATATGAAAATGATTATTTTCACGACTGCACGGCTACACGACTGCAGCAACTGCAGGTTGTTGTCCATGCTACATTTCGCGTGTAGTCAAATTAAACTAATTTCTATTTTTGTTGGCTACAAAATCAAAACAGTGTTGACAATATAAGAAAATATGTAAAGCAAATTAGTGATTGGAAATGTTTTTTATTGTAAAATAAAAAAGAAAATTACAAAATTTAAATATTATAAAATATATGCATCAAGAATTTTTAAATAAATAAATTTATTTGTTTTATTGTTATATAGAATATTGACTTGAGTCAAAAATACCACCATTGTTAAAGATTAAAAAAATCACTGGGTAATAGCCCTTTTTAGATAAAAGTTTTAGTGTAAATTTTTCGGCGCTCTCTCTTGATTCGGCAGTTACGGGATTCAAAACTTTAATATATTATTGATCATAAGTCGTAAAATATAGAACGAATATAAACGATATAGGTATCATTTCAAAATGCTCTAAATACCTCATTTAACTCTTAAAATCATCATGAAAGTACCATAACTTAAGTATTTCATCGGTGACTGCTTTCAAGTATACACCAAATAAAAGCATGGAAAGTTCTCTGTAAAACTATGTACATGCATATATACCTTGTATTGACTAGTAAAGAGTCAGATAAAAAAATCTTGAATTTTTTTCGGTTTATGTCAAAGCGGATCCATACAAAGTGATGTCAGTGGCGAATTCAGTTAGCCGTATGCAATTCGCTTTGCCGCATATATGTTAAACTTCATATAAAAAATGTAAACAACAACCACCTGGTTGTCAATTCGCCTTGGTTAAGTCTCGTTTATATGCCAATCGCCGATCATTCTCAAAGTTTCAGCATTAAAAGGTACTTAAATTTTCATTACAAAATGAATAGTATTGTTTGTCGGCCACGCATAAACGCACAAAAGTTGAAAACTATTCACCCTATATTACTGCACATTTATTTCTTTTATTTTTTACCTACTTCAGCATATTATACATCAAATGAAAGATTAATGTCTTTGGTTTTAGAATACATACACAAAGTATGTACTGTATACATGATTTTTCTCGATATTTCAGATAAAATGAAAAAAGTCGGGCATAAAATTTTTCCTTCACAAAATATACCTATTTTGGATCCAAAGAGGTTACTACACCAATGGAAAGGTATTTTTATAAGCTTTAATTTAATATATTTGTAGTTCGTTGCTCGCTATAGTTAAGAAGATATATCCGATTAAATTTTCAACTTTGCAGGCCCGCCCACCCCAAACTAGGCGTGACCGACAAACAGTTTTCTTAGGCTCTTCTTTAAGAGATTTTTTGAGAGTTGGACATAAAAAGAATTTGCCCTATGAAAATAAGCGAACTATAAAAAGGTAAAAGCGCTAAATATGCACCACTGTAATATACATAAATGAACTATTGCAACAGCTGTTTTTATTTTAATAGTTTTGATTGATTGAAGTTGGTAAGTGTTTTATTCTTTTATATTTATTATTTTCAATGTTTCTATGGACGTTTTTGTTTTATTTTAGGTAAAAATGGACTTGGATGAAATTTTAATTTTCCTCAGCCATTATTTAAACAACACAAGCACGAAAAAAATTTTAGTATATATTTATTAAAACGTCAAATTTCAGGATCAGCTGTTTACTATGTAGCTGTCATTTCCAAAATAATTAAGTATCTAGCTACAGGGCGACATTTGTAGCCAGTACCATTTGTAGCCGTGTAGCCTGCTTTCGTGGATGTGTTTATAGCTTTAGAAAGAAAAATATTGTATTTTTCTGGGATGATCGGTAGTGGTAGTTTAAGCGTCAAATCTTGTGCTTTTAAAGTCGTTTTAAATGTTTATTGGCATATAGATTCACTGATTTAAGCCTAAATAAAATTCGAAAATATTTATTTATGGTTACATCTGCTATTCATAAAAGAATTTGCCAAAACTTTACTTAAATTTAGATAAAACTCGTGAAATGTTTTACAATTACTTTATATTTGATATACATATACACAACTTTTCTACACAGAAATTATGTACATATTTATTTGACATCAATGGCATTTTTATAAAATATATATTCAAAGTTACAACGAAGCAGTCTCCATATACTTTTCAAATGAACGCGTTATAATTGAATGATCAGGACCAAGTTGAGTATCTGCCATAACGGCTAAACGATATTTATCACCAAAACGATGAATATTTAATGACAGACCTGAAAATAAAAAATATATATACATATATTAGTATGTAGCGTTGCCACTTTCTGTATTATAGTACAAAAACTGTACTATTTAAAAATATTTGTATTATTTTTGAACAATGAAATTTTTTGCCAATTTTGTACTATTATACTAATTACAGAAAAATAACAAAAATTAAAACAGCAAATCCACCGCAGCATATTTATAATTCCTTTCATATTCTCTTGGTATTTTGACTAATTTTAATTTTGAACCTTTTAGTGAAATGAAATGATAAAAAATAATTCTTACTTTTTATTTTAGTACAAAAATCTGTTGATATTTTGACGATACAAAAACAGTGACCACTGAAATACATATATATGTATGTATTTATGAATTAGATATATGTACTTAGATAGTATGTATATTTTCCCTTACAAATGGATTTTATGCTTTATTAATAGTTAAGTGGTATATATGTACATAATTATGTACGTATATATGTACATAAATGTCTACATTTATGTTTAAATTTTAAAGTATAAATATGTATAAATAATGCTCTACTTATGATTTTTAAATAAAAACAATTGGGGTATTCAAATGGTGGTCATAAAATTATATGTTTTAAAATGATAAAATGAAAAAATATGACGAGGAAAAACAAGCAGTATGTAATTTCTCGCACACTCTCAAATTTCTAATGTTTGGATATGACAAAAGAATAAATATATCTCAAAAAGTCTTATTATTTTATGACTTTTTTTGTTTGAAGCACAACAAATTTTTTTTTAATATTAAGACACTATGATAATATGACCTAACAGGGCACCGTTTGAAGCCTCCAAATTTGTTTTGATGAAAATAAAAAACCTTTTGTCGAAATTTTTTGCGTAATATTTCATTTGCTTTTGTACTATTTTTGTCAAACTTCAGTACAATTTTAACATTCTGCGGTGGCAACGCTGAATTATGTTGAGAATAAATTAAAAATGAGAATAAATATTTGACAGATTTTAAAATAACGTTACGTGACATTTGTATAGCAGTGATGTCTTGCTGGCATGTTAAAAAGTCTGTGATTTTATTCGGTCTTTATTTATGGTCCTCTTCTAATATCTGTCGACAAAGCAACTTAAGTGAATTTTTAAAAAATTTTCGGGAGCGTGAAAACTGTTTTGTTTGCCTTTAGGGAATTTTGTAAATTTTGTTGTATATCAGTGGTGACCACAACTAAAACTGTGGTTGTATTGATTCTTATTAGTATTAGTGAGTTAACAAAGCTACCCACCGAACATATACAATAAAATATATTTTTTTTAAATAGCTTAAATTGCAGAAAGTCATTGCTCACAGGAAAAAGTAAAAACAAGATTCAATTAAGAAAATTTAAGATTCAAGGATAATTGAACATATTTTTTGATTTTTTCAATTAAATCATTAAAACTTAATTTATATGTTTAAATATATCAATTAATTTTCTTAAAACAATGTCACATACTCAGAAAAATTTTTATATTAAAAGAAGATAAATTATATTGAAATGATACACGTGTGCTTGCTGGATATTTATGCATTCGTCGCTGTCTCATCGACGACTAAATGAGAGAGGATAAAGGACCCGTTAGCCGAGCGTTGCTGTAGCCGCACCGTAGCGTACCGTACTGTTAACACGTTGGTCCACTTATAGAACATTTATGATGGGTTTTAAAATTTTTTAATTGGTGACTTGTGCAGAAAAAGTACCTAAGATATTTAAATGATATCATGATATACATACATACACAAAATAAAGTTCTGATATCATTTAAATATCTTAGGTACTTTTTCTGCACAAGTCACCAATTAAAAAAAAATTTTTTTAATACCCATCACTGTGTTGTAAACAGCTGTTCCTTTTTCCTGACAATAAAACAGTCGTAAAGCAGCTCTGGGCGAGTAAACAACACGCGTCGTTGGCAATTATTTTTTAAGTGCAACCAGGCCACTGTTAGTTTATTGGCCTTCGAGAGTTTTGCGTCTCACTCTCGCACGTGTTAATGGTCTACTTCGACTAACTGTATCGCGCTACGGTTCTTTGTGGAATTTTCATTACAGCATGCAATCGTTTTTAACTATACTGGTGGAGACCATAAAAAACTCTAGGAGTGGATCTTAGGAATTCCACTTTCTATACGAAGGTATAGGTCGCTTGGCAGTTCCTAAGGAAAGCACCTATTCGTGGGATACCCTGGCAATTTGCATACTGCTATGCCATTTTTTATTTTTCAAATCAATCAATCAATCTGACAATAAAACAAACAATAGAAAACAAACGTACGTTTTTAAATGTTCTATAAGTGGACCAACGTACTACAGTACGGCACGCTACGGTACGGCTACAGCAACGCTCGGCTAACGGGACCTTTAAGAATACGTGTAAGTATTCTCTGCACAATTGTGCTATGAAACGGTCACCACTCTTTTATATCAAGAAATATTTTGTTGAATCTATGTGCATACATAGGTCGTATGAACCAAGACGTATTTAACCAGGCGACAGCATTACAGCAGGTGACTATTCGTTGCGAATGTCAAAATACATATTTTTTACTTTTTTTCTGTATCTGTTTTCTTTGTTTTATGGTTTAGGTTTTTGACATACGCAATGAAACTACACAAACAAAAATGTCTGTTGTTCTTGTATTATTGTAATTGTTTTCCTAATGCTGTCACCTAGTTAAATACACCTTGGTATGAACACAGTTTGTTTTGTTCAATTATAAAAAAATTGTTATATAATTTCATTATATTTCAAACTAAATTGGTTGTTAGTAGTTTTTAATCCAAAGTGATTATTATTTTGGCTAAAGTTCGCAACATTTTTGTAGAAAGAATCGGATATAAGCAGTGATGCCAGTTTAAACTTTTCGAGGCTAGATTTAGCCTCTTTCCTTCTAATTTAACCTCGAAATTTACGTTTTAGATTCGTGGTGGAAAGTGAAATTAGACGCCAAAACATTAACCAAACAGATTGAATTCTTCGCAACGTAGATTTATTCCTAAATAAATTGATTTCAATTGTTGAAAATGATTATAGAAAGATTCCCGAAATCTCAAGACATCTCAAATACATTTAAAATGTTTATTGCTCTAAGATATAAACACAATCGTGTATGGATGGATCCACATCGCAGAACCCACTTATAAAGTATATTAACGCAGTTAAGTAGTCTAATTGAATATTAGCTTTATAAGGATAGAAATAAATACTGCACAAGATTTATTTCGAAGCTATTCCCCGGATCCAAAAAATTCTGGAAACCAACAAAAGCTGTAAAGGGAAAGAGCTAGGATTTTTTCGGATTGCGATAGAAAAACCTAATGGAATTTTTGATGCATTTGGTAACTCGCACACTATTGCTGTCAATAACCAATCGCCTTTATATACTCGTACATTTGAATAGAATTTTGTGAATTGTCTAGATGAAGATGCTTCTATTGGTAATAATAATATTGAACGTACAGATGCCACTGAGATTAAGGCATTTATTATGATATTAAAAAATAATAAATAATAAAATACATACATATGTATGTATGTATATGCTACATTGCTTTAACGGAGTTGAAAGTAAAATATTTAACTGTTGCGTAATTAATGACTTCTTTCCCCATAGGCAAAGACAAATTTTTAGATCCCTTTTTCTTTTTTTTTTTTTTTTTTTGTTAGCCAATCGATTTTCTTCATTCTTTTGCCAAATGGTAAACATTGTTGAGCTTTAGTGACCCGACTATATATTATTTAAATGTATTCATTATTAAAGGAATAAAAGGCTAATAAAGTTGACACCACACCAAATGCTGAAAATCCACACGTACACGCATTCACTTATGTAAGTATTGGTTTAAGCAAAGCGATGAGAGTGTTTAAGAGTACCTACATATGTACATATGTAGTATGTAGTATATGAGTAATAAGATTTTTTTATAAATGTGCGTTTTTGTATGCAATTTTATTTGGTTTATTGTTTTTTCCGTGGGGAAGGGAATAAGTAATTAGGTAGTTTTATCTATTTAAATGAATGCATACGTTTAATCTGGCGGTCGAATTTCGACCACTGCGTACTCTACTTATTTTAAAAAATCTAAAGCAATACCGATTCATTAAAAAGAGAAAAAATCCCAAATTATTCGCAATGTCGTTGAAAAAATAATTCATAAAAGATTAGTAGATTTTGCAGACGAAATTAAAATTATTAACCACCAACAGTTTGGATTCTGTGAAGAATACTCTACCGTACACCAAATAAAGCGAGTTATGAATTTTATCGAAAATAACCAAGATTGGCAGCCGATGCCGTAATTAATACTGATACCGATTAAATGCCATTTAAATTGATTACCGGTACCAATGTCGATACGATAATTGATCTCGCTTGCAAGATACTAGTATGATACCGGTATCACCGTTTCGTTATAAAAAATCTTATAATACAGCAACAACTAAGAAAGTTAAATAAAATGTTCAGAGCAGTATTCTTTGCTATTGTGATGGTGTATCTCAGCCTGAGTCGAATGCTAACAATTACTAAGGACTACGAGATGAGATTAGAAGTGCTGGCGCTTGTTTCAGTGGCTGAAAAGCGACCCGAAATGCTTAAAAATTTTGTATTAAATATTTTTTCAACTTTTTATTCTTAAAACAATCCGATATTTCGCAAGCGAATGAAGACAACTATAAAAATATTAAATGGTACTTCCAAATCTAACGTAAAACACTATATAAATCAAAAATAAACATATTTTGACCAACAAAATAGATCAAAATGCAAGGAGATGCAAGGAGCAAAAAATAATCACCTGAGCTCTCAAGACCTCCTGTTATGAATTCGCTTGGGGTGATTCTGAAAGCACAGCTTACTATTTCGCCATTGGTGCTATAATAGCTTTCACAAATTTTTTCATTTTGTGTTTTCTGGTATTTTTAAATTACTTTTTGTCTACAGAGAACAATATATTTCATTAAGGAAACAAATTGGCCACACGGGGATTGCGATGAAAGTTGTTAAAATACATTTTAAATAAATTTTCTTTTAATTATTAAATTTATATTAATCGAGATTGCCTCGATATCTTTTTTCAAAGATTTAAAAAACTTTTGTTTGTTGAGGGTTTTTAGCTAGTCTATATACATGCATTTCATTGGTGCTAAAGCCAAATCATCAGTAGACCTTAAACCTATATATCTTTTTGAAAAAAGATATCGAAGCAATCTCGATTAATATAAATTTAATAATTACCTAGTTAAGATTTTATTTTCCGTTTTGCCTTATTAAATACTTTCATTGTCACTAGAGTTTTTTTCCCGCACTTTTTTATTTCCCGGGAAAGCGGAAAATTTTTTTAAGTTTCCCGGGATCCCGCTCCTCGAAATAATAAATAATAAATTTGCTAGGCATTAACAAAAATTGTATTAGAAAGTTTGAAATACAGTATCATACACAGTCGTACGATTCATTCACTGGAAAATCTGACAGAATTCTGTCCCACTTTTAAAAATTGTACTGAATTTGCCACACTATCGCACAAAAAAGATGCAAACAAATACATACATGTGTATTTTTCACACAAGTACTCTTGGATTTTATTGATTTTTTTCGCCTAATAGTTGCAAATTTATAAAATAAATAGTTTAAGTTTAATTTTGCTTTCGTTGCAACTTAATTTCCTAAAAAGATCGCAAGAAATCTATCATTTTATGGAAATTTTCATAATTATATGCAAGTCGGACAGACTTGTCAAAAAATCTGCATCACAAGTGCATTTTATGGCCACACTTTTTGAACACACACGACTTTTTTGGCAAATCGCATGACCAATTAGGATAGTGTATCAGGGCCTTTACTAACATATACCTTATGTTTTAATAATACATTAATATGTTAATTTAAATTGGGTATTACCACAGGAACTTTATTTTCTATAACTTTTAGTTTTTAAATTCCTTAAAGGTTATTTCCAACATTGTTATTTTGTTATATGAGGTAAAAGTAAACTTACAAATATAGGTGAACATAAACATAACAATTCAGTTAATAAAAATAAACATAAAATAATATAGAAAAAAAAGGTACTCGAGGTTTGAATTCCAAAACAAAAATATTAAATTTAAAAAATAAGAAAATACTTTAATAATATAATTCATATTTTTTGGCTTAGGAAATAATTCTTTAAAACGCATAAAGCGTTTATAGACTCGTCAGAAAACTTATTTCTAATTTTATTAACAAATTGCCCTGCTACCGAAAACGACCGCTCCCTTTTTGCAGTTAAGTTGCTAATTTTTTTTATATTATTTCCCGGGATCCCGCTTGAAAAATCTCGGGAAAGCGGGAAATTTTTAGATTGAAATTCCCGGGAAATGCCGAGGCGAGAATTCCCGGGAAAAAACACTAATTGTCACCCAAAGGGCGTCTAATTGTATAAAGGTTGTAAAGAAAATAAAATAGATTCATATCGAATATAATAATTTGTTTGTTGGGATTTTTGAATAAGTTTCAAAGCCTACTATGCTTATACTATTGTAATTTTTATAATTCTCATTGAGTTCTTAAAAGTTTTTGTATAAGTAAAGAGGTTTGAAACACTTAAAAATTAGGTTTAAGGTCTACTGATGATTTGGCTTTAGACCCAATGAAATGCATGTATATAGACTAGCTAAAAACCCTCAACAAACAAAAGTTTTTTAAATCTTTAAATTTTCTATTTTTGACTTTTTGTGATAGCAAGTCGGTGTTTATTGTAATATTCGCTGCGTATTATAGGAATGCATCTTTCAAATGTTTGCAAAATTTCTGTTATTTCTATTTTCTACAGAATAGTCCGCAACAGAACAGAACGAAAAAGTAATAACAAACCACACATTCAGTTTTTCAATCGAACAGAAACAAAACAGCTGATCCGTAATAGAACAGAACGTACAAACTAATTCTGCCTTAAACTGAAAAATTTACTCTTATTAAAAGCTGTTACCCAAAAAAGTACGTGAACGGAAAAATTGTAAAAATTAGTAAGATTAAGGAAACAGCTGCTTGCAAATAAATATAGTGTTGAAATATATTTACATTTTGAACTACTCAACTATTTTTCTTGTTGGTACTCGATGCAATATTTATTATATCACAAAATTTTAAGAAAATATAAACAAATTATTTTCTATAATCGTTTCCATGTGTTTATTTTCATTTTATTTGATTTTCCTAATTTGTGTCTGATTAAATTTATTCAAAAGTATGTGATTATTTGAAATAACAAAATAACAACGAAAATGGCTGCATGCAAATGGTTTGTACAACAGTTTTTTTCTTTTAAATGGCATATGCGTACATGTTTAACGAACGAATAGTTTAAAAATAATTGTTCTCTTATTATTTTTTATTATTTTGTTTCAGTTTTTTTAAATATTTTTTTTTTAGAAATTTTAGGTATACTTTTTATTTTCTTACTTTTGTTTGTTTTTATGTTTTTCTGTTTTACTTACTGCCTGTTCGTCGATATCGGAAGAAAAATTTCTTTCGAATTATTACATTTGAAACAATAACAACTTTTTAAATTTTGTTTTTGTTTTAAATGTAATTGTACGAAAGAAAATTTTCTTTCGATATCGGCGAACTGGCAGTTAATTTTACTACAAGAAATTTCTGTAAAGTAAAAATTTTTAAATTCTCAACCATGAACGCTCTCAATTTGTTTTTTCATATACCGTAACTTCAGTAAACGAACAGAATTTATTACAATGCAGTAAAGTTCAGTAACAATTTTTAAAAACTTTTGGGTACCCGTACACACTTATTAACACTACCTGTAAAATGAATCCGCCTACGTTTAAATAGTATAAAATTTAAGTACAGGAAACATTGAAAAAAAAATTTGAACAGTATCCCCATTTAATGTAGCAAAAATTACCAAAAAAGTTTTTTAAAAAGCACCGTGTGACAAATGGTAATTTCTTTTTTTGGCAGAAAAACAGTATTAATATTACTCGATTTTTCATTTCCTCACCTTTTGTCGTTTTTAAAGAAGCTTAAATTTTTTAAGAATGTTTATTTAAAAAATATATTCAATAAAATATTTTATATATATATATATATATATATATATGTATATATATTATATGTATGTATATTAGATTTTTAGAAATCGTACGAAGGCTCTGTATAATTTTACAAAAATATTTTCTTCAGTTAACCCCCCAAACAAAAAACTGCCAATATCCTTGAAAGTTATCATAAAAAAATATTTTGTAGCATTAAGTGAGCTCTATAAGACCTCGAAATTTTTATGTCTCTTAGTTCTTAAACTTTTATTGAAATCAACATTCTCCAGGTCACTCATTTTCAGTTGATATCAATATATTATGTATATTAATATTAAAATAATATTTAAAGTTGTGTATCCTTCAAAAATGCAAATTCTAGTCAAATAAACAAGAGATATGGAAATAAGAAAATGATTATGAAATTTTAATAAATTTGATTTGCAGATAACAGGATACATCAAATAATTTAAGTAAAAAATTATTCTTATGGTATTTCCTGCAAATCCGTTATTTTATTTTTTTGCAAATAAAATAAAAATATATATGTACATTTAACATTAAATTAGGTCTTCAATACACACACATTTTATGATTTTTTTACAAGTTGATGTTCTATGAACATACCCAAATTTCCTACGGAATCTTTGATTTCTTTGAGTTTGATTTCTGGTCAATCTCGAATTGTCTCAAACTTTTGTGTTCGCTGCGTATGTATTGGAGAACTGTACAAACACAATTAAGCAGATTAAAAAAAATTTGATTTTTTCGTATATGTTCCTGACGGTAGATAGCAGTATTGCCGTGGAATTGGTAATGAATGGCGTGAAATCAAAAAAAGTAACTTCTAAACTACGGAACCGATTTGCTACGAATCGTGTAGAGTAATCTGCAATAAAAACGAAGATAAAACTTTTCTACAGTATCGTTATAGTTCTACTTTTGAAGCAATTTGAATTACAGTTTTTTGCCCTGTTTATTTTCAGTTAATAATTTCTTTAATGTCTAACATAAACTTTCTTCAAAAATAGTTTTATACTTCATGGTGAGGCCTACCGACAAGCGATGCATTTAATAGCGTAGGTTCGATACTTTTGCCCGAAACCAAAAAAATATAAATAAAATAGAAACAAGTGAAAATGTAAACTTTAAGTATGATATGAAAATTTCAAATCAAGTCTGTTCCAAGATTAAATAAATAAAATTAAGCCTTGGTCATGATTGATTTAAGTCAAAAAATTATACTTCAACCAACTCATTACTTTCTTGAACTAAACTCGAAATTAAGACCAATCATTCTGCTTAAGAAAATCTTTAGTTACTGTACTTTTGACACCGCTTTGGCTTGATTTAAGTACGGATGACTTAATTTTTCGTTTCAGTATAATTCTGGAACTCAAGAAATATTTTATCTTCATAGCCACAACCATATGTTAATTAAGCATAAATTTTGACCTTTAACTTCAGAGGGACACTCAACTACAATTTTAGAAAATAATAATTCTTAAGGTAGGATCACACGATTGCCGCAAATACACCAATCAGACCCAATTTTTATTGTGCTGAATTGGCGCACAATAATAATATTGTCGCAATCAAATATACTGCAGTCACATGATTGCCCCATTTTATAAAAATTTTATTGCCGCAGATTGACTAAAAATGAATTTGTGGCAATAATTGATGCAGTCCAGTCATACGATTGTTCTAACTTGCGGCAACACCAACAAACAGCTGTTATGGTAATTTTTAGTTTGCTTTGTTTTACGTGCAAATTTTTTTCTTTAGCATATTGATGTAATTCTGCTTCGTAGGTTTTAATTGTTCTCTAAATTTTAGTAATCGTTCACCGCTTATTATAGTAAAATAAATACAATATGCGAGATTTATTTTACACTTAATAAATTTAACTAAAAAAAAATTAAATTTTTTTGCATTAATTCTATATGTCTAAATAATATATTTCTTTCAAAGCGAAAAAAAATTCATGCATTTAAGGGTTGACGCTTCAAATAAGTTTAGATTGATGGTACACAAAACAATTAGCACACACGAAAAATTGAATAAATTGCCGCGTATTGGCTACTTTGATTGCCGCATGAGAAAACAATAAATATTGGTACATTTTAATCATTTATATTGACGCATGGTTGCCTTTCAACCGTTCACACGATTGCCGCACCAGAGTTGCATTTGATTGCGGAAAATCGGCACAATATTGTTCTCGATTGCCGTAGGGGACAATAAATTATGAAATCACACGATTGGCATACAAAATAGACCGATAATTGGTGCATTACGGCAATCGTGTGATCCTACCTTTACAGCCACCCTATTACAGATGCACATACAAATATCTATGTCTTAATACTCACATGTTTTCGATTGAGGCGGGCGGAACAGTAAGACATCTTCAACTGTTTGCCCCCACCAAGTTTGGAATTCAGAATTTTCACCGTGTATTTCTGTTATGGTAATTGGAAAGTTCGATGAGAAATAATTAATGCAAATTTTTGTCAGCACACTTGGAAAAATGGATGTCAACATGTCAAATTTAGTTTGACCAATTGATGCTAAATATATCATGATTTGCTTGCGCTTTATATGTTCAATAATCGAATGTATTTGCTTTGCATTTTCACGATCTGGTTTTTTTAATGGCAGCTGCAAAAAGACAACACCCCCGATAAAATCACTTTTATCACCCAAATTATCAGTGAAATAACCTTTTGCCATGGTACGACAAGTAGTATTAATTATTTTCGGTACAGGCTCCTCTTCGGCATAATATTCAAAGTAATCGTAAATCGCTGCAGATAAACAGGAAAGTGTATAATCCGATTCGCGGATTTCGTCGTTGAAAATCAAACGCTTTCGTATATCCTTGCCATCTATAGACTTGGTAAACGAAACTATTTTTCTTCCCGAATATGACATTTTATGTAACTTGTTCTCTTCTTTTGAAGAATATTGAAATAGTTCTTCAAATATATTGACTGGAGCTTTATATATTTCGTAGCAGATTTTAATGAATTCCATTTGAGCATAAATAATCAGAGGCACATATACAGACAAACGGCTGCAGTAGGTCGTGTTGAGTGTAGTTTCTCCTTTAAATATTAAATCCTTTAAAGCTAAAATTTCAAAATAGATGTAATATGGTATACCAATTACACTATTCACATTTGCTTTCCACAAAATTTTTGCCCATGTTTTCGCCAGATTCGACGGTTGCAGAGAAAAGCGCACAGCATCTTTGGCGACTTTCCACGACAAATGTCTTTTTTCAACTTCCTTTGCTAATAATTTCGTTATAGTCTTATATCTTCCTTCAACTTCTTGATTTTTGCGCATCAGATTCTGTTTTTGTTTTAAAGTCATAACTTTCCAGTAATTGATGACAGCATTCACAGTTATTATAAGCAGAACTGAAAGTAACTGCGACATGCTAGAGATTTTCAAGCCAATTGTACCATCGGGAGTTTCCAAAGATTCGAACTTATAAATAAATTTATTCCACTGGTTAATGATAAAAAGAGCGATATGTTTAAAAAGGTTTTCTATGTGTTCCGGTTTACGTATGAATGATGAAATGTCATTTAATTTGGAGTTTCGTCTTGCAATGCCACCAATTTCGATAATCGGCTTATCGCTTTCATCTTTTAACATTAATATTTCGCTAATATGGATCGCGTCCTCTTCGGCTATAATTAAATGGTGAATTTTCAAGAGGATATAATAATGTTCTTCCTGAAATTTTAAAAAATATACATACAGTAAAATTTAGTTTTAGTTTTGATAAAAATAGAACAAAAAGTTCACCAGTAATAAAAGATGGAGTAAAAATTTGCTGACTAAAGTTCAATTCTGACTTAACCACTTTCATTTTAATTTAAGAAATATTTTGCTAGCTTCAAACTATTTTTTATATTGGAACATTTATTCATCAGGCTAACGGAACGGATTCTTTGTTCGATTTTGCCACATATGTCGGTGGACAAAAACGCTGAAGGGATGGTGCAGCGACCTCGAAATCAGTACTGATCCGTGTTGCTAGTCTGATGAGTAAATGTTCCAATATTACCTTTTTAATAAAAATAATATGAAGTTATCAAAAAATTTCTTTAATTATGAAGAAATTGCTAGAGTAAGATTTAAAACTGAGCAAAACAAGTCCTTTTCACTTAAATATTAATTATTAATATGTAATATATTCACTTTTTCGAATAAATATTACATATGACTGAATTTTTCATGAAATTTGTTTTATTTGCAGATAGAATGTATGGAAAAGTAAATGAGATGAGATGGAAAAAAGTAACCCAAAATGTAATATTGTGGCAATTTTTCCATCCTAATTGCTTCTCTACCCCGTCCTATTGACAAATAAAAAGTTGTTGCATGCAACAAATTTATCGACAAATATCATCATTTAAGTTCACTCTGTGTTGAAACTTTTCGATCAGATCATAAAGATGCCTTTAAAAATTATTTATAAAGAAACATTTCAAACAAAAATTAAAATAGAGGGTAGATAAAAACTAAGTATATCAAGAAAAAAAAGAAATGAATGGAACGGAACTACCTTCTATTTTCTATTATGGATACAACCAGTTCTTACTTTTTTTAACTTAAATGCCACCTTTTTGATGTACATACATAATTTTGTTATGTTTTGTTTGGAGAATTTTTAAGAACATAGAGAATATAAAAAGTAAACAAAAGCCCCGGTAACACAAAAACGTCTGAACGTTAATATAATTCTTATCACCAGGGCAATTTTCAATGTTATTTACCAATTTTTAAATTATTTCGTAAAAAAGGCCTTTAACATTTTTTCAGTATGACTGCTTTTATAGTGAAGTTTTTGCACCGAAAATGCCATCTCAACGGTGCAAGGAGAACGTGACTGAGCAGCAGATTCTCTATGTATGTATGAAGTTTGTTAATTTCATATAAAAAAAACATTTTCAAAAATATTAAGAGAAGATTCATCCATGTTATATTGTGTAGTATGCAATTGTGAATCAATATACTTTATGTTTGTTAAAGAGTTTTAAAATTGTCAACAAAAGGCATTTCATTTCCATGTATGAAAATTTGGTAATTGATGATCATTCAATAAATGTACTTAAATTCTACAAAAAATTCTGTTCATAAATTCACTTTTCAGTCGAAATACAGCTAAAATATAAAATAATAATAAAAAAGAAAAGAATGCATATAATGAATCTTTATCTCTTTTTGAATTAATTACATGTAATTGTCGGGATTGCCTTTCGTTTTATTTAAATATTTTATGTGACAATAGGAGATTATTTCTATTTGAAAATTCAAAAAAGCAAGTGAATTTTTATACAATTAAATTACTTTTTCGTTCCATTTTGTATAATATGGACCTTTAAAAAAATTAAATCGGTAAATTTTAATCTTGCCGTGATTATAACTAGATAGCTTACTTGTTCAATTTGTGCATCGCTTTCATCCTGGACTGAGGCAGCCTTTGCAGCAGCTGGTATTACAGTAACTTGCCATTGTGGCAGATCGGATGGTATATATTTAGTAACTAAATCGCTTACAAAGTCCTGTATATTAGCATCATTTACAGTATATCCCCGGTGGGGTGAGGTATTTAGAGAAACGTGATTGTTTAAATTAAACGAACTAAAAATTTAAGTATTTTTAATAAAATTTGTATAAAATAATTCAAGTTTTTTTTTCTACCTTGTATCCTTTAACCAGCCATAATGACCCCAACAATTGACCAGCTGTTGCCGCAACTTGGGAAATTTAAGTTGCCCAGTTTTTTCACGAGCACTCGTTAAATGTTCATCATAATATCGTTTAATTTTATCAAAATCGCATGGTCCTTTCACTTGCATGAGAAAATTGAAAATACCAGCATTTCGAGGTGTGTCAATTAGAGATCGAATCTTTTTAGTTTTTGAAATTGATATTTGAGGATATTTAATAGAGAGAACATAATTCACTAGATCGTTGCTATAGTGAACGACTGAAATGAAAAAGAAAAATAATTAAAACAGTTTTGAAAATTATAATTTCCTAAAATAGTTTTATTCATTAAAAAAATATTAAAGGGTTTAAATAGCGTGATTAATTTTGGTAACACAGTGCAACATTTTTATAGTCATCGAGTGCACACTCCTTCTCGTGTGGAATTTATCGAAGTACTTATTGAAACTAATAAAATCCCATTTGGGTTTTGCTAGTTTTAGCTGCTGTTCGGATTTTATGACTTCATGTATGTTTTGGCTAAAATATGCAATTTATCTCATATTTTTTTCTTATATATTTGAAATTCTTTGAAAGAAGATATCGAGGCATATCTCGAATAATAAATTTAATAAATTCGTTTTTTTGTTTCCATTAAAACAAATTATTAATTTTCCAGCTGTATTTTACATCGAAAATTCGAGAAATGTATCAAAAATGTATCAAAAGGCAAAATTAATCAATATTCGTTAGGTTTGATGGTCTCGGTAAATTATCTGACCTTGGTAGAAAATTCAATGGCATATCTCGTACGGTGTGTCCTTCAAATCTTTCGTCTTTCGCGACTTCGGTGCCTGCATCTTCATATTGGGATGCGCCATCAATTACAGTTTTTAGTGTATCCTAAGCGGGGGTGCTAAACACGACGATTTTACGCCATTTTGAAGATTATTTAGAGCGAATTTCACAAATTGTCGATGGACGATTTTTATTTAGTATCGCTTATACATTGACGATTTTTTTACTTCACTACCTGTTGCTCAACATAACCTCTACGTTTGGCAAAATGTCAATATTTCACAATTTATATTGAAGTGAATTGTTTGGCTTGAGTTCAAATCTGAGTTTAACCTCTTCTATTAAGTTAAGAAATTTATGGGATAAATTCGTTATTTTATTAAGAGAGTACTTTTTTGGAATAATTTATTGTTCATCAGACTAGCAGAACGGGTCAGTACTGCTTTCGAGGTCGCTACAACATCTCATCAGTGTTCTTCGTTCGATTTCACCACTTTTGACGTTGGATACCAGTGACTAGGAATATCAATTATTTAACCGTATTATTTAACGAGTTAGAATAAAGAAAAGTGCAACTTCTTCATTTTTACAAGATACATATATCATTCTCGGTTAATACGAAATTTACACCTCCGAGGATTATTTATTCCATATATCCCATACTCTCCCGCTTTTGCCAGAGCCACTGGGTGCTAATATCAAGCTACTTTCCATTTTTGTTTACTTTGTTTTTGTCTTTTGTAGTTAACTTGCTTAGTATTCAAGCACCTGTGACAATGTAAACATGGAGTTTATGACGGGTGCCTTCGGTTTTAATAATTAATGTTTATGCGTAATTTGTTGAACTGTAGGTTTATATTGAAATGAATTTTGAATGAATATTGGAGACAGCGCATTAAATGTAAATATATTTTGGAAAAGAGTTAAGTCAATTAATTTACCAAACAATAAACCTGCTTTTCCAAATTTATGTGAATTTGTAAATAGCTTAATGACTTTGCCAAACTCTTCAGCTGATGTTGAAATAATATTGAGCTAAATCTTAATAAAATCATTGGAAATAGGAGCCCATGAGGGGATTCTTTTTTCAAAATGTTATTTAAAAAATAATTCCTCTGAATGTTACAATGTTAACATTACAAAAAATATAAGTGTGGTATGTATTTATAATTACAGTAATATTCCAATTTAAGGACCATTCGATTTAACGAACAGATGTAAAACAAAACCAAAATCAAGCTCTTGATGACACTGAAATTCTAGAGCCTAAAATAAAACATGAAGATGTCATTAAGCACTTCGAAATTTGTATTAAATGGGCTGAGCAAAACAATGTTAGCAACATAAATTTAATGCATTTGAGAGAGCTGTGTTTAACAAATTTTTTAAATAAATTATTTTTGTATTACCGCGTTTTTATGATTTTTTCCTTTGCTTATACATATTTTTAAATAAATATTTATTTTAAATTAGTCACGGTTCACACTATGAAATTTTTCTTTCTGAAAGTGTTAGTTTGTGGGTGTACGGAGAGAGAAGATTGGTAAGGGGTACACTCTTTCATGTACTTTAAAATTCTCTTGTGTTTTGTTATTCGTAACTGTCAACCTGAAAGGCTACAGCTTTATTTTTGATTTTATTTTCTTTCATGGTGGTGAGAGCAAAATTGTGTGTACAAAAAAAAAGAATGTGAAGATAAACATCCAAAAATCTTGAATTTCGTTACAAAATAATTTCAATGCGTAGACATTAATGAAAGTTCAAAAGAGAATTAGAGAAAATTTCAGAAAGGAAACTTTCATAGTCTGAACCGGGACTTACTATAATTTTAATAAAGCGAAAAAAACCCTCAACAAACAAGTTTTTGAATATATAAAAAAATACATATTTTTAGTTATTAATGAAGTAGACGACGCTATTAATTTTTAATTTAGTACTGTATATAACGAACAATTCGCTTTAACGCACGGGCTTGGCAACAATTATATTCTTTAAATCGGAAAACTACTGTACATATGTAATTTAAAACATGTGCAATAATAATGCACTGAGTGTAATTTTTTAAATCATGGAAAAATAACCATATACGGACACCACTACGTAATAAAAGACCAAAAAAAGAAGACCCGTGTCTCCCAGTTTTCCCAAAGTCATGTATTTTTTATGGGCCCCCAGAGATTTGGGGCCTCGGTGTCATTTTTGCAAAATACTGATCATTTTCTCAGGCTCGTGAGAAATGTTGTCGTTCATTGTTTCAGGTATTTGGACGAAACTGCATATGCCGACGCGAAACGCGTTATAAAGTATTGAAATATAATTTAAACGACCCTTCAAAAATCATTTTATTTCCATATATGAGTAATTAGGAACGTTTCAATGGCAATACAAACCGTTATCATATATAGTTGCAAAATCTTTTTATCTTTAGAAATTACCGGTTTAAAGCAAAAATCCCTTCACTTGCCAACAACTAATTTCTACTGTCCGCCAACGTGTTTAAATATTGTTGAGTTTTCCATTATTTTGTGTTTGGAATTTTTAATAAATGCGTTGAATTGTTAATTTTTAAATAAAATACTATTTGTTGTTGTATAAAACAGAAGATTTAGGTGTGTCGATTTTTTTAATATTGACTGATCCCAGGCTCTCCGGTCGTTGTGTGTCAGCACGTTCGTGAATCTTTCGCTTTTAATTTTTTTTTATATCCAGCCTATTAAAAATGCCTGTTGAAAGTAAAAAAAAACATTTGCGAATAATTAATATCAATGCGAATGAGCGAAGTGAACAAACATAGATACATATTTAATTTTGACATTGCTGAGTTTTGGAAAGGTATTTTTCACTCAGTCAAAAGCATTCTCATTATCTTCGATGGAAATTCCGATTAAAGGTTCAATAACCAATTTCATTCGTTTTTCGGTTTTCGAGAGTTCTTTTTCTCCAGTCGTTGCACTGATAGTGATCGACTTTGCTTCGCGAAGCCCAATGACAATGAAAACAAAAGAATTACGAAATAACAATGCTATATATGTAAATGCTGAAATTCGGCTTGGCGTTTGCGTCGGTATGCCGTAACACTAACGATCTGCTGTGTGAGTTTTCTGCGCTCTAAAAATGAGATCAAAGACTCTGGATTCCGTTGCGATAATCCCAACTTAGCCACAATTTAATTTGGTTTATCAACTTCTACGTAGTTTAAATTTTTATTAATGATTTGCCTACAACAATAAAATTTTCATCTATCCTGATGTATGTATGCCGATGACGTAAAAGTTTTTCGGAGTTATAATAAATTGCTGGATCTCAAACTTCTTTAAATGGAACCGGACTCGCTTTATGAGTGGTGCAACGTAAACTTAATGGAGCTTAGTTTGAATAAATGTAAATTAATGCTATTTGTGAGATTTAATCAAATTACTGCAAACTATTTTCTTGATGATCATCAATTGGATTTGGTCGATAGTTTTCTAGACTTAGGTATTTTACTACATCCCATGCTTAATTTTATCTCACATATAACATTTGCAGTAAACAAGGCCAGGGGCACACTAGGCTATATAAAACGCTGGGCAAAAGAGTTTAATGACCCGTACATTAGGAAAGCATTATACATGTTACTGTACGTCTGGTTCTAGAATAAGAATCAATAATATGGGGTCCTATTTATCGAATTCACTCTGATGCAATTGAATCGGTGCAAAAGCAATTCCTGTTATTTTGTTTTAACCCAGATAATTTGCATTCTTACTCTGATCGACTTGCCCTTATTAAGCTGCCTACTTTAAAAAGACGTAGAACTATGCTGAATGTTGCTTTTGTCTTCAATATTATTAATGGTGATATCTGTTGTGGATTTTTAATCAATGAAATTTCATTTAATGTTCCTCAACGTACATTTCGGAATTTCATTCCTCTATCAGTAAGAGTTTTTAGAGCTAATGTTAATGCCGATCCTCTTAAAAGAATGTGTAGCAAATTTAACCAGTTATATAGTTTTATAAACTTTTTATTAAATGTTAATGTAGTAAAAAATGCGATTATAAATTTTCTGAATTCATAACAAATTGTTGTTGAACGAGTATGTTATTTTATTTTATTTAATCTTGGGTAATGTAAATATACATCAGTAATTGTGTGTTCCATAATTGTAATTGAGTTCCATAGACAAATAATAATAATAAAAAAAAACATTTTCGAGTGCCCACGCGCGCATAATCTCAGGACTTATGTGGTTCGACTACATCAGAGTATGGCACTGAAAGTGAGGCAGTAAAAGCTGCAACCTACGCTTTTGTCTTCAACTTCCTCTTATTTGTTCCAATAGAATATTTAATGTATGCACATAGTTGATAAGAAAACACCTCGAGTTTTCGATTTGGAAATTGTGGAAATAGCATTTTCCAGTATTATAATGTTCTGAAGAGTTTTGAATTATATTATATGGAATATATTTTCCCAAGATTTCTTTATTTACTTACTATGGGCCAAAAAAGGTTTTCACCAATTAATAAAAATTTTTAATTTTCCACATTTTGGCAATTTTGAGGCACTAGATGCATTTTTTTGCAAGGTGCAGCTAAAGTAAAAAAATAATTTAAAAAATTCAAAGTTTTTTGCTTGTGAATATTTAATTTTTTTTCTACTTTAGAAATTATACTTGGGAGAATATATAAAAATGGAATGATTTACAATTGCGCACAGAATTAAGATTGTTTTTCTATTACTGAAATAATTAATATTACAAGTGCATACAGAGGATTCGTTCGTTGGTGGATAATTTTGCTGAATTTGGGACTGTCGAAGATTTAAGACGTACGGGAATACCTTGGCCTGGCAGATCGGCAGAAAACCCGGAGCCATCAACGAGAAGATGATCTTTCCAGTTACAGCTTTCTGACCGCACTCTTCGGCAAATTTTGAAATACGATTTGCACCTCATCCCTTACAAAATCCAACGAGTCCAAAAACTAAAAGCTGAGGTCTTCGCATTCCGCTTGATCAAATTTAATGATGACCGACGAAGCGCATTTTCACTTGAACGGTTTCGTAAACAACAGATGTTGGGGATCACAGAATCCCAAAAATCTTCATAAAAAATCTTTACACACAATTCGTATTATTCTTTAGTGTGGCATTACCGCCGACAAAATTTACAGTCCATTTTTTTTGAGAACGATCAAGTGTAAGTCAAACAATAAATGGAGATTGTTACAGAGTAATGCTTAATCATTTTTGATTTCCGCAATTGTCAATATATGGTTTTAACAAGATGGTGCACCACCCATACAGCCCGTGCAAGAATGGAGCTATAGAGACAACAATTTCCAAATCGGATAGCCACCATAATCGTGTGATTTGACTGCACCCGATTTTTTCTTGTGGGGAAAAAGTCTATATGAAAAAGCCTGAAATCTTGCAGCAACTAAAGGACAACATTCAAGAAGAAGTTGATCGTATACCACAAGAAGCACTCATGGAAAATGCTATAAAAAGATCACATATGTAGTTGTTCTAAGAAATATTTGGATGTGAAATGCGAAAAGAAATTAAATATACTCCTCAACAATCAATATTAATTTGTTTTTATAAAACAATTAATATTTTACTAGGCATATAAAATATTAATTTTGAGAAAAAGTGCGATGATAAATTTAAAAAACCTAAATTTTTGCTAATCCCATAAAAAGACCCTTAAATTATTTTGTTGAAAAAGAAATGGCATTTTAAAGTTTTCCATAATTTTAATTCAAATTATTCAATAGAAAAATATATGTGAATTTAGTTTTGTTTCTAAAACTTTAACGTATAGTTAAAGAAACTTCAATCTACGTTAATTTACTACGGCAATTTACCAAAAATATAACTTTACTTTGCCATCACAGATAATTTTCAAAAGTTTATAAACAAATCAAACAAAAATTTATTTTACTAATAAAATTATACTCTATTACAAAGAAATATATATTATCTATGGAATTTTGTTGTGTATTATTAAGATTTCTACTAACATAAAACTTATTTGCATTTCATTTGAAAAGGATAACCAATACATGTATTTAAAAACTAATGAATGTTAAAAATATGATTCTGGCATTTGTGTTTCAATTAAATGTAATCTTCCAGGATGTATATCAACGTTCTTAAAGCACGAGACAGCATCCAACAATATGGACAGAGCTGTAAATGAATCATTCTTTTTTATCTTAATTCATTACGAATTAGATAAGTTTTGAATTAACTATTTTCACAACAACAGAAAAATTGAATGAAATTTGAACCAATTCAAACGAATTAGGCAGAAATGAATTGCAATTCATTTCTTAATTCAAATGAATTTGTCAAATGTATTGCAATTCGTTTCGAATTCAAATGAATTTGTCAAAGTGAATTCATTTCCAATTCATTTGAATTGAATTGATTGAAATTTGAATTGATTTTGTAAGTAAAAAAATAAGTTCTCCACAATATATAAATATGAGATTATATAAACAAAAAATTATTGTTAAACACACATTTAATAATTAATGTTTGTAAGTAATTAGTCGAACTTATATTTGTATATATGGATGTATATTGAAACGAATTGTTTGGCTCAAGTTGAAATCCGAGTTTACCCATTTCTTGTTTCTAGTTTTTTTTGGAAAATTTTTTGGATAAATTCAATATTTTTTATTAAGTTGATGAACAATAAATTGTTCCAAATAGTACGCTCTTAATAAAAAAATTATGAATCTATCAAATAAAATTTAAAAAAAAAAAATTAGAAAAAAGAAATGGGTAAATAGAATTTGAACTTGAGCCAACAATTCGTTTCAATATACACACATATAATAATATTTTTACACTATTTGATAAAAATAAAAATATGAGTTTCTTTTAGCAAATAAACAAAATTTTCCAATTTTGATAAGATTTTCGCCGATAACTAATAATTCAATGCCTATTCTGCCAACATCATGGGAATTTCAAATTTAAGAATTTTTTGTCTCTGGACTATACTAGGTGATAATAAAATCAAAGTAATGCTTGCTGTATTTTACATTAAAAAATATTTAATAACAAAACGACAGTGATGCTTACTGCATATTTACTTAAAAAATCAATTTAAATTTAAATCAATTCAATTCAAATGCGTTGGTAATGAATTACTAATTTTTTTCGAATTTATTTGAATTAATTTAAAAATAATTCAATTCAAAAATGAATTCCCATTCACTATGACAAATTCATTTGAATTAGAAATGAGTTGCAATTCACTTCGACAAATTCATTTGAATTGGAAACGAAATGCATGTCATTTGACAAATTCTCTTGAATTAAGAAATGAATTGCAATTCATTTCTGCCTAATTTGTTTGAATTGATTCAAATTTCATTCAATTCATTTTCTCGCGTGCAAAGAATTAAATTAAATTGAAAATTTTGTTTGTTCGAACAAAAATTAAGGCGCATTATTTAAATATTTGAACAATTTTATATATTGAAACGATTAATTTTGGCTCAAGTTCAAACCCGAATTTACCCATTTATTTATTCTAATTTTTTTATTTTTAATTTTTATTAGAAAATTTTTTGGATAAATTCATTATTATTTTTTTTTTATTAAGAGAGTACTATATATAGAACAATTTTTATTATTCATCATACTAGCAGAACGGATCAGTACTGATTTCGAGGTCGCTACACCATCTCATCAGCGTTCTTTGTTTAATTTTACCACTTTTGACGGTGGATACTAGTGATCAGGAATATCAACTATTTAACCGTATTATTTAACAAATTAGGATACGAAAAGTACAAACTTATTGATTTTTCACATGTCAAATCAATTTCGGTTAGTACGAAATCCCATCTATGATGAATAACTACTCTATATATTTCAGTCTCTCTTGCTTATTCAGCGCCATTGGCTGCTGAGAAATAAGCGGTACTTAATCATGTTGTTAGGTTTCTGTCATTTGTAGTTGAATTTCTTTTTTAGTATTCAACCAATTAATAAAAAAAAATAATAATGAATTTATCCAAAAAATTTTCTAATAAAAATAAAAAATAAAAAAATTAGAATAAATAAATGGGTAAATTCGGGTTTGAACTTGAGCCAAAATTAATCGTTTCAATATATAAAATATTAATAGAAGTTCGACTAATTACTTATAAACATTAATTATTTGAACAATTCTTATTCGAATGACAATGCTATCGTTCACTTACCAATAAAAATGAAACTAATGCAGAAATTTAATTCTTATCAAAAATATTAAAAATACTCTTATGACTAACCGGAGATCAAAGATCAACCCGATTTTTCCTAATTGTTCATCGCCGACAGCAAAATCACTTTTTTTTGCTTAATTATGGTTATTTTTACAACAAAATACAAATATCAAAATACTAATCATATTTAGCTTACGGTTCTTTGTGCAGCATTATGAACTTTGGCTTCAAACAAATTTCTTTTTATATTTTGACATGTATTCGTATATGAAAAATTATACTAGTATTCTTATCTTTATTATTCACACCTACTATTCCACATTGATTTATAGCGAAAAAAGCATCTTTACAAAACAAAGATCTGCAGAGATTATAGATGAAACTTAAAAAATAGTATCGACATTATCGTGAACATTTAACTGCAGTGAATATTTAAATAATTCTTAATAAAATTAAAAACAGTCCTTTTAGCAAAAAGTTAAATTGATACATTTTTACAGAGTTAAATTAATATTTAAAAAATTTTTTATCCTTAAAGTTTTAATTTTTTACTTACAAACAAATGTTATCAATAGTATCGGTACTAAAAGACAAGCCGCCAAAAAACAAACCGTTGTCTTTAGAAAATAAAAAATTTCGTTTAGAACTCTAAAAGAATAATAATGAAAATATATTTAGTACGATCAATTTCACAATTTAATTACTATATCCGAATATTACTTTCCCATGTTTTTACAACAAATTGATTAATAATTCATTAATTTTTTTTAATAATTATATTTCTACTTGAAGAAAAAGCGTCAGTTTCACTTGAAGTGTTTTTGTGGACTATTTGGGTGAATTCAGTTCTTTTAATAAATAATAATAATCGCGAGTTAATCTATTTACTAATTTTTCTCATTAAAGAGAGTAAATATAACATCCATAGAGCGGTTCTTATCAAATTTGACTCAATTATGTATTTCTCAGTCTTAGAATTTTATTAAAGAGTATTCAAAGTTTATCTGTAATTAATTAACTTCATTATTTTCGGTAACTAAAACTATGTATAGTTAATACATTTTTCCTACTGTTTGTTTATTTATAGTTTAAGCATATGAAATTTTCATTCAATAAACGTTAAAAGAAATAAAAAAATTTATAAAAAGTCTCTTAAAACAAGTAAACTAAAAATGGAAATTAGTTTTTGATTGATTCAAATGTACAAGTATTGCATAGAAAACAAATTCAGACTTGCTCGATCAAAATTAGCAGTTTTATTAAAAAACTCCACCGGCCTATTTTCTCTGGCATATTTCGCGAGAAGACGAGCAAACATACTTCTTATGGTTATTATTTGCCCGTGAAAGGATCAATCAAATGCGATTTAAAAAAAATATATTTCTAAAATTTATGATTTCTCAATACACACATGTACGTATCAATAAATATTGGTTTCCAAATATTTATTTTGATGAAATAAATATTACTTAATATAAAGTATTATTAGCTGTTATTAAAAAGAAATTCTTTATTTCTAAGACTTTTGGAATCAGTTGGAAAATAATTAAAAAATAATTTTTCTATATTAAAAATAAAGCAAACAACAGTAGGGATCCAAACGATACATCGATGTTTAGATGTTTTTTAGTTTTAACATCTATGTATCGTTCATAAACATCGATGTTAACATCGATTATTATGAACTTTTCCTTAACTCTATTTCGCAATTATTAGATTGTAATTAAAACAAATAAAAATGTTTCTAAAAAAAGAAAATTTTTAAATAATAATTAGTAGTTTTTTATTAAAAATATAATAAATACTACTATTATATATTAAAAAATAGGTACGTCTCGTTAACAGCCATATATTAACCGATGTGTTAAAGTAATGAATCTATTTTTTACGTTGTAAAATTTTTCACACTACATAATAAATCATTTAATTATTAGAAAATCAAAACATCGGAAAAACAGCGACGTATCGCTTTTTAAACGATGTTTTTTAACATAGATTTTTATCGGATATTTTCAAACATCGATGTTTTTAAGAACGACAGGGCACTATTTGAAGTAAAATATCACAACAAAAAGTGATAGTGAAGTAGGGTAGTAAGCATCATTATTGCCAACTTTTTTCCACTATGTAACATCAAATTACATCGAAAATCGCTAACAAAATATAAAAAATTAGTTAAAATGAAAAATTTTTTATTTACATGCATGCATATATATGTACATATGTACATACATATGTATTTGGGTATCATATTTTTATATAAAATTCAGGTTTAAGTTGAATGGTATTACTTGACTCATGTTGAAATTTGGGGCAAACTACGGCATTCGATATCGAACGAAATTCCTTATAAAATTTTTTGAATTTGTATGAAAATTTCGTTCGATATAGAATGCTTTAATTTGCCCCCTGACTTTACCGATTTATTTTTAATTTAATGTTACTTGAAGTTGAGCAAAACAATACCATTCAATTTATAATGAATTTAGTACAATTTCGAAAGTTTGAACTTAATGGATAAAAAATTAAGAAGAGTATTAGATATGCATTTGAAAAGCAAACTTAAATCATACTATGTACATACAAAAGGAAACCCTTATTTATGAATGTTGTGTATTGCTTAACGGATTATTTTTATCTGAGTTGATTTTTATTTAGCTTGTTTACAACTGATTTATATTTGACTTCTTTTCGAAGAGTATTCAACTAACTTTTAGCTGACTCAAAAATGATGCAGAAATAAACTGTGCAGTTAGTGTATCCATAGATTTCATATTGCTTATCCCATGAATTAAAATGTTAACGAAAGTTTATATTAAAATGTTCTGTTAAAATTTGAATATAATTACTGCACGTTTCGGCAATTCAATAAACTTTAAAATTTTTTTAACCAATCCGTTATTTTCTATGAAAACGGTCAATGTACTACTCTATTTATTATTGTTGATAAGAAGAGTTCAATGCTCACTTAAACAATTTTCTGAACTAACAAATTGTTTTAACAAACTCACTCAACATTTCTGATTGCCTGATACAATACAACGCATGAGTGTAGTTTCCACAGTTCAGACGATCAATTTGAATAAAATTTTATGTTTATATAAAAAGCACTAATTAATCTGCTTGAGTAGCTTCTATATAAATTTTCTACGCAAACCAATCGTACATTTTCCATAATGCGAGCTCTTGACTTAAGTAAAAAATTTTTACGAAAATCATAAAAAATAAGCGATTTCCATATACATTTTTTACTCAAGTGGATCATCTGGATTCTGGAAACCGCACTTAAGTAAAGAAATAAGTTATTGAGTGAACTTTTATAGAGTCACTCAAATCAATAGAACTTCTCATAATTAGTATTTAAACAGAAGAAATATCAAGTAAATTTATTATTCGAGATATTCTCCCAATTTAAATTTCTAAAATTTTGTTTGTTGAGGGAGGGTTGAGCTATTCAATATACATACATATGTACATACATGCATTTTATTGGTGCTTATGTCAAATCAGTTTAATGTTTATTTACATAAATTTGTTTTCACATTAAAATTTTCAATAATTGAAAAACTAATAACGAAAAGGAAAAATAAATAATTTCAATAATTATGCTTTGTCAATTTACTTTTCCAACAAAAACCATCAACGAGAGAGTAAAAAGAAATTTTATCAAATTGCTCTCCAAAAAAAAAGTAAATTAATGCTTTACCATCCATAGCGTAAAGTAGCGTGTATCTAGGTACTCATAACATATACAATACTAATAAGTAACACGTAGAAACCGCAAGGATATCTCGAGGCTCGTTGCAGTCGTGACGGGGCACTGGACGGTCGACAGACATGCTAGGCCTGTCCTAGAATAAAGCAAAGAAGAATGTCCAACTTTGCATCTTTCGAAACATAAGTTTTTAGGTAGTGATGTACTAAAAGATTTTTAGATTTATCTGAGATTTTGCTGGGTGACCTGGTCAGTTATTTCAATGCGAGCATTCGAATAGTTCGAAAATTTTAAATTTTGAAAAGCCCGGTTATGGTTTTTAAAATTCAGGAAAAACCGGTCCACCGATTTTTTTTTCTTAAGAAAAGTTTTGATTTTTATTTGCTTTATTAAAAAAAGAGTCAACAGTTCATGTAAATACTATAAAATAATATAAAAATTAAAGGTTAAGCATAAAAATTAGCTTCATATCTTTCATATCATAGAGCTTTTGATTGATTATGGTTCGTCAAACTACATGTTCACTGAAAATTTTATACTCCTACGATCAAAAACAGACCCTTTGTTACAGAAACTCAAACGGGTGTAAATACAAGTGTTACATTATTGTAAAAAAGTATAGAGTGGTCTTGTTCAAAAGTAAATAAATCTATATTATAAAAAAAGAATTGCAAGGAATACTCTATTATTATTGAATTTATAACGTGTTTAGCTTCTGCTTTAAATTAAATAAAAGTGTAGTTACGTCGTTACCCGGCGAATTTCTTTGTTTCATTTATGAAAGAGTAGTTAATAAAATTCTCGCTTTTGGTGAAATATAGTATTAAAGTATTCAAATGTTTAGGCGACATTCATTATTTATTCGTTTTTGGTCTATCGTTTTAAAAATTCTAGAAATTTGCTTACAATTTCTTAAATTTCGAAAAATATCTTTATTTTCAACTTCTTTTAGAAAATTTGATTTGTAAATAGAAACATAAAACTGCTGTTTGAAAAATTTTCCAAGATTTTTTTATTTCAATTTTTGATCTCTTTGCTTGAAAACTTTTGTAGTTAACAAACAATACAACGGCTTTCAAAAATGAAACGAGAATTTAAAAAATTACAAAAGTATAAGCATAGTATTCAATAAAGGAAAATGGAAAATTAAATCTTACTGCCTGTCAAACGAAGTCGAACGATATCGTTCTTTTGTGAACTTACATTTAAAACATAACAAAATTTTATAAATTGTTTTAAATGTAATTTCACAAAAAACGATGTCGTTAAACATCGTGGGACAGGCCGTAACTAAGTATTAAGTAAATTTTTTATTCGAAACATCGATGATTTGGCATAAGCACCGAAGAAATGCATGTATACAAACTAACTCAACCCTCAACAAACAAAACTTCTTTCAAAAGAAATATTAAAGTAAATTATCAATTGTCGAACAAGCAAGCTCGGTGTTAGTATTTAACGAGGGTGATCGATTATTCGAAATTTCTAGAAACCGGTTTTCGAATAGATCGAGTATTTGAAATTTTGAAAAACCCAGTTAAGGTTTTTAAAATTCAGGAAAAACCGGTCAACCGGTTTTTTTCTTAAGTAAATCATTATATTTACAATAGTTTTAATTTTCATTTGCTTTATTAAAAAAAGAGTTAACAGTTCATACTATAAAATAATATATATAAAATTAAAGGTTAAACATAAAAATTAGCTTCATATCGTCACCTTAAATGTAAACGGAAGTAGCTACACTTATTTTCAAAATAGAGTGTTTGATTGATTATGGTTTTTCAAACTACATGTTCACGGATAAATTTTAGACTACTGCGATCAAAAACAGTCCATTTGTTGCAGAAATTTAAACGGTAGTAAACAAAAGTGCATGTATTTTTAATGCAAAAAGATGTAACTACATACAATCACGGAAAAAATTGTTGAGTTGTCTTGCTCAAAAGCAAATAAGTCTCGATATTATAAAAAAAATTAAAGAAGGATTAAAATAAACAAGGAATACTCTATTATTATTGACTTTATAACTTTATTTCGCCATAGCCAAAAAATACCTTAAAGTTTTACACTAAAAAAAAACTTAGAAAATCAACAGAAAACGTTCTTCTAAGTTTTGATATAGTGAAAAGTAATTTTATTTGAAAAATATACAAATTAAAAAGTATTCGACTGAACCGGTTTTTTAATTGTAAAAAACCGGACTATTTGACATTCGAAAAATCAACATTTAAAAAAAAACTCTAGTATTTAACATTACAGCTGCTTTCAAAGTCATTTCGTATAGCATGTTCTTTTTCGTATATTGTGCTATCGATACTATAAGTATGAAAAATATGAAATAAAGGATTAAATAAACATTCATAAGCATGTTTAGTATATAATAAACATAATTATTAGTTAGCCAGTTCATAGCTAAATCATAGTGTCCTATGATGGCGCTTGCTATGCCACAACCTAACTCATAATGAGCTAACTTGTGATAAGCTGAAACTTATGCAGAGTACTGACTCATTCGTAGGATATTGCAGGTAAAAACTGAATAACTTTGACAAGGGAAGTTGGTTGACCAACCAGTAGACAAAGCAATTGTTATCGGCTTACTTATAAAATTAGTGATTTTTACAAAGTTTTATATTATGCCTAGAATTTTTCTTTTCACAGACTTTTTCGTTTCCTGAGAAATTGGAATTCAATTAAATTACTTAAAATTACTAGACGCATTTAGAATTGAATAAAGTCCTCTAGAATCCAAGAAATTTCTATCAATTTTTCTATTTTAGTTTAGTTTAATTGAATAAAGATCTACACGTCCTTATTTATAATTATAAATAAATTTCTTCAATTTGTCTAATTAAAAACAAAAATAAACAAGAACAATTAAGTGCGTGATGAAAACGTGTATTACACATTACATATTTCTCTTTGTGGTTGGTTATATATTAAACGTATAATTTTGTGGTGATAAGAAATAAATGTTTTAATAAGTTTGATAAGGTGAAGCAGCGATCTCAGTTTTGGGGATTTGTCCCCAAATAGGCAATTTTTTTCTGATTGGGGATAGAAATTTCCCCAGGTGATCTTTTTTCGCTGGGGATTTTTGGAGATAATTATTGCAAATATTGTTATTTAGTTTTTCTTTTTTGTATTCAAATTCATGTACATATTAAGAATTAAAATTTTTCTGCTTGATGATGGTAAAATTAAAAAAATCGCAACAGAATACAGCGTGACTTATTAGAAGCTATTCTTATATACACTTTAAAAATAATTCAGTTTGTTTACAACAAACATGTGCTTTGGCTGATGATTCTGAAGTTTTTGAAACGATAAACATTGATACATATGTATATACAAGGCGTATATATATATATATATATATATATATATATATATATACATATACATTTTAATGCAAATATTTACATTTCAAGGTATAAATTAATTGATAAAATAAGTATATGCATGTGTTACCTTTGATATAATATTTTTTAATTTTTAAGGATGTGTGGGATGAGATTATTATAACTACTTTGACCTTTTGATTGAGTTCCAATTTACAAATTAACAAACAACTTCATTATATTCAATATTTTGCTAATTTTCTTAAGGAAAAAAGTAGTTTCATATTGTTTAAAGAATTTTTACAAATAAATGTTAAATAATCCATAGAATCTATTTGTTGTGGCTGAGAAATATTGAATTTGACAAAGTTTTCTGTTATTTGTTAGTTTATAAGCTTCACAATTTTATTACAGATCTGTAGGGATATTGGGGATAAGAAATTAGCTATTTTGGGAAAAATTGTGAATTGGGCACCCTGAGGTGAAGTTACATATACGAGTATATTAATTTATTAAAGTTTTGATATCAAATAAAATAATTTTAAATCTAGGTAAGAGTTACATTGGCATTTTTTACTTTTACTGTACCCGACGGAAAAAAGACGCTTCATAATTGGTGGAAGCAGAGTAGCTGTCTGTGAAGAAATGCTGTTGAAAAAATTTTATAATTACACAGCTTAGTTTTATACATATAAGAATTTTGTAAACTATAAAAGAGTTCATAAGATCTACAAACTGTCGTGTCGATTTTTGTCGATGTTATAAAATACTCAGCACAGAAAGCAAAGATGATGGCTTTGAGCAATTTATTTGAAACATTTTCTTGTTGTATTATAAGATATTTATACCGAAACGTGAAACTGGTATGATACCTGTCCTACAAGAACAGTGACGGTCATTTGACCGGTAATATGACTGGCATTGCTGATAGAAATATCCATCATCACGTGGAACAAAGTTTCTATAATTTTCTTAAGGCCAATATGAAAAAATTATGGAATCTTTTGTGTACGTGTGATCTTGCATCCCTATCTACTCATAACCACCAAATTTTATCGTACATAGAACATATCTGAACTGCTCACTCTAATATTTTTACTGATCAGCGTTGATACAAATATTAGTCCCATTTGACTAATCAACCTTGATGGACATATCGGTCACCACTGACTTGTCAACTTGATGGACATTTCAGTTGAAATAAAATTCGACTTTTTATATCATAATTATATAAGAAAATAATATGTACAGTAGTGTAAATGATATGTACAATAGTTTGCTTAATCGCTTTCAGGCTTTTAAAAGTTTAAATTTAAATGTAAAAAGAAATAAAATCAAGATGAAAAATTAAATTAAAATATTAAGAGTTTTACAGCTAAGTTGCCAAAGCTAGAACTTAATACATCTGCAGCCAATCTCTTTTGTGTTTTAAGTTTAAGTGGATTTTCTAACTGTAATTTTTCCTTGGCTTCCATTTCTACTGCGGCTTGTTGTGCCGTAAGGAACGTTCTTTGGCAGTGGGTTTTCTTAACAGCTCCAAAATTTTTTCAGCAGCTTTTTTGCTTTGCTTCTCACGCATCGAGGGCATAGAAAGAAGGGACTGAAAGTGTATGAAATTTAGTATAACATTAATTTTGTTTATAGCTTAAAAAACTCATTTTTGTAGTTGAAGTAATAGTTGCAGTAACTAACGACAGCACATATTGAAGATGCACTTTAATTTTCTTACCATAATGCCATCTGAACAAGAATTGATATTGATATCTTCACTTTTGTCCGGCTGATCATTGCTTATCAACATATCTTTCACTGCAAAATTAATAATAACTGATATTTAAAGGGCTACGGTGTGAAAAAACACTATTTAATTAAATATTTACTTATCTTTTTGCTGGAAATAAGTATTTTTTTTAAATTTTGAGTATTTCAAACTTTTACTGCCATAATCCCGTCATTGTTGACGGATTTTACTATCACCAATGACAGCCATTTGTTTGTTCAAATGTTAAATTTCTATAAATTTATTGGTATGAAAATTGTGTACGTATTAGTTTCCGTCATCCATTTCTTGTAGGGGATATTTTTCAACCGAAATGAATTATGGTATCGGTATTGATGCCGGTATGCAATTTAAACGATACTTTATCGCTATCGGTACTAATTATTGCATCAGTTGCCAACCTTGCGTTTCATTGCTTTAAGTATTATTGGAGAAAACATTGAGTTATGAATTTTATAGAAACTAACAAAAGAAATCGCGAGAGTAATGACGTTATTCTTCTCGATATGGAAATGACTTTTGATACCATCTGGCACGGTGGAGTGTTATTCAAACTCAATTCGTTTACTGTTCTGGTATGTTTACAAAAAATTATAGCACGTTTTTCAAAGAAGCGCACATTTGTTGTATGTGTTGATGTTGAATTTTCTACTGAAGGAGATCCATTCCGCAAGCCAAAAATAATGATTTGTAATTAATTAATTAAACATATTAAATACACTAATCTAATTGTTCACAGTAGTGAACACATATTTTATCCATCTGTAATCTTAATTAACATTCAATATTCTTCTATATATTATCAAACATATGTTTTGTTGTAGACAAATAAATAAATAAATAAATAAATAAATAAATAAATAAATAAATAAATAAATAAATAAATAAATAAATAAATAAATAAATAAATAAATAAATAAATAAATAAATAAACAAATAAATAAATAAATAAATAAATAAATAAATAAATAAATAAATAAATAAATAAATAAATAAATAAATAAATAAATAAATAAATAAATAAATAATTAAATAAATAAATAAATAAATAAATAAATAACTAAATAAATAAATAAATAAATAAATAAATAAATAAATAAATAAATAAATAAATAAATAAATAAATAAATAAATAAACAAATAAATAAATAAATAAATAAATAAATAAATAAATAAATAAATAAATAAATAAATAAATAAATAAATAAATAAATAAATAAATAAATAAATAAATAAATAAAAAAAAATTAATAAATAAATAAATAAATAAATAAATAAATAAATAAATAAATAAATAAATAAATAAATAAATAAATAAATAAATAAATAAATAAATAAATAAATAAATAAATAAATAAATAAATAAATAAATAAAAAAATAAATAAATAAATAAATAAATAAATAAATAAATAAATAAATAAATAAATAAATAAATAAATAAATAAGTAAATAAATAAATAAATAAATAAATAAATAAATAAATAAATAAATAAATAAATAAATAAATAAATAAATAAATAAATAAATAAATAAATAAATAAATAAATAAATAAATAAATAAGTAAATAAATAAATAAATAAATGAATAAATAAATAAATAAATAAATAAATAAATAAATAAATAAATAAAAAAGATTGATATTAAATATCTAGGTATGACTTTAGATAAAAAACATACCTATAAACAACACGTCAATTACATCAGTGTTAAATTTATTAAGTGCTCTTTAACCCAAACTTTAAGGAGGTCTAAGATCAACCTTAAAAATAAGATACTGTTGTATAATATGTGTATTCGACCGACTCCCTTAGACACCCGATGGACAGCACAATAGATTTAAAAACAGTGTTAAACGCGTTTGCCTATGATCTGACGCTGTCATTTAATAAAAAAATGCAAATTGTCTTATTTTGAGACAATATGAAATTTACTAGACAGTCATTGACAATCTTTTGTTAAAAAGAATCCCTAGTGTTTTACCAAATTTCATTATAACATTTCAAAAGGTTTCTTGTCACAAATTTTAATCAAGATAGTGATATTAATGGTTTCCTTATTCAATTATTAGATTTAATTGTTGTATTACGCTGAAGTAAAATCTCATAACGTTGCACTTTATATAGATTACAAGATTTGTAATTAAAAAATTTACCCCCTTAAACATACATAGTTCAATTCATAAATTAATTAATCTGTCACAAAACCGATATTACAATTTCCTTGCTTAAAATATAACAAATCTTTAAGAAAAGCTTAAAACACAACTTGAACACCAGAAATAGATCAGAACATGATATTCAGGTTTTCAAAATGTAATTAGGTTTAAATTGAGATATAAATAATTATTTAGATTCTATATCATTAGGAAGTTGCTTTTCTTAGTAGTTTTTAAATCCAAAGTCATTATTATTTTGGTTAAAGCTCGTAATATTTTTGTAGGAATAATTGGATATGAGACAACTATCCCAAAGTTGCAAGGGATAAATTAATATCAATTAATTTCAACTTATACGGCAGAACAGAAACAACATTGTTTTTCAGAAGTCGCCACACTCCCATCATCAGTGTTCATGTGTGTTTCCATGTATCCGCCATTATTTAGGTGGCTCGGTTGAATGTGATTTCAAATTTGTATTTATACAAATTATAACCCGAAAAAGAATACGAGACTTATTTGTATTGTGGAAGGTATTATTAATTATTTTTTAAAGCAAACACAACTTCACCACAACTTCAATATTAAAAATTTTACCATCACTAATCATCGTTACATGTTGTTTTTATGACTATGTTGTATTTTGGGAGCACTGACGAGTCTGATCTCGCTTTTTCACTACTCGAGTTATATGCAATTTTCTATTTTTGGTTAGCAAATTTCATATAAAGAAATATCTGCTTTTCAATAACAGCCATCTTTTATTGTTTTTGACCAAGAATAGTGCTATAAAAAAAATTCAGACTTTAAAAGTAAAAAAAATGGCCAATGACATAGAATTTTTTTTTTGATTTTTACCCGTAAGAGCTTACTCTGTTAGCTCATCTATATGCAACATACTATTTTATTATGCGCTATTTATGTGAGCTCCGAAGTTTCAAAAAGGCGTCTTTCAGTATTTTCACCTTTTAAACTTCCATAACCGTGATGAAGACGGATTATTTAAGCGTATCCGTAGTGGAATCCGAGATGCCATAAATATTCAAAAATTATTTATTTCAGAGCTGCTTTCGTTTCGTTTTTTATATTCAGATAATCCAGATGTTCCATCGCTTCCCCATTTAAACATTAAAATAAGTTCTGAAATTTGGCATTTTCTTTATCACTATCGCTGAACATTGATAGAATTATCGAGGCAGTATTTTCAAGTAGTTTCGATATATTGGCGCATATTCAGAAATTACCACTAAGTGTTAACTTTTTTAAGTACCTATTTAAGTTATTCACAGTTAGTTACTTTCAGCACGAAAAGTTTGCACTTAGTTATGCGTGAAACTGTATCTAAATGATAACTCACTAACTAAAACATTCAAACAGCTGATTTCTATTACGTCCAAAAAACATCCGTACAAAAAAAAATAAACTAGAGATGTGTTTTTGGTCAAGAAATTTTTATTGAATAGCTTTACTTTCACAGAACTTATTTTAACTGATTTACATATATACAAACTATGAACAAAAAATGACTTTTCTAGCATTTGTATGAATGTTTTATAGAATAAAAATTGTTTTTAATAGTTTCATCAGCTTTTTAGTTAATTACAGTAAGTATCGTTCAAAATATTATCGACATTTTATTATCTCTACATGCCAATATGCAGGGTTGCATTTCTTACATCAGCTGAAAGCAGTTGCTGCACTAGTTATAGCTTGTTTCCACTTCGAGCTGAATCACCTGCTTCGCTTCCTCAATCATGTTTATGGATCTTGGTGTTTATACTACTCATATACTTGCTGCAATTTTCTGGATTATTTCTATGGTCCGTTAAAATTATAAGGTATTCTGGATACAACCGCTTTACTGTTTTATTAGTTTCGACTTTGGTTATGATTTCTGAATACGCGCCATTTAACTTTAGCATATTTCAAGGTGACATCCAATAGCTGTTGTATTGGTCGTAACATTTCGAATTTCGTTTCCCTTATTAATTTACTACTAGGGAAAATGTCATATCCTTTTTCAATAAGAGTTTTCCTTAAAATTTTGTATTCATTTCTTGTTAATTCCAAATTAAGTAGTATAAGCAGCAGGCCATCTTTATTAGTTAATGTTGACTTTGACTTTGGTGGGGTTATGCTATGAATTATTCACTTAAATCGCTTATGAGATGAAGTAGTTAGTAACATATCTACAACTTTTTCCACTTCTTTTGCCTGCGAGTATGAATCCGGAATGAATCGGTGAGTTTACAAGCTCTTTTTGATTTTTCCTTTCTGGCATTAAATCTACATCATCATAATATTTTTAGGGTGCGAGATTTTTTTTCACCAAAGAATAAATTTATTTCATTTATTTTAATAAGCTTTTGTTTCGACCAATCTGAAAGCTTAGTCCTTTTTTCGTAAACTTTATAAAACTTTGCAAACTTTGAATTTTCTCAAGGATCAAGCTAGTATATTACAACCCAGTTTTCTATTTTGAGCAACCGATTAGTAATATCGCTTCATCCCAGATCTAAATGAAGATATTTTTCACTTTCTTTTTGTAAATTTTCGCGATGCTATTACCGGAGATATTTAAGTTATATGAAATAAAATCGAGGCCGAAAACAGAAATGTCAAAATTCAATAAGATTCGTTTTCTTCATTTACATGCAAGGTTTGTAAAAAATTTAAATTCATTAAAATCGGATAACACTTGTAAAATTTATGAGACCAACAAAATTTTTTACGCCCGGGTGTCAAAAGGATGTCACAGTTCGTAGACCACCGCGTCTTCCAATTGCTCAAGAGCTAACTTTTCTTAATGCTCCTTTATGAATTTTATACATATGTTGCTGATAGCAATAGGATTGCATTAAAAAGAATTTCTAGCTTTTTTTTAACTTTTCTTTGTCTATCTAAATGAATGAAATGATCTATTATACACAGTTTGTGCTAGATTTTTTAAAATTTCTAACCCTTTGCATAGTTTTGTTAAGTTCACACAAGAGATTGTTTTCATTAGATCCACATTTTCTTCTTCCAAAATATTATCGTCTGATAAATTTTGATCACATTCAATCTTAAACAACCGTTCATACAATTTCATTGTAAATTCTTTTGTTTCACCTTTCGAGCTATATTTTAAAATAATTATCATTATTGGGGAACCTTGCTGAATTAAGATAAAGAGTAAGTGTACTAAGTTTTTTAATTCGGCTCTGGTTTATTATAAGGCCAGAATAAATGAGAGGCCAGAATAAACGGTTGCCTTAAGGAAAAGGAATTATTCGCCTTTTCTAAATTGTTGATTAAGAACTTTATTATTCTATCCAAATCAATTAATGTCGCGGAGTCTTTACTGAGCTCCTTAATAGCCACGTCCAATGGTCGCAAAGCATTATTCATTGCTGAAAGTATCAAAATTTCCTTGTCTGTAAAAACAGATTAATTGACATCGAAATTAACTATTTTCATTATTCGATCAAATAATGTAAAAACTTTACTTGATTAATCGAACAAAGTTTAATCGAGTGGATACTTTTATACATGTACATCATTCGCATAAAATATACACACATACTATGTATTCTATTCAATATTTCTTATTGTTTTATTAAATTTATTATTCGAGTTTGCTTCGATATCTTTTTTCAAAGATTTTCAAAAACTTTTGTTTGTTGAGGGGTTTTTTCTTCAAAAATATGCTTTACCGTCTACTGATGGCATTAGCACCAATGAAATGCATGTATATAGGCTAACTAGAAAACCCTCAACAAACAAGAGTTTTTGAAAATTTGTTATTGCTTTGATTAAAAACTATTGTGTACGGTAATTTCGTTATATAAACGGTAATTTTAAAAGGCCCGTAAGTTAATTCAAAAAGAAATCTAAGATAAAATAGATTTTTGCTATTCTTATTGCAGTGTTGCCCAACAGAAACGAGGTTTGTTTAAAGCTCTAAGACTTTATTTCTTTTAATATGATTTTTTCAGATTGTTGCAAATAAGGCCTGGGAAATTGAAAATGAAGCTTGTTCGATTCATCTGGATGTACAAAGAGCATGGATTGGATGCATTATGGAGGATTACACTAAATGGTTTTGTCCATCAGTCATCCAATAAAACTCCATTATGCATCCAATCCAAAACTACCCAATATGAGCTTTTAATCAAGCCTACCATTCTTAAACTACGATTCCTTGGGATGGAAATCCAGCTTGTTAAGTATTAATAATATCTAAAGTTTTATAGTCCGTACTTGATTCAAGCATTCTCTACTTGGTTTAGGAAAATCTATACTTACCATAATTTTGACATTGCTTTTGGATTGATTTAAGTACGATATGGATTGATGAAGACTTTTGAGTGTAATCAACTTAACATCAGCTCGTTGCACTGTGCGTTAAATGGCTAAAGTAATTAATTTGTTGGAATTGGAACTTAGACAAACTAAGGTTTTAAAGATTACAAAAGTTCCACAATATATGTGACCTTCTCCGAGAAAAGACGGGTTTGGACTTAAGAGTGGATTCTGATACCTAAAAGTTAGATTTCTGATAAAAATTTATTTACCCCATAAAAACGAACTTGGGAAAATCGATAAAAATGAGAAAAACATTAAAATTTTATTCTTTTTGATTTTTTGGTTTTAAATTGTTTTTTTCGTCAGTCTTCGAATTTTTTTGGAGCTTGGACTTTTTTTTCGATGTTTTATGATCTGATACCTTGATTTTCTTCCGTTTGACAATTTCAGTTTTTTCTTTTTTCGGCGCTTTGACTTCAGCTTTCTTGTTCTCGTGATCCGGTGCTTCGATTTTTTTCTCTTGCTGGCAGGTTCAGATTTATTTTTCGATTTTTTTTCGCTTTGGGTTCACTCGGCTTAGGAGCTACAAAAACCCGTTTCTGTGAATCAGTACATAAGACCCTGACATTCTCATACAAATACCATTTGCGATCTAACAATAAGCCGCTTGGTGCAATGAGCGGAGGTAATTCGTTTGGTAGCTCAGCCGTTAATCGCAGATTAAATCCTTCTTCTTATACATTTTTATAAAAACTACTTCAAATTAACATCAGCACCATCAGCTTAGTAATGAAATTACAAAAGAACCAAAATTGCGAAACAACTTTTGAGATATTGATAAGACTCGTTATACAGTTGGCATAAGACTGAAGCGTCACTTTATTCTTTTCCTTTCTTATAGTTATTTTTACAATGTGTACAGAGCAACAACAATAGCAAAGGTATTGTCACACTAAAAGCGAAAAAAATACGTCACCACATAGGCATGACGTCACCAAAGTCGGCATCGAATCATAACTAACCATACCAAATCGCATCTCCCAACTAAAGGTGTGTTCAAAGTGATAATGCGTTATGAAACTTTAAAAGCATTTTTCTCAAAACTTCATTTTCACGCACTAGGTCCTTTTCTCGGAGAAGGTCACATATATTGATACATTTTTTATTTACATTTTTTTCAAGAGAAGTAACACTCAGGCAGGGAATTGTTGACTAACAGGGTCATCATATCTACGGGGTACGCCGCAAGGTGGGTTTCAATCTCCAATCTTGTGGAACCTTGCCATGAACACGGTACTGATGGAGCTAGACTCTAATATGTTTAAAACAGTAGCCTACGCATCGTCTACAATCATCTCTGGGGCATATTACTATTACGCTAAATGCCCCAACGTTAATCCAATGTAAACGGAGCTCGTACTTTTCACGAGAAAATACAAAATACCGCACTTCACTTTACCCACTCTTAATGGAGTCACACTAACGTTATCCGACAATGCGAAGTATTTGGGTATAGTCCTGGTCTCTAAGCTATCGTGGAAACTAAACATACAAGCAAGAGCAACGAAGGCCGCTATTGCTCTCTATACCTGCAAAAGGGGCATAGGCAACAGATGAGGCATCAGCCCCAAAACAGCCAATTAGATCTTTGAAATGGTCATCAAGCCCATACTTATGTATGGAGCAGTCGTCTGATGGCCGGCCGAATGCAAATCCACCTATTCCAAAATTATAGATAGAATTTTACGAACATCAGCCTTGATGATTACGGGTGCACCTAGCACTACCCCATCAAAAGGCCTTGTTCACAATTTTACACTGGCTTCCTGCCGATTTAATGGTCAAACAACTGGCCATGAACTCGGCAGTTAGGCTGAGTACCGCTGGAGCATGGAAATCAGTGGTAGATGAACATGCGACTATTATTAGACAGTTTGAGAATCTTCCCGAACTTATGGAGTACCGCTCTCCCTACCTTATGCCGCATAAAAGATTCGCAGTGTCAATCTCAGACACTCTCTCTCTAACTAATGATCCTCGACACAGAGGGGGAGTACTTGAGGTATACACTGACGGATCCAAATCAGGCTCAGGGTTGGGAGGAGGCATTTACATTTCTCAATTTCAACAGAGGATACGTTTCAAACTAATAGATCATTGTACTGTAGCTCAAGCCGAAATATCGGCAATTAGAAGGGCAGTTAAGTGGTTAAGGTACAATTGTGCAGGATATTCGTATGTGTACCGATAGTAAGGCTGCACTGAACGCTCTATCGGGTGTTTATACAACATCTGAACTGGTAAAGAAATGCCAGACATCCTTAAACGAAATGGCGTTACACGCCAACCCGGAGCTAATCTGGGTACCAGGACACGCAGACGTGCCTCCCAACATAATAGCGGACAAGCTTGCCAAGGAAGACTCCCGTTAGCAAGAACGGGACACCGACCTACTATTAGGATTCCCTCTAAAAAGCTGTAAATCCTCATACAGCAAAAACTTATACGGACAGAACAATCTAGATGGTTCAACGAATCCACTTGTGCAGTTTCCAGATCAACATGGCCCCAGGATGACCGTGCTAAAACGGCCATCTTACTGGGGATCCCTCAACAAAAGCTGCGTATACTCGTCGCAGTCCTAACAGGGCTCTGTTTCATAGGTGCCCATGCAAATAGATTAAATCTCCCTTTTAATGACTTCTGTAGAAGCTGTCTAAATGAGGAAGAGGAAGAAACCGTTAAGCATCTTCTCTGTCAATATCCAGCTCTGTCTTATCTTAGGGCCAGTTATCCAGGTAACTCGTTTTTACCCGAACTCGCAGACATTACGGAATGCAATTTAAAAAATAATAAACCTTACGGAATGCAATTCAAAAATAATAAACCTTACGGAATGCAATTCAAAAATAATAAACCAGCTTATTAAAAAAACGGATTGGTTCAACACCGACCAAAACTTCGGACAGTAGGATAGTCTTTTCTCTGTATAATTCAGGCATCATAAAGGGACCTATTATTCTGGACCCAATTGGGCCGGCTTCTTGTAGCTGGCGGCCTGTACAACCTAACCTAACACTCAGGCAATTAATATGCCTACCAACCATTAGGTGTGTTACCTTCTTTGCGAAAGGAATAGTGAGAGATCACAGATGATGAAAGTGAGAAGGCTTAATAGTTTGAGCATGATGTTAGTTCTTCTGCTAGCTCTTTCTAGTTTTTAATATTTTTGTAGACGTGATGACCGCAAGTCCTAACTCCTTCTTTGAAATGTTTTAAGGTTCAAGTAAACACATACGCTCTGTAAATAAGTATTTTTTGAACTATACTGATCATCTTATCAATACTTTTAGCTACAAACTAAGTTTCGGAAATCTCCCGGGAATCCGCGGGCCAAGTGATTCTAGAATTTTAAATTACATTTTCATCAAAATATTTTCGGATAATACATACATACTGCCCAATTATAAAAAATTTTAAATTTTTCCTTTTCTCCTATTATGAATAAAAATTCCCTCATTTTACATTTTAGTAGTAAAAAGTAGTTACTCTAAATATATTTAAAATTGGGTTTTCCAATGTCATGGCCTTATTCACAAAGAATTAATAATGTTAATGTGTGTATTAATACCGGTATCCTCTTATAAAAATCCAACATTAAACCAACTATAACTTTATCAGTTGTGAATAAGTCCATCAATTTTTAATTAATAAGAATGTTTATTTGAAGAAAAAAATGTTCGCTGAATTTCACTTGATAAAAATATACTACATTTTTTAAAATTCATATATCCCTCGAATGCGATTTTTTTATTCCCGTTTCCCTAGAAGTGAAAAAGTCCGGGAAATTCGAAACTCTACTCCAAACAGACCGGAAAATAAATTCAGGAACTACGCTCAAAACTATGCTACATATTTGAATATAAAATTTATTTCCCTTAAAATTATTAAACAGATGCTACAACTACATAATTGATCAGGATTTAGCAAATACTCGTATATGTATAGATATGTTAAATGGCACACATATGTGCACAAAGTTAAGCATAAACGAGTAATTTGTCTCTTGGTATTTTTAATAATTTAAACAAAAAGAGCATTTGTGGCGCATGTTTGTTTGCATTATTGCCATAATTTGCTCTCTTCACCACCATTATTTGTGCTCATGGTACACACTTTGTTGAGTTTCGTGCAATATTAAGCTTTTCTTTTTGTTACATTACATTATCGATGGAATAGAAAAAGTGTACAATAAACGTCCAGATGAGTATTGTGGCTGCTGTTCGTGCGTTGTGGTCGTTTGACGAATTTGGTGTACTGCGATAAATATTTGCTAATGCTACCACATACTAAAATAATTACTACTACTGCTGCTGCTGTGAAAAAAGTGTTGCTAGCTCATTAAAGTAATGATTTTTCTACACTATTATGGAAAAAATAAATTTAAGTGAAAAATTTTAAATATAATGTGTTCAATATACATACATACATACATACATAACAACCAACATGTGAAGTTAGTAAATGCAAGAATTTACATAATTAATCATCAATAAATATTCCTTTAAAAAATCATATATAATTGAGTGAAAATTTCATTTTCCGTTCTAAGGTCTTTGAAAAAAGTGAAAAGAGAAGAAGAGGATACAAATTCAGTCCTTGTACTCGTTCTTTACTACAACTAAAAGCTTGTAGGAGTTCAATATTGTATAATATACGTACACAGTAGCAAATATATATTTTTTCAAAAGAAACCCCAATTAAAACAAGAAATATAAAAACATTCAAGTGACACGGAAACGATTCATATAATTAAAAATAATAATAATAATGCATACACAAAAATGAAATAAAAAATATGTTTAAAAAATACATAAAATAAAAATGCACCTTAGCAAAAGATATACATAGTATGTTCAGTTAATTAATGTTTATGCATACATATAATACGTTGTTATTGTTATAGCAGTTTGAAATCATTAATGTGTAAAGCAAATAACACAACAGCAATTTTAACAAAAAATATACATACACGTACATACATATAATACTCGTATTTATTTACTATTTAAATAAATTGTGGACAAAACAACGACAAACGAGCCAAAAGTAAAAGTCTAAAATAATAAAAATAATAATAATATTATTAACTGAAATTAAAAAAAATAATTAACTAATTCAAATAAAGCTCTAAATGAGTATACAACAATTAAGGCGAAGTGTGTGAATCTGGCAATAATTTTAAAATAGAAAAGTGATATATTTTGTCGCTCCTAAAAATCTGCTACAAAATATTTATATATAATAACATATTAAAAACCTTAAACATGGACTCACACACACACATGCTTACTCTTTATATAAACGACGAAGCAAAGAATCGAAAGGAAGAAGGAAAGAAAATGCAAATACACCACATTTCGTTTACTACTCAAAGTTGTTATTGACGAACATACATTTTTTTACTAGAGATACAAATGAGTTGGACATGTAGTCCAACAGACGTTTTGGCAGCCAGTCAAGCCTACTAGTAGCCAGGCCACACAGCCACATTGACTGTCATTCACATGCATGCAACATTTACACACAAATATATGTATGGGTAAACAAGGAAATAGAAGAAGAAACCTGTTCACATACACACATATATGTACGTGTAAATGTGAAATGTTTTTGTGGTTGAGTTTATAAGAAATGTAGACGATTATCTAGCGGTGAAATTAAAAAGGCCTTCCTTCAAATGTCTCTTTCTTTTTCTTGAATTCCTGTAAAACGTTAATTTTTTCTCGAATTAAAATTATTATTACCTTCCACAGTAAATGCATATCTCTAACTCCTAATAGATCCTATACACATCCCAACTTCCCTTCTATTTGAAAGGAAGGCGGAAATAGTTTCCTCAAATGTTTTTTGATTTTGCTAGCAACAGTTAAAGAATACAAAGGCCACTACAAAAGAAATAACAAACTAAAAAAAGGAAAAAATTAAAATAAAAAGCAAGAACTCATTTAGTTGTGTACAATTAAAGAAAAAGTTAAAAATTTGAAATTATATGTGTAGTTGTTGCTAAAAAACAGAATCTTCATTTTTGAGTATGAAATGGTTATTCCTTGTCCTTGTGTCTGCTAAATAAGGCCTTTTAAAAGGCATCTTTAGGCCTGTATTATACTTATGTGTAGTTATTGAGTAAGTTAAGGTGTGTGTGTGTGTGCGTATGTGTGAAATATAGTGTAACCAATGCAGAGAATATGAATGAAAACCATCCCCTCACCTACAAACACGCCATAAATACTCTCGTACATACATATGTACATATCCGAACTACCGAAAGCACTCACAATCACCCGCTCATTTAGTTACAAAAGTTTGTTTGAACCCTCGTTCTTTTATTCGTTTTGCTTTGCTTTTTCACTTTTTATTTAGTTTTTACTTTGCAACAAGAACTTCATCATCATCATCATCGCCTACACTATTCAAATACAATGACAAAGAGGTGTAAAATTTGTAAAAAAAATAACAATTCTGTTCCTGATAGTATTTGTTTTCAAAGATGTTATTGATAACGACGCCGTCGACAGAAACTGTGATGTATGCAATAACAATAAACAGTAAGAAATGGCAAAAGAGCGTCATCTACATCTAGAAGCTCTATAAATACTCACACAGCACTTTTTACCTCCTATTCTTTTTCTTTTATATCTTTTCAAATTGTTTTATACTCGTAGAATACATAATAATGCTAATAGCTACACTAGATTCCATAAGTTTACGCTCTCACTGTATACTATTTGCTACAAATGAAAAAAACAGCAAAAACTCCTATGTTCCAAAATTAGTTTAATTAAATTAGATGTTATTCTGCATGTTGTTTATAAATCCATATAATTTGAAATTATTTGATTGATAATTATTTGTATACAGACGATTTCTTATTATTTATGCTGATCAAAACGTAGATGCCATTTAGGCCCAATTTATACGAGGAATTAAATTCATGAATAAAATTCCTGAATTTTTTTTTATTAGTGAGAGGGGTAAAGAAGAAAACCGGGCATATAAAACGATAAGTTTTGAATTGAATTTTTCGTTGTAAGCCTCAAAGGAAGTTTTAGTGATTTTGTTAGTGGTATTTGATGGTCGATTTGGTGGAATAAAATTCAGAGTGTTGGTAACACTGATAAAGCATAATATGAAATTTAATAAAAAAAAATATCGCTTAATATGAATTTTTGTTGTTTCTTAAATTTTAGGATATAGTGCACTGCATGAGCGTAGACTTATGACACCCACTGTATACATTCATACATGCTTTTCTAAGCATTTATGTCCTCCACTCTGTATGAATATGTACATTAGTTTCTGTGTTTCAAAGAGTGTCATTCAATATTACACACGTGTGTTTTCAGTGTAATTTAAAATATATTTTAAGCAGATAAAATAAAACAAAAAATAACCTGGTCATCTTCACAAAAACTACGTAACAAAACTCGTTTTCTATGTTAATTTCTAACAAGTTGTTGCTAGACTTAAAAAATATATAAATAAAAAAATATGTATAACAGATATTATTGAAAAAACGTGCTTCAGTTTTATAGAGAATAAATGTAAACACAAAAAAACTCTTTTCGTTTTGTCAAAGAAAATCACAAAGGAATATTAAAAGAAAGAGATATACAAGAAAATCACAAAAAAGAACATGCAAAAGAAGTAGAAGCAGAATATTAAAAAGGTGGGTCAAGAATAAATTTTTGATAGATACAAAAAACACAATCAAATACACATTATGCTGAAAAGGTAGACTAAAACACACTACTGTATCCAGCTGTCGACTCAATCGACCGCATTCTAGAAATTAATATGAAACATTTACATAAATACATACGATAAAATACAAAAACAAAACACTTTTTAAATAAACAACTTAAAACTCTGTCTCATTTCTATGCAAAAGCAAATTGGACAAACACACATGCACACTTTTATTTTTCAAGTTGAAGCTGATACATGCATGTGTAATAAGTGTGCATTGGTTAGTAGCGACTTTAATCGGTTATAGCTGCCTAAATATAGAGCTAATTTAAATAAAATTAAAAGATCTAAAAAACGTGTTTGAATATAGATAGATGATACTAAAAATGAACACTAACATATATAATATACTAGCTTAACCCGGTGTGTGTGCTACCCCCATCATTACAAAATTAAATAAAAAGTGTTTATGTAGCTAAAAAAAAATATTTTATTACATGTAAATTAAATGTTGTAACACTCTAGGATATACAACATTTGCAGTTTGTCCATGCGGAGCATAAACAAACAAATTGTTTGGCTTTCCTACACTGAAGCATGCAACGTAAAGCTGTCCGTGGGAGAAACATGGACTTGATAAATTTAAGCCATAAACTTGCAGGGATTGACCGTGAGCTTTATTGGTTGCTATTGCTACCGCTAACTGAACAGAAAACTGCAATCTTTTGAAGTCAAATTGCAAATCTGTTGGAATCGTGGGAATGCGAGGCAGCAGCGCCTTTGTTCCATTATATTTGCCCGATATAATGGTCCCTTCGTCGGAGGCCTTTGAGGTTGAAGTTCGAAATAGCTGAGTTGCTAATCATTCATCGTGTTGCTTGAGATCGTTCAATTCTAAGGCGTACTTGGTGCTCTCCAGATGTTTAATTTTCTCTTTTGAAAATTGGTTCACATATGACGAAAAAATAATTTTGAAAATTGGTCTACAAACGACAAAGTAATTTGATAATCCATTTCTTTCCGTGAACATTTCAAATTTAAAAAAATATTAGAAAATAAATGCAAGAAGCATTTTGAAAATTAGTCCAGAAATGACTATGTTATTTGATAATAAATTATTGGGGCAAGCAATTTGCATCAACGCCTCCCCTCAAATATCCAACAAAAAAGATTTTCCATATGCAAAATATTTTTTTTAAATTGGTATTTTTAATAATTAATATTAAGGTATTTTTTTAGCGGGCAAATTTGAAAATCGGTCTACAAATGACGAAGTTATGCTTGTCTATATTATAGAATCTGTTAAAGACTATGTGAAAGGAGTACCACAATTTTGTTCACGTTAAAGTAGTCTTAGTCGGGAAAAGTAGCCTATTATGCATTCCAGAATCCCAGATAAATATTGCGAAAATTTCAGAAAGGTTGGTTCAGAGGTATGCCCTCCTATAAGCTACAATCAAACAAACATATGTTCTGTTTTATATATCGAGATAGCTTTTTATGGGCGGTAGCCCTTTCTTCATCTTATACGGCCAGTATTTTTCTGGAAATTGCACGTTATTCTAGGAATAAAACTCACTCTCATAGTTTTGCAGATAAGATAAGAAAATTAATATTTTTCTCCTATCGGGGTACCCGTTTACCCCTCCTATACCTTCGAGATTTTTCTGGAAGCTTCACTTTCTGTTAAGAAAATTATAAATTGCTTTGTATGGTAGGTTCCCTATCCCCCCAAATTTTTCTAAAAAAATAGCCTATTTGAATTTCCCTGTTATCGGTAGGACAGTTCTGAAATTTCAAAACAATCCGTTGTACCGTTTGGCGTGCTAGAATGAACATACAAACAAAAAAACTAACATACAAACAAACATACAAACACACATTTATTTTTGTATATCGCACCTTAAATACTAAAGGGTCAAAACTCTAAATTCTTAGATTTTCAGGAGAGCCAAAAAACTGTTTATGTGCAAAAGCAATGCAATTAACACAAAAACAGACATAACGGGGTTTTTCCAGTTAAAGAAGATAGTGATGAGAATGAAATTTTTTTGGTAACTAAAGATGTGAAATGTGAATTCATTATTAAAAAAGTCAATTTTGGAAAATTTTGAGTTGTGACCCTTTAGTATTTAGGGTGCGATATATATATATTTTGAAAAAATATATATTTTTTAATTATGAGGAATGCATGAACGAATACAGACAATCAACGATAACAGACAATCACAAACCCATAACAACAACGTATCATAGCATTGGACTGTCAACGTTACGGAAGTCATCTAGTGGTTAGGAAATTAAATTTTTACTTATAAAAGATACTTTTATGTATTCATATAAATTTCTATATGGATTTTGTTAATTCATGCACATCCCATACGTTAAAACTTTTATATGAACAGTTTTAATACACACATTTATTTTAAAATTTGCAGTTAAGGAATATTAGTGTGTTTGTTAACATGTATATGAATGTACGTACATATACATATGAATTTATGTAGTATGAGAAGTTGTAGAAAGTTTTGGGTAGGTATTTAACGTGCAGTAAAAACTTGTGTACCTAATATCGTACTCTCAGACCTTTCTGGACTATTTTTCAATAAAAAAAGGCTTGAGGTTCGAGTACGATCTCCATTCGATAATTTTTTTTTAATATTTCGTTAAAGACAGGATTTAGTAAATGTTTTATTAAATATTTTGTCTTCCTGAAAATGGTTAACCATACCGCCCATCTCTAGAACTTCTACCTAAGTTCAACCTCAAAGTGGCCAAAAATTTATAAATTTTATATCACTCCAGCCAAAAATAAAAAGAACATTTTTTCGAAACTTTTCGGAAACGATATCTTTCGAACCATTAAGCTAATTGCGCAATCGAAGTAGTTTTTCAAGTCTAAAAAAGTAAATGAGCACTGAAAATCGATTTAAAAGGACTTTTGGAGGTATTAAAACAAAGTGAATTTCCGAAATATCTTGTCAATGGTTTCTCTCCAAGGAATCAACCGATTTTAGCTGGTTTTAAAATTTAAGAGCTGATTGGATTTACGATTCGATCAGTTTATTAGTTTAGTTTTTCTAAAAATTTAATTTTGAAAAATCTCAAAATCACCGAACTGGATCATTATCTCTCGAGATCTAATTGATCTAGATTTTATAAATTGTTCACTTTAAGTAAAAAACATGTTAAGATTTGGAGTGCCGTATACTCGCGATCAAGTTTACGACTCCAAATATGTAACTAAAACATTAAAATCGTATAACATGAGTAAATTAATTAATATTAAATTATATTGACCCGTGCGGATATTCCGCATCCTTATTGGCCAGTTACGACATATATAATTATCTTATCTTTAAGTCATTAGAAGAAAAAATTATCTTTAAAAAACTATATCAAAATAACAGTTTTGATACAGAATAATGGGAGATATTCCATACCAATTAAAAACCTTTGAGAAATAAATCATTGTTCACCTCATATCTAGTCGCACAAAACCTTTAATATTTATTTAACGCAAAAAAACTTTTGAATAGTTTTGACAGCCAAATTAGTACTCATTTATTATTTAACAAACTAAAACTCATTTCATTTGATGGATTCTACTAGTTACAAAATCTTTCGATCTATCTGTGGTGCATACGTATCCCAAATCGATAACATTTTGTATTGTCAAGAACAACAGTACCACTTTCCTTTAACATTTCGTTGACAATAGCGCAATGTTATTCGGTTCGGCGAAGCTGGAAACATTAAGAAATTCTCTTATGTCGACCTAATTTCTTTAATAGCAATCGATAGCAACTTTTAAATAAAGCGATGTAGGTAACTTAACCATGATTGGTGATTTTTATGATATTGACTTCTTAGGGAATTTACCCATTTTATGCATTTGTATTTTAGATCGTCATCTTCTGTTTAAATGGAAATTTGTTTAAATTCTGTTCTAAAGAATGCACGCCCATGACACACGCAAGCGCAAATGTGACAGTATGAGTTTGAGCATACCCTGCAGATAATATTGGACTACGTGGTCCATTATAGCTGAAACGGACTAGTTACAAGGTGGTCCGATGTAATGCAGTCATGGAGTATGTCATTTTCAAACAAGAACTTATTGCTATTGCAATTGTTCATGCTTTCACGAACTTCTTGTGAGTGGTCCATTTTTAATGACATGGAGTATTTTTTGGGTTAGTCCGATGTAATGCAAGCTTGGACCATATGGTTCAGCCCTAGGACATCGCAATGTTAAATAGACCATGTTTTCTTCATACATTTGGGGTACTTTTTGACTAGTCCTAGTCTTTTATGGAGTATAATTTACATGCCTGTTTGGATTAGTCGCGTTATCTGCAGGGTAATTTTAAAGCAATAGCCTGTTTCTGGTGCATCAGTAAGTAGTTTTTGTGAGTATTTTAAAAGAACCATATCGTATGAGGATTATATGTTGCGATTATTTAAATATTAATTATACGTAATGGTTGAAAAATAAACTGTTGCATACTTTTTGGAATAGTTGTGTCAGTATTGTAATACCGTATGATTATGTAATATATATAAACAGATATCTCTCCTTGTTGGTAAACATAGTCATATCTCAAACAAAAACTCATTCTTTCGAAAACGAGTTTAAAGTTTTTAATTTACTCATACCTGAATGGAAAAATAAAAAAAAAATGTTTTTCCCTCAAGAGGGGACGCAACAAGTTATTTGCATACACTTTTTACACAAAATGAGGAACGATACGACGAACATTTTTGCATTTTTAACTTTGAAATCATGTTTTTTGAGATATAAGTACGTTGCAATAAAAAATTATATAATAACAGGCCAATTCGTGAAATCAAAATGTTTGTTTTTGTTTAATTTCATGAATCAAAAATAATAGTATTTTCTAAATTGTCAACGATCATAAAACATTAAAGCATTTCATGGAAAAATTGTTTTAATTCATTCCCAGGGCGAATTCATACAGGTGAACTTGACAGCGCAGCTGTTTCTTTAGGTTTATAGTGGTTGGATGTCAAAACTTTTTATTTCTTTTGTTTACATTTAAGTTGAATACTTTAATTTTTTTTATTAATATGAAAATCGTTTAAAAACCATGAAGCTGGCTTCATATAAAACTAAATTTATAGCACAAAACTGACTGGTAGTGAGTGCAGTGATTACCAGCGCAATGGTGACTACTTCCCAACTCGTCTAAATTTACAAAAGAATGGTATTAACTTGATGTGTATTACCAAACTATTTAATGAACATCGCATTTAACGAGCTTAATGAAACTAAAATTCTAGAGCGCAATATAAAACACAAAGAAGATGTCATTAAGCACTTCGAAATTTGTAGTAAATGGTCTCAGCAAAACAATGTTGTTAGTATTACAAATTCAATGCTTTTAAGAGAGCTTCAAGAAAATGCCATTAAAAAATTATATCCATTCCAATAAGCAGACTGTGCTTAACAAATAAATAAATTAACAAATTTTTTATTACAATGTTTTTATGAATTTTTCCCTTATAAATATTTTTAAAGAAATATTTATTTTAAATTACTATAATTTTAATAAAACATTAAAAAACACACTATACATACATATTTATAGTTATGAATAAAATACGCTATTATTTTTGATTTAGTAATAATATTATTGTTTTTAGTACCGTAGAGGTTTTGGCTACTTTAACTAGCGATGTTTGGCGTGTATTCTCTAAAATGCATTTAGTACAACCACTGAAGAAGAGCAAATCGTTTTCTCTATGCAAATGTCAATGACGGATGCTGATAAGACACTCTTTATATTGAATAGTTTGCAATATTCACTCAAAATTTATATCATATTAAATTTTTACACCTATGTATCTCTATAAGATGAATCTGCTACACAACAAGAAAACATCCAAAAACCGAAAAAATGCCCCAATGGATGTCGATGAAGATTATTCTGAAGTAATTGGCGACCCCGTTTTCTTACAAAGTGTTTGAGAATCCGAAGCTGTGTGAAACCTGATAAACAGCAATAAAAACAACCTAAGTGGATAACGTTTTAGTTCAGTTCACAACAAATATAAGTATTTGAATCGATTAAGTAAACTATGTATTCGTAAAAAACAGAATCGAAATCTAATCCAAAATAAAGGAATTTACATTATTCTGTGCTGTTTTCTTTCATAAATTTAGATCTTTCGTGAAGGTGGCGGTCATCTACGTCTATAATGCTATCCAAAGATCCACAAAAACTTTTTGATAAGCTCTTGCGTTTTGATACAAGCTGGTTGGGCTCGTTTTCTGTAACGCAATGCGGCCAATAACTGACTGTGAGGGCTGAAAGTCAGTAATTGACAATATCCCCAAACTTTTACGATATACTGTTTTGCCAATCTCACCCATACAAAAGGAAGATAAAATCTCGATTTCCAGATGTGTCTGTAGAGCCAGTGGTTGACATCGAATGCGGATCAAAGGATTTCCCAATGATAATGTCATGTGCCTACTATTTTATAGGTATTTTATGTTCTCGCTTTCGAGTTCATTTTTTTAAGAATCATTAGACGATGAGGAAGTTGACACAGTTACAGTTTTATTTGATTTTACATCGGTTTGCAATTCTCCATGCTTAACAGTAACATCTATTATTAATGATGGGTTTTGGATGATGTTATGATTACTGATGTCGGCGAACAATCCTTAATACGTTGTATACGCTTATATGTACGAGTATGTCGTTTATTCTTTTTGCGATTATACTCATTTGTATTTCATCTATCTATTTCGAGCCACGGTATTCCTTTATGTGATATTCCTTCATGTGGCTGCGATAACGAAAGCACACAAAATTTTAGAATTTGTTTTTGTTTTAAATGTTGTACGAAAGAACAAATACGTGTGGCATCGTGGGCCTGGCAGTAAATCTTTCTTTTTCATGTCATATTATATTAGAAATTCGATCTTAGTGTAGGTATATTGAACTGAAAAAATAACATTTTCTAGACCTTTTCTCCTTCAACCCTATTGCAATGCGTTATGTAAATAAGCATCCCGCCACTAAACATGTGACATTTGGCGATGATGTGACTAAATATTTCCTCGCTACAGTTAAAAGAAGCTTTTAATTATTCTCCATCTTGTCACCTTCATCGTCAATTTCACTCGAATTCATAAATCCCTCAAATATGCGCATTTACTGCTTATGAAATCTTCTATTGCTTCTAATCAGATATATTTAGAATTTTGACGACGAAGATTTGAGTATGTTTGATCGTCTTCAAACATATGGAAAATATGCTGTATGGTACGCTTTTTAGTATTTTTAAACAAAGTGCCTTTAAATTTTGAATCAATGAAGATTGCAGTGATACAGAATATTTTATTTTATGGCACTGAAAATTCGCCAATTAGTTTCTGCAGTATAAACAATTAATTCATCATTTGAATTAAAGTTGTTAAAATTATTTTGAGGTCGAGGCAAAATTTTCTTGTGAAAAATTAAGTTTCAGATAAGAAAAATGCAGAATATTCACCTAAATTAAAAATGTAAAAACAGCCTACAGGACAAGGTTACTACGTTCGTTTATTATCGCTTAATGTCAATGAAATGAAAAAGTGAAAGTGCAAAATTTCGACGAAATGGTATCATCCATTCATCAAAACCAAAATACCTGAAATAAAATCTAATTTAAGCATTGCTTATAGTTTTGTTTTAATTCTATATAAGAACACTTTGAATTGGTAATTAAAAGCGTAGTACTTAAATATTCAGTATGCAACTGTCGATATGTCGAGAAAAAAATTGACATCTGTCTTCTCCATTACGAGCATAGATGTTGTGTGAATCCAACACACATGCAATAGTTTTTGCACTTGCTCTTACACACACAAACACTGTTTTATATTATCTAATTTTGTTTACTATTTCTTAGCACAATTTCTGCTCTTTCTTATATTAATTTAAATTTTTTTTAACTTTATTGAAATTTTTTTGGTGCAATTTTTCATTGAGTTGAATTAGCTTTTCATTCAACAGAATTGGATTTCTTTCCTCTTTGTGATTAAATATTTTAATACGTTATACATAAAAAAATTCAAAAGAATAATTATCAAACCAATGTTTTTACATGCAAATATTTAAAAAATATAGGTATATAAATTAATGTCTTTCTTCAATAATAGTACAACATTTCATATACCACATCTGAAAATTCATAATGAAAAAATAATTTTATTTTATGATACTATTTGTACAGCTACATACATACATACATACATACATATGTATATACTTATGTATGTATGTGCCTACAAATGGTGTGAGGAATATTTGTTTACAAGCACACATCAAACAAAAAGTTTTACTAATCCAGTCCTTTTTTTGGACAATATTAATTAATATGTTTGTTAAAAAAAATTGTGAGAAAAAAAATGTTAAAATCTGTTAGTAACGAAAAATGGAAATTGTTCTGTGGAGTAATTTAAGGGATAAATTGATCTCTTAAAATTCAGTCTTCAAAACACAATCGAGCTCGGTATCGATTATGAAAAACTAGAAATTAATACATATATGTTGTCGAAATGTAAATACTCTAAACTTAAGGCGTTTTCTTTTCTAGAAAAAAGTGAAAATGTAACATTTTTTAGGAAATAAAACGGTATTAACATATTTGATTTCGCACACGTCAAAGTCGAGTCAAAGACAAGTGGTGATACTTTTCCAATTGAATGTTCATATAATTACATACATACGTGTACTAAAAAATTGTAATGCGTTACATCATTAATTAATACATAATTATTTCAATAATGCTACTTACATCGACATATCGCTCCTTTATTGCAAGGTAGTCATATTTCAAAAACAATCCTTCCTTAGAAAACGAGTTTAAAGTATTCAATTTACTCACATCTCAATGGAAAAAATAAAAAAAATATTCTCCCTTCAAGAAGTGAGTAAACAAGATATTTATGTATGTATGAACATATATGAATTCTGCATAATTCTGCATTCTTAACTAAAAAAATCACGTTTTTTGAGATATGATTACGTTGTAATAAAGGAGCGATATGAACTCATAAAAACCTTAAGTTACATTTAAAAAATTTGCATAGTAATCAATCAAGAAGTCGATTTTAAATTTTTTATAGCTTAAGGCTTTTTTGAAATCATAAACCGATATGTACTTCTGGGAGTAGCAGTTTTTGCAATTTTTCATTGAGCAGAAAATAAAAATGAAAATCTAATAAATCCGTTATGACACTTTTCTTGCATTGTATTGTTATAGGATTGAAAGAAAGAAACAGTAATGATAGAAAGAACCAGATATAAAAAAGAGAAAAAATACTTAAACGCAGAATTCTTGCATAAATCGCTGATTTAACAACACTTACAACGTTTTAAGCTCGAAACGTAAATTTTAAGTTGAAAATTTTTTAAATTCTTTTGACAGAAATTAATTTTTTGTCGATAAAATTAGTCAAAGCTTTGACAATTTTGTTATTATCCTAATATATCTGAACTCTTTGCACCTGGTGAAATTTCCTCCTATTACATACATTATATTTTCACTGTTCTCAAAAATTTTTAAAAATAAGAAAAAATCAGTTACATAAGGGATTAAACAAAATTAAAATTAAAAGAGCAACATAAAATAGCGCATTCGTAAAATATGGCAATGTTTAACGAAAACGCAACAAAACTGGCAACAAATTCAAGCATATGCTATTTATAACGGCTGATTGTCTGTCACTCTATCTCTCTCTATAACTCTTTTCTTTTGAGTTTTTTCTATGTTCTTCTTCATTTGTTTGTTTATCATAAAAAGATGGTGAAAAGCTTTCTTTAAAGTTCATATTACTCTTTAATGTCTTCGTCTCTTTTTCAATGCCAAAAACATGGATGGAAAATCTAGTCCAATTTAATTTAATATTTCAGAATTTTTTATAAAGATTCGTACATATATTTATAATTTAAAAAATTATATATCTTATAATCTTAAAAAATTATAACTGCTTTGAGTTTGACATTTCTTTTCAAGTTTGATTAATTCGTTGTTTTTGTTTTTATTTTGTATTTTCTCTTCTTGGTGCTAAAACTTTAAGATAATTTGAAAAATTACAATTTACCGACCTGATTGACTACTCTGTAATTCTGATGAATAAACTTGCAACAGAATTTTGCAATTTTTCCAAGTTTTTGCTAACAGTAGAAAATGGCATAAGAATAATTTTCTAAGGGACGAATAAAAATGTCTTTATCAACTATTTAAATAAATGTTACTTTAGTTTTATTATTTTTCTAATTAAATTTTTACTTGATATCGAAATCGTCAACAACTATTTTGTAGGGCTTTATTTTTATACACAGTAAATTATCGTGAGGTACATATGTACTTTCTCCAATAACGACGAGACGGTTCAAGCCCACTTACGATCAATATTCGGAGAAACAAACTAATGATTCTCATTTACGATAGTAAAGAGTACGAACATGTGTATATCTAGACTAAAAGAAGCCTTTTGTACTTTTACTGCCTGGCCCATGATGTCGAACGATATCGTTCTTTTGTGAAATTACATTTAAAACAAAAACAATTTCTAAAAATTTATTTTTGTTTTAAATGTAATTTCACATATCGTTTCAGATATCGTTCGACATCGTGGGACAGACAGTTAATCTCAAAAAAAGTTATTTTTATGTTAATTTTCTATGCCACTTAAAAATTAAATTTTCCATGCCTGGCCTGAGATAATATCAGTTCTTTATTTCGTGCTTCTTATTAATTATTATTTTTTATTTTTTGTTTGTTCTCTATACTACTTTGACTGCACCCGGAAATGATATATAATAACAAACATTCACATTTTATGGGCTTTCTCTTTTGTTTATTTTTATGTTTTTTATTCTGTTTTCTTTAGAGAACACCATTACCAATATATTTTTAACATATTAAAATCACCTTAATACACATAACTTGTACAAATTTACACTTGTTCTTATTTTTTTCTTTATTTGATTGATTAATTTTTCGTAGTAATGTTAAATTATTTTTGCTGCAGACGGAAAGTGTTTGAAAGTTATAATCACCCAACAAACACAACGCCAAACGTCAAATATGATGGTATAATCACCTCATAAAAACGTAATTTTCAACATTATTTTAACTGTAGGCAAAGGATTTGGATGAAAGTATGAATTCCAGCTAAATTCAATTTTAGAAGGAATGTTGAAATGGTACTTTCTCGATTTTACATAAAATGCTACTCTCACATACATACTTACATACCCATGTACATATATGATAAACCATTTAACATTTGTTTCAAATAAAAATAAGAAAAGCAAAAGAAACAAAATTATTTATAGCACAGAAAATGAAACCATTTTTTGCCTTTTTTTATTTGTGCTTTTTGACAGCTTCGAACCTAAAAGCAGGGTTGTTGTAGCTTCGACACTGCCTGTATTATTCTACCGTGTGATAAACCATAAACTTGCAATTTCCCATACCAATGGTCATGTTTTGGCACAGTAATTTTGTCTTTAAATTAATTTTTATTGAGGTATAGAACTTTAAGTTGGCATCACTTTTTTAACTGGCGGCCATTTTGTCAGCTGTCAAGTGATTAATATTTAGTTTGGTTTGCCATTTCATCATGAACAGGTTGACAAAAGAACAACGCTTGCAAATCGTGCAAATTTATTTCGAAAATAATGGTTCAGTTCGCGAAGTTTACCGCAAGCTCCGTCCATTTTATGGTCGACATAATCGTCCATCAGAGCAATTAATTCGGTTAACCATGGATCGTTTTCGCACTACGTTTACTCTATGTGATAATACACATCCGCAGAGACGTCGAACAGTGCGCACCGAAGAAACAATTGCCGCTGTAGAGCAAAGTGTTGAAGAGGACCCGAATGAATCGATTCGCCACCGTGCACAGCAATTGGAGCTTTGTTCGTATGCTCGAAAAAGTGGTTGAAAATTGGACCTGTAGAATTGGCTTTATTCGAGCCAGCCGCGGCGGCCACATGCCCGAAATCATATTTAAACATTAATGGCATAAAATTATCCTTCCAATAAAGCCAAATTGATGGACATTAAAACGATTTTCTTGTGTTTTATTTCAATTCGAAGTTCTATACCTCTAAAAAAGACACCCGATATTTTTCAGACAACCAAGAGAAAAATATTCCGAACGATAAAATAAAAAACCGAAATTAGCCAACAGTGCTTACCTATCTGGTTTTTTATTTGATACCAATTACAGTAGTAATGTCACTAAAGAAATTGTATTTAAATTTCATCTTCTGAATTTTGACAAAAAGTGTTCATAATCTTTATATTCGCGAAATTGCGATAAGTTGTTTTGTCACAAAATCAAACCCCAACGAGTACATTTAACAATTTGTTTTTATTTTAAATGTAATTGTACGAAAGAACGGAATACATGTGACATCGTGGGCCTGTAAGTAAATAATTCAAAAATTGTTGAGAAAGCTATATTTTATCTCATTATTGATCTCAAAATAATCTCACACGGCATCAGCCATTGAATAAATAATGGCAGTTTATGCAACTGCATGTTTATAGATCATTTGTGATAATTCTTGTAACCCTGCCAAATTTTGGGAGTTTTAAAGTCCGAAATGCTTTCTTGATTGATTAGCGATTTATGCTTGAAATTTGATGTTTTTCAAAATAAGTTCTATTAAGTTGTTCTCTTTTTATAAAACTTTGGTCAAATGTTCGTCGGTAAGCCGATTAATAACTATCCGATAACCTAAAAGATTAATTCAAAAATTGCAATTTTCGATTAATTCTATACAATTTTATATATTTTGTAGTATTCGAACATATGTTTTTATATTTTATGTTTGCCGATACGATACCGATACACAAAAAAAAAGATCAACGGTACCGATAACGATACGCATATTGAACATGAACTCAAGTTGAAATTAACAAAAGTCAAGCACTTTTCTTATACAAAATGAGGCCCGTATTCATAAAAAATCAATGTGTATTTAAAATATGTTTTACACAAGGTTAGGTAAGGTTAGCGTGCACAGGCTGTCGATTGCAAGCAACCGGACCACTTCGGTCTAGAAAAATAAGTCCCTTTGTGACGCCCGATATGGACAGTGAAGTAAATAGTTTTGACTATCCTATATTGTGGTCAGTGTTGAACCAACCGTTTTTTCGAATAAACTTTTTTATTGCCTTCAGATTGCATTCCGTAAGGTCTGCGAGTTCGGGTAAAGTCGAGTTACCTAGACACATGGCCCTGTGATGAGACAGAGCTGGACATTGACAGAGGAGGTGATTGACAGTTTTTTCCTCCTCCTCATTAAGATAACTTCTACAGAAGTCATTGAAAGGGAGATTTAGTCTGTTTGCGTGAAACAGTGCCCTGTTAGGACTGCTACAAGTATACGCAGCTGATGTCGAGGGATCCCTAGTATGATGGCTGATTTTGCTCGGTCATATTGGGGCCAGGTTAATCTGGAGACTGCACATGTGGATTCGTTGAACCATCTAGACTGTGCTATCCCTATGAGTTTCTGCTGTATGAGGATTTTGCAGCTTTTTAGTGGGACTCCCACTAGCCGGTCGGTGTCCCGTTCATGCAACCGAGAGCCTTCCCTGGCTAGCTTGTCCGCAATTATGTTACCAGGCACGTCTGCGTGTCCTGGTACCCAGATTAGCTCAAGGTTGGAATGAGACACCATCTCGTTTAGGTATATCCGGCATTACCAGTTCAATTGTTGTATAAACACAAATTTTCATACGAATTTTCTTTAAAACACATTTCAAACTCAAATTACTTTTGTGTGAGCACGACAGCAACATATTTAAAAAGATCCTGTAGCTCGCCGGGTCTTCCAACTGGGTGGTCGTCAGGAAATTAATTTTCGTACATCGTTTTGTAATCGGTCAGCGAGTGTTAAAGATTAAATTAAATTATTACATTTTTTCAGTAAGAACCACTGTGTATCGCTTGCATTTGCTGATATTTTTTTGGAACTTATAAAATATGTAGTTCTTGATATTCTTCATGAAAAGAATTATCAGCACAAGGGTGTACAATAGGGACTTCTAATACCTTAAATATGTTGTCTGCATTAGATCCCTGTGAAATATTATTAATTTATTTTTAGCTCAAGAGCCCGCGCTTTGATTTTCGATTTTCTTAAATTTTGCATATAACGACCATATCCCTTTTTTAAATAACAACATAGTATTGTATTGCAGAAAAGCATATTATTGTATCCTAACGACTTTCAAGTTCTCGAGAGAGTATCCATAGCCATGTACCAACAACCCGAACTGAAGGCCAGCTTCCGGGAATACAATTTGAGGGCTTATGTACCGATCAAAAATATTTATATGAAATAACTATATCTGTTATAAGTGAACACTGCCACGATGGCTTAGTTAGCAGATCTCCAGGAAAAATATCCCATGCTTGAAGGCTAACAAAAGAAAATAGAATTTTACGTTTATATATTCGTAAGTTTGGTAACAAACTTACAATACCTTCGTGCAGAGATAAATCTGTCGATGTTGTTGGATGAAAATAAAACAGTGAGAGAACCGGCAGCCAGACTGATTCAACAAGCACGAAGCTCACCTCATGGAAAGCAACCTCGCGTGTTTGAGGTCCCGACTACCAATTTTGACGCAAGTAACTACTACTTTGAAGTTATAAATTGAAATCAAAAGTTTTTTGATGCACCAATTCTTCGGAGCATCACTACTGAAGAAATAAATGCGGTAGTTGAGTGTCAAGAAAGTGACAATCTGATTTTCGCCCAGCTACCATGTCATACTCAGGCGGTGGAATGAACTATGAAAATAGTGGCAGAAGCTATATTGCTATTAGAATATGATTTGAGAAGTTTTATTTTCTCTCATACATCAGTGAGCCACCCTAGTGTAGAACCTTGTAAACTCTATTAATATTTATTTTAGATCTACCAAATTGAAATTCTTATTTAGTAATAGTTTACAACCTGTGAAGTATTACAAATGGTATAGTTTTTTAAATAAAGTACTTTCCTTTAAAACAACTAATTGGAATAAAAACATTTTCATCGGAATAAGATCGAAATTATACAAACAATTTAAAAAATTGCGCAAATAACATAAAAAATAAAAAGTGCCTTTTAGTACTACTGTGACTCTGTGACTTGATGCAATACTAATACGCACATAAAACCATTAATAAGTGCTTTAATTTAATAATATATTAACAAGAAAGAATAGAATGGGTAAAGGAAGCTTTGACTTAGCAAATGTATTTCGTTCATAACTAACCCCTAACGAAAAAAGAGTTGTGCGTCGAAAATTATTGTTAAATATTCATAGCGGTTAAACTAAATATCGCCGAATGGGTAGAAACGGTGCTGCTCCACGGTTGTGGCTCCAGAAATGTGCACAGGTAGTAAACCAGTAGCTAGTATCCCAATTTACTTTTCCTGTCGTCTATAAGCATAAAACATTTAAAAACCAAAATATAAAATTTTCATTCACTGATTGAGTCAAAAGGCTTCGAACTCCAGTCCAGTTAAATATGATTTCAAAAAAGCCCTAAGTTACAAGAAATTCAAAATCGACTTATTGATTGCTTACGATAGAAAATATTAAAATACATGTCCATATTAAAATTTTACTAATTCCTTAATAAGAAATAAGCTTAAACTGAACAAATTTTAAAAAATTTTGGTTTACTTTTCATATTAACTTTTCATTTTCTTGTCCTGTAAAATTCTTTTAATCCAACTTAGAACTTTTACGAATTCATATGACGATATGTTCACTAAATGTAGTATTTTTTGTTCTTTTAATATATTTTTAGGATAATCAGTATAATTATGGGGTTTTAAGCAAAAAATCTCAAGTAACAGAAATCAACAAATGCTTTTTTTCAAATACGTGTACTGGGGTGGGTAGATTTAGCAATCGATATTGTACCATCGATTTTTCGATAGCTTTAGGCATGAGGAAAAAAAGTTCCACTACGACATATCAAAAAAATCAGCACTCAAATTTCAATTTGTTGACTTTTTCTCAACTTTTGTTTTTAAGGTTTTTTAATAGGTAATAAAAAAATCAGCTGATTTAATTTTTTTGAAATATTATCTTTCCTAGGAGAAATTAATTTTTAAATTATTATTATTTTTAATTATTATTGAATTATTTTTGATGAAGTTGAGAATAAGTAAACAAAAATTGAAATTTTGCCGCCTGGAAAATGATATTTTTGATATGTCGTAGTGGAACTTTTTCCTCATGCCAAATCGATGGCACAATATCGACAAATTTTTGTCCTTAGTAATCGTACAAATATATACAAAAATTTTTGTATTATTGTTTGCGTAATTTGTCGAGCTACATACGAGTATATTGATTTAATTGCAAGTTATAAATCTAATCTAATTTACCACCAAAACAGGGCTCATTCCCCATTCCTTTCTTAATAACACTTCTTAATAATTTTAAAATTATGAACTAACTTTTTATGTACAAATTTTGTAATTTCTCAAAGTCTTTTAAAAATTTCTACTTCCATGTCATTATAGAATTTATTGAAAATAAACTAATATTTTACAAACATTTTTGTTAAGATACTACCATGATCTAATAATACAGGTCTGTGTAGTACTACAACAATAAAACAATAAAAAAACAACAGGCACTTTGTTTGTGTATAAAATCTCGGGAATGTCAAAAACAGCTGAAGAAATTTGTATTTTATGTTAGTGATGGAAAATTTAATTTTTCTTCGGTACAAAAAAATATTTTAAATAATACTTTTTTGACCCACAGTACTAACTAAAAACATATCATGAATTATGTATATTTGTTCTTGCGTTTATTTTATGTTATCGAAACAAATACAATGGTTTTACCTGATAACAAACATTATTCGTAACCCCTTTTCACACCAAGATAAAAGTTTGAAATCAAATTGACGTTCAGTTGAGAGCAAATGGTGCCGAGTCGGACATTTGAGAGTAAAATTCCGACCATAATGTTAAACTACATTGATCTTCAACAAGACTGAGAATATTTAAAAAAGTGTATTTTCTTAAATTTTAGAGTTTCTTAAACTAAAAATACATTTCAGTGTAAAACTTTGTTGTTTGTGCGATAATAAGTTTCCAATATTTCAAACCGTTGTTCATGCGTAAAGCGACTAGTTTTGGTCCTTGTTTTTGTGATACTGACCAATAATCAATATTTCGGACAGCAGAAACCTATAAGTGTTAAAGTAACATATCAATCAAAAAGATGCTTGTACTTGAACCATCCGTTATATTAGATCGTCCTTAGAGTATCATAATTAATTAATCCAAAGATTTATTATTTAAAAGTATGAAAAATTTAACTATTATGGAATAATTTAATTTCAATTACATATTAAGAACTAACACATTTCTCAAGTTGAGAAAACCACAAACTTTTATGCAAAATCTTATTTTTCAGAAGTTACGATGAAATGATTTAAAAAAAATATAGTTGGGAGTTATCACATTTTCATATTTGTTATACGGAGTTATTTACTTTTTGTGAGGCTTTTTAAATTGGGGAAACATTGGAATTGGCAGTTAATTAATTTTTGCTCGCGACTTATTTAATTTCATTGAGACTTATTTAATTTCTTTGGAGTTATTTTATTTGTCCTAAAATTGCGGTTCATACAATTTTCATTTGTTCTTATTTCATTTCTGTTGAGACTTTCTGTATAAGGAATTCTTTCACTCTTCTTTAATTGGGAGACATTTATTTTTTTTTTTGAATTATTGTATTAGGAATCATACAATTTACAAATTATTTAATTTTGCACTTTAGTTGTTATTTAATTTTTTCCCGTTGTCCCTGTTTTCATTTTTGTTGGAAATTATATTATTTGCGAGTACCGACTGTTATAACAAATCGTTCTTAGTTTGCGATTGAAATTGTTTACTACCTGGATGTGTAGCGCGACCTGTAAAAGCATTTTTAAAGACAAGCTTAAGACGTTGTACTCTTTTAAAATAGTTTCACTATGTTATATATGTTGAGATATACTGGAAAACGATTGTTCAACACGTAGAAGTCAAATTAGTTTGAAAGTACTAAATGAACCGGAGGAGTAAAACGGGTCAAAATGTCAAAATTTATTTATATCTTTTGTTTATATTCATTGTTAAATTAAAATTATACAACATTATACACAATTGAAAATTTCAAAATAAATTTAATTTTTAAAGAATTTTCCATTTACTTTCCATTATGCAAATAGGGTTCAATATAATTCGATTGCCAGGATGACTCCAATTCACAGCACAGGCCAGCAAAGCACCAACACGTTGTTCCTCGCCAGCCTTATAAATATATTCCCTTTATCTATGTGACTTCGCAAATGCAGCATACTTTGAGTGTTGCGGGAAACCAACATTTGAAAAGATACTAAGGCATAATCCAACATATGGCCGCATTTCGTTTTTTATATTTTCCAAAGCTTCCAATGAATATTTCAAGTTCAAAACATTGGTATAAAAATCGATATTAAAGTGTAATTTTTCTTCAAGTTTCTTTAGCAAATCAGCTTTAGACAAAACATTAACAAGCCCCTGCGTAGCATCATATTTAAAGCCAACAACAAAATAGCGACAAATTTTTCAGATTCACTGCAATAATGATAGTCTATAAGGTAATTGTTACCAAATGGTAGCCTAGTTATTCTAATTTTTAAAATATTTTCGACATAAAAACATTATGTGTATACAGTTCCACTTGTCCGGGGCAATCGAAGAAAAAATAATTACATGTGTTAGAATGTTTGCGCACATACATACATCCACGTAAAACGGAAGCAAAGCTGTCTTCAATGAAATTGTAATGTGTACTAATAACGGTGGAAGTTTTTTGGGTGGCTTGTGAGGAAATCACCGGTTGACAACGACGTTGAATGGCATTACGGATGGCAGTAATTGAGCAGCGGATCTTTGAAACATTTCTAAACATTTCTTCAACAATAAAGGCCTCATTAGTTTTAACTTTTCGCTGCCGTTCTGTGCCGTTTTTTTTAGAAAATATCTCTTACTTACTCGTTCTGTGTCTGAACTTTCGGATGTGGACGATATAATTATAGGATTGAATTTTGTAAATGTTTTCAAAATGTTTTTTACTTGACAAAAATATGTATAAAAATCTTTAATAATTTGAATTACAATAAAATATTCTGACTTTTAAAACAAAATTTTTAATATTTCATTCCACAAAAAAAATAATACAACAGAACAGAACGAAAAAGTAACAATGAACCACACATACAGTTTTTCAATTGAACAGAAATAAAACAACTGATTCGTAACAGAACAGAAAGTACAAACTAATTCTGCCTTAATAATATTTCTTAAAGTTATTATTTCAATGGATTTCAAAAAACAACACTTAAAAAACAAAACTTTTTAACATAATAATAATTTTTAATTATTAAATTTTTATTAATCGAGATTGCCTCGATATCTTTTTTCAAAGATTTAAAAAAACTTTTGTTTGTTGAGGGTTTTTTAGCTAGTCTATATATACTACATGCATTTCATTGGTGCTAAAGCCCAATCCTTATTTTAAAAATAAGGTCTACTGATGATTTGGCTTTAGCATATAGACTAGCTAAAATACCCTCAACAAACAAAAGTTTTTTAAAATTATTTTTAATATTTTATTTTTTTGCCTCAGTCAAATGTTTTTGAAAATGTAGTTTGATTTTGCAAAAACAATATGCTTGTGGTTTTTTGTAGTGTTGTACTTGTTGTAGTATTAAGTTCACCTGTTATGAATTCGCCTTGGGCCATTAAAAAACACAACGCTACAAAAAATCATCTGGACTATTAAACAGACCTGTAGTATTGTATAATGGATACTACCTACGTAAGCTGTTTTCAAATAAAAATAAAATAAGTAGAAGTCAAAAACAGGAATTTTAAAACTTAAACTTACTACTGTAAGAGATAGATTAAAGAAGTAAACATGTTTTTTCTTTAATTCTTTATTTACTTTACAAGAAGTTAAGTTATAAACATCCCTCCATATTCGATTTGAAATAAACTTCCAGATGGCATAAGTTTTGTTCGCGATATCCCACTTAGAAGCTCTCTTCCAAAACGGTAAAACCCGTAAACAAAAAAAATCAAATCGTGTGTATTTCTTTGAGTCTCCAACAAGTGAGAGATTAAATTATTTTGTGTTTGAAAATAAATTGACAAATACCTGCCATATTTTTGGGCATAATCGGAAACGATTCGAATCAACGCATTTGAAAAACGTGCAATTTTTTTTGGTTTCCAGAAGCCTAATATTTTTTTGTACCTTGAAGACGTCAATGAGTAATCATATTTACGCTTTAACTAACATTCGCTGATAATGAGTCCTTCCTAAGTATCCACGAAAGCGAAGGTAAAGAAATAGCGAATTAAGTTTAATGAGGGACTATGCAGAATGCATAGTATGCAGTCTGCATAGTATGCAGTCTGCATAGTCCCTCATTAAACTTAATTCATTATTTCTTTATTTATATACTTACAAACATTAATTATTATATATATTTTTTAAAGTATAAAGTGCAATCTCTCTAGTTCGAATAGTAAGAAAATATTTTAGAATTGCAATACAAATAACACCCAAATTCAAACAGTTTTCTTTTCCAATGCAGTAATTAAAATCGAACGCAGCTAAAATGTAGCAACACACTCACCGTCAACACCGTCAAAAAACAAGGAAAAACTTTTAACATAACGCCTGTTCGGAAATGCATTACTACGCTGCAATGGATGCGGAGTGCATTAATAAAAGCATCGCTTGAAAATATTTTTACTGATGGCATGAAAGATTATCTACTTTACCAAATTATCATATATGTGCATAAGATGCACTGTATATAGAAAATAAAAGTGTAAAACCGATGTAAATAATTAAATGCATTTGTAATTAATTAACACAAGTAAATTATACATTCTACCCCGCTTTATTATAATGGACATACGGATATGATGACATAAATATTTTATAGGATTTCCTTAAACAAATTGAAAATTGAATTACATAGTTGGTTTTTGTTACTTCACACTCAAGTGTTCGTATGTTTTAGTTGTAAACTTTACAATATAAGGTAAAATAAGGTCACTAGTAAGAGCACATTATCAGATACATGCATAGTAACATACTAAAACAGTTGTCTGTGGACAATGTCCGTGTTTGTTGTCCCATTGCACGCGATTTAGAATATTTACATGTGTTTAGAATTAATAAAACAATGTTTGTGAACTTAATTTTTTTAAATAAATTAAACGGAAAATTCAATAAAAGCAATTAAAAATGTTCAAGCAGCCGCTAAAGAATATATAAAAGTATTTATTTATTTTTATACCAAATTTTTTTAGCAATTCATCTGCAAAGCTTAAAAAATAAAAAAAAATCTATATTGGGCTGCGCAGAATCTGAAATTTATCTACACATGTACAAAAATACATACGATAAAATACAAAAGCAAAAAACATTATAAATAAACAACTTAAAACTCTGTCTCATTTCTATGCAAAAGCAAATTGGACAAACACACATGAACAATTTGTATATATTTCATGTTGAAGCTGATACATGTATGTGTAATAACTGTGCATGGGTTAGTAGCAACTTTAAACGCTTATAGCTCCCTAAATATCGAACCGATTTCAATAAAATTACTATTGTACACATATATGTAAAAATCTGTTTAAAAACATATAAATCTTTCCAAAATCGGTTTATTAATACGCCCGTAAAAGGGATCTAAGAAAACGTGTTTGCATATTAATAATATAGATCATTTACTCCATTTTTAAATTTAACGTAATTTTTCGTCATTGCATGTACATTAAATCCAAAATCTGTTTTTACGGATGCGTAATAAATCGAACTGGTTTTGCAAGGAAAATGTAATTTTTTAGTTTTATTCTTATAAATTATAATTGTGCACAAAAAAATTTAATTTCTACATCATGTATATACAGCATGTTCTAATGAACGAGTTCTTCACGAATGATAGAGTTATGTGCGTAGAAAATACAGATGAATTGATGACACCTCATTACGGTTTTTTAAACCGTGTTATATATATATTTTTTTAGATGTCATTTGATTTCTTTAAATAATAATGTGTGTTATCATTTTTCATATTGAGTCTCATTTAATAAGGACCAATTTGCTGTCGCTCTGATTATCATATACCAAACATAAGAAATGGCAAATTTAATTAGCTGAGCTCCTAGTTAGCAGTTGATATAAGTAAAATATATTAATACTACATATCCTTGCCTTTGATTTGAAACTCTGTGTAATTCCAATTAAACTTTTAAAGACTGCATGAAGTATACCTTTTAAATTTATTAGTTTTAATAAAAAAAATTATTTAATATTATTCGGTATATTTCGCGGTTGTGCTCAGCGCCGTACTTGCATAGCAACGCCATCATTTCTGTAGCTCACTGGTACGGTTTTAAGTAGGTCAGCAGCTGTATCACCCAAGCCCAAAACTAGCTCTATTTATGGCCTTATTCTCATTACCTATTTTTGCTGGCTACTGTATCGAACTGGAATTTACAGACGTTATTTTATTCTGATATAAGTCTCTGGAGTAAGACGCACTAGTCCCTCTCAGCGCTGTAAAATATTAATTTTCATTTCAAGGCACTGCAGTTTCTCGCCAACATCTTTTTATAAATCGGACATCTTTTCGTCATATTTGTGCACTTGCTTCAATGCCATCTACTCCTAAAAATGTCCATTATGATCTCAGTTGTGGCCCTAGATGTTTCGGCCTCAACTTCAGCTAGAAATTTCTCACTATTGGCTTTAAAGTTTTCTTGGACTTGCTCCATTTTTTCCTCATCATAATGGTGAACATTGTATTTAGAATCTAAATGAATTCTTAATTGAATCTTGTTTTACTTTTTCCTGTGAGCAATGAATTTCTGCAATTTAAACTACATAGTATGTTATTTAATATGCGTAAAATATTACGTAAGGAAATACACATATGTACATATATAAGCAGCATTATATTTCAAACGCTTGCCTTTGTGTTTGATTGATAGCTTTTTCAACTCACTAATACTAATAAGCATCAATGCAACCTCAGTTTGAGTTGTGTTCACCACTGATATAGATCCAAGATGGTTGTCGTCTATTAAACGCTTAAACTCATCTATCAGCCACTTTTGAAGTTCAGCTTTATTACCTGGTGTCGGCAAGTCCCACTTACTCAATTCCCTTTTGCGTTGCTCTACTTTCAGCTCTTCAAACTTCAGGTCTTTAATTCTCTTTTATTTCACTTCAGACACATTTGACATTTTCTTAAACGTTTGCTTATTCAAGTTCTTTTAATTGCGCAAAAAAAACACACAGATTTATTTATGTACAATACTATTTATTCTCCTTATGTAAGAAAAAATACACACGATTAAGTAATTGTCGCCGCTTATCGAAATGCATGCAGCTACGTTTCATATAAGACTTTTAATTAAGCCGGTCCGTTCAGTGCTTTTATACCTGTTATTAAGGTTCTTGAACGTCGTAGAAAGGTCTAGCTAGATCTTCACCATAAGTAGCCAGTGCCCAAGCGCTGATGGTGCTGCAGATTATAGTTGCTATCCATAATCTTCAAACAGTGACATACAAAATTGGTATGTTCTCGTCAATATTTGTAGAACTTTCTTTAATATAATATTTCCCATATTTCGTTTGTTATTTATCCAATGTAATGCTGGCAACAGGATTGATTCTATACTTATACTTAGCCATGGCTATATTTTCTTGGTCGTTAAGTTTAAATCTGCTTTTAAATATCATAAAAATTTGTATATCTTAAATAGGAGGGTAGTTAAATATATGAATATATGAAATTTGCCGCAGTTATATTTTTAGCTCCACTATTTCTGTCTTATTCCATTCATCAAAAAAAATTATACCAAAACTTATAGCGAATTGATCATATTTGCGAGTCTTATGTGAAATTTATGTTTAGTCCCGAAATATTTTATCTCGAAAAGTATAGTTCTTCGGCCATCAAATATCGCAACATATAAAAGAAATATTAGTTATGTTATAATTAAATAACAATATTGCTTAAAGTCCTCAAACTTTGTGACGGGTAATTTATTACAAGTGTGCGTAGTTAAAATAAAAATGTATAAGATTGAACTACCCTGCAGATAACGCGACTAAACACGCATGTAAAGTATAATCCATATAGGACTAGGACTAGTCCAAAAGTAACCCAAATTTATGAAGAAAACATGGTCTATTTAACATTGTGATGTCCTAGGGCTGGACCATATGGTCCAAGCTTGCATTACATCCGACTAACCCAAAAACTAATCCATGTCATTAAGAATGGACCACTCACATATAGTTTGTTCGGCACGAGTACCATCGTGAAAGCACGAACAATTGACATACTCCATGACTGCATTGTAACTAGTCCGTTTCAGCTACAGTGAACTCGCGAAAACGTGAACACTCGAAAGTGTGAACGTCTCAGAAACGTGAACAAATTTATTTTTCCATAGAGAATTCTAAAACGTGAACGAAATCTGAAAGCTCTAAAACGTGAACACTGTTTTTCAATTGGGAAATCCTCGAAGTACAAGATATTTAAAAAATTTTAATTCGTGAAAGTGAAAAATGTATTTTAAGAGAGAAGATATCTCCTCTAGTAATAAGACAGCTAGAAAATAGTGCGGTTCTACTTCTTTAAGCGTTGAATTCTCAGGTTTGTTTTATTGCAGGTTTTAGTATTTTTAGAGAATTTAATTGAAATTTAATTACAGATGGACGTTACTCTTGCCACGGTCAAAGATTGCAACAAGAATCCTGAAGAAAATTGCAAAGAAGTAGGAAGTATTGAAATTCAGGATGATATCGACAATGATGATTATTCGATTATATTCCAGCCAGAAATTACAATTAAATCCAAGAAAGCTGTAGATGAATAAGGCTTTAATATGGGCTGAAAACGAGATTAGGGTGCTGAGAAAGAAACCTTAAAGAGAAAGCTCTTTTAAAGATTTTTTCAATTACTGATTTTTTTCTTTAAACTTTATTTAACTGGTTCTTAATTATTCAACCAAAAAATGTTCCAATAAGTTTTAGTTTATTTTTTGCTGTTTTTGTTAATTAAATATCAATTTCTAGTATCCTTTATATTATTTATTTTTTTATTTATCGTATGCAAAGTGGCATTTTATTTTTTGTTATTAGGAATTAATAAAATAATTAATTTCAAATAGTGTTTAGCATTTTAACTTATTAAAATATAATATTTATATTAAATAGGGTCTTTTTTGTTTTAAATTTGGATACTCGATAACGTGAACAAACTCGAAAATGTGAACTCCTTGGTAAAAATCACGAGGATCACGTAGTCCAATATTATCTGCAGGGTAATGGGTGTGATACCAGTGAGAGATTTGAAATTTTGAGAGTAACTTGGATGATATGTGCGTAGTCTAAAAAGCAAAGATTCATTATATTATGTCAAAAGAGCTGTAACAGTGGAATTTTATACAAGCTGGTCTATTGCCAATGCGTCAGAAAATATGTACATATGTATATGGGATTGGAAAGCATTGGAATGAACAAAAAACAAATAATTTCTTGCATTTTTTAAATTAAAAACAAAGCGAACCGGGCTTATCTAGTACTATGAAGTCGATATTATCAATAATATCTCATGTTGCAAACAAGTGGTTCATGGATACACAAAATATGGAGTTTACATTTTACTGACTTTAATTCCAAACGGAAGTCAGTTATCGTCTTATGAAATAATACAAAATGCATTTATAAAAATGTTATTTGATTTATTTCCGGAAATTGAACAATACCAGGCCAATGAACTCTCGTGATGGCAAAAGTAAGTTTTTTCCTCGTTTAAATCTTCAAAGCGTACATAAGAAGTAATTTAAAGAGATTTATAGATTAAGCACGAACAAAAAATTTGAAGTGTTATTGAGTAGTTACTTCAGATGGAAACAATTTTATCCTCCAAAGTGCAAATTGTTTCCTATACACAAAATAGAAATAATGTCAGTACGCGTGGAGTATATTTTTGTTTGTTATTCTTTGAGAAATAATTTATTTATGTATTGTTGTGTTATGTATTGTGATTTAACAAAAGAACAAGAAAGACACTTAAATAGCACTTTAAAATACATTCAATTTATATGAAATTACATATTAAGCACGCCACGTTAAAGGGGTGTTTCTTAGAGAAATACAATTTTATGTTTCAATAATACATAATTGCATTGTGTCCATACATAATCTACGCAGATATGTGTATTAAAAATTTTGGGCGATTCCTCCTTACCTTTTTGGTGGTTATTTTTCAAATTCTGCATTTGTTGTGAACCGAGAAAGGTTCTCTAAAGGACGTTGGCTCAAAGTTTAAGAAAAATTTTAAATGTGCCAGCAAAATCGAATTACATATATCAGATTCAAATTTGTCTGGCTCTTGTAAAACAATCCAATTAATGTCTTTCAAATTAATTTTATTTTTTTTAATACTAGTATAAAATCATATTAAAATTTCAGGCATACTCTTAGAATTTTCTTAATTTTTTTCTCGACGTTACTAACAGATCTTATGGGTATTCATTAGAGCATTCATATACAACCGGCTTTTAAATCATTCGATTAACGAAATACTCAAAAGTTTTTAAATTATTCGAGCCATCTAGTCACTCGAGTACTTTTACTTCTAAGAAGTTCGCACGTTGATAGAAAAGTTCTGAAATTAACTCTGTTATTTTGTAATTTCATTGAAATTCGTTTCAGTGACTCGTGACTCGTGACTATCTAAAAATAAATTTAACGTTGTTTTGCTACAGACTTACAACATAGCAATTTCTTAAAAACAAATAAATATCACAGAGGCTTTTATCGATGAAAACGGTTGAGTGGATCCGGAAGTCAGCGCAGAAAGATTTTCTCGGAATTTTTCACTTCCCAGGATCACAGAAATTCCCGCTTAGAGCAAATAATGAATAATATCTAGACGCACGGTAGTGCATCCCATAATTTTGCTTGCAGTTGTTATAAAACTATATACAGAGAAATTTGTGTGTTTCTATTTTTTAAAGTTTCTAATCCCAAAAATAATTATGAGTTTTAATAGATTTACCTCTAATACTGGAAAAATGATGGTAAAAAAATGGTGCCCAGATGGAAATTTGCTTAGAAATGAAATGCTATTTTATCTATAAAGAACTAAGTCGTCTTTTTGATTTCAATACTTTTAATGTCCGAAGTTTTTGGATAGGAACTTGGCCTTATTTTTCACATTTATGTTTTTGTGCGGGTACGAGTAACTTTTATCAAATCACATTCATGAGGTTTACACAGTTGTATATCAACTTTTAAATGCCTAAAATAATATTTGTACACAGCAAGTTCTTAAATATCAACAAACTATTTTATGCACAAAATTTTCCGAAGAATGATTTTTTTTTTGTTTAAATCATTTTTAAAGATTAATATTAATACGTAATTGTTGAACTGTTTAAGGTTTATATTGAAATAAATTTTTTGGCTTGAGTTTACCCATTTTTTAAGAAATTGTTTTTGGATAAATTCATTATATTATTAAAAGAGTACTTTTATTTGAAACAATTTATTCATCAGACCAGCAGAACGGATCAGAACGGATATCAAAGTCGCTACACCATCTCATCAGCGTTCTTTGTTCAATTTTATAAACTTAATATTAAATAATTATTATTAAATTTATATATCTCGATATATTATTTCAAAGAATTTCAAAAAGTTTGGCTTGGTGACGGTTTTTAGCTGGTCCATATACATGCATGCATTTCATTGGTGCTTATGCCAAATCCTCAGTAGACCTCAATCCGTATTCTTAAAAGTTTCAAACCTCTTATCTTATACTTTTAAAAAACCAATGAGAATTCCAAAAATTATTAGTGTGCTTATACTTATTGAAACTTTTTTAAAGATTATAATTACACAAATAAAAATGCTAGGAATGAAAAGACTATAAGGTAATAATTAAAAATATTAAAATAGATGATAGCAGATTGCTGGTTCTGGTAGAGGGCACCAAAAAAATATACATCAATCCTGTACTGCAAAGTAGTCATATCTCAAAAAAAAACTCGTTTGTCAGTTTTTAAATTACATACACATCAATGGAAAAATAAAGAAGTATTCTCTCCTCAAGAAGTGAGTAAACAAGATATTTATATACATTTTTTGAGATATGACTACGATGTAATAAAGAAGCGATATATATCGGCGTCTTGAAAAGGATTCATTTCAGTGGAAGTTAAAGTAGCCACCTTAGATTTTGTAATCCTTGCGCTTAAGGTATAAGAAGTGTTCAGTACCTTTATGTAAAACACTGTGAGAAACATTTTTGTGGAACATTTTAATGTATTGTTCCTTTCGTAAAAATTGGCTAAAAACGCCACTTCAAAATATTTTTCATAAAATTATACTATGAATCTTCAAAGACACCAAAGCTCCACCAAATTCAACTTCGAACTTATTTAAAATTAATAGTAAAATATCCCAAAAAACTGGGTTTTATAAAGCTAATTTGTATTGAAAATATAGCTTAAGTAAAATTTCACTACAATTAATCATACAAAAGAAAGATGTAGACATAACATTTAAGTACTTAAAAATAATTACATATAATCATGTCGCTGCGACAACGCTTACGATCACTTTTGACGCCCTTTCTTAAGTCCACACGCGTTTACATAACGCCTTTTTTGTCGCAAGAGTCAGCGGACTTTTATAAATTTAATTGATAAATTTTTCTTATTCCTTCATTCTAGCAGTTTCGCCATATAGAAACAATTTCTTAGTTTGTGAGATATAAAATTAATATGCTAACAGACAATAAAGGCAATAACTTATAAAGCAAAAGTAATTATTAAAAGCAAAATGTCTGATTTAACCAAAATGTCTGATTTAATCACAAATATCCAAATACAAGTCAAAAATTTGTCTCACTGGGAACACTACCTCATTCATAACAAACATGGTACAAGAATACCAGGTAATGCTAATAGCACAGATGACTTCGTAAATTTGAGATAGATTTTGACATAAGCCTTATACGTTTCTACTAAAAATATGCGTGTGTCAGTAAATTTGAACGAGATTATTAATGTGTGTGAGACACAGACAATAGATTTTGACATAAACTTTGTACGTTTCTGCCAACAAAATGCGTGTGATGTGTGCCTGTTATAATTGTATCATGATAACAAAACAAAAATACGAGCGAAAGAAATATGCAAAAGAGAAGAGGCAAGATTAAGTGTGTTCGAGTAACCAAAAGTTTTTAAAAATTTTTACTGAAGTTTATTGCATTTTGCTAAATTGCGTTCGTTTACTCAAGTGACAGTAAATGAGAACGCAAATTGAGAGAGTAAAGTGACAGTTCACGGCTGAGAATTTAAAAATTTTTACTTCAGAAATTTCTTGTAGTAAAATTTAGTAAAACAGAAAAACATATGATTCAAAAGGTAAACAAACAAAAGTAAGAAAGTAAAAAGTATAAAATTTGTGAAAAAATTATTTAAAAAAAGAAAATCTGGAACAAAATAATTAAAAATTATAAGTGAAACAATTCGTTCGTTAAACATGTATATATATGCCTTTTTTCCATGTTATCTTAATTAATTTGTTTATATTTTCTTAAAATATTTATGTTATAATAAATATTCCATTCCATTTTTGGGCAACGGCTTTTTTTGAAGGTAAATTTTTCAGTTTACTCAGTAGACTAGTAGATAGCGTGCTAGACTATTAGTCGAGGGGTCGCAGGTTCGATTCCTGCCTAGACCCTGGGTGTTTCTGCAGACAAGTTTCGCGGTTTGTGTTTGTTCGTTAAAAAAATAACTCATTTACTGAATTTCACTGCAAAAGTACTCGAACTGAGCTATTGTCGCTTGAAATCCCATTAAATGTGATCAAGTTTACCGTTGGGATTATTTGAAAAGTCGCACAAAAGCTCGCTTTAAAAAAATGAAGTCGCACAAAAAAAATGCTTAAGAAAATAAAAGTCACACATATTTTTTAAAACTTTTTCTTATCAAAAACAAGCATAACGACATAAAAAACCATTGAAACAAAACAAAAAGCGTATTACAATATCCTTTTTTATCATATTTTATAACATATGCAATTGCATTATATATCTATTCTTCTATATATGTTTTCAGGTATACTAAACAAGTTTAGTTAAATTTAATAAACTTGGCTGTCGTATGCTGCCAAGCTGAAAGGTGTATGACTTCCATTAAAAACCAAGCCAAGAGAAAGATTATTGTTTTGATTCACTAAAAGCTGTTCACAATCATTTCAAAAAGGGCGCTTTGACATGTCCTGCTTAAGAAATTTATACTTCATTTCCCAGCCTCTCGAACAATATTGCGAAATATTACGTTTCTTAGAAGGACCTGCAGCGTTGTTAACGTTATCCCTCTCAGACTCCGTGGTCTTTTCTGCCTCTAAACACGTATTTCTAGCTTCATTTTCTTTTTCGTTTTAACAAGAAATCTTATTTTAAAGAAAGTTCATCTTTTACTACTAATTTTGTAAAATAAGCACTTCAAGACCCAAAATTTCTTACCTTAGAAAGCTTTTTTGCTGAAACATTTACCGAAAATTTGTGAACAATTTCTTGAATACATTGTGTACATGACAAGGTTGCAAAAAAATTTTTAAACGTGTTCCCAATTAACAATAATCTGAAATTTGCTTTTATATTTGACGACTATTTCTATAAATTTACTGCAAATTAAATGTTTCTTTAGAGAAACAAAAAAAAGTTAAAAACACGCAACAAAATTAAAAAAGTCGCAAAAGTCGCTAATAAAAAAGTCTTACAAAAAGTCGCAGACAGCTAAAAGAGGGCAAAATTGCGACTTTAGTCTGGTAAATGGTAGCCCTGCATGCGATTGTTACTACCCCGCAAGCTTCACTATACTTTTCCCATATAAACTCGAGTCGCATGCTACGTGTTGCAGAGACAACACACCTATTGTAAACATGCTCTTGGTAATTTTTCGGCTTATGGTGGACACAAAAAATATTAAATACTGTACTTGCAGATAAACAATACTAAAATGAATAATATGGTATCTAGAGGAAGATTATGGTTGTAATTGACACGGGATGAGTAATTGTCGGATTTTTATTGTCAGGTTAGAAAGTAGATATATTCACCATATTGTTTTATAATTCAAAATTATACGAGGCTAATAGTGTTTTCACACTGACATGGTTTTAACCGAAATTTGGTTTTAAGGTTAAAACCAATTATTAAAACCTGGTTTTACCATACAAAATAATTTTGGTAAAACCATCTTAAAACCTTTTTGGAATTGGTTTTAAGTAGGTTTTATGAAATACAACCTTGTTTTCGCTGTACTAAATTCAGTGCTGCCCAGTTTAAAAATGTTAAACAGATGATAATGTCAAATGCCAGTTAGTAAAACTAAAAAGAAAAACGTAGTGAAATAATTTAAATTCAAAAATAATGGATGCAGCAGTAACAACAATAAAAAAATGCCGAAGAAAAGTAAGCTTTCGTGTATTTACCAAAGTCCACACATTTCGTGACTGCATTAGCAATTGCAAAATTATCCATTCTTGATTTAAACACAAGCGCATTTTTTCAAATTTAAAATAATAGAAGCAGCAGCAACAACAACAAAAATATGCCGAAAAAGAAGAAGCTTTTGTTTATTTGTATGTATGTAGTTCCATGAACAAAATAATAAATAATTTTCTATTTTAGAGCGCATTGAGATAAAATTTCTTAGTTTTTCATTAAACTAAACAGCTTTTGTGCAGTTTATCAAATAACTGTTGCAAAAGTAGAAAAGGTACATAAATTATATGGAAGAAATTTATTAGTCAAATTTTGTGTTAAAACCTGATTTAATAAAACTTGTAATGTGAACGCAAAATCAGCTGTTAATGGTTTTAATGTTAAACCAGGTTTTAACTTTAAGCTAAGTACTCTGTTCATCATTTCGTGCGAACTGCTGTCAAAAGTCCATATAAAAAAAATTCATGCGAAATAATTGCAAAAAAAATGGCCGAAGTTGTACTCTGTTCAAATTGTGAAAACATACGAAATGTTTCTGGCAGCATGATTTTTTCAAATACAACATGTTTCTGGCAACATATTTTCCAACTGCGAAATAATGTAAGCACCACTTATTTCGTGCGGAATTGCAAACAACAGATGCTCAGCTTTTAATTAGCATTGAATTTGTTGCGCACAATTAACTAAAATAAAGGAAAATAGTGTGAAAATAACAAAAAATGAAGGTATGGGATTGAATGAGAACGTGTGTCTTCAAAGCAGCACAATCTCTTAAAATTATTTTGTTCTCCATTTGTTTTCACACATGGTTTTTGTTTACATAAGAAAAACAATGTTGCTTACTTCAAGGCAATAAAAACGATAAATTTCTTCTAAATCGTAGTGTTGTCACCACTGGCTAATTGTCAAAATTTTCAAACGAAATAATCAATGTTGCTCAACATTTTTCGCAAATTCAAACAGAGTACTTAGCTTTAAGGTGTGAAAACACTATAAGTTGATTGTTGATTAAAAAAATTGGCGCTTAAGCTTTTATAAAACTTCGCTTTCGGTACATACAAGTTTATAAAGCTTTTTGAAAACGCACCAACAATTTATTACACTTGTGTATGTATTTATGTACATTATGCAAATAAGCTTTTACAATTTTTGCAAATATGCAAAACGGCATAGCATAGTCAAAAAGAGTAAGAAGATATTTTTTTCGCGCGCGTTAAAGAGTTCCTGCTCCAAGCGCAATCACTTTTCTTATTACCATATTTTGAAATATTCCGAAATTGTATACAGCTTCTCCTACACATAACTAGTTTTTGGCGTAAATCATAACTGTCGTGATGGACAAACCTATTTTTCTCAACTAATGGACGAATCCCACCCATCTCCAAACAATAAAATCAATAATATGTAATTGTAAATTTTCTTAGGAAAATATTCTTTAATATTAAAAATTTTAATAAAGAATAATTGCATACTGTGTAAATCGCCAACTACTTTAAATTTAAAATTTATTTCATATTAATAACATTTGTGTATTAAACTAAAAATATATATAGGAAAGTCGGATATTTATAAAAATTGCGTTGGGTCCCGAACCCATATTCGTTACTTGCACAACATTAGTCAACAATGTTCAAACAGTTTTCAGTAATAAAAAAGTTTTTAATTTAAATGAAATGTAAAGTCATGAAAATACAAATATTCAATATATGCTTTTAAGTTTTTCTCATTCAGGTGGTACAAATTTAAGCATTTCTGATTCTTTCCACTTACAAGTTATAAAAGGCATAAGCAATTTCAATGTACTCCAAAAAAAATTCAAGCTACACCATTTTTGAAGAATCTTCTATAGAACTTCAAAATCGTTATTCTGACATTTTATTCAATTGTTTGTTTATGTATTCATTCAGTCATGGATGTACACATTTATCATCAAAACCAGCATTTTGCAATATCGCATAAAAACATAAAATCTATGAAATTGTGTGCAATGCTGCATTGAGTAAACGGCTGCGAAACTTTACAATTGTAACCTGCATATTTTATTTGTTCTAGTGATTCTTTGATTGTTTAGATAGACATTATATGGACGGCTCAGAGCTGAAGTGATACAAGTCATAAAATATGAAAAATTGCAAAACTAGTTCGAAATTCTCCGCAAAGTTTTACTCTATTTAGTTCTATAACAGACTAAGTAAAAAAGTGTTTTGTTCCTAAGGTAACGGTAAAAAACCCAAGTCAATGGCTCTCATTTTATATTTTATTTATGGCAGTTCATTTATTTACTGAAACACAAAATATCTTCGAATTGTCTTTTTGTGACTTAGTTCACTTCAGCTCTGAGCTCTTCATATGTATGTATGTGTGTATGTATGCACATATGAATTCATATATAGTACACATCATATGTAAACGTTTCTTTGTCTGCATGTTAGCTGCAAATGCTAGTGTCCCAAATTTTATTCCACGTGTAAATTGTTTTCCACCACAAAACTAGAGCAAGGACATTAAACTTAAAAGGCAAAATTGTAACATACAACTACAATATTGTATGTTTACTAGGGTATCCAATAATCGCTTCATTTTGGATTAATCGGGTAACCGATCAATAATAAGTTTCTACGAATCAATTCATTTCAATAAATAAAAATACATAAATTATGAATTATTTTGAGATACGAGTATACTGGTATTAGTAAAAAACACAATAACACAACAAACAGAACAATTCTTGAAATAAGTCACGCATAAATAGAATTAATAAATATATACTCATCAAAGAACTGCAACACTGATCAAACTCTCTTGTATACCCGACCATTTACTCTGACTTTGTATGATGCAGTCGCTACTTTTCATCAATATGAAATGATTGTTAAGAATAATGTTTATTTTAAACATAAAATCAGGGCTGCCAGTAGTATTCTCAGATAAATTGATTTCCTTTAATACCACTGTTTTATAAAATACAGAAAGTTTGCTTATCGACTTTGACACTATAAAAGCTTTTTAACAACTGATCAATGTACGAAGTTCACCATGCCGTAGCTTAGACAAGACTGACTTCTCTGTGCCTGGCAGTATCGGCTTATATAGCTGTTGACTTGCTACGGTTCTCGAACGTAGTAGAAAAATCCTCACCATGACAATAAGTTTGCTTGTGTAGGCCTGTGTTGTTATTCAGCTATGTTATGGAAGCGGCGTGTAGATGGCAGCAGCAAACTTATAATGTGGATGGCGACTCAAATAACTAATTTTATGTAAATCTTAGCCGTAATCCAATCGTCGACGTTAGTCTTTGTTTACATTAGAGATGGAATCGTGAGTGTCTTTTCGCTCACGCTCATGCACGCTCACGATAAAAAAAATTTCACTCATGCACGCTCACGCACGATCTCATATTCCTGGCTCACGTTCACTCACGTTGGAAACAAGTTAGTCACAATCACGAAAACTCACGCTCACGAAATATTTATATATTAAAATTTCTGAATGCAAATAGAAAAATCTTATGTACAATTAGAAAATTCTGCAATAAAAGAGGAAAATTATGTTTAGCTGAGAAATATACTTTTCTGAAACAATTTGTTAGTTTTGAAATACAATTTTTCAATTTTGATATATGGATAAGCACCAAACAAAATTTTTTGAAAGTGATCAAACTTATTCAAAGTTACTTCCTTTTCGAAAGTACACTTATATCCCACTAGACATCATGCATAAGTTGAAGGTACCTTTTTTGAAAGACCAAAAAATTTGTATATATTAATATGAAAACGCATACGAATGTATGGTTCGTCACGCAGGATTTACACATACGTATGTATTATACATACATATGTATCATACGATTTCAAACTTTGCAACTAAAATTAAATTTGACAATTGAAAATTCTTAAAGAAAATATAAATTTTCTTTTATTTTAAAGTTTTGAAGTGAAATTTAAAATTATGTATGTACTCGTACATATTTAAAATATTTTGATTAAAATCATACATTTTCTAGCTCATAAGGAATCTGTATAAAATATTAAGATTAATTAGGATCTTGTACTTTAGCGTTAATAGATAAATAGATATATGCAGAAATAAAATTTTGTCAACATTTGTCCCGAGAAGTCTGTTTCACATCTCTTCAAGTATTCTTCCTGGCGTTGAAAAAACTCCTTCGCTTGTAGCTGAGTTGAATGGTACACACAGTATTTGCTTAGCCAATTTTTGCACAATTGGAAGATCTTTAGCTTTTTTCTAAAAACTTAAAATTTCTAGGTCTTCTTCGTCTGTGCGAACGCGAATGAAAAAACGAAAGAGAATTGCAGATGTTTTTTTTCCAAATGTTCGCCAGTCGAAACTCGTACTTATACTGCTACTCTGACTCTTTCATTCACATCAGTACCCATCAGTACGTACCAGCTTCATGACAAAATTGAAAACCACGTACCTATTAAAAATATGAAAAAAAATTCCAAAATCGAAAAAATCACGAAACAATCACGCAAAAAATCTTCTCATACACGCTCACTCACGTTAAGTTTTTTATAATCACGCTCATGCACGCTCACGTACTTGAAACAAAAACATGCTCACGATTATGCATGATCACGCATGATTCACGCTAATCACGTGAGCGATGCCCATCTCTAGTTTACATACACACCAATATAAACTTCTTCCTTTTTTAAAAAAATTTTACGGTTATGAAAATCAATTTGATTTAGCGGCGTATTTTTTATACAATGAGTTACTAAAAAATTTGTTAAAACATTTTAAAAAAGTTTGGTCATTTCATAGTACATGTTGTGAATTTGAATTCCTTCAATTTTGTTTAGATTATTCAACAAATTAAGCACATATATTATAATACAAAAGAGAAGCTCGTTAACGTCATTCAAATTTAAAAAAATATATTTTTAGAGCTTGGCATTTTGCCATACGTAGAGATTATGTTGAGCAAAAATTAGTCAAAAAATCGTCTAAGTATAAGGGATACTAAATAAAAATCGGCTAACGTCAGTTTGTGAAATTCGCTATAAAAAATCGTCGAAATGATGTAAAATCGTCACTATTGGCACCCTTGCATAGACTTACCCACTAAATGCGCCACTCAAAAAATGAGTAGTGGCAATTACCTCACGCTCATGAGTGCGTAATAAGCAAATATAAAAAAGCGCTCTTAATCATGAGTAAAATACTTAATACTGAATATTTATGTTCGGCTAACCGACTTAATGATTAAACTATTGAATCCCCTAATGTTTAACCAACAATATTGTGCACGAATTATTATCAGAACAAAAAATGTTGAATCATTTTGATAAATTTTCAAAATTTTACTTGGAATCATCGGTGGATTTTTTACAAATGATTTAACACATTAATATTTATGCATTTATTTTATTGTTGTTTTATATTTCTGAATGAGTTAAAATATTTGAACGTAATATTTGAACTTAAATTTGTTTATTTTTCATCCAGGAAATTGTACACAATTATAGTTTTTCTCGATCACTTCGTTAATTTTTTTATTTTTTTGTTAGCAAATATAGTGACATAACGGTATTCATTAAGTTACAACTTCAAACAATTTGGATGTTTTGCAAGCGTTTTCCAATCTTTATTTAATGTTTGAATGATACGAATCTGCAGCATTACGATCAACTTAGAACGTGCAGAAAATTCAGGTTTTTTGAAATAACTGTGATTAAAAACAAACAAAATTTAAAAAATCGCTAGCAAAATAATGAATTTTTTAAGCTGTAACTTTATGAAATCCATTATTTCACAGAATTTTCTAGTGAAACATACTAAACGAAATGATCGAGAAAAACTATAAATATTTCTGGACTCTGTGGAATTTAACAAAAAAGAATTGATATATAAGTAACCGTGAATTTTTGGTATCTCTGTGATCTTTTTGTATTATTTTCAAGGAGTATCAGAAGGAGTAACAACAGAATTGAAATTCGAGCTATAAATTAATTCAAAACATTCCTCCCATGCATACATTTTTGGGTGCCCATCCTCGTCCAACCTCAACTTAGCTTTGTAAATATGAGAACTTATTTTTCATATACAAAAATATTCTTCATCCTAATATGAAAAACGTACCGAAATGGAGCAAAAAACGCGTCATTTAAAAAAGCACCAAGCTTAGAATTTCTCTTTTATTTAAAATGTTTATTGAATTAATTTTGCATAAAAATTTTAATATTGTTGTATTAAAAATATAACAACAAAAATAGATAATAATTTTGTAATTCTTAAATTCTATACTAAACTTTTTAAAAAGAGATCAACGAATAATAGTAGCGATGCAAAATGAATAATAATAGTTCACTATTTGTCCTTTTATTAAAATATTTTTATAAATGTATTTTTAATCGGAAGTTTGATATTTTCATATTAAAAATTTATAATACACACAGTAGGGTTTGGCCAATTTGTAGACAAAAATTTTTCGATATTGTGCCATCGATTTTTTGATAGCTTTTGGCATGAGGAAAAAAAGTTCCACTACAACATGTCAAAAAAATCATTTTCGAGGCTCCCAAATTTCATTTCATATTTAGAATTTTCATAAATAAATAATTCAATTTCGTCAAAAATAATTCTAAAGTAAATTTCACCTTGGAAAGGTAATCTAACAGTGAAAACCTAAAGTTAGCAACTTGGAACGCCCGCGGAATCCGAAACAAAAAAGAGGAACTTTATAATTACATATTTGATAAATTGCAATAAATTGCTTAATAAACACATATCTGTTAAACATAAATGTTTCTGCTACTCTACTATTGGTGTAATCGTAATTCAGGAAGAAGTGGCGGTGTAGCAATTTTCATTAGGCAAAATATACCCCACCAAATATTGAAGCCGTTAAATACTTACTCCACTTATTACAAACGTTGGCGTAAAAGTTGCTACTGGTAACGAAAAATTCATAATTGTTGGCGACTTCAATAGTAGACACAGTCGCTGTGTTTGCCGGAGAAATAATTGTTGGGGAAATTTGTTATCACAACGTACGTTTCATATATTCCGCCAGATTCTAGAAGACAACCTTTTCTGCTGGACATACTCTTAACTAACATTTCCCATCATATATCTACATTAAAAACGCGAAATGATCCATCTTCTAAGATATACATAAATAAAGCAAATTGGTCACTATTCGAGAAATTGCTTAACAATAATATACATTCAGAAATGGAATTTCATTTCATGAGGTATCAGATCATCTACAAATTGACAATACGATACCAAATTTCAGTAACAAAATTCGAGGGGCTATTTATGAAAGTGTTCCTAAAAAAATTTAAAAGTAGCTGTAAACGCTCTAGCAAACATTTTAATATTTTTGATTCGGCACCGAAATATATGTATATGTAGAAGAAATAGGAAAATGTATAGAGACATTGAAGACCTCAACGAAATGACTCGACTAAATAAAGTAATTAAAAAAGAGCTACACCAAGTTAGAAACCGTTCCTGGAATAATACGTCATCCACTCTTGACAAATCATCACTCTCGTTTTGAATAGCTAAAATTATAAAAAAAATTGACAAGTATTTCTGTTCTCAAACACAATGGAGTTGTGTATTGCACTGAAGTTGAAAAAAATAGATTGTTGGCATAGACATTTACTTCAAACCAAAATATATCAATATAATTAATAGTCCATTTACACTGCACCGAAATCTAGTACTTACGAGATTTCAAGCAAAATCTAGTTGTTTTTGACTAGATTTCCCATACAAAACCGTATCTACTTTGTCACTAGATTTTGTCAAAATCTACTCGAAATCTAATAGTACTCAGTGATGCAACTATGTTTTTTCTCAAATCGTGCTAAAAAATTAAAATTTAAAATTTTAAATAAATAAAAAGAAATCAAACAAAAATATATTAACTTCGTTCGAGTGACCAAAAGTTTTTAAATTTTTTTACTGAGAGTGTAAAGTGACCGGTTATGGCTGAGTATTTACAAATTGTTACTGGAGAAATTTTTGCTAGTAAAATTTAGTAAATCAAAAAATATGATTCAAAAATTAAACAAAAAAAGTAACTATTTGTGAAAAAATTATATAAATAAAGAAAAATTCAAATAATAATATTAATACAAAATGAATAATAATTTTTAAACTATAGGTATTCGCTTGTTAATCAATTATATGCCTTTTAAAAGGAAATAAATGTAAAAACCATTTACAACCTAAAACAAGAATAACATAACAACTTTTGATCTTTCTTTTCTTTGTGTTATTTTAATTCTTTGGAGTTGTGAAAGTGCAAAATATATGGTTACTTAGTACTGCACTTGTTTTTAAGTTGGTAAATATATTTCAGCACTACATTGATTTGCAATCTGCTGTTTCTTTTTTAATCTTACTAATTTTTACAATTTTTCGTTCACGCACTTTTTGGGCAACAGCTATTAAGTAAATTTTTCAGTTTACTCAGTAATTACTCATTTACTGTATTTTCCTGCAAAAGTAATCGAACGCACCTTTTAATTAACAAAATGGAAAAAATAAATAAAAGTGAAAATATAAATGAAGTGCAAATGGTAAATAAATGTAATGTAATTTACTAAATGCCCATTTCCATATAATGCCCTATATTACATTTGTGTTACACAAAAAAAATGAAAAATACTAATAAATGTCATATATTTTCCGATATTGTTTGATATCAAACGCAATTTTCAAATATATTTGTATATTTTTTTTCCTTTTAAATATTGGCCAGCTGGTTTTGTTATTCAAATAAAATGTAATGTCAAAAAAATGCAATGCAAACGAACTAGATTTTGAGAAAGATTTCAAATCAAATACACTAAAATTAGAGGCAAACATGCACTATAAAAGTGATACTAACACTATTTCAGCTGCAAACAGAGCAGCCAATGTGATAAAAAGTACAGCAGTTATACCAAACCCAAATTATTACTGATCTTATAAAAAATTTCAAAAATAATAATCTCCCGCCGTGCACGGCGTAAACAATATGGTATTAAAAAATGTTCCTAAGAAAGCCCATACGTTTTCAGGAAACATTGTAAATTACTTTTTGGGCGAGCGCCGTAGCGGTGATATTACCGATAATTATTATTTTAGTGTTTTTATTTTGGTTTTTTCCTTTCATATAAGATCTAACGAGTGACAGGGTATTGAGTATCCTCATGCCATAGCCCTGTTTAGCATGAGGGATCCATCGTTACTTTCAGAGGCGGATATGTATCTGCAAGGTTCCACTAGAACACAGCCTCATCCAATGTGCAGGGGTCGCATGACGCCCTGGATTAATGGGTAGTGGTTCTTAGCTAGTTGCTCCCCTCCAGCCCATCTGGCATGGTTGAACGTTCCAGGCAGAAATTCCTCGCCGGCATGGCCTGTTAGGTCCTTGCAACCACACACAAGCTGACCACTCCGCATATATCGATATTCAATAGCGTAGAATTATTAAAATTTAGGAGTACAAACTAAGACGTTTAGATAAAGCTATTACTACCAACTTTCAATCATCGGGAAAATTAAAATGTTTAATATCATTTAAAAGTCGATGAAACAAGAAAGAAGAAAAAACGTCACCCACATTGCGAAAAACGCGAAATTCCGCGAAAAGTTGCGAAATAGTTTTGAAAAAGCCGTAAAATCTTCTAAAAAGACCTAAAAATGTAAGAAATGTGAAAAATTTGCAAAGAATTGAAAAATATTATAGTATCATCCAGCTAGAAGAAATTCCCGACTGCTTTGGATTCTTGGGATTCGGGAAAATTTTTATATATTGAAAAATTCTGAATTTCAGTATTTTATTTCTTTCCGAACTGTAGTGGTTTAACTCAGAACTAATAGGCTTAAAATTCAAATAACACGAATTAAAATCAGTTAATTCAGAAATATGGTCCATGAATCATTGAATTGAAGCCAAATTTTAATCTATAGTAAATATTTTAATTCGAACTATGAACAATCAAGTGATATTTCTAAGCATCCAACAAACTAATCGATTAATCTGACAGGTGATTATTAGTTTTTTTTTGTCAAACCTTCAAGAAAATTCATAATTGTTGAATAAATTGTTAATAAACTGCACTAAAAACTAAACTTCACTTTTTACATTAAGCAATAAGAAAGAAGTAGATAAAAGGTATTAGAGGAATTTCGTACAAACCGACAAAATATGAAAATAGTTCAAATTGATTGTAGTTACACATACATATGTATATGTAAACACGTAGGCCTATAAGATTTTAGGTACAGCATTCTCTGTGATGTGTGTAGTAAAAACACTTGGAAATAATACACTTTAGCTAAATTTCACACAAAATGCATGTTTTGTGACCGTTTTATTTAGTATTTTAAATCATAAATATACACGTGTTATATATAAAGTGCCCATATTTTTATACCCTTCACCAAAAAATTTGGAAAGTGGATATATAGGTTTGTCATTCCCTATATAATTTCTTCATTATTCATTTAAGACCCCATAAAGTATATATATTCTGGATCCTTATAGATAGAGAAGTCGAATGAACGATGTCCGTCTGTCCGTCTGTTAAATTTTGGTGTATTTAGAATTAAGGCCTCAACACAACATAGAGACATAAATTTTATACCATTCTCTTGGAATTTTCATAAAATTTTTCGGTTTGAAAATAACAAAACTCGGCCCAATAATTAATGAGATATAGCCAAAAGACATTTTTTTGTTATATTTCCTATTCTGTTGTGTTTTTATGGACCCAACTGACCTACGGTCAATTTTATGAAGCAGATCTCTTTTATGGAGTTCTATGAAGGTTTTTGAAGTCGGTCCATTAACGACTAAAACATGGGCATAAAATGGTATTCGAAATAATTTTACTTTAAAAATTTATTTGAAAAAGTTGTGTTGGGATTCATACCAATAAGCTACTGGTTGGTAGTCACAAGCGCATCTTATACACCACAGAGCAGATGTATTTTTTATAGTAGTTTGCGCGTTTAAGTACATGTCTTATTTATTATAAAATACTAAAACTTCAAATTCTTGATGGAAATTGGTGTGGTTGTTGTAAATTCCCTATTTTTGTCACACATACATCAATACTAAAATGCGTTCATGGGCACATGTACACATTGTGTGTATGAATGTGTAAACTAAACAATCGTAAAGTAAAGATTTGTTGTTTTGTTTTTGTTTGTTTCTTTAAACTTATTTTTGTACGTTTATTAGTATAATATTATGCATGCATATTACAGTATTTTTTATCGCTTATATTTTCTTTTCGTATTTAAATAACCACAATTATTTTTTATATAGGGTCCGCCAGATAACTTTTTTTTTTTGATAACAGGGCGCAAAACATCGAGTGTAGCTTCGGCTGTGTGGCACGTAGCGCCGTCCTGTTGACACCAAATGTTGCCAATATCCTCCTCTTCAATTTTTGTGACCAAAAATTTGTTCAACATGGCCCAATTATGCCTCTGGACCAAAATCCGCACCAAACAGTGACTCGTTTTGGGTGCGTCGGCTTTTCAATGTATGCGTGCGGGTTTTCTGTGCACCAAATGCGACAATTTTGCTTGTTCTGTAAGTCGATCGCAGGCAATATTTCCCAGAGTTGTTCAAACGTATACACAACCATATTCGTTCACGAAATAAGCACAAGTTGAAAAAAAACGGTAGATGGCGGACCCTATATTATTTATATTAAAGAAATGTAATGGATCGTCAAGACACTATGTACGAGTAAATATACTAAATCAATGAAATTGAATTTTCGTTTTGTTTTGAAAATGTATGAACATTTCATTTTTATGACTATTTGTGATTTCAGAAGAAAGGCAAAATTTATGCTTATATCCTGTGTTATACTTGTGTAATTTTAATTATTTTCTATATTCAGGTGCAGAGCGTACCTGCAGTATATCAGAACCCGGTATTATTATTGTATTTGTACAATTTGATAAAAAATCTTTTGACAATTAAAATGTTGTTTGGATACTTAGTAACGCACTACAAAGCAGAAAAATCTCTTCCCGGCTAGAATTTGATAAGAAATGTTTCTTTCATTCTGTAACATCAGTGAGTTAATCTTCAAAAGCACTTCAATAAATTGCCTTTTCTATAAAAATAAAAACAAAATTTGATGTAAGAATTTAATTTGATATCAAGCTCCAAAATGTAATTAGCAAAGAAACCAAAAAATTGAGAACCCCGCGAAAATAGCGCATATTCTAAAAATTGCAACTGCAATATTGGAAATTATTTCCAAAATTTATTTTAAAAAAATCATATAATTGGCAATCGGCAGCCAAAAGTCTTGAAAAAATCTCTAAATGCTAAAAATTCTTAAAAATATGCGAACATCATGAAAATTGTATGATTCAATATTGATTAAAAAAACCAAAATTATAGAGTAAAAAAACTTACAAAATATCATTTCCATTGTGAAAATTAAACTTTTACTAAAAACTATTTTGTATTTGGAATAAAAATTATCCAATTGAATAATTTAATGTGGGCTTAATTAAAATGTATTCTAAGAATAGTTCGCAATTCATCAAATATTTTTCAAACAATCAGTTCCCATGAATTTTGGATTTTTAGATCGGAATTTTTGGGGAAAATTTCCAAAACATTTGTAGAGCGTAGCGATAATAGTTCGCGAGCTGTACCGCGTCTAAAAATAGTATATGCATACATATTTGTATTTTATTTTTTTGCACATTTTCGTATTTTCCCCAATTCAACATATACAAAATGATAAGTTAAGATCTTACGAGATAAAAAATTGATTTCTTCATATTCATATAAAATTAACTGGTGTTACATTCATCAAAAACAGCTAAAAAATCATAGTTTTGCGGAATATCGCATGTCGATAGCACGCACTACGAAATTGGACGCGGATTAATGGTAAAATATTAACAAAAAAAGCCGAATTATGGGTTGGATTTGAAAGCAAAAAAAAAACAACTAACGCACATTAAGAATTCCTCACTTGAAATACATCAGCCAGCTATTCATCACCCCAACATAGGCTTCTTTGCGCTGCTTCTATCGTTACTCATAATCGTAACACTTACTACCTATCAATTTCGAGTCAAATGCAACAAAACCGCCTCAATCAACCTAACACCGGCTCCGCCAAGGCCAACACCACGTCATTCTATTTCTGAAGTTTAACACTACATGTTTCGCTGACTGCTCAACGCGGGGGAGAATGTTGATATTTACAACATAATTTTTAGTTTACTTTTTATTTATTATTTTTAAGTTTAATAACCGTTGTTGTTGTTTAAACAGTTCACTTTACTTATGTTTTATGTTCAATTACCTAAACATTGTATTATTGTTGACTAAACATTTTTATTTTGGATTTTTAGTATTAAGTTCTGGTTAATGAACTTGTTGTTGACAAAACAGAAATTAATATTAAATTTGTAACTTGTAAGGTTCAGCAATTATGCAAAACTTGGTTATTTACTTACTAAGCAATTTTAATAAGTTTATTGTAAGACAATTTAGTATATAAGAAATGAAAAAATAAAGAAAATCGTCAATCATTTTTGAGCCAAACAAAACTTACTTTAAAATTCATTCCAAATTAAAACTTACTTTCTTGATTGGTCAACCAGTCTTAGTGTTTCTACTAAGACTTACTTTAGTTTATATTAGCACATGGTGTTTCTACCTGGGCTAAAACCAAAACCACAAAATATATATAAAACACTGAGCTCCAAAGGAATCCTTTGGTGCTAATTTTTACGACAGTTGTCAACTCTGGACAGGACCCTGACGGTCCTGTAGCAAGGTACAGGATTCCATCAACAGAACACATAGTTCAAACTCGACGGTCCTGTAGGTACAGGATTCCATCAACAGAACATATATTTCAACTCGACGGTCCTGTCACAAGGTACGGGACTACATCATCCGAATACACAAACATTTGGTCTGACGGTCTGGCAGCTAGATCATTTAGTGACCCAAACGATCCTTAAAATAGAAACAGGATCACATCAACACAAGAAGCAATCGTGAAAATATTGTACATAAGCAATGGAAACGTTTGAAGACCTGGTAGCAGCCCAACAGAAAATAGCGGAGCAAATAGGGGCTATAATCCGCAATGTCAAAAAAGACTCTTCCACAAGAAAAACTTCAGAGTACTATTTGGAGCGTCTACAGCGGCTTGATAAGGCATGGCTAGAATTTGAGACCATTGATAACAAAATAAGGAGCCTCTCAAATCTGCCATTACAACACAATTATTTTACAGAACAATACTTGCGTATTTCGGACGCCACACTGAAATACAAAGAGCTGTTTGAGTCCGAAAGTAAAAAAGTGAAGAAACCAACACCAGCGATGAGACAAATAGAAGAAGGCGCAAGCTCAGGTATGCAGGAAAAGACACAACCTGACAATATCACAAGCAAAGTTCTTCGCAATCAGCGGGCATTGACGAGAGCATTAAAACGAACTATTGACGAAGTCAGGGCAGAGGGAGATCAACAGGTAACATATTACCAGAGCAAATTATTGCTCATTAATAAATATATGCATGAGTTTTCTACAAACAACGATACGTTATGGCAATTAACTAACGAAGAAGAAATAGATGGATACACCTTGGATGACTTTTACGAAATGCAAGCTGAGGTGCACAACATCCAATGCGAGCTAGAGCAGTGTGTGAATAATGTCAGCAAAAATAATCCACGTAGCACTGAGCATTGTCAAACCCATTTACCAAAAATTCAGATTCCGAAATTCAGCGGCAGTTATCTACAATGGGTAGCCTTTAAAGATCTTTATATCCAACTAATCCATAACGCGTCAATGAGCGAGGTTGAGGAGATGTTTTACTTAACCACGCATCTAGCAGATGAACCAAAGGCACTAGTAAAACATTTGCCAATTACCACAGCAAATTATGAAATTGCGTGGAATATTTTGGTTGATAGGTACGACAACAAAAGGCTCATTGTGACAACGCTACTAAACAACTTGCTTTCTCAAACCCAAATGAAAACCGAAACGGCACAAGCACTAAAAAAAAGAATGCATCCATGGCTTAAGCGCACAAGGACTGCCAGTGGACAGTTGGGACGCCATAATTGTTCACATTCTGTTGAAGAAACTTGATCAATCAACTTTATTTGAGCAATCACTAAAAAACAACAAGAGCCTCGTAAGTCTAAAAGATCTGCTTAGATTTATAGAGCACCGTTTCCAAGCGTTGGAAACACGCGGAAAGTCTCACGAATCTGGTGGGGGGAAGGATAGAGCCAAGCTTATAACAGCAGCCACATCAACCCCAAATTGTAAAGTATGTGGAATGACAGGACATCCCATATATTACTGTGAAAAGTTCTTAAAAATGTCCCCAGCTGGGAGATTACAATGGATACAAAAAAAGAAGCTTTGCGTCAACTGCTTTAAATCAGATCATACTGCCAAGTCATGCATGTCACGATCTTGCTCAAAGTGCACAAAAAGACACAACACATTGGTGCACTTAGAGCTAGCAAGAGGAAACACTTCAGCAACTTCGGCAGAAGGTTGCCAATGAACACAAAAACTAGCGTCTGCATCGAATGAAAATAAGCCAATCGTAGCTGCAACAAACAAACACGTCATCGGCAACACTTACGTATTACTAGCCACTGCCAGAGTAAAGGCAGTTGGAGCCAATGGTCACACATGCACATTCCGACCCTTTTTAGATTCGGGATCACAAGTCAATTTGGTTACAACCCGCGTACTGAACAAACTATCATTGAATTCCACAAACTCTTCGTTGCGCATTGAAGGAATAGGCCGTAAAATTCAAAACGTATCCCAACGAATCAATATAGAATTACATGCATGTTCAGGCAGCTATGTCACCAGAATCGAAGCATTTGTGCTTCCGACCATTGTACCACCTCAGCCTACAAAATCTTTCGACACGTCAGACTGGAATCTGCCTGAAAATATTAAGTTAGCGGATCCAGGTTTCAATCAAATGGATAAAATTGACATATTGCTCGGAGCAGAATTTTACCATCAATTGATACTCCCACAACAAATAAGGATCAACCAAAAACTACCAATTCTACAAAACACAGCACTGGGTTGGATCGTCACGGGCAAATTACAAGAAGGAAACGACAACTTGGTAACCTGCGCAGTGTTTACCCCAGAAGAGCAAACAACAAACCAGCTTATTGAAAAATTCTGGAAGCTTGAAGACACTAATAATACGGAACGAGCACTATCTTTGGCTGAGAAACGATGTGAGGATCATTTTGCACAAAACGTAAAAAGAAACAAGGACGGGAGATTCATTGTGCGACTACCATTCGCAGAAAATCCATCCGTTCTCGGAAACTCTAAAACAATGGCATTCAATAGATTTTTAGCATTGGAAAAACGATTGAACCTTAATCCTGACCTTAGAACAGGATACAACAAATTCATGCAGGAATACGAGGACTTGGGACACATGGAAGAAATCCAAGAAGAAGACATTCCTGATTCACACTACGTCATGCCGCACCACTGCGTACTGAAACCTGACAGCTCAACCACAAAACTAAGAGTAGTTTTTGACGCATCAGCTAAAACATCCAGCGGTCCCTCTCTGAATGACATCATACATGCCGGACCAACCGTACAAAGCGAACTATTTTCGGTTCTGTTGCGATTTAGAATGCACAGAATTGTCTTCACTGCATACATATAGAGAAAATGTACCGGCAAATCCAAATCGATGACACGGACCAGTTGTTCCAGCTCATCATATGGAGATACAACAAGCATCAAGATATAAAATATTATCGTCTAAAAACTGTAACATATGGCACCTCTTCTGCACCATACCTAGCAACTAAATGCCTCCAACATTTAGCTATTTTTTTGTGGATGACTGCCTCACCGGAGCTGATTCTATTAGCACAGCATTAGAGTCACAACGACAACTAAGCTCACTTCTAAGAGAAGCTGGTTTTAAGCTGCGGAAGTGGTGTTCAAAGCATCCTCAGTTATTAAGTGGAATTGCACCTGAAGACCAAGAAATCAACTTGGACTTAGACGAAAACTCAGACTGCTCAATTAAAACACTCGGATTAATATGGCTTCCAAGGTCCGATCAATTATGTGGACGGTCACAAAGTCTACCGGCCACAAGAGTAACAAAAAGAATAGTCAGTTCCGAACTAGCCAAGATGTTTGATCCTCTAGGGCTTTTTGGGCCGGTAGTTGTACGAGCCAAGATTTTTTTGCAGGATCTATGGCAGTTACCGATTTCATGGGATTACGAGTTACCCATGAATCTTCAGAATGAGTGGAATAAATTTCGCACAAATATAGGAACCCTAAACAAAATAAAGATAGATAGATTCATACTAAAACATGGAAACCCAGCAACTACAGAAATTCATACGTTTGTCGATGCATCTGAACGAGCTTATGGAACAGCAATATATATTCGTTCAACATATAAGGACAAAACTGTTTCAACCAGACTGATAGTCCCGAGTAGCACCCATCAAAAGGCAAACGTTGCCTCGCTTGGAATTATGCGCCGCGGTGTTAGGTGTTGAGCCAACAAATAGAGTAAAAGAAGACCTTCGCCTGCAAAATACGGCAAACTTTTTTTGGTCAGACTCAAAAATTGTTCTTGCTTGGATAAACTCGTCAGCAGCATCCTTCCATACCTTTGTAGCAAACAGGATAACAAAAATTCAAGGTCTAAGCGATTCCCAACAATGGCGTCACGTTACTTCTAAAGAAAATCCAGCCGACGCAATATCTCGAGGAATGGCACCAGAAAACCTATCAAACATTCAATGTGGTTTTATGGTCCGCTATTTCTTTCGAGACAAAACAATGAATGGACAACCTCAACGCCACAAGTTATTGATACACCCTGCACCGAAGAACGTAAAAGGACGAAACATGTGCTAACAATAGCCGCTTCGCAGCAAAATTATGAAGACGCCATAAATCGGATAAACCACAGGAACTCTCTTAAAACTCTTCAACATACGATCGGTTATATGTTGAGATTTATTAGAAATTCTAAAACTACAAATATTTATCGGCCAACCAAAAGGGCGCTCGATGCATTTGAATTAGAAGAAGCTATGAACATTATCAGCAAGATCATCCAAGCATCAGAGTTTGGGGAAGAATTAGAAAGGCTATCACATCAAACACCCGTACATAAATCAAGTCCTTTGGCTTCGTTAAACCCATTCATGGATGAGCATCAGATAATGCGCGTGGGTGGTCGTCTAGAGCAGTCAACATTATCGTTCAAGGCAAAACATCCTGCGATTTTAACACATAACCACCTTATGACAAGGTTATTAATGCAAAGGCTACACGAAGAGAATCGTCATTGTGGCCCACAGTCATTGTTGGCAGCATCCAGGTCACAATTCTGGATCACGAACAGGAAATCATTGGCACGAAGTACCGTCCACAAATGCATATGATGCACCAAGGCTAGGCCGGTGCTCTTCAAACAATTAATGGGAAATCTTCCGGCAGACAGAGTGACCCCAGCACGTCCCTTCATAACCACAGGAGTTGATTATTTTGGCCCAATTTGGATTCATCACAAAATCAGGGGCAAAAGGCCAGACAAGGCCCTATATTGCAGTATTTTGTTGCTTTGCGACCAAGGCCATTCACATGGAAGTCGTATCAAATCTATCTACAGAAGCATTCATAGGCGCACTACGACGTTTCATCAGCAGAAGAGGCCACTGTCAGACTTTGTATTGCGACAATGCTACTAACTTCGTGGGAGCAAACAACAAAATTGCTGAATTAAAAGAATCAATATATTCTCAATCAGCGCAAGAGAAAATTACACGAATATGCAGCAATCAGTCAATCAATTTTAAATTCATTCCACCAAGAGCTCCTCACTTTGGTGGACTTTGGGAAGCGGCTGTCAAATCCGCCAAACATCTGTTACTGAGAAGCGTGGCAGCTGCATCACTCACGTATGAAGAATTGGAAACAGTAGTGAATGAAATAGAAGCAATCTTGAATTCACGACCATTGATCCCTCTCTCATCAAACTACGATGATCTTCAAGCTCTTACCCCAGGTCACTTTCTGGTAGGAGAACCCTTGACATCAGCAGTAGATATAAATGCCCAGTCCCCAAGCATATCGTTAGACGCAAGATGGAAAATAACTTCAGAAATCAAACGCAAGTTCTGGAAGGAATGGACGCAAAACTATTTACACGAGCTTCAGTAAAGAGGGAAATGGAAATCTGCTTCACCGAACGTCATTGAAGGCATGCTTGTTATCCTTAAGGAAGATAATACTCCAGTGCTACAATGGCCATTGGGTAGAATCAACCGCACTTACAAGGGAGATGATGGACTTATCAGGGTCTGCGACGTCAAAACAGCAAAAGGAATTTTTAAGAGGCCAATACACAGACTGGCACCTTTGTTCAACGACTCCCTAACAGAACATTCCGGATATGACAACTCGAACTCACAAGAAAGGCAAAGCTCACCAGAAAGTGATGTTATACAGCCAAAACGAAAGGTAGTGTCATATGCCTCACTGGGAGTCTTCAATATGCTTCTTTTTCACTCCTTCTGGTGCCGATAATATTAGCCTCTCCAATCAATGTTACAGAATTCTCTTCCAATCCAGGATTGTATTTCGAAGGCATGGGCTCGACAAGGTTAATGACAGGTACCTGGAAATTCATTATATACTACGATTTAACACCAATTTGAGATAGGAATAAGATTCTGGAAGTTGGTATAACATCATTTTCAAAGCTCTGCAAGAAATCGGTAGCCTTTGAATCATGTGAAATGCTTTCCAGACAACTTCAACATACCTGGGACAATCTGATTGAAGAATCAGACCTTTTAATTCCAAAAAGGAGCCGGAGAGCTGCACTCGATGTTGTCGGGAACATAGCCCATGCTCTATTTGGAGTCCTGGACTCCAAATTTTTCATATTTAGTTCTCTGTCTTACTTAGTAAACGCAGAAGATGATTTAAATAAAAAATGTTTTTAATTAAATCCATCTGTTTTCTTAGCAGGCTGAATATGAATTACCGAATTCGTATTTTTTAAATCAATTGTGGTTGAAATTCCATTGTGTTTCTATATCAGACATATACAGGTTATATTGAACCAAACCCTTTATCGTCTGGTCCAACCGCAATACAGATAAGTAAATGGAAAAGTTAACAAAATTTTAAACAGACAACTATCAGAATACAACTGGTTTACATACATACGTACATCATACGAGTTTCAAAGAAAAAATTAAATTAAAATAATGAATTAAAATATGTTGTTATATTTTATAATTTAAAATTTTTTCTTACACCGTAAAGTTATTTTTATTTTTGTTATTATTATTATATTATATCAAATAAAAACGTCGACAGCTTACTGAATTCATTATATAATTATTTTATCAATGTACAAAATCCTATCTGATAACAAATTGTATATTTTTGAAAAATAAACCTTTTATCGTTCATAAAATTGGAAAAAACGCAAAAATTAAAAAAAATATTATAAATGAGATTGTGCCTGGTTTTTTAAATAAATTGTGGAACAAACTTTTTCAAATAAAAAGTAAAAGTAATAAAAAAAACTAAAATGTATCCTTTTATTTGAAAAAATTAGTTTTTTTAAAGAATTTTTGATAGCTTTAAATTATTTTCAATATGAAAATAATATTGGCACATTTTAATCATTAGACTAACAGATTTATGTAATAGTTGGCGATTTTTTAAATCAATTTTGGGAGAATTTCTTCATTATTAAATCTTTTCTTATGTTTCAAATCATTTCTTTATTTAGTCGAAGGCCACTGGCTTATTGATAAAGACGTTGAAACACTTCTTGGATGTGTGAAAAATTATATAAGTGCTAATAAGGGTATGTTAATATTTTTATAATGCACTCTAGGCAAGAAAGTGTTACAAATTTGTTACGAAATTCATAATGGCTGGCTTCATAAACGTAGTTTGCAAAGTAACACTAGAATGCCTTGTAAACTCATGCTTCCAGTGTTGCTTTGCAAGCTGTGTTTATGAAGTCAGCCTGTACTATGAAATAGATTAGATTAGAACCAATAATGCATGATCGTTATTAATTTTTTATTTCCATCACGTGAGGGTGCGTCCGTGTGACGGTGAGTGGCAATTTGTTTTTGATTTAATGTAATTTTTTCCATTTCAATTTTTTTTTTAATTTTTTTTTCGTATTTCGTGGGCGTGAATTTTCGTGATTGTGACTTCTTTCGTCACTCCATACTACGGTGAAGGGTATATAAGATTCGGCACAGCCAAATATATCTCTCTTACTTGTTTTTACTTGTAAACGGGACATCGAATAATTCTGATGGGTTCGGTTATATGAAATGGAAATGCATAGATAACACAGCTTTACAAATTTTTAATTTGGAAAAATACCAAGAACGGCACATGCCTAGATAAGTTAATTGGGACCTCCTGAACAGGAAATACGTTGTAAATTTTTTTCTAAGTACCGGTTTTTAGATAACGGTACTTTTGTGTTTTTCGGTGTACGGTCCCACTCAAACCCTTGTGGAGCACAACCGAAATCGAAATATATGACATATCGTTGAAAAGGTAATTGAATGCCTTTTCCGTCGATATGCTGCAAATTTCTATTTCTATATTCATCGAATACTTCCGTATCTTTATTGCAATCGATATGATCTTTTTCGATCAATATATCTAGAACTTTTTGAACATCTTCCCGCTGTGGCACTTCTGTTAAATTTGCCCAATTAAGTTTTTCTAAATCTTTGTTATGAACAGTCCATTGCTCTAAATCCTCTCGACCTAGTTTTACAAAATTCTTTAGCCTTAATTTTCACGAAAATATCGTCAATATCGGTGTTACCATCTTCTCTTAATTTTCCAAGTAAACCACGGACTGAATATTGAAGAAAGTGAGTTGGCTCTTTCTGAAACGAATTCTATTTTAATTTGTTAATTTCACTTGCTGCTTCCACACCCGAAGATGATTTTTGGATAACTGCACTTCAGGTTAAGCCAGCAAATTTATAGAACTGCAATTTCTCTTTTTTGCAATGTTTTTTTTGTTTTATTTTGATTATTAGATTGTCGGGCGACGTACAAGTTAAATTGAGAGGGGGCTAAATTTTTTATTTTTTGCTTTTTAAGAACAGTAATTTAAATTTATGTACCATAAATTGATTTAACCAAATTCATAAGAAATTCAGTTAAATCGTTTTTAATATTTTTTAGATGAAATTATTTTTCAGCTAGACTTGTGATGTATTTTAACAAACATATATTAAAAAAAACTATCTTTGAGGAATTTGAAGATTTGTTCTTACATTTTTGAACAAATCAACTATCTCTTTTTCGAATTTCTGAAAACGGGGCATTTTTGAGTCCCCGAGTTGATGTCGCGGACAACGGGACAAAGTAGCTGAAAACGGGACGGTCCCGTTCAAAACGAGACGTATGGTCACGTTAGTTATATACCAATGGACAGGTAGATAACTGTATTTTTATATTTTGTATGAATTTAGATCATTTTCAAAAATAAATAAGGCATTTTATTGAAAAACCTAAAAAATTAGCCATTCGTATTTCTTCACATATTTTTTTGGGACTTGAAAATTCATAAAAAATTTCCATTTGATATATCGTTTCAATTTAATTAATAAAAAAAGGATTGCTATGTTTTTTAATAAATAATTAAGAAAAAAAATTAAGAAATTAAATTTAGTAAAATTTTCATGCAGGTATATTGAATGTTTCTGAAAATGTTACTATTTTTAGTAAATCTGCTTTCCTCGCCCCATTTTTGACAGGGTGGGTAACAATAAAGTCAGATTCATTGTATTAAATATATCTAATATAATGTATAAAAAAAATTTAAAACTCGGTGGGCGTTATTTTATCTTAAGCGATTAATTTAGAATTTCGTTAAAAAATTCTTCATATTCGTCCAATGCTGGATATAGCGTGCATGCTTTAATCAACTTAAAATTTCTACGGCATTCTTTTTTTAAGTCTAATCTTTTGAAATATTGAAAACAAAAAAATTTTGGTTTTAAAAAAAATGTTGAAAAAAACGTCGAAAAATCAAGCTCAATTTTTGTAAAAATTTAGCTATTTTTCACTCTCATTTAAAAAAGGTGACTTTGATTTTTTATCACGACTATATGAATTGCGATAAATTAAAAAGTTTTTCTGCTTATTATCAAAGATTGTATTGAAAATCATATATATAATATATTTTTTTTAATTTTGTCTATGCAGATATTGACAAAATTGCGAGCAAAGTCAAGGCGAATAATCAAAATTTAAAAATTGAAAGCCAAATGTCTTTGAAAGTTTTAAAGAAATTTTTATAAAACTTGATTAAAGAACATTTTATTGTTATTTGTAATCAAAATTTTGGGTACGACTCATACTCAAAGTAAGTAGAAAATACTTGAATTTAGTACGGCGTTTTTCTTTCTGTGTACTTATACATATTTATATATGCATATCCATATTTAGTAGATGAACATTATGATATTGAGTAAATTAATTATCAATTGTATTTTGTTTTTCTTCCTCTTTCTTAGATTCAATTACTAAAACGACGACAACTGAAGCAAATATATTGCAACCACAAAGATCTAACATAAAAACCTTTAAACTTCCTTAAAACGTACAACAGCAAAAAAAACACCCAAAAGTTTAACAGAAAATCCATCCATCCATTCTAAAAGAGAATAAGAAAAACAAGAGAGATTACTCCAACACAAAACCCTTCAGTTACACAGGGAATATATTAGAGAAAGAAAAAACAAATAAATCATTAAGAGATTGAGCAAATAATAATCACTGCGTGATTGCGTTTTAGTGGTAGTTGTAGGACAAAAATATTTTCAAATATTAAAAATTACTTCGCACAAGATCCGGTGATGTGGGACAACCCCCGCAGCGGGAAATGCAACAACCCCAACGCTACATACCGTCTGTATCTGATCTATATGGAACGGACGAGATAGAACTTCTACTGGACGAAATACGTGAATTGGAGCCGATCTGCTGTCAGCTGGACGATGAACAGGATTTTGAAATAGCTGGCAGCAGAGCTGGAGAGCTATCATTATCCTTGGAATCGCCGCTGGGTACGTGTACCTCGTGGGACTCTCACGCCAATTATAAGCAGCATACCAACCAAACACCACTGCCATGGGGTGTTGCCCTACACTGTGATCCGCAACATTTAAAAACGCCTACAGGGATTGTGCGAATACTTTTGGTGGTACAACTTCTGTTACCTCATTAAAATATTATGAAAAGTATTATTTTTTTACATCTTGTTTTTTTCAGTTGTCCTCAGCCGCTTGTCTTGCCTGCGAATGTTCGGCGGGAACTGTTCAAGTCGGTCTCTTTCTACTGCCACTCATCGGACGCCTGAGATTGATGGTGTTTTGTGCATTATTCTCACTTTTAATCACATGCCTCATGATATTTCTCGACGTTTCCCATATAGCTCTAATGTTTCCCTTCAATTGGACAAAAGTTGTGAGTATAAAGCTTAGCTTAGACGATATGTTGAATCAACATATTTATGCTGCAAAATTTGTTACCAGTGCCATCATATCGAATAAACACAAAATTTGTTCAACATACGATTGTTTACCAACATATCTATGTATGATAATGTCGCTCATTTACTTCAACTCAAAAAGCATAATTTTCGAGTTAAGCATGCAGAATTTTTCGTATCGTTATTCATGTTGTGAGAGGAGAATATTTTGTATTTCTCCATTGAGGTGTGTGTAAATTAAAAACTTTAAAATCGTTTTCTGAGTTATGATGTTGTCGAAGTAAATGAGCGAACGATATACTGACAATACGTAATTAAAAAAAATATATTTTTCAGGCAATAAAACGAATATTTCAAGGCATATCCTAGGAATATTTTTTTATTTTGTGGCCATTGAAGTACATATTTGGTGAAATTTTTCTTTTTCTGAAAATTTTCGCCTAAAGACAATACTATAAGTTCTTAACAAATTTATTTCATGTGTTCATAGATATGGAATTTGTTTAAAGTTTTTCAGCATATACCGAATTTGTTAGCATATTCAATTGATATTTTAGAAAATATTTATGTTATTAAAATGACGGAAAGTTTCCAACAAATTGCAATCAATTCGAAAACTTAATTTTTATAGTGGAAATTACAATAGTTATTAAAAGTTTTTGGAATCTAAAGTTCACAATTGATTAAAAAATTACTGAAACTCTAAAAGTGGGTAAAAACTCTAGAGTCATTGTTTACACATTTGTTTAGTAAAACAATAAATAGATCCCAACATTCTAAAAAAAGGAAAAATTAGAAAGCGTCGAAAATGGTTTAAAATCATTTAAACTGTAAAAATTTGCAAATATCGGAAATAACCGACAGTATTGTAAATACATACACTGCACGTCATCCGACATTAATGGTCGGTGAAAGGGGCAGCGCTAACCTAAATGTAGAGATTTTCTAATTATCTTTAATATTGTTGTATAATATTTTATTTGCAAATAAGTTCCAATTCATTTCCTAATAGACGCTCGTTAAGTGGAGATTTTGAGATAATTGTACAATTTGTCATTCCGTTTGTAATTTCTTCAATATTTATTTCCGACCACATAAATATATATTCGGGAATCTTATAGAGCAAGAAATTGATTTAACGATATGCGTCTGTTCAGTGCTGAAGCACCTGGTATAAAGGTCCAAATAACTTGCATCCCTAAATGAAGAATCTCTCTTTGAATTTGTCTAAAGTTTTTTTTTCTAACAAAAATCATAAAAATCTGTCCATAAATAACGGAGATATAGCCAACGAGCGATTTTTTCATATATGTTTATTTTTTAGTACCATTTTCTTAGGAACATCAGAAAAAAGTATTTTTATTCAAACAACCGTTCTTTAAATACAATAAAATTATTTTGTCGTTAAATACATTCTTGCTCCATACTTTGCTGAAAAGTACATATGTATGTATGTACATATAGAATAAGATTAAGCACAGCACTCATACATATTACTTTAATCTTTTATATTTTATACAGTGTTGAAAAATATATTTACTTACGTATTTACAACACGGAAACAATAATTCCATTCATATCGAGTAACATCACCAGAAAATTGTTCGCTATCGAAATTATTTTGTATTCAAATATTATGTCGATCACGACTGCAAGAATTAGACCCCTGGATTGCGTTCGTTTGCTTTTACGTACATACATACATATGTACTTACATACAAATGTTTTTTTTTTTAATATTTATCTAAAACTTTTTAAATAATTATTACTGGATAAATGCCAAAGTATATTTAATCAAGTATGCTGGTTTCTACAACAAAACAGGCATTTTTATTTTTGATCATGATCATGATGAAATAAACAGGTGGCAATATTAGGGCTACAACTACAACAATACAACAAAAAAAGGAATTTTTGTTTGTTTAAAGTCTAAGCCCTTGTCAAAAATTATTGTAAACAAAAATTAAATAAGTTAACAGAAACCATTGAATTTTTTGGACGCTACAAATGAGCAAGACAAGGAAGTGTGAATTACTTTGAAAGTATTTGCGGTCTATATAGAAGGTAGTGGTACTCTTAAAACAAGCACAAATGTATAAGTACCTATAAGAAATTATTGAAAATTTTAATAAAAAAATAAATACAAATAAAACAAACAAAACCTTGGATATTTTGTAAATATAAAATATAGATGGGATCGTGGGAGATTTCTCACTCACGCTCATGATAAAAATTTTACTCATACACATCCTTATATTTTTGGCTCCCGTTCATGCATGCTCACGTGAGTAGGCAAAAAAGTTACGCACAATCACTCACTCACGAAATAATCACGAAAAAACATTTTAAATAATTAAAAAAATATTATTATTATCACTGATCCATTCTGCTAGTCTGATGAATAGACTGTTCCAATAATACTTTCTTAATAAAAATAATTTTAGTTTATCAAAAAAATTTCTAAAATTAATAAAGAAATGAGTAAAGTAAGATTTGAACTTGAGCAAAACAATTCCTTTCATCATAAACTTAAAACAATTTAAGTAATTACGTAGAAATATATTTATTTTATAATTTTATTAAAAATAACAATATATCAAAAAAACACGAAGCAATCACGTCAAAAATCTACTTATGCACGCACATCTCTTTGTACTCGCGTTCATGCACGCTGACGTAATTGAAACAAAAAATTAATTACGATGACTCACGCTAATAACGTGAGCGGTGCCCATCTCTAATATAAACAAAACTGACATAATATTGGAAAAACAATATTAGAGCAAAAAATTATCATATGGCGTAGTAATGCCACCTGTTTCTTTCACCATGATCATGATCTAATAATGCAGGTCTGTTTAGTACTACAACAATAAAACAATAAAAAAAGGACAGGCTTTTGATTTTGTTTAAAATCGCAGGGAAGTCAAAAATAGTTAAAGAAAATTGTTATTTATGTTAGTGATGGAAAATTAAAATTTTCTTCGGTACAAAAATATATTTTAAATAATACTTTTTTGAACCCCACAGTACTAAATTGAAGTCTTTGTAATTTTTTCTTTATTAACTAAAAACATATAATGAATTGTAATTGTTCTTGCGTTTATATTATGTTATCGTAACAAGTACAATGGTTTTACCTGTTACCACACATTATTCTTAACCGCTTTTCACACCAAGATAAAGGTTTGAAATTAAAGTTTGAAATCAAATTGGCGTTGCGTTGAGAGTAAATGTTTGGTGCCGAGTCAGACATTTGAGAGTAAAATTAATGTTAAACTACATTGATGTTCTTCAATACTGCGAATATTTAAAAAAGTGTATTTTTCTAAATTGTAGTGTTTCTCAAACTAAAAATACATTTCAGTGTAAAACTTTGTTGTTTACAGTATTTCATTATTTCATAATGTTGTTCATGCGTAAACCGACTCGTCCTCGTTTTTGTGATACTGTTTCAATTACATATTAAGAATTGACACATTTCTCAAGTTGAGAATAACTCGAACTTTTAGGCAAAATCCTATTTTTCAGAAGTTACGTTCAAACGATTTTCAAAAAAATATAGTTGGGAGTTATCATATTTCCATATCTGTTATGGAGAGTTATTTACTTTTTGTGAGGCTTTTTAAATTGGCGAAATATATTGGAATTAACAGTTAATTAATTTTTGCTTGCGACTTATTTAATTTCATTGAGACTTATTTATTTGTCCTAAAATTGCGGTTCATACAATTCATTTATTCTTATTTCATTTCTGTTGAGACTTTCTGTATAAGGAATTCTTTTACTCTTGTGAGGACTTCTTTCATTGGGAGATATTTAATTTCTTTTGGAATTATTATATTAGAAATCATTCAATTTACAAATTATTTCATTTTGTACTTTAGTTGTTATTTCATTTTTTCCCGTTGTCCCTGTTTTCATTTTTGATGGAAATTATTTCATTTGCGAGTTATTTCATGGTACCGACTGTTATAACAAATCGTTCTTAATTTGCGATTGAAATTGTTTACAACCTGGATGTGTAGCGAGACCTGTAAAAGCATTTTTAAAAACAAACCACAGACGTTGTACTTTTTTAAAATAGTTTCACTATGTTATATACTGGAAAACGATTGTTCAACACGTAGAAGTCAAATTAGTTTGAAAGTACTAAATGAATCGGAGGAGTAAAACGGGAAAAAAGAGAACTGTTTAAAATGTTTTTTGTACCGAAGAAAAATTTAATTTTCCATCACTGATTTCAACACAAAACTTTTAACAATTTCACAATTTTCTGCCATTAAAAAACACAATGCTACAAAAAATCATCTGGACTATTAAACGGACCTGTATTATTGGATCATGTTTTTGATATTTTCTATGAAGTGTCAATTCAAACACAAACCAAATTATTTTAATAATTTTTCGCCTTTATTTTTATTTATTTATTTTATTTTTATTTTTTACTTATTGAAAACTTCCTCATAGCACATATCGACGGCTCCATTCTAAAACATGATAAGTCGATATAGTATATTTTGCTGGGAATATCATTTCTGAATTCATCGTTTGTTAAATTAGATTCTGTAAAAGTTTTATAGTAATCTGACTATCATATCAAAAGCTATAAATAAATAAAATAAAAAAATCATCAGTATTTTTTTACTAATTTAAGTACATATTTTAAAAGAATTTTCGTTCTAAGTGGTAAAATATATTTCAATTTTATTTTTTTCCCAACTAAAACATGGTATGTCTAATTAGATGACCAATACAAGTGAGAAAGGACCAACAAAAAGATGCTAAGTCCACTTAGACGACTATGTAATAATAGATTTGTGTACATGCTAAAGTATACTAAGTCACTATTTAATAGGATCTACAACAAATTTATAAAGTTCAAATAAACTTTAAAAAAGTTCTATTACAATTGTGGTATGAACACAAAAGGTCTCAAGATATCATCAATTTACTTTGAAGGCGTTTACCTCAAAACTAGCTTTTTTGACTTTGCATGTTTTAGAATAGAGCCGTCGATATGTACAATCCTTTTTTCAAATGTGAACAGTGGTTGCATTACATTTTTTCGAAAATCTTATAAATTAAGAAAAAAAATATTTTTTTACATTTAAAATTTTCATTAAAAAGTGTGGTTATTGAAACTAAATAAATTCAGTTCAAATTTGTTCTGCTAACTCTGCAGCCACACGTTCAAGTTTTTCTGTCAAGTTTTTCACACATACTGCTTATCAAAATTCATATAAATTGATAGCTGTGACGTAGGCTGCACGCAATTTTATTTTTCAAGAGTCATCGTCAAGAAAACATCTTCAAATGCTCATCGCACAACATCATTTCTTTTATTCACAAATATATTTTATTATTTAATTTTAATCAGTACTTTTAAATTGAGGTAGAATATTTGTAAAAAACAAACCAAAAAATTATAAAAAACATAAGATTTTTTCAAAACACAAATTTTTTTGTGTATTTTCGAAAGGAAGCACACAAATTAATTTCAAATTGAACATAAAATTTACAGATAAATGGATAGGTGAAATTGATAGCAATCTAGTTTTCAATTTAAAAAGTTTGACTGTGTTAGTTAAAAAGTGTAAGTGTATTACAAATTGAAGGGAATTGAAAGGCAAAAAGTGAACGTGTGGCTCCCAAGTAAAAACAAAATAATATGAAGTATACTCATACCGCGGTATGCGTCGTTTTGAAGTTGTGTCTTTTTTAAATTTCGGCGATTCCGATGTTGCGTCGTTTTTTCTTCAGTTTGCGTCGCATGGCTTCGAAGTTGTGTCGTTAGTGCTTCGATTTGCGTTGTTAATAAACGTTTGTATGTACAAAGCAAAAATAGAAGGGGATTTCCCGTTGAATTTGTATGTGAAAATTATCTACAAGTTTGTCTTCGTTGGTAGTTTCAAATTACATTTGGTAAAGTGAGGTCTTTTATTTTAATAAAAACTATTATCACACAAATAATAATAAAAAATTGGTATTTTCTATTTTTTTTTATATAAAATTATGAGTCTCGGAACGAATCAAATGAAAATTAATACAAATGTATGGAAAACTGTGATTCGGTTTGCGTCGTTTCAGTTTGCTTCTCGTTTTTCTGGTCCCAATTAGCGACGCTAACCGGGGTATGAGTGTACTCGTACAACGGAGTGGAATAAGAATGAACTGAACATAACATTTGTTTTTAAGTTTTTTTTCTGAATATTGAACTTGGAAGCTACATAATAGTCATAAATCTTAACTCTCTGCCATAAAAAATTAAATTGTAGAATTTGTTATTAAAAAAAAGATAAGCAACTTTGGATTTTTTATACATAAATCCAAAAATAAAAGCTACCTATTTATGTTCGAACCTTTATCTGTGTATTTTTATAAATCATTTATATTTATTAAAAATTTCACTTCACTTTGCAAAATAGCAGTGAATAATGACGTCAATGGTGTAAAAAATGACATGTACAAATCACGTAAATCGAAAAAGTTAGAACTTAACTTGATTGTATTTAAATGTTTTAGAGCTCCAGCGAATTCTGCTCAGCTAATTCAAATATAACATATTTAATACAAGAGTAGTTTCGTTGAAAATACCGAAATTTACTATCAACATCAACAATCAAAGTCGCCTTTGAAAAAGGACCGAACTAATTTGTGTTGCTACTACATATCGATCAATAGAATCAGATTTATAAATTGTTCACGTCTAAGTAATTTACAAGCACCTCGGTGTATACACGAAATTAGTGTGGGATTTCCTGACTACTGTTTGTAGATTATTTAAGCAAACCAATCTATATTTCTTTCTGAATACTAAAGTGCGAATTTGTAAGCTAAGCCTTGTCGATGATCACTAGATATTGCGAGAAATTAGCTAACAATAATTTCTACATTTTAATGAAAGTGAAAATGTATTTCCAATGGTTTAAAAAATGTCAGTAATTTTTAACAAAGAACAAATTTATAACCGTCTGTAGTAATAGTGATGTACTAGAAGTTTAAAAACAGAAAGACATACTACATCCGTTGAAAGCGATCATGTGCTTTTTGTCTTAAGCGTTTTGTTGGTTTTAAAAAGTCACTACCAAAACAACGTTAAATAATAATAATTGTTTTTTGTTTTCGTTCTTAAGTTTTTTTCTATGTGTCAACAGAAACTCAATATGTTTTTAATATAGATTTGAAGTATTAATTAATGTATTCATTAATTTAATGATCCACCTAAGAACAACTGCAGCGTACATATATGTGTGTATATATACTATTTTTATTTACTTGTTCGTGGGTGGAATACCCAGGATTCCGGGAATTTAAAATTTACTTTCCGATATCCTAGGAAATGAAAAAGTCCGGGAAAAGGAAACCCCTAACGAAAACGTAAAAATGTGTAAAAATTTAAAGAGTATCTAAAGCTTATATTGCAAACATAGATGCAATGTTGAGCACCCCATACACGTTTCATTTCAATTGTCAATTGATTCTTTCAATTGAATTGATTCGTGGCCATACATTTCATTAACTGAATTGATAGATTTTAATTCAACTGACAAATTTATATTTTTTACAACTACAAAATTTAAAAATTAAAAACTTTTATTGCAATTTAATTTTTAATTCGGATTTTTTATATATCAAAGTACTGGATTTTCTTCGAGCAATTGAAAAACTTTAATGTCATATTTATATTTTTTATTTAAAATTCAATGAAATTAAAGGCAATTTTAAAAAAATACTTAACTTTTTCTTTGCAAAAGAAAACTACAAATATAAATTTTGACAGCTGATCAAGAGACTCTTTTGATTTTTCTTCAACCAACTCGATAACTTCCAAAATAATCAATTGACAGAGCCATTGATTTGGACAACAACCGACTCAGCTGCCAATTGTATTGAAACGTGTATGGGGTGCTTTACAGTGTTAACTTTCTTATTATACTTCTAATGAACTAAAAATAAATATTTTAGTTAAGCCCGAGGCAAATTCATAAAAGGTAGACTCGCCTCAATTTGCTTTGAAAAATACCTGCTTTCTTTGTCAAAATCAGTTGCAAGGCAAACGTCAAACACTATTTGTAAATCAAATATAAACAAATTTTGACAGACAAAATAGTTAAAAATGCAAGGAGATGCCAGCAGCAAAAAAAAATTAACCTGAGCTGTCAAGACCAGCTGTTATGAATTCGCCTTGAGTTAAACCAATCAAAATAGATTTCTAAAAGTAAAAAATCAGATTTTCCAAAATCTTTTTTTCAAGATGAAAACCTTTATATCTTTTCGACATTGCAAAGAACTTCGAAAATAATACAAACCTTCATATACGGCAATACTGACTGTGAAAAAGATCAATCAGCCGCTAATCAGCAAGCGAAGTGAGTGTACCTTATAATTAATATACTGTGCAATTTTTCCTTATTCATAAATATAAATAATTGTGTTATCAAATTTATTTGAAATTCATTTGACTAAGGCGAAAATATAAAATATTAAAAATTATTATTCAGGGTTATTCTAAAATACGCGCTTCACTTCGTTGCCGTCGAATGTTCACTTTCGACGGCTCGACGGCGATAGATTCTAAAATACGCGCGAGGATATATCGATCCAATAATCGAGTTTTTGTAATCACTTGCAAAAAAATTTATAAAAGTAAACAAACAAAATGGACTCAATTGCTTATTTTATTAATGAATCTAATGAAAATAATCTTCGGAGAGTTTTAAAAACACTTAGGTACAATAGAATGGATATATTTGAGATGGATGATAGAATGTAAGTAATAACATACAATAAATATCCTCCTCCCGTGCCTTCTAAATTTTGTTTGTTTACTACCAGTTTCTTTTTAGTATTTGCTTTGTAGTCTCTCCAAACCTAAAAAATATGTTTATACCGGGGTTTCTAATAATATACATTCATATGTATGCAAACTTACTTTTTTCCAAAAAGGTACATCTCTTATTGGAGGGCCCATAGAATTTAATTTTTGGGATATTTTATCCCAAAGACAATTTTGCTCCTCAGCTCGTAGCTCCGTAACTCCTCTTCCAATATCAGGATGTTGGAGCATAAATTCCACCATTGCCTTAAATTGTTCTGGTGTTGTTTGCTTTTTCGACCCGCAAAATATTTAAAGATTTATTTATATTAATGTTTTATTAATATTTAAATTTTATGTATACTTAAATTTTTTATACAAACAATTTGCAGTAAACGCGCCAAAAATGGTGTCGAAAGAAAATGTATGAATTATTCATTCAACGCGTTTTTTAGAATATGTCGAAAGACGTCAATCACAATGACTTGATAACAAAAAAATATCGATAGTCACTTGCGCGTTTAATGGAATACTGAAGTGTCATTTTAACGCGTTTTTGTGGTGAACGCGTATTTTAGAATAACCCTGATTATTTCAAAAAATATTGTTTGTTGAGGGTTGTTTTTTTTAAATGCTTTGAAATAATAACTTTAACAAATATTATTATTGCTGAAGAAATCTGTTTAGAAATGTTTCAAAGATCCGCACCTGCCATCCGTAATGCCCTTCAATATCGTTGTCAATCGGTGATTTCCTCACCTTTTATTGTCAAAATATGCTTTTTGGTAAATTTTTCTGATTTTAAACGAACAGTTTATTTTGACATCTAAGAATGATATTTTTCAAAGCGAATTTTCTTGCGACTACCTGGTATGCATATGTTTTGTTCAATATATTGCAAGGCAAATTCATAACAGGAAGACTCGCCTCTATTCGCTTTCAAAAATTCCTGCTCTGTTTGACAAAATCAATTGCAAGGCAAAAATAAAGCACTATATATAAATCAAACAAAACAGATCAAAATGCAAAGAGATGCAAGCAGCAAAAAATAATCACCTGAGCTGTCAAGACCACCTGGTATGAATTCGCCTTGAATATAATGTGAAAATGATTTCGTGCACTGTCAACTCAAGGAGAATTTGCCTCCATTACAACTGTTTGATATTTTAAATGATCGAATTTGCATTGGCGACCAACTCATCAAGGCGAATTCATTTTACATGTGGTATTGGAAGCATAGCTAAATACTTCATCGTGGTGGATGATTTCAAAAAAATTATTTGTGTTTTCAAATGATTCAAAAATATGTTTTAGTTTTTAATTTTTTAGTGCATAAAATGAATTTATTGGCCTCAAAATTTAAGGTAATAACGTGTTTTTTTAAATTTTCGTACTTTCTAACAAGACAACATAGTACATATACAAAATAGCACGTCATAAAAAAGACTTCTTCTTGTTACGTCCAATGGTTCATTGAAGTTGGCTATTCGTACGATCAGTAAAGCGTTATTCCGTATAACCCATGTTTTTTTATATTTATCGAATTCACAACTACGTTGTAAGTTGTACAAATGCTAAATTGATAAATTCTATACAAATATTTGTTTAGAAACATTTTTATGTGGAAATTACTAAAAACATGTATACAACATACAACTCATGCAATAGCTTGTTAATTGTACAAATGTATGACGGTGAAAAAAATTCATTTATATCCCATAAAATCATAGCTTGGTTTGTTTAATGATCAGACCTGTTTTGGTCGATTAAAAACACAATTCCTCTAAAAGGTAATTTTTTCAGAATTTTCTTGTACTTTCCTATATTGTCGCATCTGAAACTAATTTAACACATACAATTTTAAAATATCATTGTTATTTCTGAAAATATCATGTTTCATAACCGCTCCTGAGGTAAAGCTGTGTCCTTTATTTTTGGGCAGCTTTATCTATCCGTAAACAATTTATAGATTTTTTTATCTAATATAATCCATGTGTAGAATGTACATACAAATAAAAACGCATATGTCACTGTTACTCTTTTTTCTAGATTTTGTAATTATTTACCATAATTTTGTAATTAATAAACGTGAGAATTATTCTTGTTTCAATGAATACATTAAAAGAGCGCCCCATTCGGATTTTGTAACAGAATACCCAACAAAATCGATTTGGGTTTTTTGAGCAGAAACCCCTGAAATGTATTGTGAACAAAGTATCTAAAAATTAAATTTAAATAAAACTAACTTTAAGCAAAAAAAATAGTATAAGATAAGATTATGAAGCATCGATGGCATCGGACCACCGAATTTAAATCAAATCGGAAGGAATAAAAATTACCTATAAGTCGCTTGGCTATAAAAATACAGATTCACAAACTCAAATTGCTAACAAGTTTTTACTTTACAAAAATAAAGAATTCCACTATCACGTGATAACCGGTCAATGGATTTGTATGAAATTCGGTAGACGGATCTGAGTCTAGTAGGACAAATTGGTTATATATATATAATTTTTGAAAGGAGTAAGAGTGGGGTAAGGGGCGATTTCTGCCTCTATCTAACCAATTTTAATAGTTCTGAGTCTGGGAATTACATTTTCTCAAAAATAGGGAGGAGGGGGTAACTTCTGCTACTGATTTTTATGTGAACGAAGTCACGGATAAAAGTTAGTCCTACATTTTTTTTATAAAACAAAAGAGTTTTATTCAAATAAATGTTATGACCTTGAGCCTAAATAATAGAATAAATCTTTACAAATGTTAACGTCTAAGAAAATAACTAACGTAAAAATAAACAACATTTTAAATTTTTTTCCAGAATACATGGATGTACCTGAGTATTGGTTTAATATTGATTTTGAGCTCTACACTTATTATGCACATGGTTCTCTTTGCCGAGGAATACACCTGGGTGCCAAAATACACAAAGGACACCTTGTTTGCATCAGCGGTAAGCTATATAAAATGTGTATACATATGTGTATATTTAAATATCAAACAGTCAATAAACAAAATTTACATTTAACAGGTAATTGGTTACATTTGTGCTGTAGAGTCATTTATATTGTCAGGTATCGCCTCTTGGCCATGGTCACAATATCGTCATGTTCCAGATGACGGTAGCGAAATGTATATTGAGGATCGTGAGATGACACCCATGAGTCCAATCGATAGCACTGATATGCCGAATAATAACCATCAATTACCACAACAGCGCCCACAAAATCACAATAATTGTAATAATAGCTTAACAACGCACAGTGAAACAAATCACCACAATCAACAAAATCGTACAATATCATCACCAACGTCCTATAATAATCAAAAGCCTTATATACCTGGTATGTAATAACTGCTAATGCAGACGTCTGCTTACGCGTGAATGTATAAATATATATATGTACATATATGTATATATCGTTAGCTGAAATGCAAGAAGGTGTAACTAACAATAATATAATTTTACAGGAGAAGCAAAAAACTATCTAAAATGAAAACTATAAACATTTTGAACGAAGTTTTTTTTAACTTCACTTTAAACACCGCGACAAATTTATTTTTAAACCAAAAAAATAATTATTTTTTATTTGTTTGAAGAGCTGTGTTAAGTGCGCCTTTTTGACTTCGGTTTTTCTGAAATACAAAAAGACGTATTTACAACAAATAAGTTAAAATATATAGTTGAAGTATTTTATAAAAGAAAAAATTTCTATTTAATTGATAATTGATTATATAAAAATCAGTTGTTGATTAATATAAATTTTAAAGTAAGCCAGATTCACATCAGGTAGTCGCATCCGAATTCGCCTTAAAAATATGAACAGATGTGTCAAAAACGTTTGACAAATTTATGAGAAGAAAAAAAAATGTCTTATAAAAAAGTAGATATAAAAATAGTTAAGGAAAACTGGACATAAAATGTTTTTCTCTTCAGTTTGCTGGACAAACAGGTGGCAGAAGCAGCAGTTGCAGCCGAAAAAATGCATACGCAAAGTTCCGAAAAATTAAGCAACTTTGCTGCACGACGAGCTACGATGATAAAGTAATTGAAAAATGTTAGACCATTATGAACACGAATCAAAGCATCATTTAGCTCTAGACATATCAATATAAAATACTTCGATTAGTCGTTACTAATACGGCAACGTTAGCCACTTATTTACCACGTACTAATGTTACGGGCACAAAAATAATGTGTGTAGTTGTAGGCGTACCTGCAGGTCAACGATTATTTACACCCACTAGCACAACATCAGCGCCAGGAAACTTTGATTATGGCACATCAGTAAGTCGCAACTGTTACTGTACGCTGGCTGCTAGTACTGCCTAAGCTCTATAGTCAGCTGATAATAATGATAAACAGCAAATAAATAATTTACAAATTAGAGCACAATGTAAGCGGTATTTAAAATAAAAAAATTCTTTTAGCATTAATATACGGGAATAATTTTTTCTGTTAACATCGTGCGCTTACAAAATAATGTAAAAAAGTTTACAGCCGAAATACAAGCGAATTAAAAAACGTTATTTTCGACAACGACGCTCATTATTATGCTAATTTCTTTTCTTTATTAAAGTTGAAAAAGCATGCACTTTTTGCTAGTCACTTGGGTCTTAAGGGGATATTACGAGAAGTCATACAAAGAAATTGAATTAGTCAATTTGATATTACAGTCGTTTAAACCAATGTTTCTTGATATGGAAATGATATTCTACTAACCAACATTTTTCAAAGAAAACCATATTATAATATTTTGTTAGGATAAAATGTGTAATTAATTCGATTTATCAAATAAACACACTTGTAGGGACTTCCATTTGTTTTTTTGTTAAAAAAACGTAATTTTTTATCGAAGAAGTGTAAAATTTTGTCAAGACATGTAGTTTAATGACATTTATAATAATCTACCAAAAATTTAATTTTGAATTTTTTGTTAGTTACGCTATTTTGCATTTTAGCTAACGATATATATTTATATACATAGTATATTTATATGTATATGTACGCATTCATATATATTTACATGTACTAATGTTGTAGCAAATATAAATTTTTAAGTATTCGCGAATACGAGCATTCGTTACATCACTAATACGTGCAATATAACCTTTGTAGGTAACGGAATCAATTCACCAATGCCTTATTGCCAGTTTTATTTTTCCAAAAAAGCGGGACAAGTTAAAAAAAAAATCAAAATCGCAGGATTTTCAAAAGTTTTGAGATACAAAAAAACAAGTTAAAATAGGAGTTTCTACTTTAAAAAATATATTTAGTAAAACAATTTTTTTCTACGTAGTATGAAGCCAGTTTTTTGGCAATATTTGACTCCGGAAATAAATGAGTCAGTTTGTTTGAACAGCCCTAAGAGAATGCTTAACAGTACGGTGTACTATTGAAACTTCAGCCGCTTCTTCCCAATTCTTTTAAGTGTTGCGGATTCAGGATCCAAAAATCTGTTTATTGAAAACAAGGCCCATGCTTTTTGTTGGTTCATATGAGATTTCAATAATTTTCTTTCTTACCACCATGTCCAATGCTAAAAGCTTTATTGCACAATGTACATATATCCATAAACAAAGCTTAGGCTTTATTTAACCATGAATTCTCTAATTCCCAATTGATTTTATATTTAGTTAATCTTCTTAACTTTTCTTCTTTACAAGATTTAGATTTTTTTCTTCCATTTGTGAGCTTTCCTTTAAATACTAACAATTTTTGTTTATTGATATAAATTTGCATGCAGAACCAAGGCACATTCATAGCAGCTAGACTCGCCTCAATTCGCTTTAAAAAATGCCTGCTTTCTTTGTCAAAATCAACGTCAAACGCTATATACATATAAATCAAACATAAACAAATTTTGAAAACAAAACAGATCAAAATGCAAGGAGATGCAAGGAGCAAAAATTAATCAGCTGAGCTGTCGAGACAGCCTTTTATGAATTCGTCTTGATGCAGAACTTATAGTAACAAGGCGAATTCACTATGACATCAACTAAAATTATACTCTTTGCATCAACTGTTAGAATATACTTACATATTCTTAATTAGTTGACAATCGCTGGTGTCAAATTAAAAATATTAAAATAAAACTAAAAATAGCGGAATTTTTAAATTTAATTTAAGAAAGCGAGATAATGCCGCGAAAAGCTCTACAAATTCCAACACTTGTGGTGGACATTTATCAGAGTGGTGTCTCTCTCCAAGACTTTGCAACGTAAACTTTCCGCGTGTAAAAGGGGCGGCAATGGCTATTGTTTAATCTTGAGATTTTTAATATTATTTAAACAAATCATAACTCTGCAAAAGACCCGATTGCAACACAAAAATCCAACCAATAATTATACAAAGCTAACTGCAAGCAAACTTTTTCAAACGATTGTAGAAATTACGCAATAACCAATATATCGGCCGCGCAAAAATATTATGGGACCAAACTGCAAGCGAAACAAAAAGAAAATTTTTTGAAAATCGGTTCAGAAAAAGTTTAAAAAAATATACACGAATTCATAATCTCCTTCTTTTTTGATTTCGGTTACAAATTATTATACTGCTTTCTTGTATACAATATTTTCCATTTTCTCACTTGGAGCATAAACATACATATAAATCTCTGGGGTTCCAGACTGTCCCCGTGATTTATTTATTGTCATCGCAAACGTTAAGCGAACAGGAAATTTCAAACGTTTGAATTCAAATTACATGTCTGTCGTTTTCGTTGGAATGCATGGAAGCAATACATACTCTATATTTTCCTGTTATTTTTTTGCCTCGATAAGATAGTTCAACAATTTTTTAACAGCGTATTACTTAGTAAGATAATAGACACGCCAATTTTTAATTGAAGCACATGTAGTGGAAAGTTTGGCAAATAAAGCGAATCCAAGAATTCGACAGGATAATTAATTACATCCTCAACATGCGTTACAGGATTGGTGGATTTATAAGTTCTGGCATTATCGCCAATTTTATTCAAAATTTCACTATTCATCAAATTTACGTGAATATTCTTAGCCGCTAGTAAAGAACGTTTAGAAAACTACTGTGTGTTTCTGTAATTTTGTTCCATATTTGGGTGCACGCAGTTGATTAAGTCGTCAATAGATTGTGTGATTCGGCAAATTTCAGATGAAAATATTATGACATTTGCTGTTGGTACGGCTGACATCTTTCTATCCCCTAAATTTAGTAATTGTTTGCATAATTGAGAAGCTAATGCATAGTAGTTTTTCAATTGAACACGAATGTTGGTACTTAATTTCAATACGTGAACATATCGATAAAGAAATGAAGAAAAATCGCACGTTATACTAAGAGTAACCCGCATTATTTTGAGAGCAACACTTTAAAAGCTTTTTAGATATAAAATATTAATAATTATGTGCTGTTTATAGAACCCAAGAAAACGAATTGAGTGAACATTTGTATGAAGAGCAGCCAGTTATTCGAGTGGTTTCCATACATATTTTCTACTCAAGTCGATTGGGTTGTAGAAACAACGGATTACCTTATATGGGGAGTACCCGTTTCACTCATCTGATACCACAAATATTTTGCTGGAAGTTGCAATTTGTTCGAATATATAAAATTTTGCGAGCTTGATTATTGTAGTTGATCTGATATGGGAATATTATTAATGCATGAGGGGTACCCATTTGGAGAGTCTCACTTTTGTAGTTATACAGATATAGGGAAATTAAAAATTGCTTTGTATGGAGGGTGCCCTATCCCCCCAATTTTTCTTTAAAAAAGTAACCTACTTGAATCTCATTGTAATCAGTAAGACGGTTCGAGAATTTTTTAAATGATCGATCGCACCGTTTGGCGTCCTATAAGGAACATACAAACACAGATTTATTTTCATATATATAGACAGATTTACTTCATGTAAATAAAAAAAAAATTTTAGAATTTGTCAATAAAAAGTTGTAAAATTTTCTTCAAGCAATTTTGATATTTTGAATTCATGAATCTTAAAAAATAATTCCCATTTCATACTATTTATGAAATAGTACGAAGAGGCCCAATTCTTGTTATGTCAATTCAAAAACGGCGCCTCTACACGTACGGGCACTGTGTGAATTCAACACAAATGAGAGCGGATAAATTTTACAATTAAAAACTAATTTTTGTTTTATTTAACACGCTGAAACTATTTTCAAATTGGATTATTTTTTCACTATTCTTAGCACTATTTTACACTTTTAAAATGTTTTTTTTTATTTTAATAACATTTGTTGGGTGAAATTTATCATTGAGTTGAATTACATAGTTTACAAGGTTGTTCCAATTTAAAAATATACAGGATGTCCGCCGGAAAGGTATGCTACTTTGTTTTGCCGCTATTTTGGTAAACATTAGTCTTGACAGTTCATATTTGGCAGTCGTAAAGTAGACACTTGTGAAATTTATTATGCAAAAATATTCGATAAACCAACGTGTTTTAAACGTTAAAACATTTTATCAAAATCAATCATCGATTACTGTGACGATAAGAAAGTTACGTGAAATTTTTGGGAGAAAAAACGTGCCAATAAAACGCACTATCTATCGTGTAGTGAATGATTTCGAAGAAAGAGGTTCTCTAAGTGATAGGTCCAAGCTTAGATCACAACGTACTGCAAGATAGGCTGAAAACATTACTGTTGCTCAAGAAAGTGTTCAAAACAATCCATCAACTTCAATTCGATGCCGTGCTTTGGCCACAATTTTGCACAAGGATTTGCATTTGTTTCCATTTAAGATTCAGTTGACACAAGAGCTTCTTCCATAAGATTATTTACGCCGCCGTACATATTCCAATAGGATGTTACAGTTCGCCCATGACAACCCCGATTTTCATGAAAAAATCATAATGAGTGACGAGGCACATTTTCATTATCAATGGATATGTGAATAAACAGAATAGTCGGTTCTGGGCAATGGAAAACCCTCAAATTATTTATCAGTCACCTTTGCATCCATTAAAAGGGACATTCTGGTGTGCAATTCGGTCAGGAGGAATCATTGGACCGTACTTCTTTGAAAATGAAAACGGCGTAACGGTGACTGTGAATGGGGAGCGATATCGTGATATGATTGAAAACTTTTTAAAACCACAACTGCATGCTTTGGGCTTGATTAAAATGTGGTATCAACAAGACGGTGCCACATCGCATTCAGCCAGGATTACAATGGAATTAATGCGAGACCTCTTTCACCAACAAGTTATTTCAAGAAATGGTGATGTTGATTGGGCTCCACGGTAGCCTGATTTGACTGCTCCGGACTTCTTTTCGTGGGGTATCATGATGAAATTAATGAAATACCGCGTGAAATGTCTGGGAATGTAATGAAAAATGTGCTCAAAAAGGCCCGCATTTGTGAGGCTAACAGAGGCGGACATTCATTTAAGATTCATTCTCTTTCATTTAATCAAAAATTATAAACAAACAAAATAGTATACCTTCCCGGCGGACACCCTGTATTTATCAAGTCAATATTTTTTTCACAAATATATATTAATAATTCCCTGCAGATAATATTAAACTACGTGGTCTATTATAGCAGAAACGGACTAGTTACAACATGGTCCTATGTAATGCAGTCATGGAGTATGTCATTTTCGTGCCAAACAAACTACTTATGGGTGGCCCATTTTTAATGAAATTCAGTAGTTTTTCGTTTAGTCCGATGTAATACAAACTTGGACCATATGATCAAGCCCTAGGACATCGCAATGTTAAATAGACCATGTTTTCTTTATACATTTGGGTTACTTTTGGACTAGTCCTAGTCCTTTATGGATTATACTTTACATGCATGTTGGACTAGGCGCGTTATCTGCAGGGTTACACGCGTGTAGTCGCGTTATCTGCAGGGTTATTCTAAATATGTATTTTCATTAATCAACAAAAGAAAATTGTATTAAAAGTTTGTCATTTAAACATATGTATAAATTTTGTAAAATACTTTTTATACAATAATAACAATATTGTCAGATATGACTATGGAATGAAAATCAGAAATTGTCGTCTGTTTAATTTTCGTTATATTTCAGTTTTGTTTTATTTCAATTGTGTTCTGATGTTTTGGTCCCATGCTGTGCAGTATTAAGTGTGTTCGAGTAGCTAAAACTTTTGAAAATTTTTACTGAACTTTACTGCATTCCTTTACTCAAGTTATAGTAAATGAGAACACAAGTTGAGAGCGTGAAGTTACAGTTCATGGCTGAGATTTTAAAAATTTTTAGCTGCGTTCAAGTACTTTTACAGTAAAATGCAGTAAATGAGTGATTACTGGAAAAATAGTAAAAATTAGTAAGATTAAGGAAACAGTTGCTTGCAAATAAATATAATGTTGAAATATACATATTTACACTTTGGACTTTATAATTGCAACGACTTAACAGAAATAAGCAGCGTTTTAAATGAACTTTCTGATGATGAGGCAGAGTCAATATGTAATGCAATGGCTTTATTTAAGAATTCATCGGTAACAACAGATTTAACAGTATAATCAAATTTTAAGCCAAAGTCATAGAAGTCGTAAAAGATTAACTTTAAAATATTAGGAATAAAATATTTATTGAAAAACTTAACAAAGTTTTTAATCGAAATATTGTCTTTCAACGATGACCAAGAATAAAAACAAAATATACGGTAACATCGACTGATGTTGAACGTATCTTTTCAATATATTCGATTGTTTTGTGATACAATCGGAGAGCCTTTCAATTTGAAAAAACATATGATTATACTTTAAAATAAACTTTTTTTTACATAAAACTGATTAAAAATTATTAGTCTGTGTTTTTTCGGGTGCATATTTTAAAATTTTTTTTTAGGAATATTTGCATGCATTTATGAATTATTTTTGTGCATATTTAAGCTTGCCCTTGTATTTACTCATTTACTGCAAAAGTACTCGAACGCAGCTATTTTTTTAATTTCAACACACTTTGTCACAAGTTTTTGATTTATAAAGAAATAGAAAGAAGCAAGTATAAAGTATTTGAAATGTGGGGCAAGAGTTGTAAGCTATTTTTTAGGCTCGTGCAGTGTTTTAGTATTTACATTTAAAGAAAACTTTTTATAATTAATCAGTCTACAACATGATTTTATCTATTGCGACTAGATTTTGTTAAATTTTTAATAAACGAAGAAATTTGAAATTTTTATTCAAAATCACAAATATTGCAATAAAATTTATATTTTTGATAATTTTGTAATCGATTATCTTGTAATACAATTATTTCAATGGAAAATAACTATGTTCGATAACGATAATCTTAAACAAACATGTCACAGGGCGTCTGGATGAGCCATCGATTTGTTAGCACATGATGTGTGCACATTAAAGCCATGCAAATTAAAAATGTTTGTTTTTGTTAATAAAAATAATACTTCAAGATGTCTTTATTTTTTATCTTAATTATGTTGAGTTTATTTATGAACTACTTGAACGAAAGTAGTATTTGCAGTTATATGTATTTATTTATACTTCTTGTTCTATATAGATAAAATAAGATGGTACCCTTAAATCTATTACAAATACATAGACCATATATTTATGTCATTATGTTGATATCAATAATATTGGTTTATATATTGTCTTTAGTTGTTTACATACATTATCAGTTTCTTTGTGTTCTACATTTCTTATTGTAATAGAAACTAATTTTACGTGTCTACATTTATTATCAGTTTCTTAGTTGCCTTAGAAACTAATTTTGTCTACATATGTAATTAATATTATTTTTCCAAAAATAATAATTATCTTTCTTTTTTATGGTGACCTTGAGGATGATCTACCTCTCATTCTCGTTAAAATTGAATCGTTCGATTCAAAGTGTGGTCGAATATCTTTCTATTTCTCTGTTGTATAAAACTTGAAATATTCCCTTTGCTCGAATCTGGCTTAGTGTCCCATAACATTCAATTAATTTCAAAATTATATACATACATACATATGTACCTACATATGTATGTTAATAGAATTATAAGAGCATTTGTTAAGGCTAGGTACATATACATACATATGTATAAAAGATTTTATATGATGTTCCTCTATGGAAACTTCTTTACGGAATCCAAATTGCTGAAGGATAATTTCGATTTGAATGTCATTGGATTGGAGCAGTATTAAGTCAGTTTCTTTGTTGTCAACATTTGTTATTTATTGTATTAGAAACTAATTTTACTTGTCTACATTTAATAGCAGTCTCTTTGTTGTCTATCTGTTCTATTGTCTCAGAAAGTAATTTTACGTACATATATACATATGTAATTAATATTGGTTTTCCCAAATATTTGTTATATTTATTTTTATGGTGACTTTGAGACTGAACTTAACTTGCACTTGACGACTTTTACGACATGACCACATGTGCCGCATAATGTCTTTGTCTAGTTGTACATTCTCGTTCAAACATGTACGCCATGTCTTACGAAAATGCTACCTAAGAAGTATTAAGCAAAACTTGTCATCGTCTTCAAAATATATAACTAACATTACATAATAAAATTCCAAATAATTTAAAAATAGAAAGGAATTTAAACGTATTTAAAAGAGAAACTGTAAATTTGTAAGAAATAATAGCTAAAGAGCTTTCGAAATTGAATAATGTATGTAAAGTATTGTTAATACTAATAATAATTAAATAAATAAAAAATAATAATTTTGCACGCACAAGCATGGGAAAAGCATTATGCCATTTAGACATCATGTTTCTTCAAAATACATATTGTCTTTCAAAAAGGTGTAGAGTACTGTGAAGCTTCTGCATTGCCGATATATCGGTATCGGCGATATTATTAATCTTCAAACTACGATACTTTTTAAATATTTTAAAAGTTGTTTCCTAATACATAATTAATTTTTCGACCTTTTCTTGATATATCTATCTATATTATTAATAGGAAAACTTGTTTTTTAAGATACCTTTTACTGCCGTAATACTGAACTGATTTTAGAAAGGTTTATTGTATGTTTTAAACGGGTTTTTACATAGCTGTGCACAATCTTAATTTTATTGAATCGGTGCGATATTTAGGGAGCTATAAGCGTTTAAAGTCGCTACTAACTAATGCACACTTATTTATTACACATGCATGCATCAGTTTCAACTAGAAAAATAAAAGTGTACATGTGTGTTTGTCCAATTTGCTTTTGCATAGAAATGAGACAGAGTTTTAAGTTGTTTATTTAGAATGTTTTTTGTGTTTGTATTTTATCGTATGTATTATTGTAAATGTTTATAATTGATGTTTAGAATGCGGTCGATTGAGTCGACCGCTCGATACACTAGTTTATATAAATTTCTAATTAATTAACGAGCTTGAGGTTACTTTTATATAAAAAAACATCCATTTCGCTATTCCTTTTGTGTAGATTCCTCAGGATGAAAAATCGTTTAACAATTAAAATAACAATTAGTTAACAAATATGTAGACATACATACAAAATACATGGTTTGTTGTATTTAAAATACAAAGTACTTGCTGGTCATGTACTTAAAATACAAAACACTTTCAGTTTATGTATTTAAAATACAAAATACCTCCATTTATTGTACGTATTTTAAATACAAAATACTTCCACGTCATGTATGTATTTAAAATACACCATTTTTATTCAAACCAAAAAATACATTAGATAAAACTAATCAACAAAATAAAAAAATTAGTAAAACCTGCTGAAGAAAATAATCTTTCTACAGGTCCTGATGAGCATAAACTTGTATTAAATTCTATGAATACTCTTTTTATATTTGGATAGCGGTCAAGAGTGATAATGTCTTTGCTCTTGTCACTGAGAAAACTTACAAATTCCGACTCCAAATTTGATGTCCTAGATTCACCATCATCCCTGTCTACGAAAACAACATAATCATCGTCTTCTTTACTGGTGCTTCTACTTCTGATATTTCCAGGTGTCATTTTAGGTTTTTTGTAATTTTCCTCCAGAGTATAAATTGCAAGATTTTGGATTCTTTACTTATGTATGTATTTAAAATACAAAATACAAACTACTTCCATTTATTGTATGTATTTAAAATACAAAATTGAAAATACTTGCACGTCATGTTTTTAAAATACAAATAAAAAATACATATTTATATTTTAAATACGTATTTCATATATGTACATGTATTTCAAAAACTGCCCAGCCCTGTATGTAGAGTAAATGAATAATTTCCTTATACTTTTTTTGTGTTAAAATTAATGGTCAATAGATCTTTTTTTAAATTGAAAAATGAGGAAATGAACTAGTTCTGAAAATTTGTAAACAATAAATATTGTATATTAAATGCCTATAATTCTGTGTGGGTTGCCCGAAAAAGACAGATTAAATGTGATAGATTGCCAAAAAGAAAGTGCTAAAATATTCTTCGCTTCAACAAAATAAAGTGATAGTTTTTGTAACATTGCATCTGTACATTTTTTAAAAATTTTTATCATTTGTATAGGGTACTGATATTAAATTTCTTTAATTTTATTTGATATTTTAGTTATGTAAATATATTTATATACATACAAAGTAAATTTTATTTAAATAAAAACTTTTAATAGCATACATACATATGAGATAAAATTTTTGTAGTCAAAAAGCTTTAATATATTTTAATTCAAGTTAAGAGTATTCAAAATATCAACCATATTATTTGCATCTTCCTCACAGACTAACTCATTTTTGTATATTTCAAATGAACCGATTTTTTAAAAAATTCCCCTAATATATCTAAGGCAGGGACATAATTTTTATGCCCAATATTTATTTAAAAAAAATCTTCAAAGAATTATGATTCAAGGCTTTTTAAAATAAAAATTTCGTAATAACAGTTAAAAATGAGGAATATTATTTTGGTCTTCTTATAACTATGATAAAAGATTTATTTGCGTCTTTCATAACACTTATAAAAAACCTTTATATTTTCAGCCTTCTCATAACCATTTTAATTTTTCTAGGTCTTCTCGCGACTTTTATTTTTATTGGTCATCTATATCAACACATACTTAGTATGTGCAGGCTCTAAATAATGGTTATGCAAAGACCGAAAAAAATTAAAAATTGGTAAGAGAAGACCAACATAAATAAAAATCTTTCATAACAATTATGAGAGGACTAAAAGATTTTTACCTTTTTCTAATTGTTATTTCAGGGTCAACATTTTTTCAGCTTTTTCTTCTTTGGCCAATTAAATATTTAAAAAATAACAGCAGTTATTTTGGGTCCCTGGTCTGAAGTATAGCAGCATACACTGTCTAATTTCACACCCTCTATTATTCGTATAACCGGAAATAACAATTCATTGTTTTATTTTTCGTATATTGCAAAGATGTAAAAAACCTACGTCAAAGTTGTCGAAAAGGCAGCATATATATTTGTACGTTTTTATAAAGTGAGAGAATTTATACTTGATATTATGTATGTATATGATTTTTTAAAGTAATTCTGCGATCTAAAATAGTGCTAGCATTTAGCAATTTTTTAACTCTTAGTGATAACTCAGAAAAAATAATGCTTGATGTAGCACTAAAAGTGCTAAAATGGCAAGTCTGGTGCTACACCAACAGTATAATGAAATAATTTCATTTATATTGCATCCGTTTTAACAGAAAAATTACTTTCTCTTTGCTGTAACTTTGTGGGCTTTTGGTATTATAAGAGAATCCGAGGAAGATGAGCCTCTGCTCGTCTTAAGCCGTAATTCTACTAAAGAAAAAGTCGTGAGATACCTAAGATCTTCTAATATATGCAGATATGCAGACCCGTTTGTTTACTGGCGCAATGACATCTCATATCCAAACTTGAAGAAAATTGCGCAGAAGTACTTTAGATTTCTAATGTTCTGTCGCATCTGAGAAACCATTTTCAATGTAGGCCACGTTCAAGCACTTTGCTTGATAATCTAGATATCGACAGCAACGCCATCTGCCGGACTGGTTTGTGAGTATAAGCTAGAGATGGGATCGTGAGTGACTTTTCACTCACGCTCATGCACGCTCACGATAAAAAAATTTCACTCATGCACGCTTACGCACGACCTCATATTTTTAGCTCACGTTCAAAAAAGTTAGTCACAATCACAAAAACTCACGCTCACGAAATACTCACGAAAAAACACAACCTATAAGTATTTATACATTAAAATTTCTGAATGCAAATAGAAAAATCTAATATACAATTAGAAAATTCTGCAATAAAAGAGGAATATTATGTTTAACTAAGAAATATACTTTTCTGAAACAATTTGTTTGTTTTGAAATACAATTTTTCAATTTTGATAAGGTAAGTGATGGGTAAGTCCCAGAAACAATCCACCAAAAAAAATTTTTTGATAGTGATCCAACTTATTTGTTATCTTTTTTTAAGGAATATTAGACTATATGTATATATAATTGTATTAATAAAATAAATGTATTTCGATGACCATTAATACACAAATTATTACCAAATCCTAATCTACCTCAGATTTTCTAATTTCATACCAGAAATTAACCATATTTAGGTATTCATATCATTACTTTAGTGTTAATGAATATGACCTGACCCGATCGAAAGTCATATTTTTATACATTGAATTTTGTTTTTGTTTTAAATGTAATTTCACAAAACAACGATATCGTTCGACATCGTGGGCCAGGCAGTTAATGAAGAAGGCCCAATCGTCGAAAGCCATATTTTTATACATTGAATTCACTTAAAATTTAGTATAAAAATTTTGTGTTTACTATTATTGATACATTGAAATTAGGTATAAAATTTCAGAATAGAAATATAATAGAAAAAATATAATGTGAGTCATGTAGGGTGTGTCAAAAAGGGTTCATGTCATCTGACAAAACCCGACAAAAATTTTTGGGTGCAAATAAGGTTTTTTAGAGTTCTCTTATATTCATCTCTCTTTTAGGAACTATATTTTCTATACTTTATTATGTAAAATTAGCAAAAATTTACGAAAACACACTTTAAGTTTCAAAATAATAAAATAAATAAATTTTATGATCAATTATTTTGCAACAAATACCTGCTAAAAAATTATAGCTTAAGCCATTCGAAAGTACACTTATAACCCACTAAATACCATGAATAAGTTGAAGGTACCTCTTTTGAAAGACCAAAAAAATTTTATATATTAATGTGAAAACGGTACGAATGTAGGGTGCATCACTCAGGATTTACTCATATGTATGCATGTAATTATTAATGCATCATGCGATTTAAAAATTTGTAGTTACAAATAAATAAAACAATTGAATACAACTGAAAATTCTTAAAGAAAATATAAATTTTCTTTTATTTTGAAGTGAAATTTAAAATTATGTACTTACATATTTAAAATATTTTGATTAAAATCATTAATTTTCTTGCTCATAGGCAATCTATGTAAAATATTAAGATTAATTAGGATCTTGTACTTTAGCGTTAATAGATAATAGATAAATAGATATATGCAGAAATAACATTTTGTCAACATTTTTCTCGTGAAGTCTGTTTCACATCTCTTCAAGTATTCTTCCTGGTGTTGTAAAACTCCTTCGCTTGTAGCTGAGCTGAATGGTACGCACAAAATTTGCTTAGCCAATTTTTGTAGAATTAAAAACCACGTATTATTAAATATATGAAAAAATTCCAAAATCGAAAAAATCACGAAACAATCACGCAAAAAATCTACTCATGCACGCTCACTCAAGTTAAGTTTTTTTTATACTCAAGCTCATGCACGTTCACATGATTGAAATAAAAAACATATCAGGATCACGCATGAATCACGCTAATTACACGTGATTAGCGGGAATCTCTAACATAAACCATACAACAGTGCGCCATGGCGCGCCACCCAAACGCATACAAAAAAATTCATTTAAATCGGTCCAGTCGTTTAGGAGGAGTTCAGTGGGATACACACGCACAGTGGAATTGTACACATATATATATGTATAAAGATATGATGTCCTGTGGAACGAAGGGCCACAGAGAAATAATATTTTGTATAATAATAAAATAATTACACGACGACTTTTCTTAATTTTACCTTGAGTTCAACTTCAACAGTATCTTAGAAATAATGTCAGTAATCATTATTTCCATGGACATTATTGCATGCCTCCATCGCTACACTGAGAAAACAAAATTTACTTTAGCAAGAAATATTTAAAAACAAAAAAGTTATATGCATTTAAGGTTTCACACTTTTCTACAAAAAAAAAAATATCATTAAACTGGGAACAGTATCTATCTATATTAGGGGACTAGTTTTACTAAAACAAATATAACAAATGGCCGCGTACTTGCAAAATGTGCCAGAGTGAATTGTATGACTGAACCTTTAGTAAGTATATGTGTATATCGACCAATTACACAAAGCTCGTACATAAATTATTTATTGCGGTTTTCTTTAAATATGTATTATATTAAAATACGTAATTTTTGTAGATAAAATGTTAAAATTTTTACTTCTTTATTTGCAGCCAAAAGACCCAATGAATTAAATAATCAAAGACCAACACTGGGTCATACTCAAACAACCCGTAAATCGAATCAGCGTTATCGTGAGGGTTATCACTATCAACCTGTTGCGTCTACGTCCCGCCAGAGTCCTACATTCGTCTTAGGCGATGATATTGGGGCCGGTCCATCCACATCCCGATCCAATGATAATTCTAGCGCGTGATAGTTTTTATTCCTCATTACATTTAATTAGTATTTGATAAAAAAAGAAATACACACTTTTTTAAAAAGATAAACAAATTGCATTAAACAAATCTTTGGACAAAAAAATGAAAAACAAAAGCAACACATTTTTTAGAATCATAATGAAAACTAAAACTTAATAACAACCATCAATTACATAGTAATAATATTAAGAAATTGGACATTTCATTATAATGAAATTAGTTAAAATTGGAAACAATAAAATTAATTGGAAACATAAAATAACTTAAGAACGAAATGATTAAAACAATAATAACGTTAAATTTGTATCTGTGTAAAATTAAAAAAAAAAAAAAAAAACAATAAAAAGATAAAACTGGAAATTCAAGAATTTAAATAAGAATGAAAATAATAACAAAGTAAATAAAAATTAAAATCCAGACATATTTAGAACAAACAAGCAAAAACTATAGATTTAAAAAGAACTAACAAAAATAATAAGTAACTAACTACTAAATAAACATATTAAAACAGTACTGAAAAAGCATTTTGAATGGAAATAAAGCAAAAAATAAATATCTCTATGTATAATTACATACATTTTAACTTTCGCCCAAAAACATTTCAACAGCCTAATTTCTGCGACTTTCAATTGTTTTCAATTCATTATTAGAATTAGGAAAAACCAAAAATACTGTATATGTGAAAATTTGTATATTAAGTATCAATTAAAATTCATGAAAAAAGTTTTGTTCAAATACTCAAAAAACCCAAACCTTTGAAATCGGTTACCTTAACTAATGAACAACACCAAAAATATAAAGGAGGTTTGTCTCTTAGCGGAAATGAAAAACAACAACTTTGCAAAAACTATAGAAAAAATATTATTACATTTCTCCTAACAATTAATATCAATCTCTGGCTTTTTCAGCCCTATTACGTTCATACTCTCTTAAATATTTTCATCCCATTCCACTTACATATTTATATGTATATGTGCATGTGAATAAGAGACAATTTGCATTTCCTTTTTCAACTAATTGCATTGCATGCCAAGTGTATCCGCATCCTACCCAGCCATAGTAAGAGTAGACAAATTAGAAACAAAACATTTGATACGTTGTGAAGGAGAATGAAAAACAAAATAAAAACGAAAGAAATCAATTAAATAAACTGCAGTCAAAAACAATGAAATAAAATATAAAAAAGAATACAAATAGGTAATAAAGTGAAAAATGTTATGTATGTAATTGTACCCCATTTTTGAAAACAAAAAAAAAGCATGAATGAATAAATATTTAATAAAAATTTAGTAAAAAACCAGAAACCATGTAAAACTTGTAATCGAAATACATATAAAAAAGACATATTTTATTTATATTATTTATTTATTTTGGTAAACAAGAGATTAAAGAAATTAAATAAAACAAGAACTAATTAATTAAGCATGAGAAGAAAATGAAAATCATCTTGTTATAAACGTAGTTTTGCTTATTTTTTAATAAAGGAATAACAAAAAAAATTATAAATGAAAAATTGTATCAATAACTGAAAAGTGTTTTAAATTCCAATCATTTGGTTAAGCTCACTTGATCATGACTTCGAGACAACCTTAACGCAGTATATGAGGTAAATCTCTGATAAAATTTGCGGACAGTTCAAGAAAATCGGACAAGGATAACTTAAGATTTGATCGTCACATGTTGCAAATATTTGACGAAACAATCGTAGTGTGTTGCATATTTACAATGTAATGATATCAAACGAAGTTAAATATTGGAAAAATGCAAATGCACAAAAAAAAGTGCAAGCTTAAATAGTGCTGTTACGGTTGGACCTTTTTTTAAGCGTTCTTTTAATTGCTTAAAAATAAAATATTCACCAATAAGAATAAATACTCAATTTGTCTTTGCTAAATAAAGATGTCTAATCGTCGCTTTCGATGACGAGCTACTCGATCATAATCTCAAACTAAAAATACGTGATATATACTCTACGACTTTCAAATTCACACTGCCTGATCGTCCACACGCCATATCCCTTTTATATTGCAAGCATTATTATCTAGAAGGATCGATGTTGAACTAGATAATGCTGTTCATGTTCATTATATATTTCAGCTACCGCCTCTTGTTACCAAGTGTAGCTAATATACACTATAGAATGTATTTAGAACATAAGCATATGAAAGTTTCCTCTATAGTCTTAAGCTATAAACACATTCACAACATTAGGCTACTGTAGCCAGCTACTTACATAATTGAAAATAATTTGAAAACGACGGCTACATACTTATATAGTAAGTAGCTGTTTCTTTTATGTGGTGCTACTTTATATTTGTTGCTTTTTTAAAGTTACGTTTTTTCAAAAAGTGCAATTCAAAACTGTACAATTTTACTTTGAAGCAAATTTTTGCAAACGTTTTTGATAAGAAGTTATTGCAAATTTTCGCCATTTTTCTAGTTTTTTTTGCGAGTTTTCACATTTTTTGTATTTGTAGCTGGTTTCAGAAGATTTTATGGCATTTTCTAAATTTTGGATAATTTTGCGCATTTTCGCGATTATCACGATATGATTGACTCAGAAGCCTTTTTAGTGCTTCATTGAGTTTTTAAAATTTTATAAAAAGATGAACACATGCCGGAATTTTATCGCTCTTATTTTTATGCAAAAATAATTTTTACACAAAAAGTTAATACAAAAAAAATGCAATTTTTGCATTTTATTTTATTTACCATTAAAAAATATTACTTAGCACTATTTTGCTTTACATATTTTGTTATATTGTCAACTCTTTTTTGGTTCGTAGCCAACAAAAACATAAATTAGTTTAATTTGACTACGCGACAAAAGTAACATGGACAACAACCTGCAGCCGTGTAACCGTGAAAATAAACATTTTCATATACACACATGTATTCTATTTTTCACAGGTAGCCTGCTTACGTGAATGTGTTTATAGCTTCAGTAGTGTAAACGTCATCCATGTGAACATGGATAAGCAAAGACAAATTACTTCTGCTTTTATTTAATTTTTGACAAATTAAAAGAACCTGTTCAAACTAACGTTTTCGAAAAGGTCAAAACGTAACAATATATACGGGATTGTCACAGAATCCAATGTTGTCGAAATTGGATTTGAATGAATTTCAATGTTATCGGTTTTATGTTTAATCTGAAATTACTAACTGTTTTGAACTTAAAACCAATAACATTGCAATCCATCACACAAAAGTATTTTTCGTCGTCTTTTCAAATCCAATTCCGACAACATTGGATTCTGTGACATCCCTGATAATTATAATTTATAAAAAATAATTTGTAAATTCACGATTTGAACTAAAGCCAAACAATATTTTTTAAAAAATTTGTTTTTTGAAAAACGGAACTGACTTATTTCACAATTCGAATGAGGTAGGCGTTCCAACGAAAATAGAATCTTCCAAAGATTTCTAACTCTGCAACAGCTGTATCTATCGGAAGGTATTTCCCCAGGAAGGATATTCCTTCCACCAAGTATTACTACAACTATTAGTAGTAGTAGACAACGTTCTCTATATATACTATACTAGGCCAGCCCAATAATATACGTTTACATCTTTGTATTAAAAATTTAAAGTGAAAGTAGACCTGACCAACATATAACAACTTATTTTTATATATGTTACAAAACTCAAATGTAGCGATGATTAAGCACAGTTTAATCAACGGTGTTCAAAATTGGGAGCACTAAGTTATACAACATGTGATTCCAAATAACGGAAATAGAACATTCGAAAGTTCTATAAACAGCAACGAGAATTTGCATGATAGTTCGAACGCCCTCGATTGATGACGGTTTAAGTTTAAGTTAAGTTTACGTGAATTGTTCAGTGAATTCATTGAGACGAACAAAATCTAGTCCATCCTACAACCGTCTAGAACTGCTTGCGCTGCTATAAAAGTGCCGACAGCATGGTGAGGTTCGTGTATTTATTTTAAATAGTATGATAAAGCGAATAAACTGTATAGAGCATAAGAAACTAAACTTGTTTGTTTTTATTTTATTTTTGACAAATTAAAAAACCTAGTAAAGCTTTATTTGAAATGAACTGAATACATAAGTTTGGTCTTAAATTAAACTCCAATATGTGTTAAAAGCGATATAAAAAAATTAACTTTTTTTATTTTAACAGTTTTTATAAAATATATTAAAATGAAAATCAAAATGTTACGTAATTTGTTAAATTATAGAGTAAAATGATTTTATCTACTTATTTAAAAAATAAAAAACTTATTTCAACCCCAGGTCTTTTTCAATAGTATGAGAACAAACAGCCATCATTTGATCCTTAACTTTTTCGAAGTTTTCAACAGCCTTGGGTTTGGCTTCAGCCCATTTAGCCAAATCACGATAAATGGGACGGCAGAACTTCATGCGGAAGTTAGAGTTGGCAAAAGCGATAATTTCATCCAATCGGTTCATTAATTTGGCCATTATACACAATCGCATTACGCGAAAACGTACTTCAGCATTTTTAGTGTTTTTCAAATTATAAGTAGATTCCAACAGTTCAATTTTCTCTTCTGACAACTCCCTTATTTCTTTACATTCAATCAATTTACCCAAGAAGTCAATTAATTGATGTGTTGAAATGGTTTGTTTAACATCATCATTATCAGCCAACTCTTTAGTGGTTCTGGTACTCCATAACGAAGCTAATTGTTTGGAAACATTAGCTAAAGTTTCATCGAATCTTTAGAGAGTAATATGTTAACTAAACAGTGTAAATAAAAACATCGAACTTACTTGGGTATAATTGGTGGCATACCCTCACATGTTAGCCAAAGATCCCAATCAATTTCATTTAGTTTATCTTTTTTATCAGTTTCAATGAAATAATCATACAAAGCTGATTTAAAATCGTCTGTGATAACAGATTTATATGCAAATTTTTTTAAATAAGAACGCAGGAAGGGCTCAAAAACTTCTGGCCCCCCAACCAAATCCTCAATGAAACGTAAGAAGGTAGAACCTTTGATATAAGGCACACTAGAAAATGCGTCATCTGGCCCACAATTCGACAGATCTACTATAAGTTTTGTCAATTCAGGACTATTAGCCAGTTGAGTTCGTAACTATAAATAAAAATCATAGCAATTAATACATTTATTTTTTATATATGTATATATAGATATAACTTACACATTCTTGTAGATCTGTCAAGTTACGGATCATATGAAAATCTCGTTCCTTCAAACCTTGCATACGGCCAACGATTTTTGTCTCTACAAAAACCGTGAACCCTTCATTTAGCCAAAAGTGCTCAAAATTTTTATTAGTTACTAAATTTCCAGTCCAACTGTGAGCGATTTCATGAGCTACTACATCAGCCAAAGACTTGTCTCCAGCCAACAACGTAGGTGTAACAAAAGTTAAACAAGGATTTTCCATGCCGCCAAATGGGAACGATGGTGGCATTACCAAAAGATCATACTGTTTCCACACATATGGACCACAAATATCAGAAGCAGTTTCCAGCATTTCTGATGTCTGTGAAAACTCTTCAGCACAAGCATCAATTATGTCCTGCTCTGCCCATACATTCGATCTGGGGCCTAAAGGTTTCGATACCAGCTTTCCGATGGCTATTGCTAAGAGATAAGCAGGAATAGGCACTTGTTGTTCAAATATGGTTACACCATTTTCTCTCTTTGTAACTAAAGCGCTCATGAGTGCTGTTAATTCTTTGGGATGCTGTACAGCAGCTTCGTATGTGAATTTTACAGCTGGTGTATCCTGACACGGTAAAATTGAACGTGCATGAATGGCTTGACACTGGCTAAACATATACGGATGTTGCTTTCCTAAAGTTTGTTCCGGGTTCAACCACTGAAGACCACTTGCGTTGCTTGCCGTTTCATAATCAATACGCACAAATAAACTGAAAAATAACATGATTTTTTATTAAAAATTTACGTTACGTATGTACATATGAGATTCGCTTAAAATTATAAATAATTAAAAAAAATTTTAGGGTAACAAATTAAACCTTCATTAAAACAAATGAAAAGTTTAAACAACAACTGGGTAAAGTTCACTAGTGATATGCATTAGGAACAGTGAAATGCACATAGGAATTAGCTATACCCCTCAATAATCAATTTCCATTTGGTTTTAATAAAACTATTAATATTTTACTGCATATGTATGAATGTAAAATATTAATTATGGGAAATAGTGCGATTAAAAATTTAAAATAAATACAGTAACGTTGTATAATCGTGCAGACTTGCCAGAAATTAGAGTTCGGATGGAAAGTGAAATTACACGTCAGGATATTGTTCAAACTGATTGCACTCTTAGCAACGTAGATTTATTGTTAAATAAATTAACTTCAATTGTTAATGATGCATATAACAAGATTCCCGTAGGGGAAAAACTTGTGGCAAAGAAATATCAAATACAACTATATAGACATATATATTTATATCCATAAGTACTTGCACTTATACGCACATTTATATAGTAGGCCTCCAAAAAAACTTCGACTCATAATCTGTTGTACTGCATAAAATAAAAAATACTAAAACTTATTTAATTTCAACTTGGGATCTATACCAGTGAACGATATACATAGGTATACAATTTTCAATACATATCACATATCGATATCCAAAAGTGTAGGATAATTAAAACGTAGGGGCACAAACAAATACGTTCACAGAAAGCAATGACTACAAACGGGTTAAAATATAAATAAGTGCTTATATCGATAGGTGTAGCATAAATAAATATAAAATGCTTTTTGTATTGCTAGGAATACGTACAAATATAGATATGTATCGATGGGTATCCATAAATATGACTATAAGAAACAATGTTGTAGTGTTTGAAAAAAATTGGTTGCAGAACCATAACAAAAAGAAACAATTTATATTCAACTTATTTTGTTTTAGGTATTACTGGTATGTTCTTGTGTAAAAAAGATTTTTGCATTAATCATTAAAAAGGTCACTGAGTCATACGCGAAAATACGCAAAATTTTAAAAAATTTAGAAAAAGCCGTAAAATCTTCTCAAACGAGCTACAAATGCAAGGAATGTGAAAAACTCGCAAAAAACTGCAAAAATCAAGAAAATTCGCAATAAATTCCAATAACTGAGAAAATGAAAATGTTTTAATATCATTTAAAAGTCGATGAAGCAATCAAAAATAAAAGTCACCCAAATTGCAAAAAACGCGAAATTCCGCAAAAATTAAATTGCTGTCAAAGCCTTCTTTGACATATGTATGTATGTACACACTATGTATATCACATTCCTTAAGTTTTTACCTCTATTTATGAAGTTTTACGCATTTTCACAGTTTTTTAAACTTTTCGCTGTTTTTAGCTATTTTTACAATATGAGTGATTTCTTGTTATTTCTTTGCTGTATTGACTTCCAAATGATATTAAATATTTTAAGTTTTAAAAGGCTTGGAAGTTTTGGCGAATTTTCGCAAATTTCTACTTAATATTAACATTCCTTGCTCTTTTAGTTCTTTTTAGAAGATTTTACGAATTTTTTCAATTTTGCAAATTTTTGCGGATATTCGCAATTTTCGCGAGCAGCTTACTTTTTTCGTTTCGGTCGCTACTTATAACTAGGGATATTCACCCATTTTTAAGCTTTTGTTATTCTCAAAAATGTTTGCAAAAATTTGCTTCAAAGTAAAATTGCATTATATTGAAGTTACCGCGCATTTTTCAATACAACTTTATCGCATTTTGCTTGAAATTGTTTCATTATAATTACGCAACGAAATCCAAAATACAAGTACAGACAAAATTTCTGGCAATACTTATCAAAAAAATCAAACAAAAAATTTTAAAATAAATGTGCTTATAGTCATTGGAGTACTTATCGATACATATAGCTACGCATGGATATAAACAAATATGAGCATGAATACATACTTCATATTACAGCTGGAAGGGAACTACTGCTAAGCCAAGCGCTGAAAAATGTTTCTTAATTACAGTAATAAAAAGTATGTACATGGTTATATTACATATTTCTTGATTTATTTGCATATACATATATTTATTATATTAAAAAATATGAATTTCCCACATTTTTATTTCAGATATATGTATGCCATATTAAATTCAAGTGCACAGACAAAGACATGAATTCAGTCCTACAAAAACACTTTGTGCATGCTAAGGACCGAATGACGATAAAAAGAAAACGTATTAATCAATTTTTTTTTGTGTAATAAGTAAATATGTATGTATGTTATGTTATGTTATTTTTCTTGTTTTTTCTAGTGCTATCATCTCAAAAGCTATGCTATATATGTTATTTTATCAGATATTTTATGTTATGTGTTATCCAGCTTATTTTACTAAAAAAAATCCATTTTCACTTTACTTAAAATAGTTATTAAAATAAATATGAATTCACTAAATAAATGTTTTTAAAAATTAAATATTTAAAATATACACATATGAGCTTTTTCAATTCTGATCGAAGATCACAAATGCAACTAAAAATTGAATCGAAAAAGAACCACAAACGACTAAAAATAAGACTAAAATATGAATCCATAAAGACACCCGATCGATAGCATATACGATTAAAAAATGATTCAAAAAAGACTCCCAAACGACTAAACATAAGACTAAAATGAGACTCAAAAAAGACACCCGAACGATAGAATATAACATTAAAAAAGGGTTAAAAAAATACTAAAAAATTATCACAAATACGGATTAAAAATGACTAAAAAATGAGTCAAAACTGATTTGAAAAGCGGGTAATAAAAGACTCTTCAAGAGGAGTCGTACGTAGGGTACCATTTTCTACCGACGCACAGTGGCTGAAAATCGTTTTTCATTGGCCAAAAGTTTTTTTTGTCACCGATTTTTAAATTTTTAACGCCCTTTTGCAGGTAATATATCCAGATTAAGGTAGCCAAAAAATTAGGTTAAACTATTGATAATTGTGGACGTGGCATGCTGTCAAACTCAACTATTTTTTTAATTTCAGAAAAAGGTGTTTTTCTTTTGTTTTTTTATAAAAAATAAATGGTTACTACTCGCAAGCTATCATCGATAATGGCCTGCGGTCTTTTTTATAATGTTGGTAGGATTATAGTCTTTAGTTGTTGTAAGTGGTCAGAGCTCTAGCGTTTAATATTAAGGGCGTTACGGAATATTTATGAAACTACTATATTTTTCTCAAATTTAAATGAAAAATGTATAAATTGTATAAGAATAAATAATAAACTTAATATGGGACTTGATGAGAATCACTTAAAAATTAGTAGAGAAGGTCCAGTTTATCAAAATAAACTGAACAGTAAGAAAAGAAGAATTGGTGTAAACACTTAATAATTATAGAATATACGTGGCATACATACAAATGTTGAAGGATTAATAAAAACTTTAATCGACTAGAAATGATTGCAGAAAATTAAAAACCTGAAAGTCATTTGACAGAAGATATAAACGAACATGAAATATCAATACAAGGATATGGAGAAATTGTAACGTTGTCTAATTCTAAAAGAACAGCGGTATATTATAAAAAAATGGAGTTAAAAATAATTTAAGAAAAAATTGGTAGATTAAAGTATTGGGTAAATGCATGTACAATGAAAAATTAAAGTAACTATTTTATATTAGCAGGGCATCTATAATCCCCTAGCTACAGTGATGCAGAATTTGACGAGCACTTTGAGATTTTCGTTGAGGATTTATGTGAATATAACTGTAATAATAATAGACAACTTCAACATAGACCGGTCAAGTGATGGATTTTATAAAAAGAGGTTGAAAGTGAGTTTAATGATAATGGACCTAAACAAATAGCAAATGAGCATATACGAATAACTGCAAACACAAGAACAATAATAGATTACGTGGTGACCAACAAAGTCAAAATTTCCGAATCACTAATCACTTGATATACATAAATTTTGAATATGAAATAAAAAAAAGAACGTGTATACCGCAAATAAATAATAAATTTTAAATATAATAAAAATTTACTCAATATTATTACGATATAAATAATAATGCAGCCTTTTTTGACGCCCTGACCGAAGGAACAATACAAAAGTTTACATATAACAGGCTAATACTGGAACAAAGTTACATAATTGGTTTAATGCACAATATGGGAGAAAATTAAAAACCTGATACAAAATGTGATTTTTATCCCAGTAAAATATAATGACAATTATGTCAATTAGAGATAGAATAGAAGACGTTCAATGCATAAATCAAATACCTGTAATAGATTTAAAATTCAAATTCAGTGCAATAAATATGCAGGAACTTAAAGACAGATGTAAAATACTTAAGAACAAACCTGGCTTCATTAATGACAATACAAATAATTTTAGATAATTGGAATGACACTACTGTTTATAATAATAAATCATTTGAAACAGGGATTTTCCCGGCAACATGTAGAAAAAGTTTGTAAAACAAAATATTCTAAATAATATCGACCAATCAATACACTAAAAACGTGCGAAAAAATATTTGAATAAATTGCTAAATTAAAATTAGAGAATATATGGAAGAAAATAAACTGTTCTTTAGATATCAATCTGAAAAAATATTCGTGCGAAGTTGCACGAACTGATTTAAATAAAATTACGGTTGTACACCTCTACATATGGAAAAATCGGTTCAGTATTACGGCCGTAAAAGGGATCTAAAAAAACTATGAATCATTTAATTCTTCAGAATTAACAAACGTCTTGGTGCATTGTATTAAAGGTACTATAAATAATTCAACTGTAGTAACTAAATGTAAAAAACCGTTACGTTTCGAGCTAACTCCATGGATTAACAAGAATCTTCGATTTAATTTTATTTAAAGAAAAACTTTTAAGGAAAAGACATAAATCGAAAAACAAACAGAACGTTAATGATATTTTAAAGCGAATCAGCAAAGTTTTAAAAATTTCTACAAAAAAGTGTAGAGATGATTATTATGCTGGAAATTTATTAAAGGCAGGTAATGATCCTAAGAAATCGTGGAAATTTATAAATAGCACTCTTGGTCGAACAAAGAGTAACGGCATTAACCTTAAGGATTCTCAAGGGCAACCAATAATATGTGACCAAGATAAAGTAATTGCCTTAATAATTATTTTATTACGAGTGTGGAAAATCTTAAAAGGGAAATTGAAATTTATCCTGGTGATGTGTTCAATTCTTTAAGGACTCTTTCACAGTCACCTCGTCGTTTTACACTTTGTAACGTTAATGATAATGATATGTTTGAAATAATCCAAAATTTGAAAGATAATAAAAGTTCAGGCTTTGATGGTATTTCGCCTAAATTTGTAAAAGAATGTAGAGATATTTTAATCCCGATATTAAAAGATATTTTTAATAAAATCGTTAACAATTCAGTGTACCCTGATATCTTAAAAGTGCACAAAATAGTTCCAATTCCGAAAGAAGTTAATGCAACAAATATAGATAAATATAGACCTATTGCTGTTCTTTCTACAATTGATAAAATTTTTGAGAAGATTCTTTATGATAAACTTCTATTTTATATGGAGGAAAATACTTTTTTATACAATTATCAATTTGGATTTCGAAGGGGTTGTAGTACTGAATGTGTTGAATGTAGTGCAGTTCATTTGTAGTGGGCTTGATGGAGGTTCTAGTGGAGTTGCTGGAATATTTTTGGATTTTACTAAAGCTTTTGATTTAGTAGATCATGAAATAATGTTACAGAAATTAATGAAATATGGTGTACAGGGACGAGAACTTTTATTGTTTAAATATTATTTCGTTAATAGAAAACAATATGTTAATATAAACAACACGGACAGTTTTCTTGGTCCTGTTGATTATGGTGTACCGCATACTTTTTATGTTTGCAGACGATGTGTGCTTGTTTTACCCCTTCAAGTACGATTTATCACTTAAAACAAGAATTGAAAGAGATACTGCTTTGATATTTAAATTTGCGCGATTAAATCGATTAGTTCTTAACCCTGATAAAACCAAATTAATACGCTTTAGACCACATGCTTTAAGTATAAATAGTGATTTCAACGTGTTTTTTAATGGAAAAGTTGTTTATGAAACCCATTCCGTTAAGTATTTGGGAATCACATTGCAAAGTAACTTGTCATGGGATTTACATATAACCGATTTGAAAAGGAAAATAGCTCCAACAATTGGAATTTTATATAAATTAAAAAATAAACTGGATGTTAAATCAAAGATGATGATATTTCAATCTTTGATTCAATCGCATTTGAATTACTTAGCAATTATATATGCTTACAATAAAAATAACATTTTACTGAAATCACTTCAATGCATGCAAAACAAAGCATTAAAAATTATTTACAAACTACCAATACTGTATTCAACTGTCACATTGTACAAAAATATAAGCAAAACAATTTTACCAATTTATGGATTGCATGAGTATCAGGTGTTAATGTTTGTTTTTAAATGCATTAACCATATTGGTCACCAAAGCATAACATTTTCTCAACAGCAATTTAGTTTTAACAAACGAAACAGAACAAATTTAAGAATTCCTTGATGTAGACTAGAAACTACAAAGCAACGCATTGATTACGTGGGAATTTCACTATTTAAATCGTCTTATTTAACAACTTTGAAACGCTTTTGTTATTTTTTTATTTGTTTTGTAAAACAGTTTTTATACTTATTTTTTGTAATTTAATAATCTTCACATTAAGTTAAATCTTTTATTTGTACTTTTGACAAAGAATTAATTTGCCAACTTGCCTCAATAATGCCTTACGGCGCTGAGGCCGAAATTGAAATGTATTTTAAAATTTTTGTACAAATAAAATTTTTTCTGTAGAAAAGTTTTTTCTATAGAAAACAAACAAAAAAAACCTGTTTGTCTATTAATAATATAGATAATATATGTGTATGTATATTAATGATATGCCAAATATACTAGAGAAATGTGAAATAGTTTTTATGCGGACGAGACCGATATTTACGGAAGCAGAAAATGAACTAAAATGCCATTATAACCTAAATCACGATGTAAATAATTTCAATGAATGGCTAAAAATGAATGAGTTGAAACTAAATGAAAGAAAATCCTAATTAATGGAATTATATATGGATTGTAATTTACTAATAAATTTAAAATTTAAAGAACATATCGAATTTATGTGTAAAAAATTGACAATAAAATCGGGGGTTTTTTTAAGATTACGAACTGAACTTTCTATACTAACCGCAATAAACATTTACAATATAATAATTAAACCACATTTCGAATTAGGATCCAAAATATTATATACAAGCTGTACAAAAATTCAAATAGAAAGACTTCAAATTACAAAATAAGGCAATGCGGTCATTCTTATTTGTTTGTGCTAATAGTTGCCGGTTACACGTTTGTTTTGCTAGTTTTAGCATATGTTCGGATTTTATGGCCTCAGGTATATTTTGGCTAAACTTTGATTTTTCAGCAGTTTTTCTCATCTCAGATAACATTTGTTTTACTACCTACGGTACAATTGTAGTTATAGACTAGGAGAAAAAAAGTGTTAAACAAACTAACACGAAAAAACTGCATCTAGTGCCTCAAAATTGCTAAAATGTCGAAAAATTAAAATTTTTCCTATCTTTTTTCAACATTTATTGCCCATAGCTGCTAGACTGTGGGAAGTTCAGAAAAGTAACCTTGAGAAAAAATATTCTTTATAACATATATAATTCATAATTTCTCAAGAAATGTTTTCTTTTTCTAGCTGAATTTTTCATCAAAAAGACAATGAGTTTTTGCAAAGGAAAATCGACTTAACCATGATAACTCAATTCAAAAATTGATTAGTTAGAAAAAAACTAACTTACTCTCCAGTAGCTGTACCCTCTGGTAATTCCAAAGTCAGTTTAGCACCAATATCATCAACAGAATCACTCACAAAATAATTTAGAGCTATAGAAGAATTTCCAGAAACTATTTCGGCATTTAAGACCTTAACATCCCGAACATCTAACAACTGAAATAATTACAAAATTCATACTTTATTTTCTCGCTAGTGCAATTTATGTACATACATATGTATGTATGCAAATAAATTAATCAAAATAAGGTCTTACAATTGCTGGTACATTTTTTTCCAACACATTAAAACGATGAGTAACTGTGCCTTTCAATTTTGTGTTTTCAAAATCTACTTTCCAGCTCAAGACACTGTGTTGAGTAGTTATCAATTCCGGCTGAGAGAATGAACTGGGATCAATTTTACCAAGGCGGCCCATTTTTCGTTGGCTTTGTAAAGAATACAATGGAATAGTTTGGTGAAAATTTCTAGTGATACCATACGACGGTGTTGATGGTGACAGTTGTTGTGTACTCAGAGTACGAGCTAAAACTGAAGAAAATGTGAAAGAATAATAGTACAATAGAATTTCAGACCGATAAACTTATACATATGTACATATGATTATCTATAAGGAAAGCAGCAAGTAATCTTATCAAACCAGTATATAGTATATGAGCATAGTATATGAGTAAGTAGTAAATCAAAATAATTGTGGTTGCTAGCAAGAAATATTTTTACTGTAAATTTGAAGCACTTAAGAATTCTTGTACATATGTACTATGTATGTACATATGCATAAATATGTACATACATATGTACATATATTTACTGCTGTTCATAATTTTGGCATGACCACAAATAATTTCTAGAAGTATAAATGTGCAATTGCATTTGCTTAATTGCATAGTACAATTATGGAAATTTTAATATTTGCAACTGTTTTACTTTTCTTTCTGAACATTCCTTCTAATACTTATTCCTATCACATCATTGCTACTCCCAGAATCCAAATAATTATGTTGCTGCTATAACTAAAAAAGTACATACTATGTACATATGTATATTAGAAATATTGTTACTTATACGGGTTGTATTTGATACTTCTAACACCGATTATCAATAAAATAAATAGCTTCCAATAAAGAATTTGCCACAAAACACAAAATTGGAAGTTGCAACCAGAGCAGCAGCGGCGCAAGAACAAAAATTTTGACGGCGCCTGCGGTTAAAAAGCTTGCCACTGGTTTTTGTCAGTACAAACAAGGTAGATCAAATAGGTAGTAGCTTTTCTACAACAATACAGAATTGTTGTTAAAAATACAGTGCTAGTTAACAAAAAATACAAATATCCGGGTAGCATATATGAATCTAGAAGAATTGCCAAACATGTATTAATAAAAATCGTTTATGGTGTTTGTTCACCGCAGATCCGGCCCTGCAGTTCAAAAGATTGATTTATATTTATTTTACTGTATGCTTCATTCGATATGTATACTTGTAGCTATGTGCATACATACATTTTATTGTAATCATGTCATAAATATTTGCTTGCAAAAACAATTCGCATAATTACCAGAATGTTAAACATTGATTATTGAAAACTGTAAACTTTATTGTCTTATTTTTTTTATGTCTTTTAATGAAACTTAATTTTGGTTCTTTTTGAAATTTAGTCAGTCGGAATAAAACATTGAAATAGAAAGAATCATTTTGCTTACAAGAAAAATTAAAAATTCGTTTTATTTTTCTAAGTCAAGTTTTATTTTTCTATGTCGCCCTGTAGCCAGCTAATTATTTTGAAAACGGCAGCAGCAGATTCATTTATATTTCAGAGGTGCCACTTTTGAGTTTTTGCTTTTTTAAAGTTACGCTGCAGTCACACCATCAAATTATTATACCCTTCACCAAAAAATTTGGAAAGGGGATATATAGGTTTGTCATTCCGTATGTAATTTCTTCATTATTCATTTAAGACCCCATAAAGTATATATATTCTGGATCCTTATAGATAGAGAAGTCGAATGAGCGATGTCCGTCTATCCGTCTGTCCGTCTGCTACATTTTGGTGTAGTTAGAATTAAGGCCAAAACACAACATAGAGACATAAATTTTATACCATTCTCTTGGAATTTTTCATAGATTTGTTCGGTTTGAAAATAACAAAACTCGGTCAAATAATTAATGAGATATAGCCAAAAGACTTTTTTGTTATATTTCCTATCCTGTTGTTTTTTATGGCCCCAACTGTCCTACGGTCAATTTTATGAAGCAGATCTCTTGTATGGAGTTTTACGAAGGTTTATACTGAAAATAATTGAAGTGGGTCCATTAACGACTAAAATATGAGCAAAAAATGGCATTCGAAATAATTTTACTTTTAAAATTTTTTGGAAAAAGTTGCGTGGGGATTCAATGATTCAATCACACAACATCTTGGGTGGTAGTCACGACCGCTTCTTATACACCGCAGAGCAGTTGTGTTTTTCATAGTAGTTTACGCGTTTAAGAACATAATATATCTTATTTATTATAAAATACTAAAATTTCAAATTCTTGATGGAAATTGGTGTGATTGTTGTATATTGGCCCTTTTTGTCACACATTCATTACATGCATACTGAAATGCGTTCATGGGCACATGTACACATTGTGTGTATACATGTGTATATTTAAACAATCGAAAAGCAATGTTTTGTTTTTTTTGTTTCTTTAAACTTATTTTTGTACGTTTATTAGTACATATAATATTATGCATGCATATTACAGTATTTTTTATAGCTTACATTTTCTTTTCGTATATAAATAACCATAAATATTTTGTATATTATTTATATTAAAGAAATGTAATGGATCGTCAAGACACTATGTACGAGTAAATATACTAAATCAATGAAATTGAATTTTCGTTTTGTTTTGAAAATGTATTAACATTTCATTTTTATGACTATTTGTGATTTCAGAAGAAAGGCAAAATTTATGCTTATATCCTGTGTTATACTTGTGTAATTTTAATTATTTTCTATATTCAGGTGCAGAGCGTACCTGCAGTATATCAGAACCCGGTATTATTATTGTATTTGTACAATTTGATAAAAAATCTTTTGACAATTAAAATGTTGTTTGGATACTTAGTAACGCATAACAAAGCAGACAAATCTCTTCCCGGCTAGAATTTGATAAAAAAATGTTTCTTTCATTCTGTAACATCAGTGAGTTAATCTTCAAAAGCAATGTTCCAATATTATCTTCACATTGAAAATAATTTAAAGCTATCAAAAATTCTTAAAAAAAGATGGAACTTCTTCTAATAAAAAGTAAAAGTAATAAAAATAACTAAAATGTATCAAAAATAAATAAAAAATTAATAAATGATTGGTCAGGATTTGAACACAACAAAATGCAATTTTTTTTTTAATTTTTGATACATTTTAGTTGTTTTTATTAATTTTACTTTTTATTCGAAAAAGTTTGTTCCACAATTTGTTAAAAAAAACCAGGGCACAATCTCATTTATAATATTTTTTTTAATTTTTGCGTTTTTTCCAATTTTATGAATATGTTATCAGATAGGATTTTGTACAGTGATAAAATAATTATATAATTGGGGTGTTCACACTGTGGTCATATCAGTCATATTGTCATAATGTCTTATTATTTTACAATGGTTTAAAAAAGTTGTTGTTGTGCTTCAAGCAAAAAAGTCATAAAATAATAAGACTTTTTAAGGTATGTTTTTGGTTTGTCATAAAATAACAGTAGAAATCTTAGTCGAGCAGCTGTAACTCCTTATTCGAGCCGGCAATAATATTAACAAGCCGCCGCTACAAATAACACAAAATGAAAACAAGGCAAATTCATTACCAGGAGGCGAATTAATTATAAGGTGGTTGCAGTGGCGAATTCACGTGAATTTATACATTAACTGTCCTGTCAAATTTGTTACATATTTTCCATGGTGTAATAATATAAGGTGCTCTTATCAAACAACAATAAAAAACAACATGCATTTTGTTTGTGTAAAATTATCACAATATTGTCAAAAAAAGCTGTATACAAAACATAACAAAATGTGGTTTGTATGTATTTAGTGGTTATGCAAAAACAAAAAGCATAACGTAAACAAAAATATTCATAATGGCGGCCAAAAACGTAAACAACTTTTGACAAGACCGTGAAACTTACCATTTTTTTTGCAGATTATTTAACGGTCAAAACACAACCCTACAAAAAACCATATTCCTTGTTGCGCACACCTGATATTATTACACCATGATATTTTCCGGCGCCATTTTAATGTAATTTTCGTGCAAAAGGCAAATTTATTACGACTACAATAAATCAACAACAAAGCAAACAACAGGCATTTTGTTTGTGTAAACGGTGAATTCATTATATACGCTGTCAAAATTCTCCATGCATAAATAATTACATTAAAATGGCGCCGGAAAATATTTAACAAATTTGAAAGGGCAGGTAATGTATAAATTCACGTGAATTCGCCACTGCAACCACCTCATAATTAATTCGCCTTGAATGAAAATTATGCGTTTGTGTAAGCTATCTGCCTGGCAGCTTATGGATGTTTTTCTACTTGCCGCCGTAAGAAAAAAAGTTTCGGCTCATTAGTTTGTTCTTCCTCCTCTTCATCACCTAGAAAAGGGTGCATTTAAATTTGAATACATACATAGCTACATGAATTTTTTTTGTTCATATTTACTTGAGGTAGCCATTATCACGTTTAACATGTAATTTTCGCACAAACCAGCTATTATTTTACTTTTTTCACTTGATTTCGGCATTTTGATATGAAATTGTATTTTTAAATGTTTTTTTTTTGTATCAGCTGGCACAATTATGACATAGCACACTAAATTATGACGGGGTTGTTCACACTTGTCATATTTTGGTGTGCTATTATTTTATGACATATGACTTATGACTACAGTGTGAATACCCCAAATGAATTTAGTAAGTTGTCGACGTTTCTATTTGATATAATATAATATTAATAACAAAAATAAAAATAACTTGACGGTGTTAGAAAAAATTTTAATCTATAAAATATAACAACATATTTTAATTCATTATTTCAATTGAATTTTTTCTTTGAAACTCGTATGATGTACGTACTCGTATGCAAGCTAGTGGTATTCTGATAGTTGTCTTTTTAACTTTTCCATTTACTTATCTGTATTGCGCTTGGACCAGACGTTAAAGGTTTTGGTTCAATATAACCTGTATATTTCTGATATAGAAACACAATGGAATTTCAACCACAATTGATTTAAAAAATACGAATTCGGTAATTCATATTCAGCCTGCTAAGAAAACATATGAATTTAATTAAAAACCAATTTTATTTAAATCCTCTTCTGCGCTTACTAAGTCAGACAGAGAACTAAATATGAAAAATTACGATAAAATCGCAAACAGAAAGCATTTTGCTCTCAAATCCAACCCATAATTCGGCTTATTTTCGTAATATTTAACCATTAATACGCGTCCAATTCCGTAGTGCGTGCTATCGACATGCGATATTCCTCAAAACTATGATTTTTTAGGTGTTTTTAATGAATGTAAGACCAGTTAATTTTATATGAATATGAAGAAATCAATTTTTATCTCCTAAGATCTTAACTTATCATTTTGTATATGTTGAATTGGGGAAAATACGAAAATATGCAAAAAAAAATGAAATACAAATATGTATGCATATACTGTTTTTGGAAATTTTCCCCAAACATTCCGATCCAAAAATCCAAAGTTCATATGTGATTATGTATACGATAGGCACTGATTGTTTGAAAAATATTTGATGAATTGCGAACTATTCTTAGAATACATTTTAATTAAGCCCGCATTAAATTATTCAATTGGATAATGCAATCTAGAAGCTAAATATAAATTTGTGGAAAGTAGATATTTGCAATACTTTTATTCAAAATACACATGCATTTTAAATTTTTATTCCAAATACAAAATAGTTTTTAATAAAAGTGTAATTTTCACAATGGAAATGATATTTTTTAAGTTTTTTTTTTTAAATAAATTTTGGAAATAATTTCCAATATTGCAGTTGCAATTTTTAGAATATGCGCTATTTTCGCGGGGTTTTCAATTTTTTAGTTTCTATGCTAGTTACATTTTGGAGCTTGATATCAAATTAAATTCTTACATCAAACTTTGTTTTTATTTTATAGAAAAATGGCAATTAATTCAAGTGCTTTTGAAGATTAACTCACTGATGTTACAGAATGAAAGAAACATTTTTTTATCAAATTCTAGCCGGGAAGAGATTTGTCTGCTTTGTTATGCGTTACTAAGTATCCAAACAACATTTTAATTGTCAAAAGATTTTTTATCAAATTGTACAAATACAATAATAATACCGGGTTCTGATATACTGCAGGTACGCTCTGCACCTGAATATAGAAAATAATTAAAATTACACAAGTATAACACAGGATATAAGCATAAATTTTGCCTTTCTTCTGAAATCACAAATAGTCATAAAAATGAAATGTTAATACATTTTCAAAACAAAACGAAAATTCAATTTCATTGATTTAGTATATTTACTCGTACATAGTGTCTTGACGATCCATTACATTTCTTTAATATAAATAATATACAAAATATTTATGGTTATTTATATACGAAAAGAAAATGTAAGCTATAAAAAATACTGTAATATGCATGCATAATATTATATGTACTAATAAACGTACAAAAATAAGTTTAAAGAAACAAAAAAAACAAAACATTGCTTTTCGATTGTTTAAATATACACATGTATACACACAATGTGTACATGTGCCCATGAACGCATTTCAGTATGTATGTAATGAATGTGTGACAAAAAGGGCCAATATACAACAATCACACCAATTTCCATCAAGAATTTGAAATTTTAGTATTTTATAATAAATAAGATATATTATGTTCTTAAACGCGTAAACTACTACGAAAAACACAACTGCTCTGCGGTGTATGTACAAGAAGCGGTCGTGACTACCACCCAAGAGGTTGTGTGATTGAATCCCCACGCAACTTTTTCAAAAAAATTTTAAAAGTAAAATTATTTCGAATGCCATTTTTTTGCTCATATTTTAGTCGTTAATGGACCGACTTCAATTATTTTCAGTATAAACCTTCGTAAAACTCCATACAAGAGATCTGCTTCATAAAATTGACCGTAGGTCAGTTGGGGCCATAAAAAATATAACAGAATAGGAAATATAAAAAAAGTTTTTTGGCTATATCTCATTAATTATTGGGACGAGTTTTGTTATTTTCAAACCGAACAATTTTATGAAAAATTCCAAGAGAATGGTATAAAATTTATGTCTCTATGTTGTGTTGAGGCCTTAATTCTTAATACACCAAAATTTAGCAGACGGACATCGCTTATTCGACTTCTCTACTTATTAAGGATCCAGAATATATATACTCTATGGGGTCTTAAATTTCTAACAATTGTTACTAGATAGCGTTTATTAACCCAAAAAATATGCAACGAGAGAGCGTCGAAAGGCGTAAAAAATTGAGAGACAAAAATTCTTGCAAGTTTTTACAATTAAAATTTTTACTTGCAATAGCTGTAGCGAGTACTTTTACAGTAAAATGCAGTAAATGAGTAATTACTGAGTAAACTTTAAAATTTACTCTCAAAAAAAGCTGTTGCCCAAAAAAGTACGCGAACGGAAAAATTTTAAAAATTAGTAAGATTAAGGAAACAGATGATTGCAAATCAATATAGTGTTGAAATATATTTACACTTTGGACTACTCAACTCTTTTTCTTGTTGGTACTCGATGCAATATTTATTATAACATGAATATTTTAAGAAAATATAAACAAATTATTTTCTATACTTTCCATGTGTTTATTTTCATTTTATTTGATTTTCCCAATTTGTGTCTGATTAAATTTATTCAAAAGTATGTGATTATTTTATTTTTGCTATTGACTACCTAAAAAGTAGAGATGGGTACCGCGTGATTAGCGTGAAACACGCGTGATCATGCATGATCTTGAGCAGTTTTTTGTTTCAATCACGTGAGCGTGAGTATAAAAAAACTTAACGTGAGTAACGTGATTCATAAAATTGTCCGTAGGGGCCATAAAAAACAATAGAATAGGAATAACGAGAAGAAGTCTTTTAGCTACATATATCTTATTAGTTCAGCAGCTCTGGGCTGAAGAACAGCTCTCGCGTCATCGTAGTTATATCTTAATTGCGGTCAGGCTTGCGTGTGTTGTTTGGCCTTCGAGAGTTTTTCGTCTTGCTCGCACTGGTTGACTGATTTGCCACGGATAACCGTATAGTCTTGCGGTTCTTTTATGGAATTTCGCTGACAACCACGTTGCTACTTCCTATGTGAAGGCATAGGTCTGGTATAATCAGTCACAAAACATTTTTAAAATACTGTTAATAACATCATGGACATATGGTCTAGTTATCGGCGCCATTTTTATGCAACCATATTCTGCAAATTTACTTTGTAGAATATGTACCAATAAATAAATATCTTATTAGTTATTGAAACGAGTTTTCTAATTTTCAAAAGGAACAATTGTAGGACAAACTCCATGAGAATAGTTAAAAATTTAGGTCTATATTGTGTGAGGCCTTCGTGGTAGAGTCACCAAAATATAGCAGACGGACATCACTTATTCGGCATCTCTATCTATAAGGATCGAGAATATGTACTTACATCTTAAATGAATAATGTAGAATGACAAATCTATGTATATGTTATAACCTTTCCATGCAAAAAGCTTGAATTCATTAATCATTAATAAAAGTTTAAAAAGGAATCTGAGAAAATTTCAGAAAGTACATAAAATCAAAATATTATAATAATGATATTGTTTCTTTTAATTCTTAGCCGTTTTGAAATGAATACCAAATCAAGGTCTATCTTAGGACATTTTAGTCGTTCCACAAACAGCACTAAAATTTTAAAAGAAATCCAAGATGCACACACTATATTAGTGAATGGTAAAAAATACAGAAAATCGATTTTCGATCATCTATTTTCTGTTCCGATTAAATGACCGATTAGGCGTAGGTAAAAATCGATTATTTTATAGTCGATTTGTATTTTTTGTTTTTTTAAATAAAATTTCTTGTTTGGTGCTTATTTCAAATTCTAAGTATAACTTAAAATTGTGTTTATTAACTGCCTGTCCAAGAAAATTCTAAAGAAAGTTTCTTTCGTAATTAATATTGAAAACAACAATAATTTTTTTTCGATATAAGGAGCGATATAAGATAACATAAAATTAAAGTGGACCCTTCGTCCACTTTTAAAACGAAATCAATTGTTTTGTTTTGTTCACACTCCTCATCCGATATTTCTTCAATATCAATGTTTGTTGTTTCTCCTTTTTTAGCAAAAGAGATTTTATGGCATTTTTGTAGATGATTGGCCAAAGTGGATATGCTTCTACAAAAACAGAACTTTTTAGTACAAATAGAGCACCTGCACTTTTTTTCATTTAAAATCTTTTTAATGTAGTGCCAAACATGGCTCGGTGGAATTTTTAACAAAATGTCATACATAAATGTTATATTTTTCACGAGACCACTTTTTTATGGAACAAGTCTAGTTTAGTGACACAGCTCAAAAAAAAAATATATAGGGGTGTAGAAAATGGTGAAATAAGAAGAAAATGTAAAATAAAAAATTGGGGGAGTTAAATATTTTTCATTAAATTTTGTATACTCTAAAAGAACTCTTCAAAAGCTTTAAAATGATATCAATATTGGCCACATACGTTTATAAATGCAGTATGGAAACTTCGGAGGCCCATAACTCGGGAACTATACGTTTCCCCCAATTTTTTATTTAACATTTTCTTCTTATTTCACAATTTTCTACATCCCTATATAGGTATATATTTTTATTTTTGGAGCTGTGTCACTAAACTAGACTTAAGCCTTTTTTATTTATGATACACCGACTTACAATTTTATTAATTTACTTTATTTTGTTTTCACAAGAATTTGAACAATTCAAGTTCAGTTTATGTTAGACGACTATCAATTAAGATTTGTTTCAGTGGTTTCATTCTGTCTGTGATAGCCCCAGTGAATTAATACCAAGTGACCTTATTAGTGCAACTACAACTGACATTCACCAAACAGTCATATTAAATGCATGCATATAAAGTTTTTTTTTAGTTTTTTCATATAGAGTTTGACACTTTGGTGGGATGAGTTGATAATCATCTGGACTAATAATGTCACCTGGTATCAATGCGCCTTGGTGTTTCAATTACAAAACAACAAGTTTGTGTGGTGTTATTGAAATAAATGTGTTTTTGTAATCTTTGTAGAGCTATTAATTTTATCATCAAATGAGTTATTTACATTTGCTTATGCAACACAGCTTCATTTCTTAGACGTCATTCTTCGCGCGTCTTTCTTAATTCGATTAAACGGCGCCAAAAGTCGATTTCAGTATAAAGTTGATAGGGAAAAATCGACTACAAAAAAAACGTTTTTTGACATTGAAAATCGATTTTCGACTACAATCGAAATCGAGTTACCATTCACCACAATATACATATATTCAACACTTCAGGCTTTAAGGCGTCTGGTACAGCAGAGGGTTGTGGTACAAGCTTGTTTACCTCGCTTAAAATGCAAGGTAGAACTTACAACAGACGAACGGATGATTTATTTATTTTGTCTATAGATATTATATCCTTACAGACAGTTAAACAATATAATTAATATGATGATGAAAGGAGTGGTGAAAGAGGCTACAAAATCAATAAGCAAAGCTACTGCTACATTGTCGGACGTTATTCCGCTATTTAGCAGTCTTCAGACAATATTAGAAAATATAATACACGAATCAACGGAGATGGAGAGTAGTTCAGAGTCCCAACAATTTGCGACTAACATAGCATCAGCTCCTAATGAAAGATTTGAAGGTTTAGAGAATAATGAAACCTATTAGTTGTCTACAATTCTCGATCCTCGATAAAAAGCTTGAATATGTCAAAGACAATCGACTTTAATCCTATCTAATGAGGTACTTAACATGACTCTCCATTCCGAAAGTGTTCAAGACATAGTCCCATCTACACTTCGTAAAAGTTCTGATAAGTATACGAGAAATATTAGACTTTGTGAAAAAATGTTAAAAGAATCTGATGATGATGAGCGTTTTTCCACCCTAAGCTGCTAAAGAAATCGAGAGCTAACTTAGATCTTAATATTTCTAGAGACACAGATCCTCTTGTTTACTGGTGCAATGACATGTCTTACTCAAACTTAAAGAATATGGCGCAGAAATACTCAAGTTTTCAAATGAATTCTGTCGCAACTGAGATATTTTTCCAATGCAGGTCTTGTTCAAACGGATTTGCGAAATCGTCGATCTCCGCAAAAGTTGGGATCACTGTTTTTTAAACAAAAATCAATATAGGTGCATACATTTTAAATATTAATCTTACAATGTTTTTTTTTAATTTTACCATGATCTCAAATTAAAATCGTTTTTTTATCTTATTAATTTTAAATATTGAGCTAATTTAAGCTAAATGTCATATTGGCTGGAATTATTGGTTCCGCACGGAACGAAAAATTCAACGGAAAGGAATGTCGATCGATATGCACATTGCAATTATTCATTCCTGCGGTATAAGCTTTCCGGGAAAACGATTTAACATCTCTGGTTTGATAACATCTGAGTTGATATTGTGTGAACTGTTAGTAAAAAAAAACAATTGAAAAATTATATGCACATATGTAAAAAATATGCGGAAAAAATAATAATATGGATACAATAGCCTTTTTTGAGGATACTGACGATGATTGCTTAGACATTCGGGTAGAAAGAAGAGTTTTGCGCTATAAATCTGAAGATGTGTTACAGCTTCCAAAAAAATTTTCGGTTAAATAAGAAATCATTTAAATATATGTATTTTGCCTGAGATAGAGTCTACAAGTTCAGGAAGTGATCGTCAATGAGCCCTTTCTGCAAAAGATAAACTTTCGGCCTGTTTGATTTTTGCAGAAGGCAGCTATCAGCATAGTGTTGGTAAAGATTTTAATGTCAACATACTTATGTAGCACAATCAACGTTTTGCAGTGTTGGCTGAAGTACTAAATAAGTTAGAGAATTTGATGTGCAGCAAATGGATATCCAGAAGCATGAATGCCGATGAGGAAAGAATGGCGAAAATGTCGGGCAAGGAAGATTTTTCTCCAACCACCGGCATCTTTTAAGGGCGGTCCGAAATCATTTAGTGTCAATGCCAAATCTTCCCAGAAATTTTTCACTTCTGTTGGGGCGCGTTGACTAATGTCCTGATTTCTTTTCATTAAATTCACCATTGCTTCTATTTGCAATTTGTTTGGGTATTTTTCTCGTTTATTCCTATAAAAATATTTTTCAAAAATAAAACAAATAACTAAAGTAAAAAAAATTATTTCGTCGAAATTTTATATTTTTCTTACATTTTTGTTCTATCCGTGAGCTTTTCGTTATAAAATTTGAACGTAAGCAAAATGAAGAAAAATATCTACATTGCGGAATCAATAATATGGCAATACCGTAGATGTGATACCGCAGCAACGGAACATGTAATTCCAAATTTTGCTTCCCCACAAAAAATGCTTTCCGCAATCGCGGAACGGAATCAATAATGAGACCCATTGTTTATTTTGCAAAATCATGAAAATTTTGAATACATTTGGTTGTTTGCAAATTTGAAGTTTAGAAATTTAAATGTATTGAAAATTATTATGATTTTAGAAAGTAAACAGTATGACATTCAGTTTGAGTTGGCTCATTACTCGTAATAATCTCTAACAAAAATATGTACATATCTATTCAAAAGCTTTAAAATGATACCAATATTGGCCATATATGTACATACGTTTAAAAATCACATATACATATATAACTTAACTCGAAAACTATGCGTTTCCCCAATTATTTTATACGGGTATCAGCTTTTTTCTGTATATTCCAGAGCACCGTGTAAAATGCATCTAATTTGCAAAAATCTAAATTATTTACATACAAAGATGATGGATGTCCTTGGCAAAAGAAAAAATTTTATACTCATATCGTCCTATTTAAAACGAAGGGTTACCACCCCATTGCATTTTTATCAAAACGCGAACTAGCACGAATTTCAACAAAGCTGATACCCGTATTTAATTAAATCAACTAAAGATCAAAATATGTTAATTTGGCATTTTTATTACAAACAACCGCAAAAAAAAAATAAAAGCCGTTTTTTTTACAGAATATCTTTAAGAAAAGGACATGAATGATCGTCCTTGGAGAAATTGTATATTCAGTTGGACGCGCCTTAAAAAAAAACCTTTCTTATGATACCCATATTGTATATGTTAGTAAGGAAACAGATTCCCAAATTAACAAAACATGCAAAAATATACCCCGTTTGAAAATGGTCCAGCTCACGAGAGGTCAAAGCTGGAGCCTAAATATTTTAAATGTCATCATAAAAAATACCAATGTTCATTTTTAGGAGGGTACATAGAGCACTTTTTTGGTGAGTCGTTCTAATGTACATATGTTTGTTTTTATTTTATTTGATATTGCTAATTTTTGTCGTGATTAAATTTATTTAAAAGTGTGTTATTATTTGATTTTGATATTAACTTAAACACAAGTGCAGCGCACAACGAAAATAAATGGTTGTAAATGGTTTCTACAACATTTATTTCCTTTTAAAAGGTATATAGTTTAGAAATAATTATTCACTTTTTATTTTTCATTATTTTATTTAAATTGTTCTTTTTTTAGATAATTTTTTCACAAATTGTATTGTTGTAGAATCGATATTACCTGGTTGATCTCTCTTATGTCAATCTTTAACTTATAGCCAAAACAAAAATCAGTTCAAACTTAAAAAGAAAATCAAACAATTATAAGAAAAATTATAATTAATACAAGAAAATTATGAAACATTTCTTTCCAACACAAGACACAGAGATGAGCGCTACGGAAAGAGCTCAAGTAACGATACGAATCTACTCGTTGTACCATTATGATTAAACTGTTTTAATATTTTTTAGTTTTAATTAATTAATTATGGGTACACGCGTAAATGAAGTGTAACTGGGTAACAATTTAAAATTGTTATTAGGCAAAAATTTATTTATGCAAAGAAACGACAGTGGTACCGGACATTGCTGCAATTACGGCAACATTTTATTAACTGTTGAATTACTTTACGGACAAATTGTAAAAGTTTACTGCATTTACGAATTCACTCCATAATTTAATGAGCTTAACGCAATATATAATCTTTCGGATAGTCCATAATTGCAGGGAAGTTTTCTAGAGTTTCTTTATCAATATGATCCAAACGTTGCGGAACTTCGCGTGGTGTCCTTATTTGGTTTGTCACATTTGCTAAAATTTCTTCTGGAACATTATCGTCAGCATATAAATGAAGACGCTGCATGGTGTGACGACGCTGAAGATTGCCTTTCATTGAGTTATACACTGCTTTGTGCATGACCATAGTGGGATCTTTATCGTGCAACTGCCATGCAAGAGTCCAGCTGGCACCTCCTGGATAGCCAGTGTGATGGAAATATACTCGTTTCACCCACTCGTCTCCTGGTAAGGCAATTTCTTTTGTATTAATGACAACGACGTGATCTCCACAATCATCTGCAAAAATAAATATAGAACTTAAAAAGTTTACAAAGAAGATATTGGTATTTACCAGTATTTAAATTTTCGTTTCTTTTTTATGCATTTAAATGACACTTGAAAAACTCGTAACATAAAGATATTTACAAATATAGGGTTAAATCCAGTGACACAGCTCAAAAAAATTACATAGGATAGATAATGCAAAAATAAAAGCAAAATATGAATAAAAAATTGGGGAAACGCAGTTTTCGAGTTATGTACCGCCGAAGTTTCCACTTTATTTCTGAACGTATATAGCCACTATTGGTATAAATTTAAAGAATGAAGGTCGGATATGCAAAAGGTTTCAGTTAGTGTAGCCGGTGTTTGTTATATTATAGAGGAGAAAATCCTTGCTCCAGGCACAAGACCGGCTTCACAAAAAGGCTTAGTTAGCGTAGGCTGTGTTTGTTATATTATAAACTACACACTTCACTAGTACACTTTCGTAACATTTTCGTGTAAAATTTTTTATAAAATCTATTGACAGACAGCTAGTCAAAAAATTTAAATAGATTTCAAATATTCTAAAAGATCTATTCAAAAGCTTTAAAATGATACGAAGATCGGCCATATTCCCTTAGAAATGTAATGGAAAATCACATATATATACATATGTAGTATATGGAAACTTCAGAGGTCCTTAACTCGAAAAGCTTGCGTTTCTCCCATTTTTATTTTCTATATTTATTTATTGACACATACATATGTATGTATTCTATAAAGTAAATTTGTAGAATATTGTTGCAAAAAAAAGGCACCGGTAACTAGACCATGTCCATGATGTTATTAACAGTATTTTAAAAATGTTTTGTGACTGATTATACCAGACCTATGCCTTCACATAGGAAGTAGCAACGTGGTTGTCAGCGAAATTCCATAAAAGAACCGCAAGACTATACGGTTATCCGTGGCAAATCAGTCAACCAGTGCGAGCGAGACAAAAACTCTCGAAGGCCAAACAACACACGCAAGCCTGACCGCACTTAAGAAATAATTACGATGACGAAAGCGCTGCTCATTAGCCCAGAGCTGCTTAACAACTTTTATTTTATACTTATATTTTTTCTATTTCTAGCGGCCTAGCTGTGTCGCTAAACTAGACTTGTTCCAAAATATATAATGTTTAATGTAAAAAAGAACTTACTCATTGGATGGTATATGGGCTTTTGTAGGCCTTGTAAGTGCCTAGATATCAGTCTCGCCGAATCGAAAGGATTTTGCCAGGTGCAGTCGTAAATGTGCCATGTTCTTGCGAATGTGGCCCATTGCTAAACAAAATGTACAAATTTGTTACGGGGTGCCAGAATAATTATGCTTCAACATTTTATTTACCTGAACGCGCTTTGCGATGGACATTTTAATTCAGTTATGTATAATTTTACAAAAATAATTTATTAAATAACAAATGTCACTTTTTTCTTGTGGCCAAGGCAGTTCAACAAGGTAGTATCGATAGCACAGCTGATTTATCTGTCTAAATGTCATTTGTGAAATATTAAAATTGTGTTGATAATATACTCATAGCAACATGGCTAAGGCCAAACTCATGGTGAAATAATACAGGTGGTGTCAAAGCTGCAACAACACTGCTCTTATGTTCGAAGCTGTCAAAAAGTACATAAGAAAAATTGCAAAATTGTTGCTCTGTAAAGAATCTTGTTTCATTTCCTTTTCTTATTTGCATTTGAAACAAGTGATAAAGTATGTTTTTTTAGTAGTGTGGGTGTGTTAGAACACATAATCAAATTTTGACTGACTCGAACCCAGAAAAAGTCCGTTAACACTTCGACACTACCTGTATTATCCTACCAAGTCCAAACTGCCAAACACAACAAGATGAAAGTCCACACGACGCGTTCTACACTTCATGCGTCCTACTCGTCTCTCAAAAAAGTTGAATCTGAGTATTTTCAGAAAGCAAGTTACAAAACAAAGGTTTGCATCGCTTGTGACGCGTAAATAGTTGAACAACATTCTACTTTTACGCGTCCTATACAACATATCAGCTAGTGCTGCCAAGTCCCGAGTCTAATAATTTTATTGAGATTTAACATTTAATGATTTGAATGCTATTTTCGTAAGCAGTTGATTACAAAGAACATAAAACTTAAAAAAAGCTAACAGAAAGTCTGCAAAATTTGATAAGCGATAATGTGTATAAAGCGTGCAGTTTGTAAAGCGTCAAGTGCTTAAAATGCTTGAAAGGCAAGCGCGTAGAACGCGTGAAGTGGACTTTCAGCTCAATTGATTTGACAGTTAGAATATATACAACATAATTTGTATTGTTGTAGAATTGATACTACCTGGTATATATACCAAGTTTGTAGTGTTACTAAATCTGTCAGACTACAAAAGTGCTGCCAAGCTTACAGTAGTATATAACAGTGATGGAAAGGTTATTACGTTCATACTTTTCTATACATTGTGTTTAATAATAATTATTATAGTACCATGTTTATGAATCATACGTTTTTGCTCCTCTTACTCATTGAATACTTTCAAACTTATTTCAATTCTATGCTTTCCAGTTTATCTCAACATATATATGTGCATACATAAATATATACATAATCGGATAATATTAAATAATTGTTAAGTTTTTATTAAAAATAAAAACTTTAATAATCCTCAATGGAAGAATACCAAAAGAAATGAAGTAGCACTAGAGAAGTGGTAGGCGCTCGTTTCCCACGGTTACGAAGTTTTTTAGGCTATTTACATTTACTACTCGTGAATATTGAGTGCCTTAAAGAAACGTTTTGCATTACAAACATTTTCCTTAAAATTTACCAAAACCTCCCATATCTCCGGTTTTTATAACATTATATAACATTAAATATCATGAAAATATCAACGATTTTCTTTATTTAATCTTTAATATGGTATTCGTAATTTGTTCACTGACATTGCTTATATAATGCCATTTACAACATCTTTAAAACACATTTGCATTTCATTGATAGAAAAGTGCCCAAAAAAGCCGCAATTTTTTTTCATAAATAAACACAAGGGCAACACCTAATTACAATAACCAATGCCTGAGAATCATAAATTTCATTTAGTAGTAGAGCTGCAAAACTATCGATAGTCGCGCCATCCGATAGTTTTCGGCGATACTATCGATAGTCTTGATTTCTTGGAATATTGTCGATAGCAAAAAATGTATGTAAATAAAATTTAAAATTATTTTATCTTCCTTAAAGTAAATAAAGTGGATTTTTTTAGAAACTCAAGTTTTATTGCAAATAACAATAAGAAAACGGAAAATAATAAAAATAAATAAAAAGCAAATTAAATTTTTATATTGTCATTAATTTGGGACTTGTTAGCTACAATATATATGCAATATTTTTTTTATCATTTAGAAAATCTTGTTTTACATTATAAAAAAGGAAAAAAAGTTACGTTATTAATTGCCTAAGCTATTGTAGTTAACCAGTCTTAACATAGCGTGTAGACGAGACAAGTTTTTGTCATACCAAATGTCAAACTTCTTATACAAAACTGAGTTGACAAAAGCAGTTTAATTTTTTCTAGACGGTATGTACATCACATTACAATTCAAAAACTTTAAAACGAAATCGAATATACAAAAAAATAAAAAGTGTTTTGCAAGTAATTTACTTAGCTTTTATTTTCGCATATCCTAGACCAGATTATGTAAGTAATGAATATATACTCGTAATATGAATATTAATATATTGTTTAGATAGTGTCTTATAAATATTTATTTCTCGATTTATTTTAAAATTCATAATTTTGTATATTTGGTAATAACTTAGTAGATAATTTTTAGCTATTGTATAATTTTTCTACCATTAATTTATCAGACGTTTTCATTTTTTACCTTAAAATATGTATTCTACTTATATACAACTTAGCGTTACAAGTAATTTGTCAGCAGAAAGTGGAGACCGTTGAGTAGTCTTCCGCTTCTAAACCCTGCAAAATTGATTTTTGTCTTAAAGCCGTTAGTAAAATATATTTGTATTTTTATATAATTTGGTTTTCGTAGAGTTCTATTTGAGTTTTCATTGACGTAAGACGTACTTATTTTTCTTTAATGTTAATTTTATTTGGTATATATGTGTGTATATGTATGTATATACATAAATGTCTACATATATGTTTATTTTTTAAAGTACAAATATAATTTTCTACTTATGATTTTTAAATAAAAACAATATATTTTGATGAAAATAAAAAAATCTTTTGTCGAATTTCTTTTACTATTTAATTTGTTTTTGTACTATTTTTGCCAAACTTCTGTATTTTAACTTTCTCTGGTGGCAACGCTGAATCAATCAGAAGTTTGAATGTATTAATATATATTGAAACGAATTGTTTGACTCAAGTTCAAATCCGAGTTTACCCTTTTATTTGTCTAGTTTTTAGATTTTTTTGTTAAATTTAATATTTTTTATTATCAGACCAGCAGAACGGATCAAGAACCAAGAAAATAATATATTTTGATACTTCTAATACACGTACATACTTAAATGTATTATAGCAATATATAAGTTAATAAGTTACATGCCTTGTTTTATATAAAAGTCGGTAAAACTATTTTCTTAGACATCAGTTCTCCTGAGACCTGGCACAATCCCTTCCATTAAAAAATGAAATATACGTATATAAGTATATATCTATTCTTATATATAATTAATAGTTAAACTCGTCTTTTTAATCCCTTTTACGGCCGTAATAATGAACCGATTGCGGAAAGATTTATGTTTTTTAATGGAGACTTTAGATAGATGTGCACAATCTTAATTTTATTTAAATCGGTTTAGTATTTTGTTGCTAACATTACATGCATACTTATTACACATACAAAGTGTGTATGTGTGTTTGTCCAATTTGCTTTGTGTAGAAATGAGACAGCGTTTTTTTATATGTATTTTGTAAAAAAGAGAGAAATAAGTAAGAGAATTTTAAGTTGTTTATTTCGAATGTTTTTTGTTTTTGTATTTTACCGTAAATGTATATTTTTGTAAATGGTTAATATTTAATTACTAGAATGTGGGCCATTCGCCGTCGACCGCAGGATATTACTCGTATATGTGACCTTCTGACCTTTTAAAGTTTCATAACGCATTATCACTTTGAACACACCTTCCCAGTTGGGAGAAGCGATTTGGTATGGTTAGTTATGATTAGGTGCCGACTTTGATGACGTCATGCCTATCTGGTGACGTATCTTTTTCGCTTTTAGTGTGACAATACCTTTGCTATTGTTGCTGCTCTGTACACATTGGCGGTATTCAGTGTTTGGTGCAAATGCTCTTGCGAAAGTGCAAATGCAAAATATCGTAGCTTTTTTGTGAAATTTAACGGCAACTCTGTGTATTTTGTTGTTGGATTTTACAAAAAAGCTACGATATTTTGCATTTGCCTTTTCGCAAGAGCATTTGCACCAAACACTGAATACCGCCATTGTAAAAATAACTATAAGAAATATATTAAACATTTAAATTTTTCAATAATTGGGCTTAGGCATGAGGCGCATATGCATACGAATTTGGCATGTATTTTTTGCCCTTTTTATTGACAATTTGCAACATAATTATTTTTTGAAATAATGAATTCATTAGATATTATTGTATCATAATTATGAGAGAAAATTTTTGTTTTAAAAAAACTTTTAATAGCAATTTTTTTGATAAAAAATAAAAGAAATGTTACATTCTTTTAAGAAATGAAAACGGCATAAATAAATTAATACAAATTATGTTAATACTTTTTAATAGATTTTATTTACATAATAATTTACCTATAAGTTTTGAAATACAATTTCAATTTTGTTTTTGTACCTATGTATGTGTGCATACACATATGTATATTATAAGCACGTTTCAAATGAAAATCAAAACGAATAGAAATAGTAGTTTAAAAAACTCATTTTCGTCTGGGTACCGCTCGCTCGTCTGAAACTTCACATGGATTATAAAAACTGGCCATTAAGGTGTTTATTTAGAATGCTTTTGTTTTTGTATCTTATCGTGTGTATTTATGTAAACGTTTAATATTAACTTCTAAAATGCGGTCGATTTAGTCCAGAGACTTAAGTTTTCACTCGGTATGCTATATCAGATTACCATTATTGATGATCCTTAAATTTAAATGAATTATGTACTTACGTATAATCTATATTATTAATATTGTATATATTATTAATATTGTGTATGTGTGTCGCTTTTGCCTAGAAATGAAAAAGATTTTTTTCTACATGTATTAAGTGAGTTTTAAGTTATCTATTTAGAATGTTTTTTGATTGGTTGCTCTATACATCACACAACATGATTACACTTATTAATTTATTCACAAACATATTTGATTATTTGATTTTAATTAGAAGTTTTGAATATTTGTAAAAAACAAACCCTCGATGGAAAGAGAATTTCAAAAGCAAGTTCGTATCAAGCTTTAAAATTATACACTAAAAAAGTGTGAATATATAGAATCTTGATAGACAAAACTTGATCGTGTAACGTGAATGCGGTCGAATCGCCGCACTGTGGCGCCTTTTTCTAAAATCCGTGGCAAAAATACAAAATTTGATGACAAAATTTTGTAAAATGAATGAACACATCGTATAAAGAACTTCTTACTGATCCCAATTCAAAAGCGTTTTTCTTAATTGGATGAAAATTATAGCTGGTGGAGCTCCTTAAAGTCCAAAGAAAACCAAAAAGGTGATATTTAAAAAAAAACTTTAGAATGGAAGTATCAGAAAAATTGCAGTTTGATCATCACTTTTTTGGTATTGTTTTAAAGGTATGTTTATTTATTCTTATATATTTCTTCGACCTTTTATTTTTTAAATGAATCTAATTTATCTCGAGATATAGGTCAATTTTTTATAAAAAAAATTTATTAGATAACCGATATTTCGCCACATCCTTGTGTGGCTTCTTCAGGGAAATATAAATATTTTTTAAATAAAAATTTTTTTTTACAATAATCAAAAAATACAAAAAATTGTCAAAATTAAAATATCAAAAAATGAACAACTTAATAAATACGTACATATGTACATAAAAATATAATATTATAATAACCAAATATTCAATTTCCGTTTCCGTTCTTATGTAATAAATATCTATATGCATGAGCAACACTAGCGGTGTTTGTGGTTATTTTCCGTAAAACTGCTACATTACTAAAATCAGGATTGTGAATAAAATTAACACAATGTGATACTAATGCTGTCTTTTGTGAATAAATGTTATTTTTGTATTTTTGATCTGAATTTTCCCTATCATTGCCACCACATGGTATCTGGTAAACTAAATTAGACCTCTCTAATATCTCTATTCTATCTTTTGTCTTCCTAAATAATTTGCTAATTGTCTACGTGCAATTCTATATTTTTCATTATTATAAATCCTAGATTTTTCTAATCGTTCCGACATTTCAGGTTAAAGATTTATAAATTTTTGGTTCAGAAGAAAAATCTGAACTTCTTTTTATATATCTACATACATATATTGCCTTATTAATTTACAAAGCAAGTGTTTAGGAAAACTATTACTTCTTCTTATTACTAATGTATCTAAGTATGGAAGTTTAAAATCACATTCCTTCTCAACTGTAAATTTAATGTCAGAATGAAATGAATTAAATTTTGATAATAGAATCCCTATTTCACTTTCTGAAATAATGCAAAATTATTTATCAACATATTTTTTCAAAACTTTTGGCTTAACGGTCAATTCCCTAATACATACATCAAGTAATTTATCCATTATAATATCAGCAACAATTGGTGAAGCTGGAGAACCCCTAGGAAGTCCTTTCTGTTGTAAGTATGTTATATTTTTATATTGAAAATATCTATTATCAATTATGCAAAATCTAATTATACGCAAAAATAATTCTTTTTCTATATTTGTATGTACTTTTATTAAATCCCATTTTTCATCTATTATTTCAATAGCAAGATCTACTGGAATACTTGGAAATAGTGATACAACATCAAGAGAGAATAATTTTTCATTAGAATCTACAGTTAAATATTTAATCTTATTTTTAAATTCTAATGAATTAATAACATTATATTTAGAATTAATTGTTAATTTTTTTAAATATTTATGATATATTTACAAAGTTCATACGATAAAGAACAAATTGGTCTTAATGGAAAATTTTCCTTATGAATCTTTGGTAATCCATATAATTTTGGAGATATAGATACACTAGTTTTAAGTTTATTTTTTTCTACAATATTAATTATTTTCGCTCTGAAAAGTTTTTCAACCATTTCATTATTAATTTTCTGTAATTTAGTAGTAGGACATTTATTTATTTTTTTTATATGAATAACAATCACTTAATATATCATTAATTTTAGATTCATAATCATTCCTATTCATAGCAACCGTAGTTATTACCTTTATCCGCGTTAACAATAATTATGTTTCTATTACATTTCAATAATCTCTCATTAAGTTCTACTTTATCTAATAAATATTTATCTTTATTTGTTAATATAATCCTGTTAATGTGACTATCAATAATTGTTGTTAGTCTTGATCTAGCTATATCTTGCTCTTCTCTATCTTGTAGAGTCTGGACAAGATCTTCTCCATCTGATATTACTTTCTTTTTCTGTTTTAATTGGTAAAGCGAATTTTTTACCTAAAGAAAGTATGTATTGTACATCTTCTGTACATCTCATTTATTAACAAACCATTTTTTATTAAATCTAATCCCTAATTCCTTTCTTTTTAAATCCATAAGACAGTTATATTATTTTATACATATGTACATTGTTTTATTTGTCAAAGCGACTGCTAATTTATCATCATATTATTTTTTATTTAAAAAAAGTATCCAAATATTCATCAGATGCCCTACTTTTTCGGCAGTTGCCGTTCTTCAGACACCCTATATTTAGGTAATTTTTACAAATAAAATAGACCATATCTAAAAATGGTCAAAAATGGTCTCGCCCATATTTTCTGAGCATGTTTGCTACATAATACTTTAGATAATTTAACTAAATTTCGCCACAAAAAATTCACAGGTTTTCTTGAAATATGAAGAAAGCTTTTCCAATCTCATGGCGAAAACGAGAATAGTTTTTCCCCATTTTTAAAGTATGTATGTAACAAAGATGTATTCAAAATGTGAAAAGAAATAAATAATAAAAAAGACTACAAAATTGTTTTCACTGCAGCACTTGTTACATATTTTTATTGCTTCTCGTTAATACGGGATTTACAGAATGACTTTTTCCCTTACATTTTTCTTGAATTCTCTTTTATATGCAGGTAATTTTAAAACTTTATTTGTAATAAGTAAAATAAAAACTACAGTTGTATAATCCAGTTAATTGAGGTCTGAATTTCTGTTTCACAAATCAGGTAGTTAGAATCTTTTTTTATTTCTGGGTATAAATTAAACCGCAATTGTGTAATGCGGCCAGTTAAGTTTTTACTTTTTAAAAGTAGTGCTCATTACCAGAAATTATACAATTTTAGTTTAAAGTGCGAAAATGTCATTTCAAGATTCAGAATTGTTCGAGTTATTAAGAAACTCACATAATGAAAATATATTTAAATTGACTATTGTGGAAAAATTACACGATTTACAAGGATACCACGAAAAGGATGTTAAAATTAAAATTCACTTCGTTTACTTGAAAATCAATAAAAATGGTTTGCCTCAAACCGTACAACAAACATCTTTATGGAAAAGAACTCAGACTGGCTAAATGGAGTAACTACTTTTGAAAACATCGAAGAACCGCATACATCTTCTGACAGCAGAGGAGGAAGACCTGAAAAAACCATAAACGAGTGTTCGGATACAAAAAGGTTACATCTACCAAAAAAGAAGCAGTGCCATCTAATGTAAAGGTTACTAAAGTATCGGTAGAGGTTAACCTGCAGGACTTAATGGATCATACAGCCAAACGCCTTATTGAAAGTTTACTTGAAAAGAAAGCAGTATTACTTCCAGCTAGGCTTACATTGATAAATAAGTGGGGATGTGATGGATCATCCGGTCAAAGCAAACAATATCAACAAATGACACAACTATTACAGATGCAAATATGTTTATGGCTTCAAAAAATCCTCGCCCATCATCAGTTCAATTTTGTCGTCCGATATTTTTTCAATATTTCAAAGAGTCTTCAGAAATAGTGAAATCTACAGTAAACGATATAAAAACAGCACATTTCCGAACTAAATCCTTCTGTTCTTGAAATGAAGAATGGAAAAACTGTTTACATTGATTATGAATTTTGTCTTACAATGATTGATGGCAAAGTCTTAAATGTAATAACAGATACTTCGTCAACTTTGAAGTGTGCGATTTGCAAAAAGCCGCAGAAAGACTTTCAAAATTTTGATGATTCAAGTGATGAGCAATACAATGAATATGGAATTTCTCCGTTACATGCCAGAATTAGCTGCATGGAGTTTATTTTAAAACTAGCATATACAATTCAGCACTAAAAGAAAAACTATCTGCTCAAAAAAAGTTATACAAAATGAATTTCTTAAGAAGCTTGGACTGACAATAGACTGCCTAAAGCAGGGGTATGGAAATACTAACGATGGTAATATGTCCAGAGCATTTTTTGCAAATGATGAGGTAGCTGGGGTCGACAATCATATTATAAAAAGGTTGGCAGTTATCCTAAATGTTACAAACTCTAGAGAAATGGTAAATGGCTCAAAGTTTCATGATTATGCATCAAAAACTGCCCAACTTTTGTCTCAATTATAACCTGAGAAGAAAGCCCAAGAATACAAAAACAACGACTACAAACACTTCAGATACACGAATACTTGCAAAATTTCACGGATTAGATAGAATGAGGACCTTTTTAATTTCATCACGGAGACATGTCAGATCTCGAAAGGATTTGGAAGAACTATAAATGCTTTATACATTTTTAAAATATCTTTATTTTTTTTAAGTTATGATGTTTGTAATGAAAACAGTCGAAAGCCGACACTGTGCACAGTGCCGCGGCTATCCTATGACCGTGCAAATCATGTATATTGAAGCCTGAGGAGTCTTCTTTCAAACGCTTTTTAAAATTTTTAAATATCTTATTATTTTATAAGTTATGAATTTTGCAACGAAAAAACTCAAAAGGCCCCACTGTGCGCCGTCTACCGCTTGAAGACTAATATGCAGGGACAGGGCTTTCATCCAATAAAAAAGGGGTTTTAGGCGCCTAAAATATGCGATAAAAAATGCAAAATATGCATTAAAAGGAAAAAAATATGCACTTATTTTAAAATTTTTATTTACACCACCTGGTACATTTTTTCGCTTTGTACTCTGTCTTCAGTTGAAATTTAAAGCCGTTAAAAACACATTCACATGCAAACGTGACGATGAAATATTAAAAACTAAATTTATTTATAAATTTGTAAGTATGTTTGCGTATGGATTGAATAATGCCAGGCAAAATTTAAAGTCGTATTTTTACGCAAAAAAATTTTCGTCTTAAAATCGTAGAAATCACAATTTATTTCAAGTCGGGTAGCTGCGCACTTGTATAGTGTTTATCTTAGGCTTCGTCTAAACAAGACGAAATATTATAAAGACAAACTTCATAAAAATAAGAAAATATTAATAATTAAAAAATACCTATTTTTTTCTTTTTAATTCGAATTTTTATCAAAATAAGGCATAAAAAATAGCAAAAATATGAAAAAATATGCATTTTAATCAAAATATGCAAAAATAGGCTCTAACAAATCGATGCCATTTTTAAGCAAATTCACTGTTTCGAAAAGCTATTTTGGTTTCACAATTATCAGGCCTATGAAAAAAAATGCATTTGCATGAAACCCCTATCCCTGCTAATATGTGTATATATATATATTGAGGAAATTCACAGTCTATTAACGTGATAAGTAATAAAATTCTATTTAAGTCCAAATAGAACTATTTTGAATGGTCTGTTGTACTGACATTTAAAGATAGTTCGTCTATCCGACAATTAATATGCAAATAATAATTCTCAAACATCAATTAGATTACCAATTCCTCCACGGTAGTATCACCGGGACTGGGTGAATTTTCCGAGGCGGTGTAGTGCAGAAATAGAAAATAATGCATAATAAAAATGGGTCAGGTCACTGGTATCTATGGAAATTCCACAGCACCAGCTTCGAACAGCATACATCCAGCTCATCCCCCTAAAATGTTTGGAAATCGGCATAAAACAAACCGGTCCATAGTTTGAGAGGATCTACTAAATTCTTCTAAATAAAAGTCGTACAAATTTTCGTTAATATAGTATATTTTTTTATTTTTTTCTGTTTAAGTTTTCAAACATTTTCTATGAATACTAAAAATTATTTTTGTTTGTTTTTTTTTTTCAGAAAGAAAAATTTTAAAATACGAAGTTTAAGTTTTATATTTCTTTTATTTTTTTCTGTTTCTTTTACATAACTATGAATATATAAACATTTGTTTTACTTATTTTTTGTAGACTTATTTAGACTTAAATCTATAATTAAATAAATGATAATAAGAATAGTTTTAATAAATCCTTTTCGAATAACTAAAAAGTAATTTAAAAAAGAAAAACAATAATAATTTTACAATACTATTTTACAGTTTTGCTTATTTATTTAAATTGTTTTGTTTTAATTACTATAAGATTATTTTTCTTATGAAGTGAAGTCAGTTGATTTTTAAAATTTTTATTAATTTTTTATATCATAAATTTTTTACTTTTTTACAATGAATACAACGATATAGTACACATGATTTTGTTATTGTTTGCTTTCTGTTTGGTTTGAATTTGGGTTTTAAAAAAATTTATATTACAAATTGTTAATTTCATTACATATGTAAAATATAATAAAAAAAAATTTTAATTTATCAACCAATAAGTTAACAAAAAACGGTAAAAATAATTAACATAAAAAATAAAATTAAAATATTTACATTGAAAGTTTTATATATAAATATGTATAGATATAATAAATTTACAAATTGATTTTAATTTTGAAAAAAAAAACTTTTAAAGTGAGTGAGCATTTTCGTTTTATATTTTAAAACATTTTTTCTTAGTTTCCTTTTTGTTTTTATGATTATTAATTTTGTTAAAACATTTTGTTTAACGGAATAAGGACAGACTTATCTTTTAAAACCCCGTTCCGTGCTAATTATTTGTAACAATTTTTGTTTGCGTGTAATCTGACAATAATTTTTTGAATTTGATAATCAATTCGCCGACGCTACCTTTTAGTTGTTTAGAAAGAGAAAATCAAACGAGGTGCTTAATGTGTCATTTCAAAGGTGATATGACATAAAACATTTTTTTTTTGCTAAATCGACACTTAATGCTTCGTTGTTATTATTTTTTCAAGATGATCAACAAAAATTACTTTTAACTCCTGATTTTAATCCTTTATTTTTCATACACAATACTACCGCGGTACTTTTCTAAATTTTATTCTGTAATTTAATATTCAAGTACGTAATCTTCCCGCAATAAAAAAATATGGTAAATGGTTATCCCTGGATCTTCCCATTAATTTCAAGTTCAAAGTACTCAAAAATCTATACATATACGTACACTGTATAAGAGCAATAAAATAAAATTTTTTTCAAATAACCGAATTCTGAAAAACGATTTTTAATATTAAGGGCAGAATTATAGTTCGGGTCAGCAGTTCAAAACTTATGAGAGACTTACACGCGCGCCGACATGCATACAACCATACCTGGGACCTAAAAACGTCTGATGAAAACTCGATTTTCGAAAATATAGCTGAAATAATTTTTTTACTGTGGGAGGTTAAAAAGTGTAAAATTCAAAATTTTCGAAGTTTGTTTAAACAAATATTGCTACAAATTAAAATGTTAAAACAGCAATTACTCAATTGTAAATTTAAATGTCCCTAATTTGTTTTATCATTTTATTTATTTATTTTTTATTTTCGTTTAACTAATCAATTTTTTTTAATTTCCTCTAATATTTCAAATAGTATATATTTTTTGGTACAATTTTTGAGGTTAGATTTCAATTCGGAATTGAAAATAAACACGTTTTCAATTTATTTGAAGAAGAGAAAAGGAGATTTTTTTTGTTTATTGTAATTTGTTGGTGGTATTGCACAGTCCCTGATTTTGAACGACGTTACACAAACACTGTCTTCACAGAATTCCGTTCGAGCGGGTTATCGGTCCTAGCGAATGTATTTGTTGTGGTGCTGAAGGACGTGTTGAACCGCCAGTTGCTTTTTGCAGCATCTGCAACAATTGCTTCGTGGCAGAAGGCATTTGTACTGATGTTGGACTACCAAAAATGTCATACGATTATTTTTTTAACTGTTGTGTAAAACTGCAAATTCCCAAGCGGTTGATGTAGGTGATAATATGGTCGTGGCGGCAGAAGTTGTTGCAGATAATGCTGACGATGGACAAATAGAGGAAGATGAGATGGATAACGACGGCGTCAACATTAGTTTGGATTCTGTTTGTGTAGCAACAAAAGAAGCAAATTAGATACTTTTGTATTCGTTTTTCTACGGGCTGCCTGCCATACTGTCATCGCTCTCCAGATAGGTCACATAGGAATCTGTACTGTCCGGATGATGGTGTGAGGTAATTCCTGAGTCCATACTACCACCGGGTGGCCCATTCATTTGTTGACCTGGCGGCGGCGGATGTGGTCCCTGTTGGTGGGGATGCAAGGGAGGCATGCCATTCATATCATAACCATGCATCTATAATGAAAAGGAAATCCAAACTTTAATTACTTTTTTTATTTTTTAATGCTTTAACTAATAAGACAGGCAGCTACCGATCACTTGGACCCTGGAGTAGGTTCCTTTGTGTTAATGCTTTTAGTAATTGAGGAAGAAAAATAAGTTGAAAGAACTTTGCAAAAATTTAAAGTCTTAAAAACAAATCATTTAAATTGGAAATAGTACAAATTGCAAAAAATTATCAAGTTTTTGAGAAAAATTCTAAATAAATTGGAAGAGATGTAAAAAATACGCTGATATCGCTAACGCAACAAAGACGAAGAAAAAGGAGTAAAATTTAATAAAATTCATCATTTGAAATATATTGATGCATACATATATATATGATATATGTGCGAGTATGTACATGCAAACATAAAAATATGTTTAGCCCGAAAGATTTTGCATCAGGTAGAACATGAAAGAAATATCTACATATGTACATACGAGTATATGTATAATTTCTAGAGAAAAGACATTAAAAATTTAGTTTGATACACATATTTGTAAAGCTCTAATGTTGCATCAAGAAACATCCGAAGAACAAAAGTGTCAAGCAACTGTTCATTTGAAAATTGGAATTCTGGCGCCCAAGGCAGATCAACCTTTAGCCAGTTTGTCAAAAGTACGATTTTTATATCATAATCAATTGCGCGAAACAAGTCACGAAATTGATATTTCCATGGAAAGGTTTTGTATTTTATATTTTTAAACTTGTAATATGTAAGAATGTTTTTATTAAATGTTAAAGTATGTACAGTAAGTAAACTCGATGAAATATATACATAAATGAATTCTTAAATCAAAATTATACAAAATATGAAGGGATCACTCTAGATTTAAGTTTTGGTAGCTATTCTCTTAAAGTAGAACATAATTTTTTTAATTTTTTCAAGGATCTTAAAAAATGTGAAATATTGCGTTATATATGTAATTTCAATCATGCCATTTTAAATTTATTATAAGACGGAAAGAAAATATGCTCAATACATTGAACTCACGAAAACATGAACTGAATGTTGTATGAGGGATTTCCCCTCGAAGTTGGGAATTTTTTACCTTTTATTGTAATATTTTGTTTCTCCAAATTACCAGCCCTGTTGGCAGCTCAAGCTTTGGATATTGTTGAAGTATGAAAGCAATATTAACTTATCTGTCCTTGCAAATAAAAAAGCAATGCATTAATTATTTTTCAATAACCCTTTCAGACCTTACGCTACAATACTGGAAATTTTTTCAACATTTGTAGAATATATGGTCTCTATATCGTATGAAAATATAATCAATGTTTATTTTTTATAATTTTTATATCCTTCAAGGATTTTCAGAACATGCATAATTGATGCATCTCGGTAAAATTTTTTAGCTAAAACGCATTTTTATTGAGTCAAATGACATCAATTGGTTTGAAACATTAAAATTTATAATTTTTTTAATTAAAATATGCCCGTTGCACTATTTCTTAACACGATAAGTACTTTTGTAATTGAAAACACAACTTATTTCTGCGGCTCATTTAGATAAAACTGAAATGTGATGCAAGAATTTCGAAAAAATTCAAGTAACGATAAAACGAACAGCAGAACATTGTGTGAAAGAAATATAAAGAACAATCAGTGCAATGAATGCATGCTGGTCTATTTGATATTGTTTAAATAGAAGCGAAAATATTGAGTTCGAAACCCGGTCTGAAAGGGATAAAAAGCGAAAAACATGAATTCATTCTTAAGAAGATCTTTTAGATATTTTTATTATTAGGGATTAGGGACATATCGGTTTTGACGTTATTTTTACACTTTTTATACTTTTTACATATTTTATTGAATAAACATTAACAGTAGTTCAGTTTTTGAGACTCCTTAACTATTTTCAAGGCTTATTTTTAACATGAAATAGCAGAGCATAAAATCAGAGTAATCAAATAATTTCTTTAATTTTTCTGCCCTTTAAAAAGGATTAAAAAAAGACTTGCTCTTGGATTTTACTTTGTGGATTTTTTATTATTATTAGAGAATCCAAGGAAGATGAGGATCTGGAGCATAAATATTTAAGTTCAAATGAGGTTTGTCGCATCTGAGAGACTGTGGGTCTCGATCAGTGCCATTTTATATTATGCAACTTTAGTGTGAAATTCTTATTGCAGACATTTTTATGGATATATTTGTACACATCGAAGGAACATAACGAATTTCTCTTTCTTCTCTCGCCAACAAAGTAAGAAGTACTGCGAGAAAAGTTACATAATGTAAAAGGACAAACTTGAGAAATCGCATTTCTTCGCAAAATTTGAGAATACTTTGTTGTTTAAACAAAAGTCTTAATATAAATTTTAAATACCAATAATCTCCTACGCTGTGTATAATAATACAAAAAAAATACTCTACTTGTCTTTTGTTCATTTTATATGGTCGATATTTTATTTTGGAGTATCGGCATCGTATCGGCAAACAGGCATATCGATGCATTATTAACCGATTTAAAATAAGGAGGGGTTATCAATTCATTAACAAACTCTGACCGATTTTGATTTTTTTATTGGTAGGAATATACTCGTACTTCCAGATTTTTCCAGTAGTTGTCAGCGATTTCCACCGATATCATAGTGATTGTGTTTATTGATTTCCTACAACGTCTATACTCAGTTTCTTCCAGGATCACGACGGGGACGTGATAGACAAAGATCCCATTTAAATCATTTTTCTTTAATTATTCACCCCTATTCTGCGTTTCGATTCGAATCGAAATTTGGTATTCTGCGTTCCGTTCCGATTATACGTATTCAGCATTACGGTCGTAGCTACGTTTTTGCATATGGTTTGTCTAATAACGGAAAATTTTTCGGTTATTGTTTTTGTAGTTAAAAAAAGTGTATAATTAAATAAAATTTATGCTATAAAATTATTTTGTAATAAACTATAATGTCATATTCTTTTCTAAAAAAATTAACATTTATTTTACTTTTGATGAAAAAAATTGCTATTTCAAGTTTTTTAAGACAAAAATTTTGCCGCTCACTATTTAAAAAATCATTATATGCAAATTTTCAATAAAAAGGACAAAAACGCCATTAATTCTTTCGTCAACTTTTAAAGTTTTATTTAATTTATTGCATGTCGAGAAACACAGCACCTGAGCGAAATAAAAAGCTGGTAAATTTAATCGCGACGAAGGATGATATTGCATGTGGATATCACCAGCCACTCTAAGTGGAAGTGCAGCCATTCTGGGATGAAGTTGCAAATGATGTATAAAAAGGAAGATATCACCTCCGGTTCTGCAGGATTCTTCAGACTGGAATAGTTTGGCCACAAATATCGCTTACTCGTGTTCTGATTTTTTTCTTACTTTCCGATAAATACTGATGTATTTATTTAATTAGAGTTACCACAATATTTAGTTTTTATATATTTATCACAATTTTTTTCACTAAAATTAACTTTTTACAATTTAACAATTACAATGTTTACAAAATTGCTTTTATTTCTATTTCATACGTTTCAAAACAAGGACTTGGTTTTTTTGGAATACCATTTTTCGATTCGAACGTAACTGAATACAGAACCGTAATCGAAGCGTGGAATAGGGGTAATTAACTTGACCATAAACTTCGTTTGTGATATCGCATGCGATCGTGTCTCAAATTTTTTCGTGTAAAACACTAGAGATCGACAATCAAAAACGAATCGAAAAAACTTTCCTTATTGTCTAGTTTAGTTTTAAAAATCTGTCAATTTATAAGGTTCGCTCGTAAAATGAATAGCGAATCTTTAGCAATATCAAAGGAGAAAATTAAACAAGACCTCAAAATCATGGCTAAAAATTATTTTTAGATATCAAATTATGTTTTTTATCTTTATCATTATTTGATTTATTTATAAATTTTTTAATATAAATGGATAAGCATTTCTAGTTTTATTTTTCTTTTTCCAAAATTACGGAGTTCTGACAATAGTTTCTGATAAAAGAGTCTACAAAATATACATTTTGAATGTTCTTTTTTAAATTTTATTTTAGAAAATTTTACGGCAAATTTTTTTGTGGAATTTATTAACCCTATAACTCCCCCACGTAACAGTAATTGTTGACCCTATTCTAACAAATGCTAAATAGGACCGTTAAAAAGCGGGAGGGTGCGTATGAAATGTTCTACAAACCATAATATTTTATTGTATATGTTAGGACACACCAAAACCCAAAACTTAATGCAAGCGCAAAAACCAGCCAAACTCCAGAAATATTTAAATATTTGAGGGTGCTGTTGGCTGAAGTAGTTAGCGCGTTGACTACAAAGCAAATAATGTCTAAGAACGTGGGTTCGAGCCCAGCTTCAGACAAGTCATAAACTCCAGCATTTTTCAGATGTGCATTAGTATGACATTGTATTTGTTGTTGTCGGAGTGTTTAAGTGATGAAGGCATAGCACACTGGTCACTGAACAGTACTGGCAGCAATTGATACTGGTGTATGCTAGCGGACATCACAGCGCCCTCCTTCGTCGGTATTGTAGCAAAATCGCCGGTGAAGTAAAATAATTAATAAAATGGCTACAACAGCTTAAAACACATTTAATGCGCATACTTGACATCAGAGGCGCTGCAACACTGATTTAAAAACTAACACAGCGCGCAATATCAGAGTTGTAAAAAATAAGCTTTCTCTCTTTCACCATCTGTCCTCTCTCACTATCCCTTTCCCAAGGAAGGTAACACACCTACGGGTTGGTAGGCATACTAATTGCCTGAGTGTTACTTCTCTTTATAAAAAAAAAAAAAATATGTTTGGAAAACATTTCAGAAATATGTACTTACATATATACGTATGTGTATAAGTAAATGTGAATGTTCTATAGCGCCCAAAAGAAGCTATCACGACTAATGATAATACTGTTTCAAATACAAACAGTTGTAGTGTAAATCGCATAAAAAATCTAATACCGATTTTATAAAGCAAACGAATTATGCGCTCTTAAACTCAAATAATTTCTACAAAGATTTGAATTAACTTGACCAATGAGAAATAATCATTGCATAAGGAAATGTGCTGCATTGTTGCATCTGAAGTTTTATATGATAAATATCCAGCAAAAACGAGGTAATAACTTATATTAATAACAACATACTTTTATACAAAAACTACATACCGTCTGTATTGCTCTACAGTAGTTATGTAACTACTTACTAGTAAATAAACAAGAAAATTTTTCTCTGCGTGGCGCAGGAGAAGAGCATGTGCTTATTAGATATGCAATGAAATAGTTAGTTGCGGAATTGATCAGTGAATAAAAAATTTGACATCAAGCACAAAAACACCTTCAAAAGCGTGTGTTCAAAACTGACAGTACATTTAATGTTTATTATGTTTTGAGTATTCAATGAGTTAGATATTAGCTTTTCGAAGTCGTTATTTGTTGTTCGAGGTGGTAAGTACTTGCCTCCAATAACATCACCATGTTAAAGTAATGAGCGAAAACGCTAAAGTGAAGAGTATGTACTTCGTATGCTTGTTAACGTTTTATTTCATTACTTTGCCATCAAAGTTTCTACTGGGTAGAGGGTATAGATATTTTTAGACCCTTCACCAAAAAAAATTTGGAAAGAAGATATATAGGTTTGTAATTCCATATGTAATTTTTTCATTATTCATTTAAGACCCCATAAAGTATATATATTCTGGATCCTTATACATAGAGAAGTCGAATGAGCGATGTCCGTTTGTTCGTCTGCTATATTTTAGTGTAAGTATAATTAAGGCCTCACACGACATAGAGACATAAATTTTAGACCATACTCTTGGAATTTTTCATAAAATTGTTCGGTTTAAAAATAACAAAACTCGGTCCAATAATTAATGAGATATAGCCAAAAGACTTTTTTATATGTCCTATTCTGTGTTCTTTTTATGGCCCCAACTGTCCTACGGTCAATTTTAAGAAGCAAATCTCTTGTATGGAGTTCTACGAAGGTTTATACTGAAAATACTTGAAGTCGGTCCATTAACGGCTAAAATATGAGCAAAAAAATGGTATTCAAAATAATTTTACTTTTAAAAATTTAAAAATTTTGTTGGAAAAAGTTGCGTTGGGATTCATACCTACAACTTACTGGTCCGCGTTTAAGTACATAATATATCTTATTTATTATAAAATACAAAAACTTCAAATTCTTGATGGTGTAGTTGTTGTAATTCCGCCCTTTTTGATCATACATACATCAATACTGAAATGCGTTCATGTGCACATGTACACATTGTGTGTATACATGTGCATAACTAAACAGTCGAAAAGCAAAGATTTGTTGTTTTTGTTTTGTTTGTTTCTTTAAATTTATTTTTGTACGTTTATTAGTATAATACTATGCATGCATATTACAGTATTTATCGCTTATATTTTCTTTTCGTATATAAATAACCATAATTATTATTTTTTATATTATTTATATTAAAGAAATGTAATTTTTTACACGGTGCATATAAATTACATATCCCAAAAATTTTAATTTCTGCAGTAGTTTTCAACCACAAACAAACATAAAAACAACAGAAAATTGTTATTGTTGTTTTTCATTTCGACTTTGACTTTTATCAACACAAATCGATGGGTCGCCAAGACACTATATAAAATCAATGAAATTGAATATCAGTTTTGTTTTAAAAATGTCTTAACATTTAATTTTTTATGACTATTTCTGATTTCAGAAGAAAGGCAAAATTGATGTTTTATACTTGTGTAATTTTAATTATTTTCTATATTCAGGTGCAGAGCGTACCTGCAGTATATCAGAACCCGGTATTATTATTGTATTTGTACAATTTGATAAAAAATCTTTTGACAATTAAAATGTTGTTTGGATACTTAGTTACACATAACAAAGCAGAAAAATCTCTTCCCGGCTAGAATTTCATACCTGTTCCCAAAATATTTTCTAATTGAAACTTTCAGTATACATATTTACTTTACTTTTTTCTAATTTTTGGATTTTATATTCACAGCTTGGTATTTGACTGTTGCTTTCAACATAAGAAATGTTTCTTTCATTCTATAACAACAGTGAGTTAATCTTCAAAAGCACTTCAATTAATTGCCTTTTCTATAAAATGAAAACAAAATTTGATGTAAGAATTTCATTTAATACAAAAGGCAACTGCAATATTGGAAATTAGTCCCAAATTTATTAAAAAAAAGAAATTATATAATTGTGCCGATTGCCAAAAGTCTTGAAAAATATCTAAAATGGCGAAAATTCTTAAAAATTCTTCGAACATCAGAAAAATTGCATGATTTAATATTGATTAAAAAACAGCAAAATTATAGAGTAAAAAACTTTTGGAATGGAATACTTAAAATGCATTTGTATTTTAAATAAAAGTATTGCAAATACCTATTTTCCACAAATTTATATTTAGCTTCTAGATTGTTTCATCCAAGTGAATTATTAATTTAATTAAAATGTATTTTAAGAATCGTTCGCAATTCATCAAATATTTTTCAAACAATCATTTCCTATAATATACATACATATGAACTTTAGAACGACTGACCGAAAAAAAAATATTTTTAAGTTTGCCTGAATTTTAGATCGGATGTTTGAGGATAATTTCCAAAACATTTGTAGGGCGTAACGATAATAGTTCGCAGAGCTGTACCGTGTCTAAAAATGTATTTTGTTTGCATATTTTCGTATTTTCCCCAATTCAACATATACAAAATGATAAGTTAAAATTCCCTTCTTCATATTCATATAAAATGAACTGGTCTTGCATTCATTAAAAACACCTAAAAAATCATAGTTTTGCGGAATATCGCATTTTCGATAGCACGCACTATGGAATTGGACGCGGTTTAATGGCAAAATATTACGAAAATAAGCCGAATCTATGGGTTGGATTTGAGAGCAAAATGCTTTCTGTTTGCGACATTATCGTAATTTTTCATATTTATATCTCTGTCTGACTTAGTAAACGCAGAAGATTTAAATAAAAAATTTTTTAATTAAATTCATCTGTTTTCTTAGCAGGCTGAATATGAATTACCGAATTCGTATTTTTTAAATCAATTGTGGTTGAAATTCCATTGTGATTCTATATCAGAAATATACAGGTTATATTGAACCAAACCCTTTATCGTCTGGTCCAACCGCAATACAGATAAGTAAATGGAAAAGTTAACAAAATTTTAAACAGACAACTATCAGAATACAACTAGTTTACATACATACGTACATCATAAGAAAAAATTAAATTAAAATAAGGAATTAAAATATGTTTTCATATTTTATAATTTAAAATTTTTTCTTACATCGTCGACAGCTTACTGAATTCATTATATAATTATTTGATCACTGTACAAAATCCTATCTGATAACAGTGCCACCGGGTAGGGTACGGTTTCAAATCCTGAACTACAATATGTTATTTTTTTTAAAGAATTTTTGATACATTTTAGTTATTTTCACTACTTTTACTTTTTATTTGAAAAAGTTCCTTCTTTTTTTTAAGAATTTTTGATAGTTTTAAATTATTTTATATATGAAGATAATATTGAAAAATTTTAATCATTAGACTAGCAGATCCATGTAATAGTTGGCGATATTTTTTATTAATTTTGGCAGAATTCCTTCATTATTAAACCTTTTCTTACTTTTCAAATCATATATTCGTTTGGTCGAAGACCACTGGCTTTTTGATAAAGACGTTGAAACACTTATTGGATGTGTGAAAAATTATATAAGTGCTAATAAGGGGATGTTCATATTATTATAATGCACTCTAGGCAAGAAAGGGTTACAAATTTGTTAGGAAATTCATAATTTATGGCTGAATTCATAAACGCAGTTTGCAAAGCAACAATAGAATGCCTTGTAAACTCATGCTTCCAGTGTTGCTTTGCAAGTTGTGTTTATGAAGTCAGCCTATAATATGGAATAGAGATAAGAACTAATCATGCATGATCGTGATTAATTTTTTGTTTCTATCACGTGAGGGTGCGTCCGTAATGCTTTAATGTAATTTTTTTCATTTAAATTCTTAATTTTTTTCGTATTTTGTGGGCGTGAATTTTCGTGATTGTGACTTCTTTCGCCACTCCATACTATGGTGAAGGGTATATAAGATTCGGCACAGCCGAATATATCACTCTTACTTGTTTTGTCGTTAAGTTAATGTTGACCAAAAAGTCTTAAACTTACATGCACATATATGTATATCTATAACTAACTGACGTTTTGAATATTTGGTATGATACATGAATCATACATATACAAACGGAGTAAGAAAATTTTGTTTAAAGAATTTGCCTACTGATAATCAAAAAAAAATCGGTCGGAAAATGGGGTCCACCTCCAATTGAAACCTACCTGATTGACTAGTTGTTGAAATGCTGGTGTATGAGTATTAATGGCACCATTGCTATCGAGATCAGCATGGAGGGCAAAGTCTGACAAAGCTTTCCATGGCGGTTGATATGTTTGCACATCGATGCCCTGAAGGTTTAAAGGAGAGTCATGTCTAACTGGTGAGCTGGCTATCATAGGAATACCTTGCATAGCACCATACCCAAGTTTTCGGCCCTCCTACAAAAAATAAGAGTTAATAAAATCCAACTTTGAATAAACTTTTGACCAAATATGATAACTACTATTTTCTTTTTATTTATTTATAATTTATCTTTAGTTAAAAATTTCATTTACCTTTTCCTGTTGCATTTGCAATTTCATTTGTATTGTTTTCTTTTTGTCTTTACATCGTTTATTTTGAAACCACACTCGTATGACGCGTGGTGATAGGCCAGTCATTTCCACCAGTTGCTCTTTCATGAGCGCATCAGGTCGCGGATTAGCATTGTAGCAGGTTCTAAAAAAAAAAATTTTAAATATAATTACAATTAAGAATATAAATTAAAATACAAAATTTTTTAGTTACCTTAACGTATGTAATTGCTTTTCGTTGAGCACCGTTCTTACTCTAGTTGGCTTGCCATCCGATGGTCCCGATGGTCTTTTATCCCTAATACTTTTATGTGATCCCGATTCGCTGCCAGAATCTATAAAAAATCAAAAGCCAAAAAATTCTACATTTTAATCATGCCGGCTTTTAATCAAATATTTCAATTTTATATCAACAGCAACTGCAAAGGCAGTACAAAATGTGCATGTGGATACGCTGAATCAATCAATGAATTGCTTAAATTATAATAAATTTTTTTTGTGCGTTTGTGGCTGCTAAAACAACGAACGAGACCGAGATCCATTGTATGAGGTATCGATAGCACATGTTGATAAATTATTTTTACTGACGTCGGTGCAGACACAAAAATTGTGTGCAATTTTCCTTGCACTTTCAACAGTCAACATCAAAGTAAATTCCAATTGTCAGACAAACTAGTGAATATAGTGTTTTTAAGAAAGAAAAAACTCAGTTGCCTCTGCTCCATTTTTTTAGTAAACAATTTATGTATGTTTATATGTATGTATTTTTGATTCGCTTGAATCAAAAATCGTTTTCAACAACTTCCGCAATAGTTATGTACATATGTATGTATGTATGTACATACGTATTATAATTGCCAAGTAACAATAACAAATACATAGTTAGTTCGCTAACTTGCGCTTAAAGTTAGAACACTTCTGCTCTTTCTACTTTCTGAAAAGTTATTGATTGTGTTTGTTTTAAGTTTTCTTTTCAAAACAATCTATTTTTTCAAAAACATTGTTAATTAAATCTTGTTTCACAAGCTAATTACATGCTGTTATCTAATTGCGGACTTTTTCTTTATTCTTTCTTATCTACAGATCTAAGAACAACAAAAAAAGCGATACCATAGAATCGAATATGTTATTCAAGAACACAATAAGAATGCCGTATTCGGCAATGATGAATCTTATACACTCTTCATAAAAGTATGAAGTATTTAATCAAGTTACTTTTACACAACAACGTGACCTTTGTGCGAATAAAATGGAGTATGCTGCTTTTTTCACTTTTTTATGTAGTGTTTTTATCTGAGTCTTGTACAACCTTTAAAAATACATTTTTGTAAGTACCAGTCCACATGATGCGTTCTACTCGTCATGCGTCTTATTCGTCTCTCAAAAAAGTTGAATCAGAGTATTTTCATAAAGCAACAAAGCAAGTTTGCAACGCTTGTGACGCGTAAAAAGTTGAACAACATTCTACTTTTACGCGTCGTATACAACATATCAGCTAGTGCTGCCATGTTCCGAGTCTATTTTTTTTTTAGATTGAACATTTAATTATTTGAAAGCTATTTTCGTAAGCAGTTGATTAAAAACGAATTAAAATAATTTAAAGAACATAAAACTTAAAAAAAGCTAACAAAAAGTCTGCAAAATTTGATAAGCGAAAACGTGTATAAAGCGTTGTGTGTAACTTGCAATTTTTAAAGCGTCAAATGCTTAAAACGCACGAAACGCAAGCGCGTAGAACGCATGGTGTGGACTTTCAGCTTTATGTATTCGCGCATACGAATGCGAATATCTACGCCAATATTCGCGATCAGTGATGTTAACTTTATTTTATAATTACCGTTCCGCCAAAAATGTATTAATAATCAAATAAATAATAATCAAAATCATTGTCCTTGACATATAAAGTTAAAGTTTTTTCAATAGGTGGGATTATTATACAAACAGTACACGTTGCGATTAAATGGTAAAAAAACAATGTTTTTTTTTGCTATGTGTTCACCATAAAAAAGGCTCAAAATATAAAAATGTTGTGCGACATGCCCTTAAGCTTGCGGTCGAGTTGTACAACCAAGACACAACTTCATACAACCAGCCGACAAACGTTATTATCAAATTATTCCAACGGTCGCAAAGTCTATGGCTTGCAGTAGTAACTTTTCCCAAAATTTTTAGCGATCTTTTTAATACGAACTTTAATTAATGAATATTACATGTCTTAAGTCTTAAAAGAAATTATTTCTCTGAAATTCTTTTCATTTGGTACTATTTTTTTACAATTAGTATGCTAAGGGCCGTTAACAATAAAAATATTAACTTGAAGTTAACACTATACTCGAAATTTGAGCTTTAGTTAGTAAAAATACATTAACACAAAGCGCTGTTCAGTTTTAACTTTAATTTTCAATTAACTGAAATATTTTTTGAGTTTGATTTCTTAACTGGAAAAAATTATGACATTAAAAAATTAATTATTTTTTGTTTATTTTAAAAATATTTTTCACAAATTGCTAAAAAATTAGGTGATTAAAGCTTTTTTCATTTCAAAAAGGCAAATTTTTGTGCAGAAATCTTATTAAGATGTGGTTGGTTAATGGTGCTGTTCACATCTTTTTGCATTTCTCAAAAATAAATTGTTGATGTGATTCACAATAGTGTTTAGTAGCAAGTTCACAAAATGTTTTTATTGTTAACGAAAATTTTTAAAATTAAGTTTTGACTAACTGAAAGTTAGTAAACTTACAAATCAAAATAGAATAACTGAACCTTGTGTTAATGGGGCTAAGAGTTAAACATAAAATGTGAAAGTTAACGATTTTTTAATCGGACTTTGTGAAAAGGACAGTTGGAAATTTGTTTTTTAATAATTTTTTGTTTCATTTACATACATACATACATTCGTAGTTATTTAATTAAAATTTTTTTAAAATGCTATCAATGCGAATGCAACAATATTTTTCTCTGTTTGCGTAAGAAAAACCTTCAGATATAAGTATCTTTTATATAAAAAAATCCTAAAATGTATACATTGTTCCGATTAAGCAGCTTGTAACTGAATTTTATATTGGGAAAGAGATAGTGTAGAAAGGAAATTTTAAACTATCAACTTCGATTGAATTACTCGTACTTTACATTTTAATTTTTCGACACTTTTATAATTCCATATTATGTTCGTCTCACTTGATGTTTTTAATAAGCAATTCAAAGTGCTGTTGTATAGAGTATTTTCACAAATATTTATAAAAAATTCCATTCCATTTACCTCAAATTTGGTTTTGCTTGAGCTGTTTTATTGTTGATGAGTACCATTTCGTCGAAATTTAGAATTACGAATAGCGTTTAGCATTATTTTATAACAGTGACTGCAGCATCAGATGTGTTGGGGGTTGTTACATTTTTAATTAAGGTTAATTTGCTTAATATTTCTTAATTTAATTTTTTACAAGAAGTTTTTGCCTCCTTTTAAGACAGCAGCATGGTACAATTACTACCAGCGAAATGAACCATCGATAGTAGTAAAAATTTCGAAAATTTCTTTCTTTGACTACACACAGAAAAAAGATATACATATGTAGTTTTATATGGTTGGGTCATCAATATTATGTTCTACTACAAATACCGTATGGTTGCAGCAATCAATATGTTATTGCCTTTTTCTATTTTAAACAAAGCTATTGTTGTAAAGTACAAGCTCTTGTTTGCATTTGATCATTTAATGGTAATTATTAAATGACAAAACGCAAAAAAGAACTTGTTAGGGTGTGTGCAAATCGTTAGCAAAGTACTCTGGCATGGAAATTTTTGACTCTGCTGAGAATAAAATTTCACTAGCCCCGCTGGTAGTATCATGTTTTACAGAACTTGTAAATTTTTCACAAGCAGCAAATTAGTAGCATGGTATCACAAAACAAGGTAAGCCAACGCCGTCATTTTTGAAAATTCGAGCCGTCGCCCAATATATTCAATTTTTACGGATCTTAAATGAAAAATGTATTGTTTATCATTTTTATTTCATTTGTATAAAAAGATTCTTTGACAAATTTGTTGGTAGCCGACGGCTGCCTCTCCGCCACAGAAATTTTTTCATCAGCTTGTTTTCACAGACGTCAAAATTGTATGTAGTCATAAAAGATATCATTTGGCACAGCAGAAACATGAATTTTTTCCCCACAAGCAAATATTTTTTCACCATCGTACTTTGCTACCGAATGGCACACACCCTTAATAATTATTTATCATGCATACATACTCATGTTTATAACATATGCCATAATTCTTATTCGGTTAATATTAAAATCAAATATTATTATGATTACTTGTTAGTAAATTATGTTTACATTTAATTTTAATGTTATATGTAAATGTAATAATATGGCAAAATATTATTATTGACTTCGGCAACAATAAGATTCATACAGCGTTATTGCTTCAATTCAATCATATTATGATATAGTCGAATCATAATATGAGCATATAATTAAATTATAGTATGTTTTTCTTAGATTGTGGTTGCCGCAACCATTTTTGTTCTTTCCGAATAAAGATCGTATCATATAACAAGTTGAAGTTCTCGTATTCAAAATTTGTAGCGTAGCAGATTAAATGCAACCGCAGATACCGTCAGCAATAAACGTTTATCTATGAGAGTCAATATGACTTTACTCATGTCTACGAGTGGAAGTGACGGTGAAAATTATATTTCTCAACTTAGTTTACAAAATACTACTCATTCCTTAACTATCTTGTTGTATTTATCGGAAAAACGGGTGGAGAACAGTGTTGCCATATCTTTTTTTGGAGAAAAATATGTAACAAGATATTTGTATACACTTTTTACACAAAATGAAGATCTATACGACAAATATTTCTGCATTATTAACTCAAAAACATAAAGGACCGATGTTATTAATACGCAAACACGGTTTTTATACCCCTTTTATGGCCGTAATACTGCACCGATTTTGGAGATTTAGATTTTTTTAAACGGGTTTTTACATATGTATATGTGCACAATCTTAATTTTATTTAAATCGGTTAGACATATATGGAGAGCTACCTATTACATATGCATGTATAAACAAAGTATGCATGTATGTTTGTCCAATTTGCTTTTGCATGAAATGATAAAGTTTTAAATTATTTATTTATAATGCTTTTTTCGTTTGTTTTTGTAATTGTTTAATATTATTTCTAGAATGCGGTTGATTAAGTTGACCGATGGAATAACAATGCTCTTGTCAAAGTTTATTCTAGTCCTACGTATGATAGATTTGGTTTTATTTCCCAGCTTGCAAAATATTATCCAATTACGTTCAGTACAATGGCTGAGATATAATTCATTTAATATTGAATTAATTTAATATTGAAATCATTTACTGAATATGTATATCTTTGGTACATATGCACATACAAATGTATATGTGTACATCATGATTCATCATGATATTTAATATCGCAAATGAATGACCTTGCTTATAAATAATGTACATATATATGTGCATATGTATATATGTATATACATATGTAACTAAAATATATAAAACTAAATCTTAATTCCCATCATTTCAAATCAACTACATATTAGTTGCGTTTTATTTTTAGTGACATTAAAAAAAACATTAAAGAGAACTTCCCGCCTTGATTTTTATCATGAAAATAAAATACCGCCATATTCAGCAAAAGTCAGTCAACAAAGAATATTTGTAGTAAATTTCAATAGTTTAACAAATAAATGCAGATTGAAAATCAAATATGTACGTACAACAATTATTTATCAGGTCTAGATGGAAACGTAGACACAGGCATCACAAAAATAAATAAATATAACAACAACACATACCAACACATGTGCACAAGTAAAAATACATGATTCTATCATTGATTAGATTAAATGATTGATTGAGTTTTCTCATCACACTTTATTTTGTGGGCATATAATAATGTTTAACAATATTTGGCGTGATCGGATCAGTCAGCTAAATATTTCAGTGACGTAGATCACGCGTCATATTATTGTTGTATAAACGAAAAGAGTAAAGTTTTTAAAAAAAATTATTGCTGTTTAACATTGAAGAGAAACGCTTGAATGCATTATTCAAACATTTGTTGTATGATTGCGGAATATGATTGTTGATTTTGTTCGTTTTTTCTTTTGCTTTTGTACTTATGTAATTGTCCGTTTAAAATTTGGACACACCGTACTTTGAATTGCAGCTATTATAGTGAACAAAAGAAGTCGTTGCCGTTCTTTGGTATCTATTGCCAAAACGGAATCTGTTGGTTCTAATTAATTACTTCCGCGCTAATGTTTCGTTATTTAAAACGGGCGATTTGGTTTTAGATCAGTGGTGGGCAACACACATACTCTCTCATATGTGCTAATGTGGAAAGCAGCAAAAAACGAACGACGGTATACTCAAGTAATTTTTTAGTTGCAAGTAGAAGATATTTCTTGGGTTTTTAGTATTTTTATTTGATTTGAAATTTTTTTGAATAATAATTTTCATGTTAATATAATAATGACGAAAACAACATTCGTTTAATAATAAACTAATGAAAGAAAAAAGAAATAATATTTAATAATAAGTATCACCCCCACTAAGGTTATCATCATCACTATGAGAGCAGTAATGTCTCTTTAAACAAAACAAACTTTTTTTGACTTATAACGCGTTGACAAATCAATCATTGTGCATCGCCATCCATGTTCTCTATAAAAAAAATAATTTTCCCATTCATCATTAAACATTTAGCTTTGAGTGTTTGAGTTTAAAAAAAGCTTCTAGTGTCAACGTCGCGCAAACAGAATTTTCTTGCTATACAACCATGTATAGCATTTCAAAAAACGCACTCCACTGTTTTAGATTCAGACACAGATCTTTCTTTTATGCCTGATTTATTTATTCATTCAAATCGTTACTAATCATCATTTAAAAAATAAAATTATTATGACGTTTATGTGCGTTTAATACATGCTTTAATACATTTAAAATTTACAATATCTAAGATTATTTCAAAATGTTTTAAAAAGCGGGGAAATAGTTAGTTAAACTAACATTTCGCTGGTGTATCTCCAGAAAATTGTAGCTACATTTTTTCTATTTTATTCAAAAAGTTACTTAAGATTGTTTATATTCTACATATATATGTTTTATAAACATTTTGCAAAAATGCTCATCTGTTTTTATTAAGCGAAACTGTTTCCCTAAATATCCGACCGATACACAGTTTTTATTATAACTTTATGATATTATTCGGAAGAAAATGTTTTTTTATTATTGGTTCGTATGAGAATTTAATATTTGGGATATTTCCTAAGTTTTTTGACTGTGATAATAATAATAATAATATGTGCATTAGTATATCGTGAAATGCTACATCAAACTCCATCCGAGATAAATACATATACACACATCTATGCATTTAAATAAAAAAGTATATTTAGCAAAAGGGGGTAATTTGGGCAGTGTGTATCTGTCATAAAAAATAGTAGTTTATTTCTTATATAAAAAAATAATAATTATATCTATTCAAAAGCTTAACGAGTCCAAATTTTAAACTGCATTTAAGTCAACTGAAATTGACAGCATTTTTTCATTCATCATTATCATGATTTTATTTGTTTTTATAATTAATTCATAATGATCATCATTTGAACTTTATACACTGCGTGTCATCAGGTTAGCGCAACCCCTTTCACTGACCGTTAATGTTAAATATTATTTGAACTCATTGAACGAATTTTTGAACCAATAGCCTCAAAATTTCTTTCCAGTAGATTCTTATTGATTCTCTTTAAAATAAAAAAACACTGTAGCATTAAAGACAATATTTTAATTAATTTTTTAGAAGAAATATATATTAAAAACTCATTGAAAAATTGGTCAACAGGATAGCACCATTTGCGATAATTCCAATTCCAGAATAGCATCATCTGCGATAATTTCAATTCAATACGTATTTCGAGCAACTATGTATATCGCTTTTTTATATATTATATTTTAAGCAGTTGTAAGGATAATTACTTCGAAAATTCATTTCGGAAGTGAATTGTAATTTTTTTCAATATAATTCAACGAAATGGTGGCCCAAACGTATTTGATGCCTTCGATTCATTCGGTTTTTGTCTTGTATTGTTTTTCGGACTCGTACACTTCCAAGCTAACCATTCCCATACTTTCTCGATGATATTTAGGTCGGGCAAGTACGATGAACAATCAAGGACGTCAACTTCTTGGCTCTAAATTTAAATTTTCTAAATTAATTAGTTTGGCTTATACTAAAAAGTATGGACAACACAGAATTTGCAATGAATTTTCAACTTTTAATTTAAAATCTGCACCACAAATTTAATATTCAGAACAAAAAAATGCAGAGCAAAATACTCCAATAAGTGATAAACCTGTGCCGATAGTATTTACATTTCAACTCTAATCCGGCACTGTGTTCAAAAATCTTTGAACGTTATATTGAACTAATTATATAATTAATATAAATAGGCACCATAATAAACCAACGTACATTTAATGAAATTTGTATTTTAACTTTAGTTCTTTATTTTCGTTACATTATCGCATTTGTAATGAAAAATTTAACAAATTAATTTGCAGTCGCCATCTAACAAAACGGCGTTGCATTAGAATATAAAAGCGCATAACTCTCTTGATCAGCTACGGAGCTAAACACAACATGTTGACTAAATGTAGCGAAAAAAATTTATGATGGAAAAAATGGCAGCAAATACTCAACTGCTGTGTGGAGCGGAACTACTCAAGGTTTCGCAACAGTTACGTCTTATGAACGCGACTATTAACGGTCAATGAAAGGGGTACCCTAACCCGATGACGCGCAGTGTAATGTATATGAAATTGTGATGTGCTTGAGTAGTTTGATTATTCACAAATATGATTCAGTTTGTTTAACAAACAAAGTTTAACAAACATATAAAGTATTTAACTTATTTGCAAATCACTAATACTTATTGGTGAATGAGACAAAACAAATATTTAATTTGGTTGTATTGTTCACGACGCAAACAAAAAAAGAAATACAATTTAATAGAGGCCTGCACAAGATGTTGCCATAGATTGCGTGATATAACAAGTATCCATTGTTATTTCACACTATAAACTCATTGCGCTAAGTATACTCCAGACACTAATAGCTGAACCCACTATTCTTCAGCTTATTCTCTAACCTCAATTAATGAAGGGATTTTATTTTTCAACGACAATTTCTGTATTCGGCAACAATTATTTAAATTATTTATGTATATCCCGCCATTTAAACAACAACAAAAATCAATGTTCACCACTGGTTTGCCCATGCTCTTTGCTTTATTTTAAAATAAACAGAAAATATCTGTCGCATCTTGGACAAAGGGTATATCAGTATAAAACAATGAGGTTATGTTTAGCTTAAATCAGTTCATAACACATTTTTGGGACTTAATTCTGAGAATTCCACGTGAAAGTGTCCCCAAAAATAAAAAGCAGAGGCATTATTCGTTTTGTCAAGTTGGCTGCATTGTTCAAGGTGGATTTTTATCACTTTTTCTATATGTATTTTAACACGGTTATAAGTATCTCGGTATACCGTATGTCAATGTTCTTCTGGTTTTAAAATGTAAATGAAATTATTAATGCAGTCAACTTGACAAAACAAATGAATAAGCTGAAAAATGTTGTACTGTGTAAATGACAGAGATCGAATAACAACAACTACAACTACAGCAGTAAACAGCATCGTGTTATCTCTGGTCTACTTTGTGTCTTGGATTTCATGTGGTTGGAGTTTCCAAATTCACGATTGTTTTTGATTTCCGGGAATCGAGAAATATTTCCTTTGAATCCGTGAATTCAAGTCCTGAAAGCGAATTGGCTCTGATTCGCCGAAACACAGCTTTTACTTCAACTTCGCTCAGAAATTTATCTTCATATATTTTCAATATCAAATTATATTTATGGTACATATTTTAATTGGTACTACATAAAATAATATGAAATATCATAGAAGCTAACTGATGATCTAAATAATTAGTTAATCTGGCAGGCGGTTTTTAGTTTTAATAATAATATTTAATTTTCAAAACTTGCTTCCGACTGTTTTGATTTAAAGACAAAACTGTAAGTTAATTTTTTTATTAGTTCTTTCATCCGTATAAATGAGTGCCAATAAGTCTGAGATATCTTACAGATTTTTTATACAGGGTGTTTCAATAAGACGTTTAATTTCCAATAGCCAGCAATTTTAAGCAAATTTAAATGGCTTAACCTATAACTACTTGAAAGATGGCGCCTAAAAACTGCGCTATCAATAAAAATGGACTAACTAAAAACTAACTTCACAAATTTTGAAAATTTCACTGTCCCAGTTCGCAAAATTAAAGCAGTTTTGTGGCATCTTTTCGGCCAGCAATTGTGAAACTGTTAGAAAGCTGTTGGAAGAAATTAGTAACGTGAAGAATAGAACTCGTGCACTACGGTCAACAACAGCTGAAAATGTTACTGTTGTAGCCCATTGTGTTGAGTAAAGCCCAGATTTGTCCATTTCTCGCCGATCTTTGGAAGTGTGCATTCCAGAAACGACATTACATCGTATTTCCTATAGAGATTTATATCTTAAGATTTATATGGTTGGGTCCTTGAAATGCATCAAACTAATCTGAAATTTCAACGACAAATCATCTTGAGTGATAAGGCTCATTTTCACATTAACCAGCAGAATTGTCGCATTTGGGGTTCGAAAAACAGAATAACTATTATTGAAAAGCTTTTCCATCCTCATCGTATGACTGTATGGTGTAGTTTTTGATCTAGCGAGGTCATTGGACCTTACTTTTTCGAAAATGAGGCTGGAGTATCTATTACAGCGAATGAATTACGTTATCAAGCGATGATTAGTGATTGTGACTGGCCGGAATCGGATGTGGACGTCGTTTATTTTCAACAAGACTGCGCTACGCCTCGCACATCTAACGATACCATCGCTCTTTTCCATGCAAACTTTGCTGACAGTGTGATTTCCCGAAGAGGAGATCACAATTGCCCACCGAGATCTTCTGATTTAGCCGCTTTATAGGTTTTTCTTTCGGACTACGTGAAAGATAAGGTCAACAGCCCACATTCGATTCAAGACTTTCAAGATGGAGTTCGGGAAGTTATCGAGAACATACAGCTGCAAATGTGCGGATTGGTGATGGAAAATTTCATAAAAAGAATATGATCCTGCAAGCGTAGCCATGGCGGTCATTTGGCTGATATAATTTTCCATTATTGATGCCATACCCTCCACTTTACAATAAACTTCCGATGATTTCGCTTAAAAATACTCGTTTTTCACATATCAAAGTAAAACCTACTTTTGGAAGACCCTACCACTTATATATTTTTTGTATCTGCCATATTGAACATTTTGCAATGAAAACTTAGTTTGTCGGTATTGCTTTTATTTTTCGCCCTTTTCCCGTCACTGTTGTTTCGTGTTAAAAATATTGTTGCTATTTCTGACTGCAATAGTTTTGATGATGATGGTGATAGAGATACAAACAAATAGATTATGTCAGCGATATGGTGTGACATTTGTTGTGCAACATATGCAGCACAATATGTCACAGTAGAAGAAAATTACTAAACAATATTTATTTGTTGCTGTTTTTAATGTTTCTAGTATTTATTATTATCGCTTATTTGACTTTTTTCTGTTTTTATCAATTTTGTGTTTAGATGTTACGAGTACAAAGTTTTCGGCTTGTTTTGTTTGTAGTAACAATTATTCTTTGTTGAGTTAATTTCTATATTTCTTAGAATTTTTCGCATGTTAAACATATTTAGATCTTAAAACAGCCATATAAGAACGAAAATAATGTGTTATTAATAAAATTAAATATGTACGAGGATGGACCCAGTACTCCCTGTCAAATATTCTTATATGAAATTCTATATCGAAGCATATTTTTCACTCTGTTCGGCTCCTCTTGATTATTTTATGGTTCCAAGTGAAATTAGCTACAATTTTCAATTGCACGAATATTTTTTAAATTGCTACAAAATATTCTTTTTATTAGAAGAGTAACTGCTTCAATAATTAATTGAGACAAATTAAATATCTGATACAAGTTTGAGAAATAATTTTTGTTGTAATATTCTGCCATGTATATTGAAATTAATTATCTTTTTCTTATTCCTTCGAAGTTATCTCAAAAATTACCGTCGAAATATTATATAACATAGACGATATAGTAAACATGAAATCGAGAGCAAGGTGCGGATACAAGACATAGGTGCAGAGTTACCAGAACATTTGATGCCGAAAAAACATAAGTCGGAAGAGAGCAAAAGAGCTACTGCTCAGGTTTGTAAAATTGTTTTTATCCTTTTAGGAAATTCAAAAATATCCAGAATAACTTTCTAAAATTTTAATTATAAATATACTTTTTAAGAAATGAAGGAAACTATATTTAATAGAAACCCACAAAATTCTCAAAGGTGCCAAAATTTTCATCACTCACCTCTCGCTCATATACATATGTGTGTGTATATACCATGACACGATAAATCAGGAGGCATATTACGGCATTCGAAATCGAAACCAAAATTTTGAATTTGTATTGAAATTTCGTTCGATATCGAATGCCTTAATTTGACCCCTGGTCCCAGCTATTCTATAACAATTACAACAAGGCAAAAAAGAAAAGAATTCAAAAGTTATCAAAATCTGTACAGACATGGCGAATATTTGACATTTAATAGTACACGTGAAAAATAATCAGCTGCGCTAAACATTGTACCCGATTTATTGTTTTACGTTTTAGGTTTAGCTGCTTTTCGTACATGTTTGAACGACTAAAAAACACTTTGTTTTACAAAAAGCAGAACATTTTTATGCCCATTTAAGACCGTGAAAATTTTGGAAACGAAATTCATGAAAACTATAAAATATGAGCGTTCATTATGTTCTCATCTGACCGAAATCATAGACAGCGAATAGTTTCTCATCTCTCAATGCATGTAAGTGTATGTATGTATGTACGTCTATTTTGCTACTTCTTTTCATAAATGTATGATAAGCTAAAATATTTGCTTTGCACATTCATGAGTGATACAAAGCGAAAACTTATTCATTTATGTATGTGAAAAAGAAATAACAAGTTTTAGAAATCTCATTTATAAAAAATATCAAATGTTTATATTTGAGCGCTTATAAATGAAAGCTTTTTAACGCTGAAATTAACCAAAATTAATTAATATATTTTAGTTAAACTTGTATTTAAAACAAAAACTATTAGGGGACACAAAAAATGTCATATAAAATAGTACGCTGTAAATAACTACAATAAAATGTGCATACATTTTTAAAATTTTCGGAATCATATCGATGAAAATTTGCATATTCATAACTCACATTTATCAGAGTACGAAATTATACAGAACATAATGAAAACAAAAACAACAAGAACGATCGCACCATTTTGGTATTGTTTTTGCTCGTGAGCACAAGATGCATATTAATTTAAACGTACGCCAGGGATGCAAATTGAAATTTTCAAATTGTACTAAGTTTTCAGAAAAAGTGTACTTTTTTCAGTCCGATTGTACTTTTTATTTTTTAAATATTTTTTATTAAAACAACTAACTAAAAACATACATAAAAATTCGTTTGTACATATATGTGTGTAAAAAACTTAACAATTGACAGAAAGGTACATTGAAATTCATTTGTACTAAGTACTTGTACGAGGATATTATGTAGACAAAGTTGACAATTAAATTTAATGATTAATTCGCAAAGGTACACAAAAGACTATCAGTTGTTGAGATCTGAATATAAAATTATACTTTATGGTATACTTCTTGCTAACAAACTCTTAGTCATTTCTAAATTGTAGCAGCACGAATTAGATGACTTTAGCAAATCCTTTTTTTGGATTAGATTAGAGACAGTAGACAGTTTCTCTTTTTTGTTTTTATTAAATTTTGAAATAAAAATATCCTTTCCACATTTGCAGCGGAATGTGGGATGGATAATATTCGTCTAGCAATTTTTGAAATATCATCAAATATCGGTTAATTTATCATATATGATACATTCGTCCAAAAAAAGACGTATTTCAACAGGTGTTCTACTTTTTTCCACAAATTAGAGGCTCGTTTGTCAAAATTTGTATATGTTAACATAAGGGTTGAGATGTCGGTTGTTATTGTAATGATGAACCTGTTGTAGAATCGCCATCATCTTTATAATTCCGCCTTGGGTACAAAACAATTCTCTACGAATGGTTAACATGAAGTTGTCATATAAAAAATGGAATAATGACTTAAAATACTTTCGTATATTGAAATAAAATTTAAAAAAATTATGAAATAGTGCCAAATTAGGCATGGAGGTGCTATTGTACTTTTTACTTTCAAATAGTGCTAAAAAAAGTACAATTGTACCAACTTTTTCATGCCTGACGTACGCTGCTAGAAGAGAAAAAAATTAGATCAATATTGAAACACTTTGCAAACGTTTGATAATTAATTCGCTCATTATAGTAGATGTTATGACAATTTAGTTATTGATGCAAATGCTGTTGTAAAAGCGCAAATGCAAAATATCGTATCTTTTTTAGTGAAATACTACAACAGTTTTGTGCTATTGGTTTCACATTAAACTAAATCAAACATTCAAAAAAAAAAAATACGTTTTGTTTGTTTCGTAATTGTACGATGAAAGAAATGCATGTATGGGGATAAATAATATGTGTTTACAGGTGCTGCCGAACGCACAGCTGACAGTTTCGCCGCGGGTGCTACAGCTTTCAGACATTTTTTATATGAGTTTTCTGATGATTTCTTGACTACATATAATGTTATGTTGCATTAAAGCGGGGTTTTTCTCAGAGGTTGAAAGCTCTCTGTCTGCTATCCACTTCAGGGTACCAAGAAGCGATTCCTTTGCCCGAATTTCCCAAGCATCTCACAACTTCTGATTTTAGACCAAGTGCTCCCTGGTAATGCCATTCAGGCTCCCGTCTGATGGCAGCTAAAGTGAGATAGCAGACAGTACTGAGTATCCAGAGCGCATCCTAACGCCGATGCGTCTCTGGAAACTTGGTGACAAGCTGATAACAATTATTCGCTGAAATTAAACTGTATTTAGCCGGCCCAACTCCAGGGTCGGAAGCAAATTTAAATAACCGTCCCCCACGATGATGACTTTTGGCTTTAAGCAACGGTTTAATGTACCAAAAATGTCTTCAAGAACCACTTTTTTCAACGGAAACTAACCAAACGGTAAGGACACCGTAGAGTCAATTCTGGGACTGAAGCAAAATAAAATAAAACCATGGATCAGCTCCGAATCTTGTGCCGAGATTGAAAATTGAAAAAATCTTCGTAGCGCTCGAATGTAAGCCAAATCAACAGCTGCAAAAGAACAGACAAAATTAGGATACCGTCGTTCTGCTCGCAAAGTCAATTAATGGTAGCAGAACAGCCGCAAATACAGGAAACCTACGAGGTGTGTCCTCTGCCATTAAAAAAATGATCGACAATAACATCACAGGTACTGCGATATTAAAACCAAACGATGGCTCAGAGTTAACAACAACGGATCAACAACTATAACGTTGGCGCGAACACTTTTCGACACAACTGAAAAACCAGGCTGAGACGGTGATGTTCTCTATGCGACGCAACCAGCGGCATTGAAGAATTTGAAGAACTGCAAATCATCTGGTCCCGACAACATCCTCGCGGATCTGTTAAAATATGGTGCTGATACGTAAGAAGGATTTCTAACTTTAATGATCAGAAATGTATGTCTCAACAATAAAAATGATGCATATTGGAAAGCAGGTGTAGTAGCTACAATCCCTAAAAAAGGTGACATAGCGCAGTGTAAAAACTGGTGTGGCATTGCCTTGCTTAACGCTATGGGGAAAATAATGACGACATTGATACTGCCAGTCCGGGAAGAAATTGTGCGAAACGAACAGGCTAGTTTTAGGCCTGGACGATCATGCGTTGAACACGTCTGTACCTGATTTTTGTAGATTTTGGGAGAGCTTTCGACACATTATCCCGAAACTCGAAGTGATCTACACTAATTGGTAATGGCATACCTGAAAAACCCGTCACCTTAATACGCGAGTTGTACAATGATGCCGATTGTAAGAAGAAAAGAAAGCCAACCTTTCACAACTATTGCTGGCGTAAAGCAGGGTTGTATCGTGCCCCCACATTAATTATTATGCTTTTGGATTGTGTAATGGAAGAAACCAACAGGGATGCCCCTACCGGCATTCGATGAAATATGTTGGAATACCTGAATGATATTTATATCGTCGGTCACGGGATGACAACTCTTAACATTTTTGTTTGTACTTTTCAAGAGACAAAAAAAAAGTTATTACTCCGTCACTAAGCCGTGTTGGAAGTACGAGGGCGGATTGATATTGAAGCTACCTAAGTAGGAAAAAAAAACATCAACAATCTCACGTAACTTGACTCGGCGATCATTCATAACGATATCGAGGATTTTCTTTATATTTTCTTCAGTAACCACCTCTTTTGGCCTTCCTGTTTATGGTATTGTTGCGGTGCTTGTTCGGCCGCGTTTAAATTCAGCAATCCAATATTTTACTGTGTAATTTGATGGAGAAGACTCGCCGTAATGTTTATCGAGCTTTTCTTTTGTCTCTTTCGCCGTTTTCCCCTTCAAATAATAGTGTTTAATCACTGCACGAAATTCACTTTTTTCCATTTTTCAAGAAACACAAAAATTGTTTACCTCAAACGACTACAACAAATAAACTAATCGATGAGTTTAGGGGAAATTTTAACAGCTGACGTTTGACAGATTGCAATTTTTGTGCTGCCATCCAGCGCCAGGTAGCTTCAATAGCAATCCGCCCTCGTAAATAAAAAAACCAAAATTAGTAGGTGAAGTAGGGAAGGACATTTTTAAAAAATATAAATTAAACGTACTAACATGCAGAAGGACAAACAAAGTCTTTCGGCATCAAAAGCCCGATTCGATTTTTTTGCGAGTTAAGAGTTATCAACCTGTGACCGACGATATGTTTAATAGCCCACCGCTTTGCGGATATTCAGGCAAAGTTAAAAAACTCTCTAAAAACTCCAAAAAGTAGGATTGAGAATAAACATCAAAAAGACAAAGCTAATGCGTACTGGAACGAACAGAACAACAACACTCGTTATTGATAAGACAGCATTTGACAATGTAGAATCTTTCAATTATATCGGGTGCAAAATTACAAATGACGGTGGCTCTACAGCTGATACTGATGATCGCATTAATAAGGCATGTGTTTGATTTCTTTAAGTTGCATAAGGTTTGGCGCGCTAACAACTTATCCCAGAAGACCAAATCACGTATTTTCAACTTCAACGTAAAATCTGTGCTACATGGAGCCATACAAAATTAACCACGAAGAAAATACAAACGTTCGTTAACCGGTCCCTTTGGAATCAGAAATGGTATACGAAAACGTAAACTGACATGGATCGTCTATTCTCTCAGATACTATTAACTGATATTGCCAGAGCTGCCTTAGACTGGAACCCTCAAGGTCAACGTTAGCCTGATCGACCACATAGTTCCTGGATCCGGTCCACCAGAAAAGGACATGAAGCTGCTCGTCTTGCATGAAACGAAATTAATCTATTTGGCAGAGATAGAACATTTTATTTTACATTTTTGTATTTGTATTGTTTAGGGCAGATGGATTGTGACGAAAGTTGCTAAAATAAATTGTCTTTTACTGTTTTTGATATTTTGTGTCAACAAGTCGCTGTTTCTTATAATACTAAAAATTTGAATTACGGGAATTCCTGTCATTCACTTGTCTTTAAAAAAAAACTAATGCCCGGAATTTCCGCTAAAGTTCAATTCAATATATTCCGAAAATTTTCCGACACAGGTAAATTAATTATCCAAAAATTAATTGCGGGAATCCATGTCATGGCAGGAATTCCCGTCATTGGTTCGGCACAGTTTAAAACTGGTTCAATAATAAAAAAAGAGGGAATTTCAACACTTGATAGGAATGATAGGATGACTCCCAAAACGTATCAATACAAATATTGTATGCTGTGGTATGTAAACCGTGTACATACATATGCAAAATTTTCAAAACATTGTATCAATTTTAAAACCGATGATCTGATTGCTTTTTTGCAACGTTTGTAATGCAACGCATAGATATTATATTGCAACCGTTGGTACGACTCAGTTGCTAATCAAGTTGTGCGTTTTGCCTACAAACTAAAAAATTTTTGCCACAATCTAATTAACAACTTCATTTTGCAAATAACTTATTTTTAGTAAAGATGGAAAATAAAATTTCTACACAATGTTTTTTGCTATGTCGTCTCTGCAAAAATAAGCACAAAATAGAATGGCCAGTTTATGAGTTCATATTTAAATACGCATTTAGTTAATTGTCATTTAAATTTAAGTTGCATTTAAATACAGTTTAAGTTTTTCAGTGTTAAATAATTGTTTGTATTTAATTACGATAAAAATTTGGCAGCATCACGAATTTCTCTAATTTTTTTGGAGAAACAGGTGTTGAACAAAATTAAAGAAAAATATCTAATGTGGATTCTTTTTCAGGCTGAAAATAACATCAATGATAGGTTGCTGCAATGTTTTAAAAATATAAAACAATTAAGAAAAATGATATAACAAAATAATATTAATAAAAGAAGTCCAAATTGCACCCCAAGAGATGTTGATTTTTCAATGGCCGCAAATTTTTTGTTTACTTTATTGCGCGAAACAACAACAAGCTCGCAAAACCATATGTTTGTGTATGTATGTGTGCACAACTTAAAAAGAATTTAAATCAGCAAGGTTGGTCATTTAAATATTATTTAAGTTTCATTTAAGTTTGTAATGCAAACTTTTAAATACGAAGTCATAAACTGGACCTAAGATTATGCGACATACCCATTAATGTTGCGATCCAATTGTACAACAATCCTTCTCACAACCTCCTCAAGTTGTACCAAGGGTTGCAGCGTACATGGCTTCCATAATACTTGTTGACGATGTTTTGAAAAGGTATGCATTTGTCAATGGTTTGTACTGCGGTGCTATGAAACACTATAAATTGTTCAAATACAAGTCAATTGAGGTTTTGGAAATCAACCATATTATTACACATTTTTCGATACGTTTTGATAAGTTACTCTCGTTTTAAACCACTGTTTGAATCACAAAGGAAACTTCTATATCCAAAGCTTTTAGTAGCAGTTCCACTTTGTAATCGAAGTATATGTTTTCAATTTAGAATTTTTTTATTTCCATTACATCCTGTAAATGTCTTCAAGTAATTGCTATCAGATAGACGTCATTATTACATTTACCATATACATTTATTAACTCAACAGAACAAAAAAAGAATACAAAACAATTTTTGTTTAATTTATTGCTTTATTTCGGAAAATACGCGTTTTCCTTGGATTTAGTGATTTTTGACCTTCTTAATTTTTGAAATATAAACTAAGTTAAGCGGTCACTAAAGTGAACTTAAGAGTACAAGTCTAGTTAACTATACTCATTTGAAAATTTGCATTTCCCATTTTTCAAAGCTTTTGGACAACACTATTTAATAAGGGATATAAGGGTATATACAAAAATCACAAGCTCTTAAAAAAAATAAACATCATGGCTCTTTTCCTAAGCAATCTGCGGAGTTCAAACTTGGCCTGGAATGCTTTCTGCTGTATGTATGTGTGTTCAACCACCATCGGAATAGCCGTTTAGAAATAATTGATTTATTTCGAAAATATTTTGACTCTGTCTCACTGTGCCATTGTGTTAATTTATGCCGTTTTCTTTTCTAAAAAAATTTAACATTTATTTAAATTTTTATTAAAGAATTGCTATTCTAAGTTTTTTAAGACAAAACAAATAAACTCACTATTTCAAAAAATCATTATATTGCAAATTTTCAATAACAAGGGTAAAAAAGTGAAGAAATTACGAAATTTGTCACCAATATAATTTTTTATTTTTTTTTACGCTTGATAACGACACAAGGATTAAATTAAAAAAACAAATGCTTTAAATCTAAAAATATTTTATGGAAATTTCTTTCCTCATGAATGGGCATCATATTTATAAATTTAGTGCTGTCAATTCATTCTTCGAAATCTTTATTAAAATGGGGGCACATTTGCTGTTGTTGATATTAAAACATTTTCTCGTGAAATAACACATTAAATATTTTCAGACATCAATTACAGACTCACCTGACATTGAACCCAATTCGCTGGAATGATTATTATTACTAAGACTTGAATGATTGTTGTTATTGCTACAGCTATTATTATTGTTGCTCTCTATAGACGTTGAAGTTAAACTACTTTGGGAGGATTTTTCTAATACATCATGATCGTCTTTACAATATAATATGCCACCATCTCTTAACGCAAATTCATCACCTGAAAAACATTCGAAAAATATTATACATATAATTTTTATTAGTAAAAGTAATTAAATATACTCAAAAGTACCTGGCAGTAATTGTCTCGAACATGCTGAGCAACGAAAACATTCTATATGGAATATTTTCGTTTTGGCACGCATCACAAAATCGTTTTTACTAAAGGAATTACCGCATTTATCACATTTAGTACCAAATAATCTGAAAAATTGAAATAAATAATTTTACATAAATAATTACTGTATGTAAATAGTATTAAGTATGAGTTAAAACATTTCAAGTTCAATACGATATGTTTAAGGGCACTTCTATACGTACAATATTTATTGATCACGATCCAATATCTCGATATTTATTGAACGCGTTATAGCATGCGTTATTAATGGATCGCTTAATATTTTTAAATCCGGGTAGTGGATCGCAATTGAAATATCAAAATATATAATATACATGTTGTACCACAACTCTAAGACAAATACATTAGGGGTCCCCTCTGGAGAAAAAAACTCTTGCACTCTGGAGTGGAACAGGTGTTTTGAATTTTTTTCTCCGTCGCAGATCCTCTATTATTTTGGTTTTTAAACATACATATTTAGTATATATCGGGAGCTTATATTCAAATAATGCTATCTGCAAATTCACAAAATATTTTTAAGGAGGCCAAAATATCTTTTCGTTTTCGAATTACTAAATTTTTGCAGTCATCAGTGATGCCAGTTTAGATTTTTCAAGCTAGATATAGCCTTTTTCTTGTCTTTTACGCTCAAAATTTACGTTTTAGCTTCGTGGCCTTTTTTATCCTTTTTTTAATTTAAGCACATAAATCATTTTGAAACATTAAAAAATTAATCCAATGTACGTGAGAGGGTAAAAATAAAATTACATTGATTTAAATCCAATGGCGAAAGCTTTTAAGTTAGAAATGGGCAATTGTTGTGTCAGCAGTTGAGTTCTGGGTGGAGGTGTGACAATTCATTTATTGATTTGTTAATCTAGTATTTAGCTATCTATGGGGTCCTCCAATAAGAGGTTTCTTTTTTATATGTAAAAAAAGAGTATTTAGTTATAAAGAGGAGGGTATCCAATTCATAATGTAATACAATATCAGCCAAATGACCGCCATGGCTACGCTTGCAGGACCATATTCTTTTCATTAAATTGTTCATCACCAATGCGCATATTTGCTGCTGAATGTACTCGATAACTTCAAGAATCCATCTTTGAAGTCTTAAATCCAATGTGGCCCATTGGCACATACCATATCTTTTAAGGAGCTTAAGTCACAAGATCTTGTTCGACAATTGTGATCGCCTCTTTGAGAAATCACACGGTCAGGAAACTTTTCACGTAAAAGAGTAATAGTATCGTTAATGGGATGGCACGTAACGCAAGCTTGTTGAAAGTAAACGTCGTCCACATCAATATATTTATTCAAAACATGTTTTAGTGTCGTTTGTGGAATGCCTAATTGCAAAGACCGACGAGAAATGGACAAACCTGAGATATTCCCAACACTACATTAGCAATATTCTCAGTTGGGCGACGTAAACAAGTTTAATTTTTCACATCACTGACTTGTCCCAACTCAATTTATCCACTAGTTTTACGATTGCTGATCGAGAAGGTGCGTCTCGACGACGCAAAAATGCTTTAGTTTTGCGAACTGTGACCGTGAAATTTTCACCATATTTTTTTTAGTGAATTTTAATAATTTCATTGTAGTTACAGGTTGAGTCATGACAACCGTTAAAATTGCGGGCTATTGAAAATGAAACATCTTCTTAGACAACCTCGTATTATTACTGTTTAGTAACGCTGAGGTTGAAAAATTTTTTAGTCCCATGAAAATAAATTTTAAAGAGTTAAAAAAATCGTAATAGTACTAAACAGCTTAATTCTTTATAATACATTCAATGCAAAGGTTACAGAAATATTGCCATGATTTAGTAGTTTCTGGTGATTTAATAAAATTATTAGACTTTCGTAATATTTATGCAAATGATAGTTCAGAATCTACTGGCGATGCCGAAATTATGATGCCTGTTATATACATAAATAATAAATGCACATAAAAGTATATAATATATATTAAATATATATATTTCTTATTTTTTTGTTTTAAGATAGATATACTTTTTAAATATATTTAAATAATGATACAATAACTACTAAATCATACCTTAATACAAATATTCTGTTATATTTTTGATCCAATACTGAATTGACGTCAAAAGAAATACATGAAATTTATTTTATGTAGTGACTTATGTATATGAGTTTAAAAATATGTAGATTTTTTTCGTTTTTTTGTTTTTTTTTAGCTTTTATTTTTAGGCGATTTAGCTCTTTCTGGCCTTTTTAAAAAGGCGATTTAGAACCTTTTTCTCCAGCTCCAGGCAACACTGGCAGTTACCCAATAATACACGCCCTTATGATATAAGCTATGAATATTAAGTGTGTTCGAGTACCCAAAAGGTTTTACAAATTTTTACTGAATTTTACTGCATTTTACTAAATTGCGGTTGTTTACTCAAGTTACAGTAAATGGGAACACAAATTGAGAGCGTAGAGTAACAGTTCATGGCTGAGAATTTATTTTTACTGCAGAAATTTAGTAACACAGAAAAACATATGATTCAAAAGGTAAACAAAGAAAAGTAAGAAATTAAAAATTATACAATTTATGAAAAAATTATTTAAAAAAAGAAAAGCGGAAACAAAATAATAAAATATAATAAGTGAATAATTATTTGTAAACTATTCGTTCATTAAACATGTACAGATATGCCTCTGAAAAGAAAATAAATTCTGTAGAAACCATTTATAGCCATTTTGGTTGTTATTTTGCTATTTCGTTGGAGCTGTGAAAATGCTCAGTACGAGTATATGGTTACTTAGTACAACACTTGCTTTTAAGGTAGTCAATAGCAAAAACAAACAATCACATACTTCTTAATAAATTTAATCAGACACACATTAGGAAAATCAAATAAAATAATCACATGGAAACGATTATATAAAATAATTTGTTTATATTTTCTTAAAATATTCATGTTATAATAAATATTGCATCGAGTACCAACAAGAAAAAGAGTTGCGTAGTCCAAAGTGTAAATAAATTTCAACACTATATTGATTTGAAATCACCTGTTTCCTTAATTTTACTAATTTTTACAATTTTTCCGTTCGCGTACTTTTTTGGGCAAAAGCTTTTTCTGAGAGTAAATTTTTCAGTTTACTCATTTACTGTAAAAGTACTCGAACGCAGCTATTGTAGAATATTGATTGTCCAAAACTTCAATAATAAGGGAACAATACGAATTTTTGCCCTTCTAGGAATATAATTGGGGGATTCAAATGGTGGTCATAAAATTATATGTTCTAAAATAATAAAATGAAAAAGTATGACGAGGAAGAAGAAGCAGTATGTAATTTCTCTCACACTCTCTAAAATTTCTACTGTTTGGATATGACAAAACAATAAACATACCTCAAAAAGTCTTATTATTTTATGATTTTTTGCTTGAAGCACAAATTTTTTTTGAAATATTAAGGCATTATAACAATATAAAATTTATGTAAATATTATTCCAAATTTATCTTTAAGATTGGTTGATTTATTGACAGATGCTCTACCATTTTTGTGATTTTCTTATATCACTTTATGGCAGTTTATCAATAGTGCTCGATAATAGTTTTAACGAGTGTTTCTCTTAAAGTAATAATATATTACAAATATATTACAATAATATATTATTACAAGTAATAATATATCATTTTTTTGCTAAAGTACATACGCATACCCTACAAAAATATATTTAATAATTTTTTAAACAATGTTTCCAAGACTTCCCAGGGATTCTAGAAATATGCCAATATTCTAAAAACAAATATATATAACAGTTTTTAGATCGACTGGAAACATTTTGTCTCAAAGCGACCGAAAAACAAACTTGTAACAAGCGGAACTATTATGAGATATTTTTTGTACTCTCAAAACAAATATATTTAAGGAGTGTTATATATTACAAATACGTATATATTAATTTTTTGACTGTTCCCATACGCGAACCTAATACAGATTTTATTGTTAATACATACATATACTCGTAGATATATAATTTTTGCAGATGTTCTCGATTTATTCTCTTTGTTTGTTTTTTAGAATTCACATAAATATGTTGACTAGTATATTGTTATTGCTGCAAACTAAAGTGTTATTTTATTAGTTTTATGGTAAAAACGTTAATAAAATATTTAAACATTTACATTGAAAATCTAAAAAAACAATGTTTGCTAACTGGCTGGTATCAGGGTGTAAAAATGAGTTTCCTAATTTTAGTTTCCTACAGAGTGGGGAAAAACATGACTTGTTTGAATTTTTAATTGAGCACAAGCTAAAAATATTGAAAAACGCAACAAAATATTTTATACTTACAAATTGTTTGATATTTTCCGTAGCAAACAAAATAGAAATATATTGGTAGTAATATTTTCCGTTGCAAACAAAATTAAAGTACCTCCACGATATTATGCAACAAGAAATTCTTAGTATTTTAACTTAGCTTATGTTATTTCGTTGCATGTTCAAAATATAATACCATGCAAATACAGTCGAACTTCCATAACTCGAATCACCATTATCCCGAAAAATTCTTCGACTTACGGAGACTTCGAGTTATAGAATTTATTTGTTAAAAAAATGTTATTTTTTTTAATTCAAAACAGACACTTACTGAAAAGAAAATATAATAAGTAAGCCATATTGAAATAAAATATGCAACACGAAGAAAATAACCATATACGGACACCACTACATGATAAAAGACTAAAAAGAACACCCTTATTCCCAGTTTCGTCCAAAGTCATGCACTTTTTTATGGACACCCAAAGATTTGGGGCCGCCGTGTCATTTTTGCAAAATACTGATCATTTTCTAGGCTCATATCTTGCAACCTTCAACTTATGCATGGTGTTTAGTGGGATATACATATGTAGGTGTACTTTCGAATGGTATAAAAAAATTATTTTTTAGAAGGTATTTGTCGCGAAATAATTGATCACAAAGTTTTGTGACGCGAGCTACAAAAAACGGAAGTAACTTTGAACTTTAAAATGTGTTTTCGTAATTTTTAGCGAAATTTGCATAATAAAGCAAACAAAATCTAGTTCCTAAAAGAAAGATGAATATAAGAGAATTCTAAAATAACTTATTTGCACCCAACAAATTTTGTTGCTACGTGACGCATGTTACAGTTTTTCTATTATATTTCTCATTTTGAAATTTCATACCTAATTTAAATGTTTCTAAAATAGCAACCACAAAATTTTTTTTATTAAAATTGAAGTGAATTCAATGTATAAAAATATGGCTTTCACCTTCATTAACACTAAAGTAATGATACGAATACCTGGTAATAAAATTTTAAGATCTGAGTTTGGGTAGGATTTGGTAATAATTTGTGCATTAATGATCATCGAAATACATATTTTATTAATAAAATTACACAGTGCAACACGAAAAATTATAACCATTTACGTGCACCACTACGTGATAAAAGATCAAATAGTACAGGGTGTCCGCCAGGAAGGTATACTACGTTGTTTTGCCGCCATTTTGGTGAACATTAGTGTTGGCAGTCGTGAAGTACACGCATCGCAAATTTATTATGGAAAAATATTTGATAACCCAACGTGTTTTAATCGTTTTACATTTTATAAATCAATCGTCGATTACTGCGACAATGAGAAAGTTATGTAAAATTTTCGGGAGAAAAAACGTGCCAAAAAAACGCACTATTTATCGTGTAGTGAATGATTTCGAAGAAAGAGGGTCTGTAGATGATATGCCCAAGCATGGACCACAACATAACGTACTGCAAGATTGGCTGAAAACATTACTGCTGCTCAAGAAAGTGTTCAAAACAATCCATCAACCTCAATTCGACGCCGTGCTCAGGCGCTTGATCTTCAAAGAACAACTTTGGCCACAATTTTGCACAAGGATCTGCATTTGTTTCCATTTATGATTCAGTTGACACAAGAGCTTCATCCATAAGACGATTTACGCCGCCGCACATATGCCAATAGGATGTTACAGCTCGCCCATGACAACCCCGATTTTCATGAAAAAAAATCATAATGAGTGACGAGGCACATTTTCATTTGAATGGATATAAATATGAATAAACAGAATAGTCGGTTCTGAGCAATAGAAAACCCTCAAATTATTCATCAGTCACTTTTGCATCCATTAAGAGTGACAGTCTGGTGTGCAATTTGGTCAGGAGGAATCATTGGACTTTACTTCTTTGAAAATGAAAACGGCATAACGTTAACTGTGAATGAGGCGCGATATCGTGATATGATTGAAAACTTTTTAACGCCACAACTGCATGCTTTGGGCTTGATTAACATGTGCTACCGTCTTGTTGGTGCCACATCGCATACAGCTAGTATCACGAAGCAATTACTGTGATAACTCTTTCCACAACAAATTAATTTAAGAAATGGTGATGTTGATTGGCCTCCACGGTCGATTGATTTCACTGCTCCGGACTTATTTTTATGGGGATATCTGAAAAGCAAGGTTTATGCAAACAAACCAGAAATGCTTGAGCAACTCAAACAATATATTCGTGATAAAATTAATGAAATATGGCGTCAAATGTGTGAGAATGTAATGGAAAATGTGCTCAAAAAGGCTCGCAATTGTGAGGCTAACAGAGGCGGACATGTATCTGATATTCTATTTTATACATAATTGTATACATACCGAAGCCTCAAAACTTTGGGGCCTATAAAAAAGTGCATGATTTGGAGCAAAACTGGGAGACACGAGACTTTTTTTGTCTTTTATCAGGTAGTGGTGTCCGTATAATGTTATATTTCCATGACGTAAAAAATTACACAGTGTTATATATCTAGTCTAATATTCCATTGCCCATACATGCGTGTGTGTATGTTTCTAAATAAGAAATAAATTGACAACTTTGTTATAATAAGCTGAATTGTATTACGGCCTTTTTCGGATTTATTGAAAGAAATTGCCAGACAGTTGACTTCCTAGTATTTTAATAAATTTTCGAGTAATATATCGTCGGTCACAGGTTGACAACTCTTAACTCGCAAAATAAATAGATTCGGGGTTTTGATGCCAAAAGACTGTGTTTGTCCTTCTGCATGTTTTTACGTTTCATTTATATTTTTTTAAAAATCTTACAATAAATATCTTCTACTTTTGTATATACATACTTCCAACACGGTTTAGTAACGGAGTAATAACGTTTTTTTGTCTCCTGAAAAGTACAAAAAAACATGTTAATAGTTGTCAACCAGTGACCGACGGTATGTGTGTAGCATATAAATAATCAAATAGAACTGCATAGAAAATTGTGGCTGTATTTACAAATTGGGGGTGCTGTTTTCTGAAGTAGCTAGCGCGTTTACTATAAAGGCAATGATAACGAACGTGGATTCGAGCCCAGTTTCAGAGAAGTCATAACTATCAGCATTTTCATATATGCACTAATTAGCGTGCCATTGCATTTGTTGCGCGTACTTGACGCCTGACGCACTGCAACACTGCTATAAAAAATTATCAAAACGCGCAATAGCACAGTTGTAAAAGAATTATTTAAACTTTCTCACTTTCATCATCTGTCCTTCCTAAACTATCCCTTTCTCAAAAAAAAAGGTAACACATCAAAATGGTTGGTAGGCATTAATTGCCTGAGTTGTTACTTTATTTTATTTATTTTCATAAAATATAACAAGCAAAGCAATTTAAATTTAATTACAAAGCACAAGAAAATCAAATGTCAAAAATGTCGTGACTAAAAAATTGTCTGTAATAGTCAATATATGTAAAAAATTCCGTGTACTTTTCTTTTGGAACTCCGTACTAGCAAACGGAAATTTCTTTAAAAAAATTTACCAACCTAAATTTTTGTAAGCTTCCTTATGTTCTTATGGGAAACTAAATTTTCGAAGTAGCTCGGCATAAAACATATAAAGGCTTCAGTGTGCACTGAACAGCACAGCACGTAGGCAAAAAAACTTGTTGCCAATTTCATAAATATACGACACTCCCGTCTACAGAAATTAATTTGCCAGATGGTTGTTACGTATTACTTTTTTATTTAGTGTTAATTTTTATAAATTTGCTTATTAACAAACTAATTTTGTGTATAAATATGAAAACTATTTATTTGCTAGTTTTATTTACACTGTTATTAAATATTATTTTTAAATAAAATTTTAAGATGTTTTTTTTCTTTGTTTAATCTAGAACGCATGCGTAAATCAAAATGACAATTGAAAAAACGTTGTACATATTTACCGAACTAATTTTAGTACTTTTTATAGCATTCTTATACCTGTTTGCCCAATAAAAAATTAATATTATTTCTTATTTGCATTTAAAGCAAAATTGTTATTACAACGAAAACAAAACAAAGTGTTGCTTATTTAAGTAGTTACTACAGCTAAACTAATTTGTTAAATAAACAAACATCATTTATATGCAAAAAGTCTCATGACTGATGGATGAGATGCTTAATTTTAGTCTGTTTTTGTTTTGAGTTTCGTGCCTCATACAAGTGTGGGTTGATTGTTGTTGTGGTTGTAACCCAATAACAATGTGTTGTTTATAAAAAAATGCATGTGGCTAAAAATTATATTTCTAACTCTGTACACAGAAACATCATCACCGGGAGTAATATAAAGTAAATAAAAATTGTATTTAAAGTTTATGTAGTGTTCTATTTTATTATTTTTCAACTTACCTAACATAATCGCGTTTGCAGTATGTCTTGCCATCACGCACAAAACACGTACAACTTTCATCTAAAAATTGCCGACATTCTTGACATTTAAGACAGGCTGCATGCCATTCTAAATCGGGTGCTACACGCAGGATATACTGATCATGAATTTGCCCACCACAACCCACACATAATGAAAGACGTTGTTTTTCTGCAAAAGACAATAAAAAATACAATTAGTTTTTAGTTTTTAAAAAATGCTTAGTATTTAGAAGTATATTTTTCTTAGTGCTTCCCACTGTTAGGATATGAACACTTTTATATAGTACCATCTCGATGGCAAAATTGCACCAAATAAATATCGATTGTATCAAGATTTTGCATTAAAATAAAAAATGCATTAATTAGAATTCATAATAAAATGGCTTGAATTACACGAAAGATATTTAACATTCAAATTAATTTGAAAATTTTTTCGAACCTTTTCGAAATCTTTATATATTTTTATATCTTCTAATTCTGAAATTGTTTCATATTCCCAATTTATTTGTATGAAGTTTTATTATTCGTCCTGAAATGCATTACTTAATATTATTCACTACCCAATACATGTGACAAAGCAAATTTTTCAAAGCAATTAATGAAATGGCATTGAAAGACTGCAGGAAAGTTAATATACCCACTGTAGTATCTAGCATAAATCATCGATCAATACAATATCCTCCTTTGTTTCTTCATAGTAGATCGACAAATACCTCTCTGCATTTACTTGAAACCCCTAATTCTACCACAGCATTTTATTGGAAGTGTGATCGTGTAAAAATATATTGTAATGCTACGTTAGTTTATTGACAATCCCGACAATTCTCTTTAGATTTATTTCAAACAAAATCCAACCTCAACCCTTATATTTAAACAAAAGACTTTGAAAAGTTAACAAAGGCACTTACTTAGCCAAGTAAAACGAATAATTGAAGTGTATTTACAATAAAGAATGAAATTAAATCATTTCTGTTATACTTACATATGCATAATTAAATTAAACAGATTTCCGTAATTTTTTATTTTTAAGTGTTTAATAATTTTATATTACAACATGTAACACTGGCGGTGATGATTTGTTTGCTTAGACATCGCTGCCTTCTGACTTTTTGCGTTGCAAAAATGATAAGTTATGTTTATCTTTTACATACTTAAGACATAATGCTTCTGAAAGATGCGATTTAAATATATATTTTGTAGCATTTACGTTTTTTGGTGTACTACGAACACGCGCTTCTGGTTTTTACAGGTCTTCCCCTTTTGCTGTCAGAAGATGTTCTTCGATGTTTTTGCAAAAGTGGTTAATCCATTTACCCAGTCTGAGTTCTTTTCCATAAAGATTTTCGTAGTACGGTTTCAGGAAAGCCATTTTTTATTAATTGTCAAGTAAACGAAGTGAATTTTTATTTTAACATCCTTTTCGTGGTATCCTGGTATATCGTGCAGTTTTTCCACAATAGCCAATTCATTTCCATTGTCTGAGTTTCTGAATAGCTCGAACAATTGCGAATTTGGAAATGGCATTATCGCACTTTAAAATGAAATTGTATAAGTTCTGGTACTGATCAATACTTTTACAAAGTAAAAACTTAACTGGCTGCATTACACAATTGCGGTTTAATATATATTCAGAAATAAAAAAAGGTTCAAATCAAGGCCTCAATTAACTGTTAAGATTTTACTCATTATAAAAAAGAGGTTTCAAACTACCTCAAAAGTCTTTTATTTCTTTTCACATTTTCAACACATCTTTGTTACATACTTTAAAAATGGAAAAAAAAAATATTCTCGTTTGCGCTATGAGATTCTAACAGCTTTCTTCATATTTTAAGTAAACTTGTCATTTTTTGTGGCCAAATTTAGTTAAATTATTTATTCAGGATGTCTGAAAACGGCAACTGCCGAAAAAGTAAAGCATCTCATGAACACTTCGTTTCTTCTTTAAATAAAAAATAAACATGCTTTTAAAACAATACCAAAAAAATAATGATCAAACGGCAATGTTTCTGAGACTTCAATTCTAAAGTGTATTTTATTTCAAGATCTCCTTTTTTTGCTTTCTAAAAAATTGCTCCATTGAGGAGCTCCACCAACTAAAATTTTTATCGAATTAAAGAAAATGTTTTTGAATTGGGATCAGTAAGAAGCTCTTTATACGATGTATTCATTAATTTCACAAAATTTTGTCATAAAATTTAGTATTTTTGCCACGGGTTTGAGGAAAAGGCGCCACATTGCGCCGTTGTAGTTTTGCTACAGGTACTTCCTTTTTTGGGTTTCATTTTATTTTGATTTTGTTTTATGTTAAGAAAGTGCAGCAAGGCAAGAGTAAAATTTATATTTTACATTTTTGTATGAAAAATTTACTGCAATTGACAAACAGTAGCGTGTACAGCACATTTCTTTTACAAATTATTGAAGTTGCTGAAAATTATCTCTTGAGGAAAAATTGTTCACTGCTGACACTAACATAATTCACAAAAATCTCAGAGAAAAAATACATTTTAGTACTTTTTTAATAGTTATTTGTCTATTAAGCATTTTTAATGTAATACCCCCTATCAACCACATTAGTGTTATAGACTCATTAGAAATGTCTTATTACTACATTAAACGAATATGTTTCCTACAACTGTTAATACATCTTTCACTTAGCACAATATGTTGATATTGTCAAGGTTATTTAAATACTTGTTTGTTAGTTTGTCCAGTAAAACACGTTTTTCTGATTGTTAAAGCGAGTGCTGTTAAATGAAGTAGTTACCGTGTTGTTAAAAATAATATGATGATGAACCAGAGACCACTCATCAACATGAATTTTCTTGAGGGGCATTAGTGTATATGGTAATGTACATCGCAGAGCTCTCCTTCGCAGTATTTGAAGCACTGAACCGTCGGGGAAGTAAAATTAGTTGAATGCTAATGATAAATGAGCAGACAATATGTCGCATATACCAACTTTCGTTCTAGAAGGATTGATTATAATATTTGCGAAAATTGGACAAAAGTTGGAAAGCCATTACTGTCGTAAAGAAAGTAATAAAATCTGCATTTCTGCTACCTTCAACACAAAAGTATAATATATCTACAGAGTCTAGTTTACATACTGTTCCGAAAAGCATGTTCCGACTTTTTAAATTTTAACTTTTTCAAGATATTTTGTAGACAAAATTACGTTTTGCTCCTGCCCCGCAAGTATCAGTGGGAAATGTGTCTATTATACTGAACCAAAACCCTTACATAGATTTCAACTTTTATAATAATTTTGTTCAGATGAAGTCAGATAGTAAGATATATAAATATGTCCAACCCGAATTATCTTGTTTCGCTATGATTGTTTTGTTATTTGCTTTTTATATGTTTGAAAACTCGTTGAATATATCTTTTTTTTTTTAATTTGTAATACACTCTACCACAAATATAAGCAGTGGTAAAAAGCTGTATTAAAGGACTAAACTCTGAAAAGTGGAGATCATATCAACGACCGACAACGATTGCACATCCCATAATTAATGTACAAATCTGCCAAACAGAATAATTTTTACATTTAATCTGTCATATTTCATCACAAACTTTTTGTACTACTACGTGTAAAAATCAAATGTGAAAAGCGCCGCCTTTGGGTATACCGGGGCCCTGGGCACTCTGGAACTCGGAGCACTACTGAAAATAAAAAACTGATGAAAAGAAAAAATATTTATATTTTTTTCTTGCAACATTGTTGTTCGTAAATAATTTTTTATTCTCTGAAGGTGTGAAAATGAACGCTCTCCACTACAATTAGTAATTATTAAGCAACTTCAACATTTGCAAAAGTTTCCTCTAGTTTATGAGACTTTATTAGTTTATGTGAGAATGAGATACTTAAAACTGCTGTTTCCTTTGCTATGGTCTTTAAGTACTGCATTAAATGGAAACATTCTGATTTGAACTCATAATCAGTAATATCTACTGGATACGATTCTGCAAATTCTTGACATTTTTTTGTCAACTGGTCGGAATTAATTGTTGTTAAGTGAGAATAAAAAAAAATTTTTTTTATCAATTTCCTGGTATGCATCTGCACGATTTTTCAAATGAGCATGCAATGTATCGATTATTTATAGGAATAAATCAACTGTACATTTTTAGATGGTTCTTCACAAAAAGTGATGCGTGTGCTGCGAAATCTTGTTCATTCAGACATATCTTTATATTCAGCATTTGGATTTTTTTCTTTAACAGCGGTTTCATACTGATCGAAATTATTGCTCGCGTTAGTAACATAATCGATCAGAGAGGTGTAAAGTTTTGTTGCAACGTCCATGGTAATAGTATTATTATGTAAGCTTATGTTTGTTTTATTCATAGTACCCAAAAGATTATTCCATATTTCTGTTAGAAGAATGTTCTCTAATATGTTAATTTTTTTGGCTACGCTTTGAGCCCCATTTCTTGTTTCTCCTGGTTGAGTGATGTCACTTGCAATTGATATCAGAGATTCAGAAATATGATTATAGCCATTTTTCAGAGCATTAATAGCATTAGCACGTGCAGACCATCTTGTATCCGCGAGAGATTTCAAAACTTTATTTGAGCCCAAATGCGCTGTCATAATTTTCCATCTTTTGGAAGCCAAAATTTCAAAAAAGCCGAATTTCGTTTGAAAAACGCTGAATTTGATTTGTGAAATTCTGAATTCTTTTTTAAAACCTTGAATTTAATTTGGAAAGTGTCAAGTCAAATTCGATGGTAAAAACATTTAAATCTTTTTCAGAAATTAAAGAAATAAATTATAAAATATTGCCGGGAATAGCTGTATGTATATAAAAAAAATTTAAAATTAACATTTCAATTTAAGAACGATTTTATTTCTTATTAGGGGCACCATCACGTCGTGGCCCTGTGCACAGGCCCCGTGTGCCCTTATTGTTTACATACGCTCTGCAAGTTTAATAAACATATGGAAGTATGTTATTGATTATGCTTTCCTATATTTAAGCATTGCTCGAAAAGAAAACCAATGCCTTAAAAAGTTTTTAAGTATGTTTGTGCAGGACTCCAAAGCATGGTATTCCATTCATTTCGTGCGAAACGTCAAAAATCCATATAAAAGAGTATGCGAAATAATTGCAAAATAATACTACTGAAGTTGTACTCTATTAATGTGTGAAAACGTTGGATATGTTTCTGGCAGTATTTTTCTAAACTACAAAAAGTTTCTGGCAAAAAATAATTAAAATAATTGAAAATAGTGTATATATAATGAAAACTCAAAAAAATTAAATTAAATTTAGCGAAAGAGAGCGTGTGTCTTCAAAGAGCTCCGCCGTAGCAGCTGCAATTTGCAGTAATTGATACGTTGTAGCGCAAGAATATTATTTTGTTGTCCATTAAGCTTGGTACTCTGTTCGAAGTTGTGAAAAAATTTACAGCAAAATTGATTATTTCGCGAGAAAAATTTGACACGTAACAAGTGATGCTCATATTACTTTTTCGGAAAAAAAAATTTCCTTTTTATTGGTTAGAAGTATGCAACATTGATTGACTTTTGTAAACAAAAACAAATATTTAATTTTGCTTGTTTATGCCATTATTAAAATTATAAACACTGAGATAGTTCCTTATATAGTGTGTAAAAGAAAAAAATTATATAAAATAAATTTTTGGCACAGAATATTAAAAGTTAAGAAGCTACAGAAAAAATTATATCAGCTATCAATATTTCGCACGAAATAAATGCCAGTCACATTATTTCACAGATGGCAAGAAAATGTTGCAAGATACATTTCATAAATTTTTCACGTGTTGAACGGAGTACAACGTTTGCAACATTTTTTCATTCATATTTCATGTAAACTTTTTTTATATAGATTATGTCAAACAGAATACCAAGCTTTATTTTCCACTTTTTTATATTAAATACTTCAAATATAAAACATATGGTTTTTGTTTACAAATGAAGAACAATATTGCGTACTTCAAGGCCATAAAAACGATAAATTTGTTTCTAAAACGTGGTATAGTTAGTCACCACTGGCTAATTGTCAAAAATTTCAAACGAAATGATCATTGCGGGTCAACATTTTTCGAAGATCAGAACAGAGTACTAGGCTTAATAATACGTGTATACTAATTGTTTGAAAGTAAAAAAAGACACAATCTACAAGCAACATGCTAATCAACTTTCAATTTACTTAGCAACGTGTTGCTGCTCTTTAACCCTCGGGAGTTGCTATTTAAATAGGTACTTTTATATTCAAAGTAACTTTAAATCCAAAAATATTTTTTAACGAACATAAAAAAATATGTTTCTGTTTTATTTGTTAAAAAAAATCAAAAGCAACTAAAGAATAATGTTCATGTTCTTGAACAATTTTTTAAACAACAAAGTGTAAAGAACACCATTGAAAAAGTTTTTTTTATAGATTTTGTTGTAGTGATTTCTTTTTATTATTTTTTCAACTGTTTTTAGTCAAGTACAATTTTTAGGATGAATAAAAATAACTGCAAAAATTCCTGATGTAAAAAATTGCGAAAACTTTTTGTTTAACAAAAAAAAATACTTTGACGTATTTAGTGATGTTTAAAAAACGTTTTGCTTCGTAGATTTTTTTGGTGTCGTACTCTGCACACACTTTTTAAGCTTTTCAGTTTTTTTGTTCCTTTTCTTCACAAATCTTTAGTGTACTGGCGAGGCGAGTATATGAAATTGCAAGTGGATAAAGTAAATACAGCCAACTAGAGTATGTTTAATCATCAATCTCTTGAGAATGGATATATGTACATACATACATACATATGTACAAGTTTAATATTGTACATTCAAGTGTAAATATATATAAGTACATACATATAGATATGAATGAATGTTTGTATGAATGTTCGTATCTTTAGCATCATCAACATTTTGGTGTAGATATCATGAATTATTTATAAAGGCGGAGCAGACAAGATTATAAAGACATACACACATCCAAACATACGTATACATATTTGTATGAATGCTTATTCTCTGATGTGTAGACAAAAAAATATATGTACGTACATACATATGTATTTATTTACATACTCGTACATACATACATATAAGTTGTATATATTCTTTATCCAATATTATTTTGTATCTGTGATAATGTTGTTGTTGGTAGTCGTGGCTATTAAATGTTAAAGCTTTAAGCCTGCTGGTTTTCAGTTGAGTTTTTTATCTGTTGGCCTCCATTTCTTTACAGTCAGTCGCAGAAGAACATGATGGCTACGCTTAATAAGATACAAGATACAATACAAAAAACATTTATACAAGATACAGACACATACAAATGGTTAGAAGAGATACATATGTACATACATACATAAGTTAAGAAGGTTTCTTCTTCATCACTGTTGATGCTGTTGTTGTTCTTGCTAATGTTTCATTTATTTGTTTGTTCATAATGAAGTTCTTTAATTTTTTTCTTCCTTTTTTCGTTTATTTACGCGCACGCAATCTTAAACGCTTTTTGTTATATTTTTTGTTTGGAGTTTTTATGTACATAAAAATGGGAATTGTTGTAGCTACAGACAACTGTTGTTGGCAGTGATGAGATTAGGATAATTTTGAAATTGTGCTGATTTTGCGTCGAAAAATTACCAAATGACTTCAATAGTGCCAAATTTTTTTCGCAAAATCACAATAATCGAAACTTTCAATGACAGTTTTTGCCATGATAGTTAGTTAATAGCCTTTAAGAATCATGCAAATTTTCTTAAATTTTGCTTTGTATGGCATCTTTCTTCTTCAACATTTTTTGTAGGAATTGAATGAAACTTCACAAGAACATTATCTTTGGTTTTCTTTTTCGAACCATTTATGTCGGACGCGGTAAAATATCCAAATTCTTTATTTTAGATTAATTTAAATAAATTTTCAGAGGAATTACTTTGTCTTTGCTTATTTTTCGTCATTGTTTCTTAAGACTTATCAAAAGAAAGAATTGTCTTATACCGAACGCCACCCTGGGTTTCATTTAGAGATACGGCTATGCTTTGAATTTGCCGATATATTTGTACCGGAAATATTTTTACTGTCGATACACTGATAATTTTCAAGTTTCGAAATATCAACACACATTAGTGAACAGTAGTTGCTTCTTAACGTAGTGAAAGAGTTTTTTTGTTGAAAATAATGGGTCTTGGAGCGTTGGTATGTATAAAGAGGTTTAGAGAGTCGGAGTCAAAAGTAACACGAGGTCGAGAGATACTAAGGTATTGTAACATTCCGAGAGACGCCGATACGCATGTTTTACGGGGCAATGACGTCTTATAGCCAATCATAGAAAAATAACGTTGCAGTTTTCAAATGTCTTGTGTTGCATCTGAGAGACTACTTTCCACTTGAAGTTTCATACAAATATACTTTCGAAATCGTCTTTCTTCACAAAATTATAATTCCCTATTTGGTTTGATATATAAAAATAACAGTGCTTGTGTATTGCTTATTTTACCTCCATTAAAAGCGTATATCCTAAGAAAAACCTGATTGATAGAACCACAATTGCGAACTATCATAGATGTTCAGGCTTCTAATTAAATAGTTTAGTCTTTGGGAAAATAACATGTTCAATGTTCCCAGTCATAATACATCTTCTTCACCAATTGTTCTAATAATAATTATAAAATGTTCTAACAATAAAATAATCCAAAAAGCTTCATTATATACATTCCATTTATTTTATTGAAGTATAATACTAATAATTTATACATTTGCATGCAGTGCACTTTAATTTTCAATTAAAAGAAGTAGTAACTAAAATACAAAAACAAAACAAATCTTATTTTAAATATGTAACCGTTTAAGCAAACTTGCTCACCAAAATTACACGGCGCTATGAATATTTATTTTTTAACTTTAGCTTATTTTATTTAAAATTATTAGACAAACTATTTCTTGAACCAATATATCAACATTTTAAGAAATAAAGTATAGTATCAAATATTCAAATTTCGAAAGGGGAAATTAAATTATTGTGGCAATCTGTTTTTCCTTTGAGTGTATCGGTATTGTCGATATTTTTGTTTAATTAACGGTATGGGGATCGTATCGCCAAAAGAGCATATCGATGCATCCCATTCTCAGTCGCAATCTGATGTAAAAAAAATTATTATTGTTTCTCTTGATTCTACACCACAAAACTGAAAAGAATCCTCCCTAGTTATAGCGTTGCATTACTACCAATGACAACAAGCTCCCAAAATGTGTTTTCATATGAAATATTTAAATATTTATCAACAAGAATAAAAAATACTTAAAAAGTTGTGTAAATCAAAGTACATAACTTGAAGAAAAACTAGAAACAAATCGTACTATAATACAAAAAAGTGCCAAAAAATAGTGAGCGTGCAAAAATGGCATACAACATGCAATAGTGGCACAGTTGTGACACAATTCCCATCACTGATTGCTTTATTTATCCTCCATTTTGACTTTTTCAAAAGGAATATATAAACTTTTTTATACTGCTGGCTTTTTTTCAACTGAAAAGTTCCAAAGTTATAAAGCTTACAATAAAGAACTTAATAAAAAGGATAATTTTCCTGCGCAATAGAAGAATATAGTTCGAAAAGTTATGGATTTTTAATGTGAAAAATTAAAAGGTTTATTGTCGTGAATGCAAAATAAATCGGAGATAAATGGTAAGCATATTCGTAAACATGAGTGAAACTTACAAGTAGAATGCTAAGCTTGACGGGTTTCTTTTTAAATCTCGTGTTTCACGATTTTTTAATTAAATTAAAGATTATTAATTAAATCCCAAAGATGACTCGGACGCTGCTGAGGTGTGCGGCAGCACAGGAAATTGGTACATGTTTTCCAAACAAGTAGTCAAATTTTGATTTCCTATATTTTCTAATCATAAAAAAAAACATTTTCATTCTCTAGTGAAGTCTGATTGTGCTCGAAAATAAAGTCCTTGAAAGATACTCACCAAAAATTTTAATGGCAAAGTAATGAGTTAAAATGTAAATAAAAATACGAAGTACATACTTTTCACTACTTTTACTTTGGTATTTTAGCTTCCCGATATTTTAAAAACTGAAAATTCGGACTCGGCACGCTTAAATCTATCAAGAAAGCTAAATTTAAATATACTTAAGATGGCTTCATACATTTGCTTCGGAAAAAATTTTAGTTTTGCCCTGACAAAATTTGGTTGACTGAGAGTTTTCTACTTCACGTTTCACTCATTTGATAAAAATCAAAGCTTTGATATGAAATATGTAAATAAAAAAGAAAAATCTGTGACAAATCACGTAGAAAAAAGTAATAGAAGTAATTCTGTTAAGATCTAATAAACTAAATAAAGTGTATTTAGTAGCAAAGTAAATTTATAGAAAAAAAAAAAACTAAATAAAACTATCAAGAAAAGACACGTCAAGCTAGATATGGAAAAAATGTGTCCGAAAAAAAAATCGTGCGGAGCATATTGGTTAATTCATATAAAACCAAACAAGCAGTGGTTCCCAATAATTATTTTGGTAAAATGTTAGTTCTAAAAGACTTAGCAGCCATATTAAATTTGGTTAGATACTGACTGAGGAAATTGTTTTTTTATTTTATATGTTTTTAGTCAATACCGATGTTCAAGTTTCGGTATCGGTATATATTGATACCGATAATTGTTTCGGTTGCCAACTTTGGTTTTAAAACTGCAATAGTTATGCCTAACATGTACGATATGAATAAATTATTTTGAAAATACTTATTTGAATTCAAATAATAATATATAGTAATAACAACAGACAAATTAAAATTTTGCTAAAACCATTCTTAGCGCCAGTTTCTTAAAAATTTCTTTTATTATTATTGAAATTAAAATTTTACTGTTGATAACCTTTTCATACTGCAAGGTTTTATCGTAAGCGAAAATTAATATGTACATATAAAATATCTTTTAAAATAGTAAAAAATGCAGATTCCCATGGAAAATTAAAAGTTTGTATCTTTAATCACAAAAATAAATAAATAAATATATTTTTAACTTTTAGTAAGCAGATTCTTAAAGTGCTGAAATTGTTAGTTCAATCTATTATTTTTTGCTTTTAAACTTAGGAAAATATATGAAAATTTTTATATTTTTATAGACCAAATTTTAAAATTTATACTTCAAATAAACTTAAAATATAGATATTTAAAACGCTTTTACTTTTGGATATTCTTCATTATAACAACGTCATGGACATTTTATTAAAGAAAAATCTTGAAAAAAGTGGTGATAAAATTACAAATCCATGGACTTTAAATGACCTGCGCACTGTGTGCTGTCAGCGAATTCCTTTCCATTGCTAGAAAGAAGGGCAAATGTAGTATGAGAGTTTTCGTTCTATTTATTAAGTATCCGTTTTCGTATTGCGTGTTAATGTATTTGTAGTGGTATATATTTGATATTGGATACACTTTAACAGCCCCATTATAACCATAATGGGGATTTTAACTGTTTTTTGCAGCATTCGAGTACTTTTTCCACTCGTTGATGTTGTGAATTCCGTTCAACATTTTGTGGCAAATACTTTTTGTACACAAGTGTGTGTATATGCGGCAATTTTTGCCATTTTGTTGAATTTAAAACAGTTTGTTAGTAAGTATTAGTGTTTGAATGAGTACATAAGCCCGAGTGAGTGTGTACTTTCAAGTGTTTGTGTATGGTTTTTTTTGTAGGATTCCATGCCATGTTGTGGTATTTTTGGTTAACAAACTCTGTGTACCAAAAACGTACTGCCTGTTTTTTTCACAGGGATTTTCATAAACATTTTTTTCTACTGGCTGTTGTTTCGTTCATTTTGGAGACGCCGCCATGTGTTTTATTTAAAATACGTAAAGACATATAGAATTTATATCGCACACGAAAAAAGTTTCATACACCATGTTGCTTTTGTGGCTTTTGCGCTTCTTCGGGTTTTTCCAATTAAATTTTTTTTTATAAATTGGGTTTTAAATAAAGAAAACGAACCGAATTGAACTTCATTTACTCGTAATTCATATAAATTTAAGTGGTATTATTTATTATTCAATCCACTCATAGACCAAAAAGAGCAGCAATTTGGCGTTATGTAAATGTTTTTTTTTTTCACAAAACTGTTTTCCATTAGACCCTGTCTGTATGAAGCCCTTTCCTACACTTTTTGTGTTGTTGTTGAGTTTAAGCCAGAAACGGCAACTACAACAACTACAGAATAAAAACCTGATCATATCTCGATGAGCTTAAATGTTTTTATCTAATTACATGAATTTCGTCTTGTTTTTGCATTTATTTTATTTATATTCATACAAATTTATTCATTCTTCCTCTTCCATTGGACTTCTCAACCCTTTACCTACTTCACCGTGATCACCAAGTGTTAAGCATAAGTTTTGTTTAAGGTTTTATTTTATGGTGTAATTGCTTACAAATAAGTTTTTCATTCATGTGTCTGTGCGATGCTGTAAGTGTGCTGTTGTTTTTATGTAAATTTTTTATTGTCAGTTACAGTGATGGATGTTGTTACATGAGTAGAAAATCAAGAGCGGATACAGGCACCAGTTAATGGGGGTCACATAGTTAAAATTTATTCGGGACAGCCACCGGACCCAATTAAAAAAATTAGGGGATCGCGAGCCCCATGACCGCATTGGATACTCGGTTTTAGACAATAGTTTAAATAAAATATCAAATAAATAGGTCGGACATAAGAATTTATTTTTAAATAATTTCATAGCTCTTTGACCCTTCACTTTGAATAATTTTTTTAGAAAATGTAGGGTTCTTAGGAATATTTTTTAAATTTTTTTCATATGAGGTATACTGTTCAGGTTAATAATTTTTTTTGCCTGTTTTGACTGGATTATTTTAAAACGCACTATATTTTAATAACTTTATTAATCGTTTGTGAATAAGGTCATACAAATATATTTCAAAGTATAAATTTATAAATAGTTTTTCTTAAAAATGCAATATTTAAACAACGTTATTTTAAGCCGGCTCCAAAAAGGAAGTTACAGGTTTATTTTGTATATTTGATTGTTTTGTTGCATATTGGATTCTATGTTCGTCTGGACATCTATGTTCGTCTCTGCTTTTTATAAAGATATTTGAACTACCTTTGTATATTTAAATTTATATATATATAAGTATCTATGCACTTCCAGATATATTACATTGCTAGGTTTTTCTATGAACTATTTTAGAAAGTTATCTTATAAAATATTTTAAGAGATATTTTTCAAAATTAATATTTTATAATAACCTTTTGTAAGAAATTCAATTTGAAAATGTAGCGTTTTAATATCATTCTTTTATTTTTAAAGGATTCTTAAAAAAATTGGGTGAAGTTTTATTTAAAGGTATATTTTTGGAGCTCACATTTAGGAAAAGTTACTTTTAAAATGTTCTTTTTAAAAGCAATTTGTTGAAATGCGCTTTTAAATGCACTTTTATTTAACTCTCGTTGCCACATCCAAGTACAAGTGGCAAAATCTCTATACTCTATCACTTTTTTTTAGCATAGACAAATTTTTCGACACTTACCGCAAGTTAGTGTGAAAAATATAAACAGTGTTGCCGATTAAGAAGTTTTATACAAATTTACTGAATTGTGGAAAATATTAATCAATTTAAGTATATTTAAAAAAATGCAATTTATTTCTTCAAGTTTACTCAGAGAAGAAAACTGATAATATTTTAAAACATTAATCTTATAAAAAGAGTAGTAATAATTAGTACCCAATTTTTACTCTAAAATGTGCCGATGTTAAGTTCTTAGCAACTCAAGATTTATTCAACTTGCAAACGATCTTTCAATTGACTGTGTAAACATTCCAGCATCTTCCTATACACTTGACAGTTTCTTTTGCGTTTTCATTCGTACACTCCACTTGTACGTAATTACATGGATTTGGCAATATGGAAGTTAGTAATGGTACAACTGGTGAATGGTACATAAATACCGTAATGAGAGGTGAAATCCTCTAAACTTAAAGGTACATTGCGAACATTTGCTGCAATAGAGTTATAACTCAAACAAAGATAGTTGAAGTTTACTCACAGTTTAATGGAAAACGTGCTGCTTTTAAAAGTTGCGTATGAAAATGTAAAATTTGTACACAATATGAGCTTACAAAATCTCGATATCTACAATGTTCATACATACATACTTTGTTATTAGACACTTCTTTAGGTATTTTTTAAATATAATAATCTCTTTACATGATCGCTTTTAAAACACACTTTTTAAGGATATTTGATAAAATTTACTGATGAAAATGCAGTTTTTAAAAGGAGATTGAACAAAATTATATCTATAAGAATGTACTTCATCAGAGATTACGAGTGTTATTATTTTTTTTAGTAATTATGTACTTTAATTAAACTTTTCAAAAGTTACGTTTTATAAGGTAGTGCCCGAAAGACACTTTTTTAAGAGATGCCTTTTGGTAATTACTTTCCAAATTTATTTTTTTAAAGATATTTTTCAAAATTTACTTTGCTGAAAGCATCTTTTTTAGTGTTGGTTTTCCTGTTTCATTTTCAAATTAAACGACGGAAATAAAAAACACTGGTTTTGTTATCAATGATTCTTTTTTATTGTAACCGAAATAACTTTCAGGATTATTAGTTAAGGAAACACCACTAAAAACAATCATAACAATTTTAAAGTTTTTTTTACTAATTGGCGCCAAGAATCTATAAACTTGGTTTTTGTCTCAATATTTATCTAGACCATAAATAACACACTAAAGAAAAAAAGTGACCGCACCTTAAAATTGATTTTATATTTCCTTTGTTTTATATCTTTTTTTTCCTTAACAATATAAAAATATATTACAAACCTACATACATTTGTACGTACAGACGAATCTGATTTTTAAGTTCTTCATTCATTTATTCATACATTTTAACGATCTTTGATGATTGTTGTCCCCCAAAATATTCAAACCAAGATTCACACATTTGTTTTAAACCTAAAGTCAGGCCAAGTCAGGCTGTATAGGTGAAGCCAACCCAAATGAAAATTCAAAAAATAGTAGTAATAAAAAAACAAAGAAAATATCATTATCAGTGTTGTCATCTCGGCTGTGATGACAACTTCTTAGGTTGGTCCTGATATCAACAAAATGTACACATAACACACATTCATACACAAATACAGAAAATAAGCTTGAAACGCAGACGATTTGTCTTCGCGTTCAAATTGCAAGAATATAATAAAAAGAGTCAAACTGAATAATGCACTATGGGCCCAGTGACTGTTAGTTGATGCAAAAAGTGTTTGTTTTGTTTTCATGCATTAATCGCTTAAGTAAAAAAAGCAAGTGCGTCCTTCCTACACAACAATTTTTGAGCTTATCTACTTTTTTGTAAAATGCATAATGTAGTTTTGATGATCGTTTTTGTATTCCTTAAAGTAGTATTCAAAAAACTACACGTATTTATTTGTACATGAAGACAGGTATTGATGTGTGATTTAAATTGTTTATAAATTTAGTTGCCTTCTTCTGCAACCCCCTACAAAAACTACGATTTTAGAATGCATTAAGTGAAAATTGACCGCTAGTTTAATCGCATACCTATTTTAGTTGCATTCATTTCAAGAGAAAAAACTACCTAATTACTTATTCCCCATGGAAAAAACAATAAACGAAATAAAATTGCAAACAAACACGTACATTTATAAAAAATCTTATATATGTATGTATGTGGTACTCTTAAACACTTAACAATGTTTACGATTTGGCAAAAAAATTAAGAAAATCGGTTGGCAAAAAAGGAGAAAAAGGGAACTTAAAAATTGTCTTTGCCTATTTATATAATAAATAGATACTTGAGCTCAATGAAGTCACATTAGTTCTTAATTATGCTTTCGACGGTAAATATATAAGAACGATGCCCTGGAAAGCTTAGATAACTCACTCTTTGTAGCCTCAGTTAAGCCATAGAAATTCGTCACGTCACATAACGAAATTGTCGCAATCGACCACTTAAAATGGAATTTATAAAGGAGACCAAGGATTATATATTATTTTGAATGAAAAATCTTAAACTTCTAGAATATTATTTATGAAATGGTAAACAAATAAGTACATATGAATTTTTAATGACTTTAATTGATGGGGAAGTGCTGATCGTCTATTCAATCGCATCCAATATGTGGCCAAGTTCGAAGCAGTTTTCGTCAATGAAAGCTTTAAGCTCATTGGAGTTTCAGTAAAAATGCAATTTTTTTAAATATGTTAAAAGCCCACTGCATCTCTAGATTATATATCTTGAGTTTGTTGTAAGACTTTCATATAGTCTTCATATTAAAAAATGGAAATTTGACATGCAGAAGACAAGCTTCTAATGCAACAGAGAAAATTTGAATTCAAGAATAAAATTGTCTTTATGTCTATAAGACAAAAACTTGTGGAATCGGATCAACGAAGGATGGCAATGCAAGTACTCGAAATTGGCGTGGTAGCACCTTAAAATTATAAGCAAAAATTAATTAAAAAATCTTTCTTTGTTGAGGGTTGAGTAGACCTTAAACCATAATTTTGATAAGCTTCATCTTATTCAACAACTTTCAAAAAACAAACGTTAATTTTAAAAATTACAGAAGTATAAGCATGAAACTCACTTAAATAAACTAGTTCAACCCTCAGCAAATAAAACTTTTTGAAATTAAATTAGGGGAATATCTCGAATAATAAATTTACTTAACATTAAGCTGTGCTCTATTTCAAGTGATCTTTTTCTCTTAGAAGCACTATAACCTCCCGCTAAAAATCTTTAATAAGCCTAAGAATCAGTTGAAAAAAATTTTGAAGGCACTTCCTGTCATTTGTTGCCTCAAAAGCCAATCACAAACCCACAGTGCAGTGTGCAAACAAATTAAATGTTTAAGGATTTAATATGCATGTGTGTACGAGTAGTATGATATGGTTGATGATGAAGCTTATACACATTGATGATTTCCGTCGCTTGGTTAAGTACAACATGATGAGGATGACGATGGTAATGACGAAGATGACACAAATGCAAAATTGCTTAAGTTTTGTTGATTGTACCAATGAATACCACTTGTTGCATTTATACGTATTTAACTTCTTTCTTATTTTTTTCGTGTTGCTGTTTTTGTTTTGCTTCTGCAGTGAAGCTAAAAACCAATATCGGCTATAAAATACGAGTATATATATTTGGATGGCATATCACGGGGACACAACTTACTAAAGTAAACAAATTACACAGAAATCTCTGAAATAACTGGGTGCTTTTCATATAAAATTTCTAGTCAACTTGGCTCTCAGGATTGTGAAACTATGCTTAAATCAAAATTTCAGAAACATACGGTTATAAAATGCTCACCTTAATCACTTTTTGTATTGGCTGTAGTTATCGCAATAAATTGTGTTTTTATTATATACCCGATGTATTTCTATTATTTTTTGGATTGTTACTAATTACTAATTTTACTACGTCATTTTATAGAACAAAATATATTGAAATAAGAATCTAACAATATAAATATGCCGGCAATATATGGGAATATCTCAGGAGATTTACATTAATCTTGAATAAATTTCATCCCTCAATCTCGTAGAGTTAATCAACATGAGTATAGAAATAACGGAGTGAGTGCGGGTACTTGAATGATTTTTTCTTTAAAAACATTTACTAAATTTTGACAGTTGTAGTAAGGAAATGGTTTCGTAATTTTGACTTATTTATTTCGTAAATATTTTATGATCGAGATTAATTTTTCTTCAAACTCACGAGACTGAAAAGTTACTCACAATACAATCTCTAAGTCAAATAAAAAATGTTCTCCTGTAGATTAATAATTCATTGAAAAACATTGTAGGATTTTTAGGTCCCACCACGAAAAAGTAAGCAACAAAATAGCTCAAGATATTTAGATCCTTTGATTGGATTAGGGTTGAATACTCCAATCTCCAAGTGAAAAACTTGGATATATATTGATTTTTTTAGGATTGAATTTCTTCTTTCAGCTTTCTTCATTGGGTCATGGGAAAATTTCACTATTGAGGTCCTACAAATTGATTTTGAAATTTAAATAATTTGCCATCAATAAGGTGGGCTCACACGATCGGCATAATGTTTCAATTGTTGCCTAATTGTGATTATTTTCCTCAATCATAAGCAACCCTGGCATGGCAATCATGTGACAGCTCGACGAAGACCAATGCGGCCATAAAATGTTTAAAATGCACCAATATTTATTGTGTTTATGTTCATTTGCGGCAATTGAAGTAAACTATACGCTCCAATATTTACGTTTTCATATAATTTTAATAAGGTTTTAATCAGTATTTCTGTTATAGTGTTTAAGAACACATATTAAGACAAAAAACAAAAAGAAATTTTTTGGGAAATCTTATGGAGTTTCTGCTTTGTTCAGACAATAATATTTATACAGATAAGTAAATTTACTTAAAATATCATCGTTATTTAAACTTTTACATTTTATGGAATTTCTCCAAAAAGGAGTTAGGGGGATTTAATACCTTTTATTGTGAAGAAACAAAATAAACCTGGCCGTAATAGTTCGTTTTGAATATATAATAAAAAATTAGCCACTTATTGCATCGATTAATTAGAAATATATTCCACTGTCCGTCTGTTCGTCCATACATCCAAGGTTCCCTTTGTTAATATTGTAACAGATCTAGAGGCTGCATGCTGTTATGAAACTTGTTGTGATTTCTTTAAATAGTGATATTGTCCTCTATAATCGGTTTAAGATTTCACGTAGTGCTCATATAAATGTTGCCCCGGAATGGACTTTAAAGATCATAAATGTTTCAATGTTCCAAAAACCATAATGAGCCGTGTGAAATTCGATACACAAATATAAAATTTAGTTTCAGTCGGTCGGTCGGTCCATCATATAAGCCATACACCGAAAAATATTTAGTATCACGAAAAACTAAATAATCTTTCAATAAGAATCGCAATTATCTCTGAACCCTGCTAAAGGCCGAATTAAAAATCCACTTAATTTTTTTAATATAGAAACACTAGAAACATTTTTTTCTATAAAATAGTTTTTTGACGTTGATAGGCTGCAAAGTATATATTTTAACGGTATAAAATTATTTATTAAAGAAGTCCAGCCAATGCCGCATGCAAAAAATACATAAAACGGCTTAAGAACCATTGCTAAGTGAAATTATATGCAAAGACTTTTATTACATGAACATTTTAAAGTAAGCAAGAGCCTTCGTTTAACATAGTTCAAGTTGATATACATATTCGAAATATAATTTTCACTTAAAATTTCTCAGTTAATTGGGTACATACGATTTTATTCTATACCTTATAGTAAAACTTGGAGTCAGAGCTTTCAGTGTGTTGAAAAAGATCACTAACTCAATAAAAATTCATAGTAAAAATTATTTTAAAAAAAATATAAAAAATTTTAATCCTAAATCAAAGTGTTAGTGATGTACAAACGTTCAAGACAATAAAAAAAAGCTCCCTGCTATTATTTTAATTCGAAATAATAAATAAATACTCGCAAACTTTACTACTTGTATTAAATTTGGATTTTTGTATTTACATCATAAACTGCAAAGTGATTGATGGTTTTGCAAGTAATTACGTATTAACGTTTGAAATAAATCAAATTAAAAATTTTTTAAAGTAATGTTTTTGCATACCATTTTTAGCAAGGATTTGTTAGCCTCAAAGTTTTTAACTGACATGAATTTTAAACCTCTACGGTTGCCTTTCACGTCAGTTGTATTCGTCTGAGAGCCTCTGTAATTTAAAATCTTGAAGTCAACATATGGATCTATATATTTTCAAGCTCGTAAAAAAATATATAAAGACTAGTACGCACGTCTGTCTGAACAAAAATTCACTATTTTTTTATATTAGAACACTGAAAAATTGATTGAAATTCACGAAATATAAAAAATTACTTGAAGGAGAATTTGTTTTACAGCTGACTGAAAAAATGCTCTACATTTTGTTATAACATCCATGCAATAGAAAATAATCCCTTTTCTTTTCAGCTGCGTGCTAACAAACAGAAAGTTGCCCGCAGAAATTTGAACCCTGAATTTTACGTTGTTTTTTTTCACATAGCTCTGATTTTTCACATACTTGAAATTCATGTAGAACCGCATACTAGCCGTTAGGCGTCAATAAATTTTGAAATTGAATTACAGGATTTATTTTGTGAAAATTCATAACTCTATAAAAATGTATTCAAAGAAATCAATTGTCCATTGCGAATTTCTCTCTCAAGTGAACACCTCTAATTTAAAAAGTTTTTGTTTTAACATTTTTTCCGAGAGGCTGATGCTCATCTTGTCACCAATGATGTTTGAGGTTGCATACAACATAAATTGTTGCACTATAATGTGTAGTTTGAATGGCCGACTTTGTCCGTTTGGGTGCGTTTGAATGTGTGCGTGAATGTGATTCTGTGTGCAGTAGCTTTAAAGTTAAAGCGACAATGAAAATTGTCATGCCAATAATATCATGAAGTTACGTTTTTGTTTAATGTTGTCGTTGTTTGTTTTTCAGACCGTCTCCTTACTTGTTTGTTTTACTTATTTGATCTGTTGGCCAAGATTTAATTTTTGTGGTACTTGTGTATATGTGTAAGTATAGCTGCCTGTGCGTTTGTAGACCCATTGTCTTGTTTTATTCAAATGTGGTCAATAAACACTTGAAAGCGGCTTCTTTGTTTTAACCTGGTTCTGTTACAAAGACGGCGAATTTCACAGACTTGACCGTTCAAACGTTGATATAAATGTAGTTATTGGTTTGTTTTTCTTTTTCTCCTCAACTCTTTTTTCTTCATACTCACACTTTTGTTCTTGCTAGGTTAATTAATTAATGAGTTTTTTATTTGTTAAGGATTTAAATATTCATATGTACAAAAACATCAGCACACACATACATACATGCATGCTTGCATACGCAATGATTTCAAAGGTATTTCAAGTATTTCCGTTAGATTAAAAAACAACAGTGTATTCCTTTTTAATTTTCGAATTCCCCAAATAATAAATAAACGTTTTAAATTAAACCCATTTCTTCACAAAATTCCTTTTAAGCCAACATATGTGTGAATTTCGAAACAATAAAATCTAAAACCCAAAATTAATATAAAAAAAAGCAAAAACATTTTTTTAGTGCCACAAATTCCTATAGTCGTTATTTTATAAATAAAATACTACTGACAGTCAAAAGTGTCTCCAGTTTTATCTACAAAATTGATGAGTTTCCTCCGCCATCCAACTGTGTGCGTATTAATTTGGGCACGTGTTCAGGCGTCGTTACGAATTTTATTTTTTGTGTTGTTTCGATACTGTTCTGCTCTTTTTAGTGTTTTTATTATTCGATTTTATTTATTTTTTATTTATTTTTTGTTCAAAGATTCAATATTTTTATTTTGTTGAACGTTAATGGTGTTGGGCTTTAGGATGAATGCCTTTTAGTCAGTCATTCATTTGCCACCAGAAAGAATGAAAAATTTAATTCAGGTAAAAAACTCAAATATATATGTATGTATAAAAAAAAAAGTCGCATTGATGTTGTCATCATCAGTGTTTTAATAGGCGATTTTTGATTTTATAACACTTATTCTTGGAAAACGAATGCATTTTCCCAGAAACGAAATAAGGTCTTTATTAGAATAAAAAAAACTTGTTAAAGGGCATAGAGGGAATTCCCAAGCTTCTTAGTTACCTTTTAATGTAAAAAAAAGTTTTACAATCAGCAATTTTTTCGTTTAACAATAAATACATTACGAAATAAATAAATTAATCAAATAATGACTTAAGAAATAAATAAGAACTATTAGTAATGAAAGCGAATCATAAAACTGATACCCAGACACATGCTGTTGCACAGTGGAATGAAATCAAACAAATACTCGTTCTGTGAGGCATCAAAGTTTACATCAAATGTGAAACGATTTGAATAATTTTACGGAATTAAGGCTTCGATCCATTCAACTATATCTTTTATTTTACTTTTTGCCTACTATGCTAATTTATACTTTGGTAAATTTTTAAATTCTCATTGGATTTTTTTCAAGTTTTTGTTTGAAACTTTTGGCATTAACACCAATGAAATGTATGTATATAGACTAACTAAAAACGCTCAAAAAACAAAAGTTTTTGAAAATTTGTGTACATTATTTTATTAATTAGCCAGGGGGACTATTGCATAAAACCATTTTTCAGCGGACCACTTGCAAAAATACAACTATTTAGAGCTGAAGAATATTGTTGAATAACCTGCTTAAAATCATTTACATCATTTCTATGTGTAAATATTTCAAAGCAACTTATAATTGAAAGCAATTGATTTGGGAAAGTAAAAATTGTGCGTTTAAAGTGAAGGGCTTCAGATATATTTTGCATTTATTTCATCTTCTGGATAGGCGTAGAAATTAGTAGTGTTGGATGACGACGATCTTCTTCAACGCATAACGGTTTGATCCTACTCACCTAAAATAAAGAGGTATTGTTTACGAAAATCAGATCCAGTAATCTCATACTGATATTATGAACATTATTTATCTGAAAAAGATTAATATCAGAAAAACACATACAAAAATCATTGTGTGTCATAATACGAAGTAATCGGAATAAAAAAAATTGAAAATCGATTTAACGAGAAACCACTGTGTAGTTTCCAGGTAACTACCTTTCGACCACTTAATTGTTGCATAATTGTACTAATAAAAAATAAAATATGTTCATACATATGTATATCTGAAGGCGAATTCACAACAGGTGACCTCTAGAGATCAGGAGACTGAATTCGCTTGAATTTTGGCTGCCAATATTTTTTAAATTATTTTGTTTGTTTACACAAAAAAAGGAAACCAGCGTGCCACCAACTGAACCACCTACGGAAACTGGAAAGCTACTGATACCCTGAGGGATTATTATGCAGTTGTCGGGATTGGAGAGGTATGGCATGTATCAATTGCACCGAACAGGACCAGCCGCTATGCAAGTACTGCTATGCTGATATACATAATTCTGGTGGCAGAAGCTGAGCTGTTGCGACTCACAGATGTGCCATGAATAAAGTTTAACGTAGCATTTATACCAGTAACCGTAGCCACAGCGTCAGTAGCTATAACCGATGCTGCTGTAGTGCGAATGGGTGTAACTAAACTTTGACTTGCATGCTCAAAGCAATAGGCAGTGATGCAGGTACGCTTACACCAACATCATCATTTGTGTAGCCGTAACATTAGCATGGAGTAAATAAGTGGCTAGCATTGCTGCATAAGTAACGGCAATCGAAGTATTGTGAATCTGCCTTGATATATCTGATACCCCTAAGAATTAAAAATTTTTTTATTAAAATTAATAATAATGCCGTACACTTTTAACTAGAATTTGTTGATTTCACTTGGTATGACTATGCGAAATTTCATACTGTTGTTTTCTTCTAAATCTGCAATATATTGAAACTCTATGGGTCAAAACCTGTAGAAGTCACAGCGAAAAAACAAATTTAATTTTTCGACTATCGAAAATCAAAAAAACCTTTTTATATGTTTTTTCTTTCACACAATGGGTTGGAAATTTGTTTCTTGCAATTTGACTAAGAAGCTCAAGATCTATATTTATTTGCGCTTGGTTTTTATATCATGTTACTTTGCGTTGGCAAGAATTAAACAAATATTTGCTTAAATATTTAGCCAAATGTTTATAGTTTACAGAAAATAAATGTTCATAGTTTTAGTAGTCAGGTGTAAAAATACGAGAAAAAATATAGATAATTAAAGTCAATTAATTTATGTATGTATGCAGTTCAAATAATAATCTTTAAACTGTCAAATAATAACTGGCATTTATTTTTTTTAAAGATATGAATGCATGTATGTATATGTTTTTTATTCTCGTCGCTCTCGTCGCTGTATATTATTTGCTTTCAAGACAAACTAAAGGAGTCTTTAGATCTTTATTTTAATTATTTAAATAAAAACATCTACATGTTACTCTCCACACAATGTATTTAATATTTACCTGCATTCCTTAGTAATAAATAGCATTAAATTATGAAATATTCAAATGAATTTGCATTACTTACTATATAAGTATCAATCTATTTTACCCTTGCCAATTATTTAACTGCACTGTGGGATAAACGCAAACATATATTTTTTAACAAAAGCTTGTTGCATCTTGAATAACCATTATTTTATCCAGTAAAAAATATTGTTGAGCATATCAAAGGATATTAGAGGACTAGTTTTAGAAAGTGGAATAGCAGCACCTTTCTTTGTTTAGACGGATATACAAATAATTGCATAAAACAGTGCTGATTGTCCTCTTTCATGCGATACCAGTATTAAAAATTTTATATATACATATATATTTTTTTAATTAGTCTATAGTAGCTTTGTAGTATTTCAACCAAAAAAATTGTTGTTTTTAGAACATTCCAATTGCACATAAGTTCAAATGCAAACCTTTTTATTATAATTATTCGAATATATTATTATTAATGAAATAGTTTTCCATTAAATTAAATAAGCAATTTTGAATTAATTCGAATAATATTTTGTTATAAATTAAAAACTCTTGTTTATTGAACGAAAATAGACAAATATTTTTTAATATTCTTATAATTTTTGTTTTTCGTCCATCTTGCGCTTTTGAATGAATGAATGCATATGAATGTATGTAGTATTTTTTTGCCACAATCATTTAAAAATATAACAATTGTGAAATTTCGATTATAATTCAATTCACACTCCAATGAGTTGCAAGTTTTATATATATAGTTGATAATTTCCACATAAACATGTTTCTAAAGACCTTAAGACACTTCATTTTTCTAGAATTGTATTGCTATAGGATTGAACGAAAGAAACACCAAATGATATGAAGAACTAGGTATGCATTGATACGCCTTTTTTCCGATACGAAACCGATATTAATGCTCAAAAAAGAAAGATTCTGTAACGCATACTGAATTAGAATTCAAGCTAGGATTAACTAAACACAAGTAGAGTGTAGTATATCCAGCGGTCGACGGCGAATCGACCACATTCTAGTAATTTAATATTAAGCACTTTTGTAAATAGATACGATAAAATACAAAAACAAAAATCATTCTAAAATTTTGAATTTAGAAATTTATAATCTAAATAAATAACTTAAAACTCTCCTTAATACAAAGAACATATAAAAAAAACTCTGTCTCATTTATATGCATGTGTAATAGGTGTGCATGTGTTAGTAGCAACTTTAAACGCTTATAGTTCCCTAAATATCGAACCGATTTAAATAAAATTACGATTGTACGCATCTACACATGTAAAAATCTGTTTAAAAACATATAAATCTTTTCAAAATCGATTCAGTATTACTTTTTCGGCGAGAAGAAAGTACACATAGGCATGTACTCTTGAAATTTGTTTTGTGCTCATACACAAGAGTATATATCCATAAACAAATTCTGATAAATAAAAATTTCACAATGTAAGCGTAACTGGAACCTGCAGTGGCAAAAAGTCTCTCAAGTGCGACAGAACTCATTTGAAAATTTATACGTTAATTTCCTCAAGTTTGGGTATGCGACGTCATTGCGCCAGTAAACAAGAGGATCTGTGTGTCTAGATAAATTATGAGATTTTACGTATCTTTGGACTTCTTCTTTAGCCTAACCACAGCACAGGATAGGCAGAGGCACATCGTTTTGGGTTCTTAAATAATATAAAATATCCACAAAATTAAATCAAATCAAGAGTAAAAGAGCGAGTCGAGTTTTTCAGTATGTTGAATATACTTCATAATTCATTATTCTGCTTTGATTTTTTTGTCTGCTTTTCCATGTGTATTTTCTCTTAGTTGTTGTTATACTTCGCAATTAGCCTTGAAAATATGTAGATAAGCAGTTTCAAGAACTGAACAACTGGTAGTGTTTATTCATAAAATTTTTTTAAAAAATACTTCAGAAGTGTCGTTGTATTGAAAATAAAAATATCGCTGATACCGAATGGTTATCGGATGGATCCCTAGAAAGAACCAGATACAAAAAACGTAACCAAACATATATTTTCGTTAAGTGTTGCCTTCCTTTTATTTAAATAAATTTGATAATTTTGATTCTGGATATATTTAAATTATATAAGTATGTACATATATTCTTACTTTACATTTTTTTCCTATTTCCTAAGCTTTGCAAATTTCAACTAATAGTTATTATTACATATGTACATATTTATTATCTCTGCAGAATTTTTAGATATTCTGGGTATAATATTTAGCCGAATGATAGTTAGAGGTTTTAGAGCAAATTTTTCATCATAAAGACATTTTCGTTGACAATATGATAATTTCACGGAAATTTTCTATACATTCATATATATGTTTCTACAGCACACGTGTTTTTTTTGCAGGTATAGAACTTTAAGTTGGCAATACTGCTTGTTATATGCACCTTTTTAACAGCTATTACGTGATAAGTGGTAGCGTTGAACAGCACAACGCTTATTAAGTGGTAGACACCTCGAAATCAGTGCTGAAAATAATTTGAAGTTATCAAAAACTCCTGAACAAAAAGAAATTACTAAAGTCAGATTTGAATGAACTTCACCCACACAACTTTTCAACTTTAACCTAATCAGTTCAAAAAAATTAACTACGTATAAATTCTATTGATAAAAATTAAAATTCTAATAATAAAATTTTATTTTGTTTATTAAATCATTTATAAAAAATCAAATTGGTCTGATCAAGTTTTCCGTCAATTAAAAAAAATTCTTTATTGGGTTGTGAATAAATAGAATTATATACATACGTATGTATGTGTGTACCAACGTAAATATGCATATATGTATGAAGATATGTAAACATTTGAACATACAGATATTTTTAAATGCTTATCAAGTCGGAAATCTATCAAAGGCCAAAACTAAAATGTATAAAGATCGAACATGAAGAACTGAATAAATTTTAAATAAAAACAACAGAAACAACAACAAACAGAGTTTCTTACACAGCTACAAAAACACACAACATTTCTAATAGCTTGCTTGCATGTTTAACTTTTTGTGTTGCATACAAGTGGCAGAAGAATATAAAACTTATATGTATATTCACTTGAATGTATACTTAGCTGATTGCATTGGATACATGTATGTAAGCATCTATGTAGATACAGTGAAATCTCTCTTAAGCGGAGACCTGATGTGACCATACAAGGGGTGTGTCCTGTCAGGAGAAAACTACAAATTTAATTTCCTAAAATGTGTTTGTATTTATAAGTCATTCAGTTTTGTATCGTACATAGCGATGGTTAGTCGATAAGAAACGTTTTAATGTTATAATATGATGATGGGAAATAAATAATAAGTAGGGGAAGCTTTGCAAGATTGTAGAAACGTCGTTCATCGCTATAATATTCTTGATAAACGAGGAAAGATTGCAAGTCGCATATTAGTAGTGTCCAACTGAACGTTTAAGCTTAAACATCAAAACTAATTTTTGAATTTATATGACAATCCATGGCTGCCGAACGTAAGCCCTATCTTAAGAAAATAGTTTTAAATTGTTTCAGATGTAACTTGGTACCATGAAATTTTAGCAAACTAAACGGCGACCAATAAGTTTATACAAAATATCGCGGGCTGTGTTAGAAATTTCAAGGTTAGCTAATACATAAGTGCTTCAGTATCTAAGTTCAGTGTTTTTTCTTAAGATTTTTAATAACACCCCTGATCAAGTGTTGGTGGAAGTACAATTAGGCAAAAAAAAATATTCTTATGTTTTTAAAATTGCTGTGTTTTAAATGTAATCCCGAAAATGTAAAATTTGCCTTTTTTGAGCTCGCACTTTTGGATCGCAACTTTTTAAGCATTCACTCATAATTTCAGATGTTATTCATGATTCGGTGTTTGATTTCTATGTCACCAGTAAAACTTGTATCTTTAATTCTTAAAATGTCTTGGATTTTAAACCCCATGTAAAAGCCGCTCAAAAATACACAAAATGTCCGTAAAAGAGAGCTTTTTTTGTCAAGCAGGCACTGCTGCCACCTTATGTGTAATTACACATATCATGTGTAATTTTTATTTTTATGTGTAGCCCATGTGTAATTGGCCGCATGTGTCACTCATGTGTAATTTAAAATTTTATCGTTTTTTAGCATCACGTTTTTTATTGTGATGACGACTGTGATGACGACAAATAAGAATTGGCTGTAATGTTTTAATTTATTTATGAACCTGTTTTGCATTTTTTTTTTTGCTTCAAATTCCTTAAGTTTTTGTTTGTAATTGTTCTTTTTATACAAAAAAAATGTGATATTTTTAAGGAGAATGATGTAGAATTTTCTCTGAAGAAGATTATATATCCAATAAAAATAAAAAAAAATCGTTGAAGAAGTTGGAAAATATCAACGAAACTTCGGAATAATATGTAAAATTTATATTTTATTATATGACCTTGAAGCCCAAATATTGAAAATATATTAATGATCAAAAAAATGTTGGTATTAACCAAAAAGGTCAAATATTTAATCTAAACAAATCGAAGCAATTAATTTTGCAAAAAAGAAAAAAGCTTGTGTAATTCCTAATTTCTTGTGTAATTTTGACATGATGCATGTGTAATTTAACATTGCGCTGGTGGCAACACTGCAAGCAGATGTAGACGTCCGCTCTTGAGAGAATCACTTCAAGGGAGAGCAACCGCAATGGTTTTCTTATGAGAAGTTGCCTGGTGTCCGTTTTGGAACATTCCACTATTCATATAAATATATAAGTGGGCTTATATAGCTTAAAATTAAATTTAAAAAAAATAATACGGAAGGATGGAGTATCCTCAGCAAAAAGCTCATCTTGCAACAAGAAGTTTTTTACCTCACAAAATGCAAAAAACGTTAAAGTAACAAAAAAAATAATATAAAGATGAGAAGAAACAATGATCGATAAGATAACAAAAACAGAAAACAAACAAATAAACAAAGAAGATGAAAAACTACATCCCTGGACCTAACTCCCCAAAAGCAAATGAAAGAAAATAAAATAAAACAAGTATGAATGTAGTAACATTATGAGGTATTTGTTTCTGATTTAGGTCTTCGTGCATCAGCCAATGATGGCCACTCAGACTGGCAGAAACATCAGAAACAAGTTTAAAACTCATGGAAGCTTCAAAATTGTGCACGTTATTTAAGTTAAAACTTACTACTGGTTATTAAGACAAAGAGATAGTAAGAGTATTTCGACGGCTGGACATTGATTTTGTTTAACGTACGAGTAGTAAGATGCTAAGTGAAGAAAATCAAAACAAAAACGATAAGCTCCAACTAAAAGAGTTAACAAATTTTAGTAAAATTTTAATCTTTACATAGATTTTTTATAAAGATACAAATTTATTTTAAGTCTATCTATGATGCTGATACTGTCGCTGCTGCCGTAGTTGATATAGTGAACAATGTTAGTAATAATGATGCCGATAATGACTATAATTCATTGCATACTAAATTATTCCATGTGTTTAGTTTTCAGTGGCTGTTGTGGAATTTCACACGACCATAAAACATGTAAAATTGTTAGAAATTTGATTTAAAGCTGTGATATTTTATTTTCATCGGTTGATTTAAAAACAAATATAAACTGGACGGATACAAATACACATACACTCTTACTAACACAAATATTTAATCTTTTAAAAGAACTAATAAAATAAGTGTTTATTTTTAATATAATTGTTTGCTTTCTCTAAGTGTCACAGCAAAATGTTTAGTTTGACTCATTAATATCCAAATATTTGCGTTATAAATTACTTGTTACGTATTTTCTTAATAGTTTTCGTACCTATCTATTCTTTTGTTTTTAAGTTAAACTTATTTGAAATGTTAACTACCGTATCCAAAATTTTTTTGTTTTATTTAACAAATTTATGTATTTTATTTACATACTTATGGAGAATTATAATACAGTTACAAACAGAGTAAATTGACCCGCAAATTGAAATTGAACCCGCAACCCCAATCATAGGCCAATAACATACCCTGCTAAATTTGTTTTATAAACCTTTTATTGATCAAAGCATAAGACGGTGAAAAATTGAGAATTAGTAAGAAAATAAATTTTGAAGCGGTTATCCAATGTGTGATATCCCCTTAAAACTTGCTGTATTATTTAATACTTATCACATTAGTTAAAAAAAAAAACTCCTACGGATAAGTTTTCATGATCAATTTTTAGATCGACAAAGAAAATTTGTTCTACAAAACTTGTACCCTGAGTAAGGAAGCACTTATTTAAAGAAAATATTGAATCGCACAAAATGACTCATTATTAAAAACTCTCAGTAGAAGTATGCCATTTGGCTTTCTACTATTATTAACTTTCGAGTGTTTTCGTATATGCTTTCTTCATTTTTCTTAAACATGCACCAAAAGAAGTTCAATGAACACCGCTGCATGTTAGAATATCTGTTATGTTGCAAAGAGGTTGCAAGAAAAAAAGCAAGGAAAAAAATTGTTACAAAAATTCCGACATGAAATGTTTGGTTTCGTAGACTACAAAAGGTGATGGCGATGCTGATCAAGACAATGGTTGTTGGTGTTCTCAACATCACGACCAGATGTGTGGACCCTCCTGCAAGCTTGAGTTATTCACAAAATACCTACAATAACTTGCCAACACCAGGCCACCTCAAGAATATCTTTTTGTTGTAGTTGTTCAAAATGAAGTTTGCATCATTTTTCTTTGTGCAAACAAAACTTAAACTTAACTGGGCTTAACAACAATATTGTACTTATTTAGCAAGAGCCTTTAAGTCTGCTGTTCCATTTGTACAGTCTTCTATGTATGTAGTATGTAAGTATGTGCCCCAAAAACCTGCGAAAACAAGGTGCGATATTTGCTGTTGGGAGTACTTGGTATGAAATATTGTACCTAAATACTTTTTAAACTGCACTAGTAGAAATTGCCACACATACATAACTGCTCGTAGTGCATATAAACGTTAAATCATTCATAGCCTTAAGATACAATGTGTTGTGCAATTTGCAATTGACAGAGCAGCGGCAAAAAAAATTTTTTTTGCGTTCTATATTATTTAAGAATTCTGAAAACGTTGAGTCGTTTTGAATATAAGTTGGAAACAAATTCTTTGGAGACTTACTGTTATTTGATTGTTAATCAGTGCAGATCCGCACACAATTTACCATTTCAATATTTTGAAGAACCGATCCATGTATGATGTATGCACAGATGTGGATTCGCGGAAGGGTCCAAAAAAATACCGCTTCCCTCACAAATCGAATTAAATATTATTTATTTTTACGACGTTACCTCAGCGCATTCCCTGCAGTGGAAAAAGTAATATTTCCCTCAAAAAACGAATGAAATATATCGCATTTGTTATGTGTTGTTAAAAGAAAATTTTAAGAAATTGTTTCTTTAATATAAAATTTTCCCTCCAAAAAAATGAAATGAAAATTTACAAAATGTAATAAATATTATGTTTTACTTTTTTCATTTGCTGCATCGATCAATAATTCGTTTATGACCAAACTTGATTATATTCAAAACTTCAAAACCCTTTAAAAATGTCAAAAATCAGAACCCCCACTAATCAATTTTAACACGTTTTTATTAATTTGTTTTTGTGTCATCTATTGTAATAACTTTTTAATAAACCATGGAAACCTGGGTGGTTACTCTCTATTGCGATGCGAAAGAGAAATGGTACAAAATCGGACTATGAAATTGCTTTCGCATCGCAAAAGAGAGTACACCCCTTCTCGAAAGATAGCTAAGAATAGCTAAATGAAATAATTCCCAACTCCTAACAATATAATACGACCCAATAAAACCTAATGAAATAAGTAAAAAAAATAATTCATGCCTAAACTCGACATGAAGTGAACCAATGCGAAAATATCGAATAATTTTAAACGAAATAAAACCCAAAAATCGAAGCGAAGACTGGTTTGGATATGCCTCACAAGCGAAAATTCTTGCGTCCTGTAATATGTATATTTTTAATTTTTAACGAAATGAAATAATTCCATAATAAAATGAAATTATTAAAAAAAATAAAAAATAATAATAATAATGAAGTAGTTCCGAAAATGTATTAAAATTTTTGGAAGTTATTTCATTGAGCGGTATTTCATAGAGCCGCTAAGAACATTCGCGATAAAGTCACCTTTGAAACAAACCAAAAAAACCCACTGCTTACACGGTGGGTTGCAAATTAATCTATACTATGCAAACAAGTTTATTTAGATCCCTTTTACGGCCGTAATACTGAACCGATTTTGGAAAGAATTATATGTTTTTATACGAGTTTTTACATAGATGTGCACAATATTAATTTTATTTAAATGGGTTTAGTATTTTGGGAGCTATAAGCAATTAAAGTTGCTACTAACACATGCACACTTATTATTACATATGTATTTATCAGCTTCAAGTTTAAAAGTGGACAAAGTGTGCGTTTGTCCAATTTGCTTTTGCAAAGAAATGAGACAGAGTTTTAAGTTGTTTATTTAGACTGTTTTTCGCTTTTGTATTTTATCGTATGTATATTTATGTAAATGTTCAATATTAATTTGTAGAATGCGGTCGATTGAGTCGACCACTGGATGCACTAGTATACATAAATTGGTATCACTGCTACAGAACACTTACATATGTATGCTTACGAAAAAATTATGCACTAAAATGATAGACACAATAAAAATAATTATATACTTTAATTGTCAACATTTTGTTTTATTAACGTTTTATTAACGTATCTACATATCATTTTGTTATTAACAAAGAAATGCAAACAGCTCTGCCGCGTCATGAAAATCGATCAAAATGTTGAAAGATGTGGTAAAGAAATACAACTTAATAAGTAATTTTTTTCGTGGGTTAATAAGTTACAATAAAAAATATGTGCCAACGGGGTAACAGATATGCACACGATAAACTTATAACACCATTTTGTTTTTGATGATTAGCTATAAATATTATATGTATACATAAATATATAAAAATTTTAAGTAAATTTAATTAAAAAAGTTATGTTTGTAATTCCAAACATCGACGTTGACTCGTCTTCAATCCACATTTTATTTCTATACAATAAAAAGTTAATTGCATTTCAAAACTATTTTTCTGTGTTACCAACTTAAATTTTTGCATCGCCTTCTTCAAATATTTAAATTTTATGACTGAAACTTTATTGCTGATAAAGGAAACTTAGATCGAAACAAAGAAAAGCTTCATCTGAGGCTATTATTCATTAAAAATTTGTTTAATTTCACTAAATATCAAGACGATTGCCTGCACGCACGCATAAATGGAATGGCAAAACAATAATATCAACAGAAATGTTTATGATACTAATGAAAATTATTGCTGTTATATGGTGCTCGTATATTCCTTTCCTCTTTTCTTGCAGTTTGTTTTTCGGCATGAAATCTTATTGAGTCCTTGACACGCAAAGCCGGTTTAAGACAAAGAAATGCAAATTGTTTACGATTGCACACCTTAACAAAAGACTGCAGCCTGCCATCACAAAAAGAGCAAATACATACCAAAGACACTCTCCAAATGTAGAGTTAATAAATGAATGCTTTTTTGGTTAATTAATTTATATTATTTTATTTGAACGTCAACGTGTATAACGTATCCATATAATAGTGGCCAGGAAACGAAAGAACGAATCACAGTTTCATTGGCAATGACGCGGTTGATGCGATGCACTTGCACCGGCCACCACCACCTTTTTTTACTTTTTCTTTTTTAAAATAACAAAATGTTAAATCTTCTTTTTGTTGTCTCTCCACCAACGATGGTTATGAATAAAACACTCTCTCGCTTAGCACCTCGCTTTACTGGGCTGGTACGCAGTACCAGTATATATAATAAACGACAAATTTATATTTAATGAGCTTCCATAAAATTTGAATTTCAAGAGGAAAACACCGCATAACTTTAGTATAAATGTTAAAAAAAGTGACATGAATTTTTGTGTCTTTCTCGTTGGTTTATTAAACCGATTTGACTGTGAGTGTAAATCAGTGTTTGTATTTGTTTCCTTTCTTCTGTTTTTATTTCATATTCTAGTACTTCTTCTTGTTCTTTCCAAGATGATCATGAAGTTGATGATGCATTTAACAATGATGGTCAGTTACTTAGTTTGTTGGCTGACTGGTGATGATGCACCGGTTGCTTTAAATAACTTCGGCTTGTGTTTTTTATTTCACTTTTTGCTTCTTTTTTATTTTTTTTATTTGATGTTACTTGTCGGTCGTCTTAAGATTTTGAATTGAAACTACCCGCGGTACGGTCATGTGAAGTAGGCAACATCGCACGACGGACGGACGTTCCACACTAGAAATGAGGATGACGATAATGATCAAATAAAATCTTTGTTTTTATGGCAACTTAAGTATTGAATTGAATTTTATAACATTGATAACTCTTTGTGAACTTGTTGGTTCTGTGTAGAGTATGTTAGTGGTCGAGTGTGCTAAGACGACATTGATTATTTTAAGCTACAAGAATAAAAATTATTTACCACAAATAAAATCTTTACTATCGCCAGCTTGAATATTATTTTATCTTTTTTTCTTAGTGTATTTTAGTCATTTGTATAACAACTTGGGTGTTCCTTAATTAGAGTAATAGAAGTTGCTTTAAAATTAAAAAAAAAAATTAAACACAACAAAATTCTAACATGTTTAACTTAAAACTAATGTGCTTCTATAAATCTTTGTCAATATAAATTAATATTTTTGCTGATACAGCCGAGTTGACACCTGTTGTCAGGTTTGAGATTCGGGAAACTGAAAAGACTCTCGTTATTATAAATCAGAAGAAAACTCCTGGTATTGATAAAAATCGGTTACAAGTTGCTTTGTGGAATAATTAATTTAATTTTTAATACCATTTTATGCACGAGGGTAGAAAATATTTTGGTGACCTCAAGATCTTTTGATATCCACTAGGGTGATCGACTCGGTTTTTCAACCGGTTTTTAAAGCCTGGTTTTTACAATACGGTTGTCGGTTTTTTAAAAATGTTTATTTCGAATGGTGAGTAGTCCGGTTTTTTACAATTAAAAAACCGGCGCAGTCGAATACTTTTCGATTTGTACATATTTGCAATATTAAATTAAAACTTAGGCGAACATTTTCTGTTATGTTTCCAAGTATTTTTTTTCAATGTAAAAAATGTAAGTTGTAAATAAATTGGCCTTGTGGTGTGCACTGGATTTCAAACTCCATATGTAAAAACAGTTTTTTAGTTCTGTTTACATTTTGCTTCATATTTTATAAAGAGTTAGACATCCATTGCGGACCAAAAACGAATAAATACTTTAATACGACATCTCAGTACTGGAAACTTCCCCAAAAGATTTTTTTAAATACTTTTCCATAAATGAAACAAAGGAATGCGCATCTTAGTTATATGGTCCCCTATTCGATGACGAGGGGACTTATCTTCAGATGCCGATCAAGAGCTGAACTCTGAAGACTCGAACAAAAATTTGCGGGATGAATTAAAAAAATATAGTTTACACCAAGCTTTCTTTTCTATACGAATATACAAAAATGTTTAGCAGGAGAATCGCTATGTATTTTGAATTCGAAAATCATTGAAATTTTTATGTCTCTTGCGTTGTGCTTCAAAAGTATTTTCTTTCGAATCGAAGTACATAAGAGTCCCCCTGAATTTTAAAAACCGTAAGCCGGTTTTGGAAAATTTCAAATATTTGATCTATTCGAAAACCTGGAACTTGTCGAACAATCGATCACCATGGTATCCACCCTTGTATAAAATCAAAGTGAGTTTCGGCTACCGTTAGTCTACGGATAGCTATGTGATCTTACCTGGCAAATACCTTTGATCACGTACCTACATATAAGCGAAATAGTTACTACCTCAGCACTGAATTTCTATGGCTTCAACTTGAATATATTTCCATATGAAAGAGTGTTGGGTATTTTCCCATGGGAATTTTCCGCTGATAATCTTGGGCATCTTCATGATGCTACCATTGGTTGTTGTTAGTAATAGGAACCTTGCCCTTCATTTCCCATACTAAAGTCGGCTTCTTGACCTGCTATGCTATTGGAACTAAGGATTTTAGGTCTTTTGAAAATTTCTTATTTTATTTAGACGGAATATCTTTCCAGTTTAGCTCTTTTTTAAGGGCTTTAGATATATGTTTTAAATGCTTTCATTTATTTAATTTAAAGTATCCTCCAGCCTGCATTCAATTTTGGCAATTTATTGAGTACTATTTTTATGCTTTCAAAAATGCAAACAAAGTACCTTCAAGAGTTTCTGTAATGACAGAACAACTCAAAGGAACCAAATAAATTTATTTAAGTTTGATTTATTTGAAAATTATAAATGAAGTATAAATTAATAATTTTGTAGGTATTATATTATAATAAACAAATTGTTTTATGTACATACACACTTAGCTATATGTAAATAATAATTAATTACACACATATTTTTAAATTAATTCCTATAATATGAACTTTTTAAATAAAATACTCAATTTTATATGAACTGACCTATTATTATATTTATTTATAGTGAAGTTTTGAATGTATAGGTGTATTGGGTCAAGGAATAAATTCATAAAATTCAGTGAATAAGTTTGTTGGGTCAAAGAATAGATTTCTTAAAATCAAGGAACTATTTCGTTAAATTCAAAGTACCAATACGTTGGGTCAAGGAATTAATTCATGGGATCAAGGAATAGCTTTCTTAAATCCAAGGAATTATTTTATTAAATTCAAAGTACAAATTCGTTGAGTCAAGGAATAAGTTCATTGCATTCAAGGTATAGGTTTAATGAACTTACGTACGGTTTCAACGTATGGATACTTAACTTTAACGAACTGGTACGTTGAAATCAACAAGTCAATGATCGGCATACGTTGAAATCAACGAACCTGTTCCTTAGGTGAAAAATAAGGAATAAATTCGTTGAATCAATGAATTTTTTCCTTGTATTTATGTACCTTTTGGTTCAGTGTAGAGCTAGAAAACAAAGTGCATTCCTGTAGGCCTCCTACATCATTCTGATGAGACGCACAAGCATAAAAATGCACAGCAAAATACTCCAATAAAATTATAAACCTGCGCCGATAGTATTTATATTTCAACGTTAAGCCGCCACTGTGTTCAAAAAATCTTTAAACCTTATATTGAACTAATTATGTAATTAATATAAATAGACACCATAATAAACCGACGTATATTTAATAAAATCAGTATTTTAATTTTATTTCTTTATTTTCGTTAGGTTGCACAGGCCGCCGATTGCAAGCAACCGACCCACTTGGGTCCAGAAAAATATGTCCCTTTGTGATTAGAAAAAGAAAAAGAGAGTAACCCTCGTGCTCAACGGCTAAGTAAAGTCTAAAAACTACATTTACATATGTGCAACCCAAGAACGATTGAGCATAGGAATCCACCAGTATTTGCAAGAAATAATTTTATAAAATGAAATATTATAAAACATGATTAAAAATTTGTATTTAATTTTTTATGAAACACCCCTTATTATTTACTAATTAAACTTTAAGATACCCAAGAACTAAGTTTTTACAAAGCAGGTAGCCTCAAAATTTTTTATATGTTTTTAGATCTGAGGTAATGGTAGAAAAGTCGTCATGTTTAAAACAGTAGTTTTAAGTTGTTTCTAATAAATTATTTCAATTTAAGTTTAAATATAAATTTAAACAAAATTGCAACAAAACGTTTCAACTGCATTAATATAATTATAACATTTATTTTGTCGGAGCTCCTATTCTTGACGTTTTTTTTTTTGCATAGAGCCGCCTCTGTAGGTTTCGCTTCTTTAGTCTGTTTTGTTGGCCTGTCTTATGTGGCATGCTGGCCATTTATTTACTGCAACATTTCAATTTGTGACATAATGAGTTACATTTTTTTGCCGCAAAATGTAAAACACTCCACACAACATCACATACAAAAATACATTCAACATTTATTTATATATTTTGTACCTTCGGGTTAAGTTTGGTTTCGTTTTCTTTTGAAGTTCCATTTCTGTTGTATTAATTACCCGTAAAATAAAATAAATAAAAGTTGAACAAAAGTTATGCCAAATGTAGAAAATGCAACAGAGAAAACTGACACAGACGTTAACAAACCCAAGAGTGTCAGTTAAGATTCTGTGTGTTTTGTTGTTCAAGATGCACCCATGCACAGTGAAGCCGAAGGGAAAATAAATGATAGCAAGTATATGGATGGATTCTAAGCTACCCGATTTATTTGAAAGTTGGAACATCGGTACCTGAGTCTTTTCCCGTCTTATTCATGTTTATAAGTATTAAACGATTTTGAAGACTTAAAAACTTTTAAGCCTAACTAAAACTGTTGCAACAATTCTTAGGTTAGCTTAACAGGTTGCCGGTGAAAAAATAAGAGAAAGAGTACCAGCCCACTGGGGTCCAAAGTAATAATGATCCCTTTGTGTAAACCTGAACAATTATTAAAAATTACGCAAAGGCACATCATAATAAATTTAACAAGACACACTCGATTTTATTGTACTAAAAAGTATGTGTTTGCCTTTGCAAACAGAAAATTTAAATTCAGAATATTACGTTTAGCGATTTAAAAAGAATAGCTCAAGAAAAGTTAAGTGGCTTAGATAGTGTAAGTAAACTTTACTCTAACCAATCAACGTTCAAAACATCGTTTCTCTTATTCTGTTTCTATCGTTTGTTCGACTTAAAAGATAATGTTTACAACTAAATCTGGCAAATGTGATATAGCGTAAGTTCAGAAATTGTGGCATAGTAATTTTCTTGTAAACTTAAAACACGAAGAAAATGAAACCAAGCTTGATGGGTTATAGTTCTCAGAATATTCTTAAATTTGAATTCGATTTGGTTTTTGTGAGTTATGCAAAGAAAATTATTGCAAGTTTTTTATCCCCATAAAATTATTATATCACAGTACCTCATAGACAAAAATGGAGATTAGTAAGAATTAGAGTTTTATTTTTGTTATTTTAATTAGACTCGAATTCGATGATTGTGGCAAAGGGTAAGGCAGCTATAGTTGTAGAGTACTATACGCCAATTATATTCAGATATGGCAGAGGAAGTGAAATAAGGAAATGAAATGCAGAAAAAAGAACGAAATCAATCTGCTTAGAAGAAATGGGCAGTTCGTTAACCTCAAAAACATTTAAAGGCCTTTTGAAGCGATACAGTCATTGAATTATTTTGAGTAGTTAAGCTTAATTGCAATGCCAGTTTAACTACAGAAACAAATTGGAAACATTATTCAACTAACAGAAGATCACTTGCTGTACACACATCACTGTATCACATTGACAGAACATAGTACACCACATGACCCGTAAATTTTTTAATGTCTTTTTTTCTCAAATTTCTCTGAAATTTGGGTCTCAAAAACTTTTTGCCTTTCTTGAATGTAAACCTATGATATGTTCTAATTGAATAGTTTATAAAAAATATAATAATATAAAAAAAATGATTTACATACCACATTATCCCAACTGACTCTGGCCTCTACCAGACTGAAATATCGACTTAAAGTACGGTCACATTTGGCAAACATTTGCCCAAAAATACGTAACCACTACTTTTGCTTAGGGTTAGTGATTTAACTTGGTTTTAATACTACAAAATGAAGTCAATTATGCCGCGAAATGCTATTTCTATATTATTTTTGGTAAATTCGAACCCATATTTAAAAAAATATTGGAATTAAAGAAAATGCAAATTTAGCTTGTCTGTTGGTTACGTTTTTTTCGGCAAATGTTTGTTAGATGTGAACGTACCTTTAGAGTTTTAAATTTTACTAAAAGAACGAAAAAATTAGAAATTTTCCGCTGTCTTATTTCTTGCATTATTAAATATGTATATTGATTTTCATAAAATGAAAACAATATTTTTAAAGGCAGCAAATACAGTTAATTTTAACGATAATAGTAGCAAATACCGTCACTGATTGTAGTGAAACAGACCGTCGATGTTTTCTAGCTACCTATCTTCTCCTTCTCGCGTAGTTATTAAATTTTGTCCACTATAGCGCTAAAATTTTATATCTCCGCAGATAACATTCTGAAAAACTTTTCCAACTTTGAAATAAATATATTTTATTGTCACGATTTTTTGTGATTGTCTCCACTGTGCGCCGTGGTTTGCTTTGCTACTGCTGCCTCTTTTGCTTGATAGCTGTAATGTAGACTTTTGTTGTTGCTGTTCTTGTTGTTGTAGTTATTGTTATTGCTTTACTTGCTAAATATATACGATGGAACATATTTCAGGTTTGCGGTATGTAAAATATTATCTAGCTGACTTGTTTGTGTTTCATCTGGCGTATGGTCAAATTGTTAAAGCTGTTTGATCATAAATTACTTGAAAATTTGTAGTATGGATGTGTTTGAAAAATTCAACTGTGATTGAGTATGTGCCCATTTCATAACAAAACTTGAAAAAAAACCTTCTGATCATGATATTGTGAGGTAAAAATTGTTCGATTTTCAACGTATGTATATATTTAAATCACATTTTTTAAATCTATTTCAAAACTTATCTGTATAAAAAAAGTGCAATTAATTTCCTTTTTCATAAAATTTTTAACACCTGTTATGTTAATTGGCATTTAATATATTTTAATTGTAAAATAATAGTTAAGGAAAAACGTTTTGCTTAAAAACGATCAGTTTGATATTATAATAATAAAGTAGACTTAATTGTTGTTGAGTATATCCAGCCCAAAAACCCTTTGATGGCAAAGTAATGACTTGAAATTCTCACAGCCATATGAAGTACAGTACAACCTCCCTAATCCGGACACTCGCTAATTCGGACTATCCAGTAATCCGGACATTTACATATTTCGGACAGTCTAGAAATTTTTCCCTATAGTCCGGACAAGAGTTGTTTTATCTCAGTAGCATTTTTTCTTTATTTTACCGCTAGACAAAATAAGTTGTGTGTTAGCGAGAGAATTAAAGAAAATGTAAAATATTTTAGTTTAATTGAGTTTATGTGGCAAACTGTTTTCAAAAGCTACAAATTTAAGGTACGTAACAAAAAAATATAAAGTGGCACCACTGGAATATAAATAAATCAGCTGCTTATTATGTATCTGTCGTTTTCAAAAGAATTAAGTAGCTGGTTACAAGGCGGCATTTGTAGCCAGCGACATTTGTAGTTATGTAGCCGTGTAGCCTGCTGTCTTGAATGTGTTTATGGCTTAATAAATTTAATTATGTGTATGTATGTAGTCGCATGGTAGTGCGCCAGGCTAAGTCCCGGCCAGACAGTGTGTATTATTACACGAAACCATTCGAGCTGTTTTTACCCCCTCATAACTTTGCCCCACTTTGTCATAATATAATAAAACTTGAAACATAAGGTCTCCTACAGAGGTAACCCCATAGGTGGAACAGGTTGCCTAGAAATGAGATGGTATTGTACCTATCAAAAACTTGGTCTTTACTTTGATCTCAGTTCTTTTTACGGAAAAAATTTATGGATAGGAAATTGGTCTTATTTTCACATTTATGTTTTTGTGCGGATACATCATTACGGCATCTCACTATATTTTGCCTTGCTTAATTTATTAATAAAAAATTGAATAATATATAATGAAAAAGTGTAACATTTTAATAGGGAGAAACATACGATAGTTTATCATCATCATTATGATCATTCACCAACAGCGTCTGCAGCATTACTATCAGCCATCAATCAACGTTGCCAAAGTTTGCTGCTCGTTGTGTTAAATAGAATCGTATCTGCTTCCTCTTCACTTCTTAGTAATCACCCTTTGCAAATACATGACGGAATCCAACCTCTTTCAAACTTCTGACATATTTAAGCAATTCCAAACTTTCTTCGCATACATTTTTATTATCAAAAACAATATTTTCAATGCTTCCTAGACTTAATAGACATTTGTTTCTCTTTTGATGGTTCATTTACTAAAAATTTTTACAAGTTTGTAACGATTGTTACTAGAAAGCGTTCATTGACCCAAACAATTTGCAACGAGAGAGCGTCGAAAGAGCGTAAAAAATTGAGAGACAGAAAAATTCTTGCAAGTTTTTACAAGTAAAATTTGTACTTGCAATAATTATTCAAACGGCTGTTTGCGTTTGTGTTTACAAAATAATCTTTCTAATTTAAGTTGGAAATAAAAATATTTTGCAAAATTTAAGAAATTGTAAGTAAATGTAAACTTTTAAAACGATAAAAAGTATTAAAAAGATAACAAATTTATTTTTGTGTAACTTAGGAACAACAGAAGCAAAATAAGATGTCTAATGGAATTGAACTAAGGAACACAGTATCTGGTACATCAGTGGCAAAGGATGTTCCGGCAAACAGTAAAGTAAATGAACACACCTATTATTAGCATTTTGTGCTGCATAAGCACATATGTATGCAATGTATCTATTCTAAGTACCGTGTATTGCGTAACTTGTGTTTATGTTCACCAAATTCCTTTTCTTATAGAGAAACAAGTCGATCGGCGTAAAGCCGGTCAGGAAACCGCCGCTGTAATCATTTTACCTATCGATGCGCCGCTAAGCGTAGAGAAGATACACAAATAATAGAGTATATTTACAATAAAGACTGATATGAAATAATTTTTATTAAGTCATATTGTCATAATGTCTTAATAGTTTACAATAGTTTAAAAAAAATGTTGTTGTGCTTCATACGAAAAAGTCATAAAATAATAATACGACTTTTTGAACTGTGTTTATTGTATTGTCGTATCCAAACAGAAATTTGAGAGAAGTGTGAGAGAAATTACATAGTGCTTGTTTTTCCTCGTCATATTTTTTCGTTTTATTAATTGATAATTTCGGACAAAATAATTTTATGACTACCATTTGAATCCCCTAATTGTTTCTCAAAAATAGATTTTCAATGCAATTTACGGAAGCGAACCAGAATTATGTTTGTTTTTAACCTCTAAAGCAGACCGGTGTTATCCGTCAACAGTCATTGCTATAATGATGTTTTTAAAAACGACTTGGAAAGTTTAAAGGTCGTGAATTGCATAAATACATATATGTATATGTTTGTATGTTTTAAGATCGTATTAACAATGTTTCGACAGCATTGTGGCTACATTGTAAATTTAAATTTTTATGTCCAGTGCCGTAAATTTAGTTAAAATTTACAATATCGTTGTAACATTGAAAAGAAGAGTCCGAAGATTGGTATTCGGCGTTAGCAATTAAAGAAAATTTTGTCTTGAGCAGTTATTTTTTCAAACTTGACTAATCTACTTTCGACAGAACTGTTTTTTATTTGGTTTTGTAACATTGAAATGGAAACTCAGCGAAAGTGAACTTAGGCCAAAACTCTATCTTGTCGTCTATAATAATGAAACGGAATTTCGGTTTAAATATGTAACTGCATTTCTAAAAAACTTTTCTCTCAAATTGTGCAAAAACAATAAAAATGGAACAGTTAAGTTTTAAAAAGAACCTCCTCAGTTGTACCCACAAACCATCGTAGAAACGTCGTGCAAATAGTATTTTTCTGCCTGGGTAGTTATGCTCTCTATGAATGATGTTTCATTGTTAAACAAATGTAGTTGTTAGATTTTCATTCGTCTTCATTTGAATTTTAATTATTGATTTTTTGTTAAGCTCTTTTGTTTTAGACTTGATTAAAACAAAAAATAAGATATATCGTACATCGTTACAAATATATTTTTGAAAGTATATACATAAAACTAAAATGATGTTGTTGTTGTTTTTTTTATCAAAGATTGTTCAAGTTTAATTTTAAAACATGAATGGCTTATATGATGTTAATTTGACACATTGAGTAGTTTATAAGAGAACAAGGTCGAACAAGATCTAATGAAAATAACAAAATGTGTCAACGGAATGAAGTATCCATTGTTGTATTAAGCGAAAATATAAAAAAGTTTTAAATACGACTGATATTGTATTTTTAGTTTAAATAAAAGCAAAAAAAAAAGAAATTTTAGAGAGCAGTAGGTAAGTCTTTTGAAAAACGAAAATGCCGCTTAAAAACATCAGCTGCCAAGTTTCATTACGATGTTTTTAAATTATAGTCAATATTTTAAAATTAAAAAAGTACTTGCTGTTTTATATTATTAAAAAAATTAGAGAATAAATTAAGCCATTTAGATCCCCATAGTATAATTTCAACTTGTACGTTTTATTGATGAGTCCTGTAATACATAATCTAATAAAATATTAGTTCCTACGCTTCGTCTATTAAACTATATTTTAACTTAAGAAGTTCATTACATTTAGACCAATACACCCTATGCCTTCCACGCGTAAGCTAAAAATGAAATTTCAGAGGGATCCATGTTATCCGAAGATACGTTAGATATTTTAAGAAAATAATTACATGTATAATAATTTGCGGTAATGATTGTTCTTCTTTATGATACTTAATGAGGAACACCCGAAATACATAGTTTATTTTTTTCAAAAAGGACTTAATAATTGTGTGTGTTTGCTGATACATGTACATACTTTCACTTTGAATAGCGTTAGTTCAAGTTCAGTGCCATTCCTAAATCTCTATAGTTCATGCAATATTATTGTTAGTTAAAATGTCGACAAAGAAATGAAGTACCACTTTTACTTTGGCTTTTTATCCCATTACTTCAATTTGGCGATGTCATTAAAAGCAGGTACTAACCCCATCGGATTACAAATAACAACTTAAGAATCAACACCTAAAAGTCATTGAATACACAAAATGCTGTGAAAATGAAATGTCTGCTCTGAGTGTTGAGCTCGCACTGTTTTATTTTTTAAGGAATTGTTGTGTGTTGCCAGGTATTTTACTCACTGGTCTGTTGCACAATTTTTTTATTCTTGATTAAAAACTTGCTTTCCCACCAAGTGCGAGTCCGACTCGCTTTTAACTGAATTATATTTTTAGTATTTGTTGTAACGTTACAAGTAACGCAACTTTAGACTGGTTTTCTAAAACGGCAGTAGTAACATACATCCTTTAATCATTTTTAATACCTAATACGGTTCATAAAATATATACATGCGTTTTAACAAACAAAAGTTTTTGAAAATCTTTGAAAGAAGATATCGAGGCAATCTCGATTAACAAATTAAAAAAAACACTTAATATTTATGTTACTTTACATAAAAAATAGTACCGCTTGTCGATGCGCCCTCGAATTATAAACTTGATTATATTTTTCATATTTCTTGTAATGGCTGCCGGCCGATCTGTGAGACTACGGAGTTATCGCTTTTTCTTCGTTTTAGCGATTTTTTCTTTGTTTTGTAGAATTTAAATGTAACTTTAGAACTCTTTTTTTATTCTGGCATACTCATTTTGCGATTTTTCCCGTTTTGTCGTTTTTTTGGAGCTAAATCGATTTGTGAAATTTTATAGATTTTCACTGCTTTGGGTATTTTTCAATTGTCACTCTTTTCATCATTTTTCATTTTAGCCTTTTTTACCGCCATGTCGGTTTTTTCCTTTTCTGATTTTTATTTAGTTCCATATTTTCTGGTGTAACGGTTTTTTCTGTTATATTGCTTTATTGCCATTTTGGTCACTTTTCTCCGTTTTTGCGACCTTGCTTCATTTCTCTTCTCCAAAAATAACACTTCTCTTCTATAGAACCTTCAATTTTTAATTTCAACTTATGTATTTTTACTATGCTGTTGTAGTATCGATTTAAAACCATGCTTTGTAAAAAATTCATTCATTCATATCTTGTCTATACAACGGCGATTGAACTACATACATATATTATAAATACATATTTGAAGTGTCTGTTACGGTTCACTAGCTAGAAGCTTGTGACAGACGGACACTCACCTTAGCCAAAACAAAAGGGTTCTGTTTTCACACTTTGTGTAAGAAACCTTAAATATATAAATTCCATCGCAAATGGTCGAACTGCTCTGCGTAGTAAGCGCTCCCTCTGTTAATGCACCACTCAGATAATATTTTACTTCTGTTTATGTAGGTATATAACTACTGTAAAGTAATGCAAACGGTAAGTATTTTGTATGCATAAGTCATTACTAAGTTTTTGCTGGTCATCCATCTGGCATCACTTTCAACGCCAGCTATTTTACTGCGTGAAGTTAACGACTTTTATATTCGCTGAATATTTTGTTTATGACTTTGTTGAATGAGCGGGAAGTGAGTTATTCTGTTTTGTACAATTAAAAGTGGATTTTACAAAGAAATATTAAATTAAAAATATCTTAACAATTATTTCCCTGTAAACATTTTTTAGTATTTAAAAATTATATAAATAAATTGTTTATTACGTGATTTATTATCCAACATAATGACTAATTAACTTGGCCCCTGCTGCAATGTACTAATAAACGCTTCAATTTGGGGAATTTTTGTAAATTTCATGACACCTTTAAAATATATTCTCAGTTTTTATTTTTTATGACAATTTCACAGTCCTTTGTTGACATTTTATTATTTATTTAAACTTAAAACAACAAATAAAGAGAAAAAAAACAAATATTGCAACCGCAGTGTTGACAATACTTTTTTTATTGTTGTGGTGCTTTTAAACAAAACAAATAAATGCCAACCAATGTTTCAATAAAAAAAATTATTTTTTATCGTAAGAAGCATCTTGAATAAGCTGGAAAACATGAGTTTTTGAGAGCCGTCGGTTAATGCTAATGATGCATGTTGTCGTCATTCGACTCAAGCCAAGATGATGACAATGTCGAGAGTGGCTAATATTACGGACTTTAGGATGCTGCAAGTAAATTTAATTTAATGGTGACCATTATGATTATTGTTGTATGTGTGCGTTTGTCTAGTTTTAAGACAGTCCAGTCGGTGCATCAAACAAAAAAAAAATATATAAATAAAATCCAACATAAAAAACCATCAACACTTCTTAGAGCAATAAAAAATGCGCTGTACATTTAAATAAAATGCCACCGCCAGACAATGAATGCAAGCGTCTAAATGATTTAAAAAGATTGATGAAATACCTTCGTCTAGAAGAAGTTTAAAAATAAAAATCCAGAGTCATGTTCAAGTCAAGTTCTAAGCACACTTAAGTAAGTACAAACCGATAAATGAGCGGTTTAAAGTATTTTTTATTCTTTAATGCGATATTTAAGAAAAAATTGGTTGACTTAGGGCGAAAAAAAGATCACTTTGATTCATTTGCATATTATTGAGTGGGGATTCTTCTTAATTCTATCATAAGATGTAAATGGCAGTTTATATAATAATAATTGTTTTCTATTTATTTTAGATAGTACTTTTTTATATTTATTACTTTTATATTCATTTACTATATGTAAGACCGACCAAAATAAATAATAATACAAATTTAATTGAAAAAACCTAAAATAGTCTAGTTTTAATTTTGTATACCGCCAATTTAACCGTACAGAAATTTCTTTTTTGATTTGTTGACAAAATGTAGAGTATAGAGTGCAATGCTGAAAATTTTACATTCAAAATGTTTTTTTCAGCTTAAAAATAGTAAACAAAGCCAACGTTTTTTGTAAACAAATATTTGTCGTTTTAGATATTTAAAATTATGACATGAAGTATTGGCACCAATTGAGAGTGGCGACACAATTCTGTCTAACATTATTTAAAATGTCACGTTGATTTATAAAAATTTTAGTGGCCTTTACAAAAACACTTACTACCGTACAAAAAATCTGATTGAAATCTAAGTCTGTAATTTTTTAAAACATAAGAATGAGTTAATTTTCCAATTGAATTTCGAAAACCCAGCAACATCAACAGGTTGTCTGTCGTTAAGTCTGTGACATTGATCTTAATTTAACAGCATGATCTCAGAGCTCCTGTTAGCAGGCCAGACATCCAGCTGAGTTTTACGAAATTTCTTTAAGACCAACTCAACACAAAGGCACACTTAAATCAGCAGGGAGTTTCATTCATAAAAATATTACATTCGTAAACGAAAAATGAACAATTACTTAACGCAGACATTACAGTACAAAGTTAATGGTTAAACTGCTTTATTTACACAATTGTATTTGAGCGTTTTGTACACATCCTTAAATAAATACTACAATAGTTTTCATTGTGCTGCTGCTTAATGACAGACGCACACATCAACTTGATTACTTCTCTCACTGTATTTGTGTGCTTAGAGTGTTGTATGTCTCGCCATTCATATTCGTTCGCATATCATTTTGTGAATCCTTGATTTTTTTATTTTTAAGGAGTCTCGTCTTTGTTTTTTTAGTTAATATATCAATAGAATGTTGGTTATAACGTTTTTGGCTTCGATGGGCGTATAAGTACATATTTAAGTTTTTATGTTTTAAATTTTTTTAATTTAAGTATTTTTATTATTTTTTATACTTGCTTAACAGGAGACTTTGGCAAACATTTTGAAATATAAGAAATAAACACCCGTACGTTACAAAATAAAATAAATTGTAATAAAAAATTCCCAATAAGAGACTTTTAAAATAATATAAAAACTTATAATCGTTCGTTTTCGTCAATCTCAATAACATTTTTTATTATTTAGGCACACTTTATATCTATTAACTTGCGTCATAAACAATTATAAATATAAATTAATTTTAAACTAAACGGTAATTAATTGCCGTCTAATTAACTACGTCTAAGCAATAGACGTAAAGAAGCCAGTGCAAATTAATAGTCAGTAGAGGAGATTTTGAAACCCAAAGACAAAATTAAATTGTAGTTGGATAAAAAATTTGCTTAGAATACCAGCACAACGCCTTTGGATGCAAAAAAAGAGCAAATCGAACATAAAATTTAAATAAAATGCGAATTATAAAACTTAAAAATAAATGTTAGGAAATTAAAACAACATTATTGATTAGATGAAAAAAAGGTTTAATTTGGGTAAGATTTTTTTTATTAAGGTCACATACCAAAACTTAAAAAAAACAGAAAGAATTTATGTGGGATCAACAAAAATTGAAAACAGTCAGCTACAGTTTAAAAAATAACTAAGAAAAAAAGGAATTTTTTGTTGCTATCTAACAGCTGTTTTTTAGATTTATTTCTATTTTTATGGAAGGTAGATTTGAGACAGTGAGAAATAAAAGATGCAAAATCAGATAAACATTTTTGAAGAATTTATGATGTGCTTTAAAATATCTTTATCTTTAACGAAAGGGTCGCAGATTTGGCTCAGAAATACCGGATGTTGTTTATAAAAAACAATACTTTTTAAATACTTTTAAGACAGGTTTATAAATATTGGTTTTAAAAAAGGTGGCAAAAACTTAAAGGATTAGGAATTTTATTAAATATTTGTTGTAGAATATTTATGAACTCACATTAAAGGAAATTTAAGTTTTAATGAAGTGTAGTACGAGTAATTGTAAAAAATACAAACTTAATTCAGCACAAACAAGTTATGTAATTATCGTATATGGTAAATAATCAATATGTAATTAAGGAATCAATCATATTGTGCCCGCCCTTGTTTATATGTATACAGAATACCAAAAAAAAAACAAATAAAAAGCCTTGTAGTAGCCAAGCACAAGGATTTTCTATCATATTATAAACATAAGGGAGCAATTTTTATTATTTAGGTTCATGTACTAGTATATGTACTCTTATATTTTCAAACCCCAGTTTCAATCAAATTTTTTCAGGATATAGAAAGGCAAATTATTCATACGAACTTGTTTTCCTAAATTCTTCTTAAATTTTTGTAAAAACTTTGTACATGTATTCATATAAAGAAGGCATTAAGGAAAATTCTTTAGTATCTTTAAAATTTTTGATTTTTACGTTATAGTAAAAAGGAATAAACACAAACTGCTTTTTTGGCTTGTCTGCAGAAACACCCAAGGGTCTTGGCAGGAATCGAACCTGTGATCCCCAAACCAATTACTATCTACTAGTTTATGGGGACTCCTCATAATGCATTGCGTGTGTAGGAGCTACACCTTAAGTGTTGTTCCAATTGAAAAAAGTGTAAGTAAGTACCCTTTATGATTATGCGATATAATATTGTAATTAGACCACAGTATAATCAAAACTTAATTATGATTGTCTACGATAATAATATGATTGAGTAATTGAGTCCATGTGATTGAGTAATGATCATCCATGCATTTTGCAATTGCAATTTGTTTTTAACAAAATTGTTAATGTTTTACTGAATAAGTAAAATATGAATATTGGGAAAAAGTGAGAATAAAAATTTCATATACTAAAACCATGCATTTTATTTGGATAAAGATAAAAAGATTGCTTATGTTTGGCATCTTACATACTGGTACTATTTTATTTTTGGCACAACAAACCAAAATCTAGTTTCTCTATGTTCATCGATTTTCTCGAATAAAATATTTATTAGATTTGTTGTTGATAATATTCTATAAAAATTCGCTTTTCAACCCTTTTCTCTTCATACACAAGATAACTTAATGGTTGTACAGGGTTACCGTTCGCCAGACTAAAGTCGCAATTTCCCCCTTTTTTAGCGGTCTGCGACTTTTTGTGAGACTTTTTTTTATTAGCGACTTTTGCGACTTTTTTAATTTTGTTGCGTCTTTTTACCTTTTTGTTTTGTTTCTCACAAAAAACATTTAATTTGCAGTAAATTTATTAAAAAAAAGTCGTCATATATAAAAGCAAATTTCAGATTATTGTTCATTTGGGAACACTTTTATCACTTTTTTGCAACCTTGTCATGTACACAATGTATTCAAGAAATTGTTCATAAATTTTCGGTAAATATTTCAAAGAACCGTTTTACCAAAAAAAAACTTTTCAAACTAAAAAATTATGGGTTTTGAAGTGCTTATTTTACAAAATTTGTTGTAAAACATGAACAATCTTCAAAATAATATTTCTTGTTAAAACGAAAAGAAAGTCTGAAAACGAAAAAGTAAATGAAGCTAGAAATACGTGTTTAGAGGCAGAAGAGACCACAGAGTCTGAGAGGGATAACTTTAACAACGCTGCAGGTCCTTCCAAGAAACGTAATATTTTGCAATACTGTTCTAGAGACTGGGACCTGAAGTATAAATAGCTTAAGAAGGACATGTCAAAGCGACCTTTTTGCAATGTTTGTGAACAGCTTTTAGTGAATCAAAACAATAATCTTTCTCTTGGCTTGGGTTTTAATGGAAGTCATACTCCTTTCAGCTTGGCAGCATACGACAGCCAAGTTTATTAAACTTAACTAAACTTGTTTAGTATGCCTGAAAACATGTATAGAAGAATAGATATATAATGCAACAGCATATGTTATGAAATAAGATAGAAATGGATTCTTTAATAAGCTTTTTGTTTTCTTTTAATTGTTTTTTTATTTGGTTATGCTTTTTATTGATAAGAAAAAGTTAAAAAAAAGATGTGCGACTTTCTTGTGCGACTTTATTTTTTTAAAACGACTTTTTGTGCGACTTTTCGAAAAATCCCAACGGTAATCCTGGTTGAAATATGACGGATTAAATTGCGTACAAGGCTTTAAGAGTGTCAACAGTTGCCACATTTTCAGCTACTACATTTTATTTGTTATTTATTTATTCGTGCATCTTATATTATTTTGACTGTTTTTTAACCAAACCACATGATATAATATTAAAAATTTTGTTAAAATAAAGGACTAAAAGGAAACGAAAAGTTTTTGCACATAAATAAATCAACTGATATTCAGAAAAGCCGTAACCACACAATTGAAAACCGACAACAGCGTTTAAACGTTAAACAAAAAATTAAATTCACTCATACAATCATCAAATCATAATAAATTGCAAAAATGGCAACAAGAGTTTGAAGAAAGCAAAACATGAGAAAAAGGCTAACGATACTCATACAAACATATTTATTAATAAATCCATAAATTATTAAAGTGTTTGTGTGTGCATTGTTTGGTTGTAATTTAACGCCACGCCACGCCCGTATATCGCGTGCAACATTAGAACAAAAACAAACTAAAGAGTGAGAAAGGCAGAACTAAAACTTTAAAAGGAATAAAATGCAAGGTAGATCAAGAAGAAAAATGAAATTAAGATTTGAAAACTGAACGAAAGGTTTTTCTCAGCGTAAAATTACCGAATTTTTCTGAACGTAATCTGACTGTAACTGTGGTGTAAAAGAGCGACCAGCAGAAAGATAGTAAAACATTTTTGTAGATACATTAGAATGCTTGCATTTAAAACAAAATAACCCTATTCTCAATCTTGTGAATTTGAGATTGCATATTTTTGCCATGCATGAATGAGCGCGAGAAAACAACAACAAAAAACCTTGTACATGAGCACTATATTTTATAATGAGGGTGCCTGATCATGGATGAAAAGATGCTTATAAAGTGAAGATTTTGTAATATTTTTTGCAGTTTTCCCCATACAATGTGAACAGTACAAAAATATGCGTAATTTAGATAAGAAAATAGTGGTATTCAGAATCGCATAGGTCGATTGTAATACAACGTGAATATTGGAAGACCTCAAAATTCAAAAATATGAGTGCCTATTTTGGATTTTTGGTCGCGGACAGGGTGATTCAAAATGCGCTTTCTCATAAGTCAATGTTTTATACACCCATATGTATGTGGGTAATTTTTAACGTAATTTGCACATACATACATAAGTATTTTACTTTTAAATATTATTTTATACGTACATAGTTTTTAGCTTTCAATAGAAAAAAATTTTTTAATTCTGAAAGCGCTGACATTTTAATAAACATAAAGGTCTGGATAAAATTCTTAATTTAGTTGAATATCACTTTTTTCTTAAAATGACTTATTGTATGGACTCTAACTTTTCATTTTATATAGAATCGTTTTTAAGTTATTTACATGTTTGCACTATTCGAAGCTAAGCAGATTTTTCTGACTCAAAATCTGATATTTTTTACTAAAAGCCGAAACTCCTCGAAGCGCATTGAACAACCATAAGTTATAAGTATAACTATAGCACTTTTATACTTTGCCTCTTCTTTTTCATGCTCCATCTTATTTTAATTCGTTTGGGTTGGGACTATGGTAAAAATGTTTGGTAAAATTATTTCTATTGGAATAGTAGCTAGTTTTACTAATTTTTGTCACGACAATAATATTTTTAAATATATTATCATTACAGCGATTTTCAAGAGTGGGAATTATATTGAAATGAATATCATAACATCCAGTGTTATAATCTTGTGTATCTTCAAATAGTGAAAATTCTGTAATTTTATTTTAAAAACTATTGAAATGGAGATTGCAAATGGAATGGGCAAGTTCTTTTGCTTTAGTTTTAATATATTATGGGGAGACTTCCCATTAAAAAGATATAATCAGAATCTGGTGTAAAAATATTACTGGAGACACATTACGGTATTCGATATCGATAAAATTTTCCATTTGAAGTCTGTTGAAATTATTTGAAGTCTATTGAAATTTCGATCTAATTTTCGCACAAATTGTTTTTTTAAATCACAATAAATATAAATTGGCAATCTTACAATGACTTACCGTAAAATCTAAGCAGAAATTATTTTTAAACCTATAAAAATTTTGATATTTTAACAATCTTAAACTATCGATAACTCCACAATATTTTAATTTTAAAAACAAAACATATTGCATGTGTGTTAAAAATATATACGATTAAGTTATTTTCCGCTTTCAATTTAGAAGAATTTTAAGGTTTTAAGAAAAATACAGAACACTACGCAAAGTAAAGAGCGTTTTTTATTCAGTAATAATTTACACAGAACATATCGCTTAAATATATCACTCTCCTGTAAAATAAGCATATTTACTACAAGACACTGATACTGCCACGACTATTACAATAATGAGGTTTTAAAAACACGCCTTAATGTTTTATATACATATCTCATTTAAATGTTTTATAAATATTTTATTTATTTTTTTTTAATATAAAATTTTAGCCAAAATTTCATTTATAGAAAAATACGTATTTTTGTTTTAGTTTATAGAAAATATTTTGGTTTTGGTGTGGCAAGTAAAAGAAAATAAGAAAATTAATTTAACTTCTTTTTAATATTTGGTGTAATGCATGCAACATGCAATTTTTATTCAGCCAAACTGTTTTTAAATTTTTGTACTTTTGTCTTGAGAGATCATAAATCATGCCTGAAAATATTTATGTCAGCAATCGTGTATTCAATGTGCGCGTAAATAAAACATGCAACAACAAGCAGAGTCGCATTTATTACTAAACTGACATAGAAATATTTTACAACTGAGTCTTAAGTTTCAGAGAAAGAGATAAAATGTTAAATATGTTTTACCTAAGCATGTGGTTTGATTTGCAACACATTACATTTTCCTGATGTATTCTATGGTAAATGTCTTCCCACTATGGACGGACAATTAGTTTCTCAAGGAACTAAGTACGTAACAAGTGTCAAACAGGGTAGCAAAATCATTTGCAACTATTGAATAAATGATTATTTATGTTGCATAGATGTAAGATTTTTAGAAAAGAGTCAAAATAAGATACACATATATAATTACATTGTATATTAGTTCTTATTGAACTTTACCTGGTTTTAAATTTTTAATGAATTAAGTATGTATGTTACTTGTATTTCTTCTTCAAATGACTATATGCTATTTCTAGATGGTTTGTTTCGTATGCCTTTTATTGATGTTTATTTCTTGTCATGTTTCGTTTCTAGAGTAAAACTATTTTTGTGGTTATGTCAGTGTAATTAAGTGTCAAAATTTAATTTGAAACACATACCGTGCTATATACATATGTACATATGTACATATGTAGTAGCTTAATATGAGAATAGTTATAAAATGACGAGTAAACCTTTTTGAGGTTATCTACCAAGAATGAATAAAAATTATATTATAATATTTAATTATTTTAAAAATGAGAAGTAGGATATGGGCATGTATTTTAAACAACCGGACAGCACTCACAATTAGCCCTCTAACAGGCAAGACCGTATAAATGATCGGATGGAGCCAATATTTTTTTTTCCAGTAGATATAGTGAACAGAACCGTAAATTTTAATTTTCAGTTAAAAAAAACATTCTGAACGAACGCCAGGTAAAATATATTGAACACCGTCTGTAGACGGTCTTGCCGGTTTGCATGAAATAAAACATCACAGGTACATTTTATTTTGAGATAAAGTTTTATTTAGAGAAAAAACAAAAAAAGATAAAATACATATTATTTTCGATGGTGGTAGTCCCAAAAACATTTTTTATCCATATGACCGCACAAATGTAGGTCGCATTTTGAACAAACGACTTGTGTGTCAGATTGCTTACAATGTTTGCACATTTTTTTGCCTTTTCTATCCACCCAAACAGGAAAATGATCAAAACCATCGAACCGAACATCAGCAACTTGATGAACAGTTCTTTTTCCAACACCTGATATACCAGGCTGTGGTGATAAGGGCTCATAGAGATTTTGACCAAATGATGGTCTCCCTACAGATCGTTTATTTTTGATGTTAACAAGTCCAGCTGCTATTTCCTCGCGAAAATTTGGAAGCTGTAAAAGTCGTTCTTCGTTGCATACATTGTTGGCACCATTGGACTTCTCGGCATGTACCCGTTTGTATAGAATGAATGCATTTGTTGAGGCCATGTCCACAAAATGGTAGAACAATCTAATCATAATATTCCGAGTCTTAGCTCGAATATGGTATCGACCCATGATACCATCCATAAGATCTACTCCACCCATGTGAGCATTGTATTCTCGGATAATTTGAGGGCAGTTTATTTCGATGAATTTCTTATGCTTCCTATCATACCGAGCTGCCTTTAATTGTTGTTCATCAGGAATTGTTCTTCTGAAGTTTTCAATACCGACGTATGTCGATGCCAAGCGGACACATTTGTTATCCTTCCATAACACCGTATTCACATCGACTCCATGGAGTGATGTCATATATTCTACATAAAATCCTCGTTGCTCTTTGTTCACTTCGTTATCGGTCGGCAGCTTACACGCTGGAATACGACTGGCTATAAATACAAAAGCAAATCATGATCAACAAGAAATATAACAACAACAAAATAAGTACCTCTCACTGTGCCCAAACTATAAATTCCTCTGGCCCGTAAATATACTAACAGTGGCAGCGATGTGTAAAAATTATGAAAGTACACAATATGATGAACGAAATTAGGAATCGTTTGAGACAATCGAATAACAACATTGGATGTTGCTCCAATGTCTGGTGTACCAGGTAAGACGATATTATCACCGGCGCCATTATAAATCTCAAAACGGTAGGCAAAACCGTTTGAATCACAGAGCACGAACAATTTTATCCCCCACTTATGCGGCTTATTGGGCATATATTGACGGAGATGGTGTTTAGTCTTTGTGCTGCACATCAAGCTGCACAAGCTGATGGTATATCCATTCTGCTAAAATTCATTGAAAAATTTCTTGCCGTGGTCTCAGCTTCACCCATATTCTGAATGCATTCTGATATGGCCTCTTCTGTATCCTCCGGCAATATGTCGGCCTCGATATTATCGAAAACATAAGTCCGATCAGCAACACTGTCATCGCTATCCAAACTTTCATCTGAGCTCCCTACAGAGCTCTCTACAGAATCGAAAAACTCGAGCAATTCTTCATCTGACATTTTCCCCAAATTCCTCTTTTTCTTATAAATACGTTTAGTGAGATTAATCTTTAACACAGTAGTAAAATAACATAAAATGAGCAAATAATATTGTTTTCATGAACAAAAGATGAAAACAATAATGAAAGAGACCCTACTCTTTTTGTATGTACAAACCGGCAAGACCGTCTTGAGACGGTCTTCACTATTTCCTTTCGAAACCACAATTTATATATTTGTTTCACTTCAAAAACATTATAAAACTAAAATATAGTGTGTTATGTACTTACCGTAAAATTTTGAAGCCGATCACTTTATTTTAAATGTGTTTTTTTAATAATTTCGAAAAATTTAATTTGCGGAATAATTTTCGATGCTATTTTGTTGAGTTTTTGCACTTGACTGAGCACAGCATACAAACCACTTGTCAGAATGTATATTGGGGGAATAACATATTTAAAAATATGTTATATAAAGACATTTTTCACTATTTTGAATCGAAAAAATATATAATACAGCACTGGAGCCCAAAAATCGAAGACCGTCTTGAGACGGTCTTGCCTGTTAGAGGGTTAGGCTTGCCACCCGCACTTTATAATAAAGTATTGTACGTTATTTCGAGTAACTTTACTCTATACTTTATGAGAATAATAAAGTACGCGAAAATATTTTATTTCGCATGATTAGATTTATCTAGAATACAAAATAGATTCAGGTGATATTAGATAGTCAGGGCCATTTTTTGAGATTTTTTATTTATTTATTTATTGGTACATATTCTACAAAGTAAATTTGCAGAATATGGTTGCACAAAAATGGCGCCGGTAACTAGACCAAATGTCCAGTATTTCAAAAATGTTTTTGTGACTGACTATACACAACCTATGCCTTCACATAGGAAGTAGCAATGTGGTTTTCAACGAAATTCCACAAAAGAACCGCAAGACTATATGGTTATCCGTGGCAAATCAGTCAACCAGTGCGAGCGAGACGAAAAACTCACGAAGGCCAAACAACACACGCAAGCCTGCCCACACTTAAGAAATAATTACGATGACGCGAGAGCTGTTCTTCAGCCCATGACGATTTTTCGGAACTGACTAGCAAAATTCACACGATTTTTTTTTTATTATTTATTGATAAAGCCTTAGGGTACCTGAATAAATGGTTTGATTTTAACAACACAAACTGGTTATTTACAATTAGCAATATAAATTTAAAGAGCAATGTTGAATTTGATAATATTGTCAACATAATCGAAAACTTAAATCGAAAGCTTAATATAAATATGGATGATATTTATTGAGAAATTGCGTTATTAAACAAACTTTATAATCAGATAAAAGGTTCTGAAGGTTTTGACGAATTATCTTCTGCAATTAAATGTCAGCTAGTATTTAATAAGACAGCATAATTTATCAAATTTATTGTTACTTTCTATTCCTGCCACGTTAGCATTCACAGAGGACGTTTTTTCCGCAATGAAGAGCAAATGACCAGACGAAAGAAACAAAACGTCTCTGAATCTAATAAAAAATTAATTAATTATTTACTTTAATTTAAATACAGGTTGTAAAAGTGCAATAAAAATACGTTTTTAAATATAACTGTAAAGAGAAATAAATTGTACTTTATATTTATACTATGTACTTTTTTCTTAACCTTTAATTATCAATGTACTTTAGATGCAACAAAAAAGTTGGGAACCCTATTCACAATAGTTATAAGTATTAAACGTGGGTAATGCACATAAATACCAAAGCATAAGGAATAATCCCACGAGACCGAGTGATCCTCATCTGGATTTGTTTCGTTCTAACTGTCAAAAAGTTAACAATAACAGGTTTTCTTATAGCAAATTTGGCAATTTTATTTTTATCAAAATAATATAATATAATAGTATGTCAGAAGCGGAACCTAATAAAATTTTTATAGAGCTTTTTAGGGGGATATTTGGTGGGGGGGTCTAGTATCGATTTACTATGAAAAAAAACATTTTTAAAGCAACGCCTTGAAAATTATATATATACTTTAATCGTTTGGAGGGCTATCCTTTTCTCCCCTGATCCCTGGATCCACGACTTTATATGTACTCTACATATAATCAGAGGTTTCCCTTGTATTGTGTTCTTATTAAGGATGTTAATTTGAAATGTTATGAATTAAAGGGGACTTGACAGTTCCAATTTTTGGCTAAAAGAAAATTATGATAGTCCACGAGATATTGTAAGCTTTGGTCCATACAGTTGTATTTGTAAAAGAAATAAAAAAAATAAAGTTTCATATAAAGAGAGATTTTCCTTAGTATATTTTTCAATGCAAGTATTATTTTTCTTTTAATAAAAAATACAATTTTCTTCTTTGATCGCGATTATTTGCACTTTTTTAATCGTAGTCGCGATTATGAAATTATTCGATTACATGCAAACCTATATTCAAAATCACATTTAGTTTCAAATTGTGTATGATACATTTTTAGTTGTTTCTATAGTTATTCATAGTTTGCTTAGTTGCAACTAAAAGGTTAGCTTCAAATAAAAGTGAAATTAAGTTGAAACTTTCCTTATTTTTTAATCCAAATTATGCTAGGAACACAACTGAGACGATCGACGAATTTCGCCCAACGCGACGAATTCGCCGGTGAAAATTCGCTGTGTAAATTCGTCGTATGAAGCACAATAACGATGAAAAAATTAACAGCTGTTATAATTGATAGTTACTGTGCACTGTTTAAGGAAATAAAATAAAAACATGAATAAAATAATTTCAAATTTTGCGATATTATAAATATCATATTTTTAACTATATGCTATATAACACAATGAAACATATCACGACTTTTAGAAAAGTAAACAGTATAGTTTCAATTGTATCGTATGTTTTTTTATGTATAGACCTTTTTTTAATAAAACAAATTCATTGAAATGACAGATGTTTAGCCAGATCCTTTAAAACTTCCATCCTCAGTGGCGTTAGTAGACGAAAAATCTCAAAGTATTTGCTCCTTTTTTGAGTTTTTTTTTAAATTTAATTTTGCAGTTTGCTTTTATGACTTTTTGACGAGCTTTTGGTGTGCTTTGCAGTTTTAGTAATTTTTAATTTAAATTAACTTAAATTAACTTTGTGGCTTGTTACCGATTTTAGAAAGTTTTCGCGGTTTTTTTTTTTTTTGCAAAGGAAATTATCTGCCCAAGTTGTCGCTCTTCTTACAGTTTTACCAGATTTTAATCAACATTAGACTTTGTATTTCATACAATTTCCTAAAATTTTAAACAATATTAGGGCTTTATTTTCAAGTTCTTGTCAATTGAATAGTTTGAACGATTTTTAGTAAATTAAAAAAAAAAATTTCATAAATTTTTTATTTCAATTAAAGTTGTATGATTTGATTTAATGAATTTTTAAGTGTATTCTGTGTAAGCATTTCTCAAATTTTAGATTATCTATTTTAATTTTTATAAAATTTTAAATGAGCTCTTTATGCAAAATTTATACAGCATCTGAAGAATTGCATATGTAATTTTTTATAGCAACCACCATTTTTTAATTATCTATTAAACAAAGCATATCTATAATCTTGAACGCTATGAAATCACAGAGAAAAGAATGTTTTTAGCAACCGTAAATCAAATATAAAAATAAAGTTGAATAAGCTCTGCGTTGATTGGAATACTATGTTTGTCAATAATATAACTTTTTATAAATTCATTAGGGAAATATAAAATATTTTCATTAAACACACATATAATTTCTTTTATCAAATACATAAAACTCGTCAACACAGAAAATTAATTTTTTTTTGTTTATTGAACCTTGTTCTTCTTGTTCAATTATAAACATTTACATAGAATGGCATACAAAAATCGTCATCACAGAAAATTTCCCAATTTTCGTTTTATGATGCTATTTTTCAGTATAACTTTTTTATAGAGCTATTTTCGTATAGAAAACACCATAAAGTAAAATCAATCTCAATTGTGCAAGCAGACCGTAAATAAGCAGCAGTAGTAGATATTTATTTATTTGCTAACCAAAAGTATTAGACTTAATATTGAATTAATATCAAAGGAAAAACTTGAATTAATATCAAAGAAAAAACTTGAATTAATATCAAAGAAACAAAAATATTCCATAAATATAAAATAAATAAATAATTATAATTGCATAAGTTGATAAAAAATGCTATGCAATAGCTTTGCGTCTTTTTTGTTTTAAAGAGCACAGTTGAATAATTAGAATAGCTTAATATATGTTTTTAAATAATCTTAATTTATATATTAAACCAGAAAAAATATTCAAAAGTTTTCAAATTTTATTCCCAAGAAAATCGGACATTTCTTTGCCTTTCGTTATCTCTATATATTATTTAGCAAAATATGTTTTCTGTTTGTATGAAATATCTCGCGTAATACAAAACAACTTTTAAAATTTATGCAATTACACCGTAATATAAAAAGGGAAAAAAAGAATTAAAAATACCCTCCGTAAAATTAAAAATCTGTCCTTTTTTTCCAATAAAATCCCTACAAAAAGGGAAAATCCCCTACTCTTGGATTCATTGGCTTAAATTGTCGTTTCGCTCAATTTACACTAGTATTAAAACAAAAACAATAAAATAAGAAATAAAATGTCAAGCTGCAGAATAAAATCTATTTTTTCCTATTTATGTGTCGGAGTTTATTTTCTGAGGTAGAAAATTTGATAGTTTTTGGTTGTTTAATTTAGTATGGCCATTTGTTTGTTCAGTGATGAATCACACCGCATTTAAATCAATGATTGTCCACGACCCGTTAGCGGAACTCCATTACCACAAGAATCAATGCCTTTAAAAATCATGATGGTCAGAATGTTCCAGTCAACGGTGTCCTAAATATGAAGGTATTGACAAATACATTTAGTTCCAACAGGACATCTAGATGAATTCATTACAAAAAAAACAGCTCTTACTTCGTGACAAAACGGATCTGTTAACTGGCACATTGCTCCTGAGTTTTGATGTTGTGTAATGCATTAAATTGTGGTTTCTAGGTATTTATAAGGTCGCACATCCACACCGATAAACTAGAAACAACTGATCATTGCAGGCAACGCTGTATTCCTGAAATGCCACCTGGTTACTGCCAATATGTAAAAATGGGACTATTAGATTTCGATATGCACCAGCTGCGGTAAATACCTAACTGAAAGTGCATTGAAAATTTAATGTAAAAAAATTTGCTATTTAAACCATTTTTTGCGCTTTATTTAATTCAAAGTTATCACCTCTAAACAAAAACCCAATATATACAATGTATATTATAGATATAAGGTACATAGGAGTAGTATGTAGCACGTTGTGTAGATTGTAGTTTTTTTATTACACATTTTTTCCAACTATTTGCAAATGAACAATTATTTATTGGCTTTTGAATGACTGAAAAAATGCCAATTATGTATATTATTTTGCAATAATTAATTTTTTTACATAACAAAGTAAAAATAAACAAACGCACATTAATTAAACTAATACTGCAATATTTAAATAAATAATTCATTATTTATTAAAAAAAGAGTTTTTCAAAAGTTCTCGGAGCAATTTAAACTGATATTTAAAAAAAAATATTTCTGATAAATCGCAAATTTAACAAATCAACCTGCATAAATTATTTAAACTATTTTCTAACGCATGTTTTCATTAATTATTTATGACATAAATAAATTAATCAGCGTAAAACTAGTTTTTGTTTTATTTTTTCCAACAAACTGCCAAACAAAAACATTTGAGCAAATATCTATCTAACTTGTTTCTATTAAAAAGATAATGGAAATGGAAAATAGTTTTTAAATTAAATTTGTAAATATAAACAAAAACAAATCAATTAATAAACAAAGTAAAAATGTGTGAAAAAAATTCATATACAAATATTGATGGATTTAAATTTTGCAACTATTGGATATTGCATTTAAAATAGTTTATAATAGTTGGTTTAATAAATGGTTAAAACTGGCTCTACGCAAGTATAAAAAAGAAACAAAGAATCCTGAAGAACTTATCTAATTCTATAATTGTTTTAAATCGATTCGTGAAGAAAACTGTTCGAATTTATAAGATATTTACATGCCACTTCGAAGACGTTTTGCTCGATTCGAGTAACAGGGGTTAAGGGACTACTGAGTAGCCCCTCTGATTTAATCTACATTGTGGTTTTCTTGAATAATCGCAAAAGTCTTAAGATCATTTTTTTAGGACAGCTAATATATATTCTATGTGAAGCTGTGGACTCGGATTAAAAAAAATTAAATTAGGAGTCATCCTTAGATATGTTAAGAAGCTGTGCAATAATCAGATAAAAAACGGCTAAAAATATATTTCATTATCACAAAACTTTGTAATTTGGTTATGGTTGTTACAAGTACTCAGGATTCTAATAATTTATATTTTTGAAGAAATGTTATGAATTATCTTATATTTATTTAAAGGTACATTCACAAATGAACGCACAAATGTCGCTTTTGTGATTTTTTCTAATATTATGGAATGCCAAAATATAATTATTTTCTAAACATTCTGTGCATTGCTTTCATTTCTGTGAATATGAATAAAAAAAGCGAAATTCTTGCAATGACAGCCCCGTGTAAAATAATTTGCAATACTTCCGCATCCAAAAGTCTACATTTTCTTGACTTCTGTGGAAGAACTCTTTTTACTGGGATTTATATGGTGACATACAATACTGCATTTTTGGGAGATGGAAAAATATTTTTTTATAAAAAATTGATGACATACCAAATTACAAAGAAAGGAAAAACAGTATTCACAGAACTAATAATGCCATACTAAAAAGTACGTTCGCAAATTCAGTAATTGTGAAATAGTGAAAGTTTGGTGTTGCAAAAGAGCAACTTGGTAAACACTTGACAGCAATGCTACACATTTCTTCAACATTTTATTTATTGTTGCAAGCTTGCAAACAGGTTGCATAAATTTACAGCATCTACGAAATCACCCATATGTTGCGGTGATAGGAATAAATTAACGTTGTTTTGTATCAATAGACGGGGAGGGGTTATTCCTAAGCTGTAGGCAGATTATATAAACCGTTACAAAGGTAATATTCGTTTTTCAAGGTTGATAATTTCTCATGGTTAGTTACTACTCAAGGATCATAAATCAGAGGTCCCTAGACCCGGCTAGTTTTGTTGACTACTAAATACTTTTGCAACTAAATACTCGATACTATAAAAATTTAAAAATAAAATTCTCAAATTCGGTTTTATCAAAAAAAGTACTGATTCATGAATTAGAAAATTTAATAATGAAATTGAAGTATATAAGTAAACGAGAAGGCTTAATAACTATAAAAGTGCTTAACTTGCTTCAAAACAAAGTTGTATTATTTTAAACCACATAAAAGGTAAATTTCCGTAAGGCTGATGTTTCAAATTCTATGGAGTCAAGTGTTTATTCGAATACGCCACAATGTGAATAGTACGATGGGTGGTCTTGGCTGGAGCTGGAGATGATAGAAAAATTAAATCTGACACTACGCCTAAGCGTGAAAGCGTTGAAAGAAATTGTCCGGACCATGAGGATTGGAGCTTTTTATTTATAATAATTTTGACATTGTGATAACTATATATTTTAAATAAATTAATTATAAAACAATTAAACTTCCTCATTTCACCATCTGCCCTCTCTCACTACCCCTTTCTCAAAGAAAGCTGGTAGACATTGATTGCCTGAGTGTTTTTAATTATTTGAAGAGTTATGTTAGATACGCCTTTTGACTTCTGTTTTTCTGAAGTACAAAAAGATGTATCTACAAAAAAATGATTTTAAACATATAGTTGAAGTTATAAAATATAAAATGTGTATTTTCGACTTAGAGAAGGTATACGAATTTATAATTAATTATAAAAAACTAAGTTTGTTGAATAAAATAATGGATTTTCATTTTTAATTTGAGTTTGGCATATAATATATATTATTCATAACTTTATATACATATAAATGCTTTTTAAATTTGTTTTTTTTTTTAGTGGAAAATTGCCATAAAAATAATGACAGTCTGCAGGTAATAACTCTTTGAGATCCTGTAGAAGTTACCATTTTTTTAATGAAATTTTTATTCTTATTTTTAATGAAAATTTAATTCATGTCTTTCCAGCTGTATTTGTGTGTACAGCAATAATATTACAATATAATCATAAACAATGCAAAAGTTTTGTGTTATTTGTGATATCGTTGGCTTAGTCGGAAAATATGCTAAGTCCACATTTGAAATATAAAATCATAAAGAGCAAATATGCCAAGTCCAAACAAATTTTTTTGGAATTCTGCGACTATTATTCAAACAAGATGAAATAAAGAGGAATCTTGCGTTTACATATTTAAAAACAATTCACAAAAAAAAGTTAGACAGTTTCTTGTCCCTCCTGAAAAATTAAAAAAACAGACTTAGACATTTATGAAATGTTATTTTCGACAACGACACTGCTAATTATGCCCATTATTTTATTATTTGGTATTCACTTGGTTCTCAAACTAGGTATAAAATGATTGCAAACATTTGTTGTAGAATATTTTTTAAATCCTTTCAGATAACGCGACTTGTCCATACAAGCATGTAAAGTACACTCTTCAACGAACTACAACTACCCCAAAGGCAAACCCGAATGGATGGAGAAAACACGGTCGATTTAACATTAATATGCCGTAGTCCTATAGTCCAACTTTGCATAGCATCGAACTAATTAAAAAACTACTCCTTTTCATTAAATATAGACCACTCACAAGGAGTTTGCTAGAAACGTGTACGATCGCTAAAATAAGATCAGTTGTCCTGTTACAGCAAGTTCTTGTTAAAAAACGACATGGCCATGACTGCATTACATTGGATCATGTTGTAACTAGTCTATTTCAGCCACAATGGACCACGTTGTCAAATTTTATATGCAGGGATATTATAATTGACATGTGAATGTATTAGCCATCATGTGAGGTGACTGTCTCAACTTATTTTGTTTATTATTTTGTATGGGACCAACTCAGTCTCGTGTCCATATCGGTCTTGTACTACAAAATTTTTAAACACTTTTTAATCGTTCACCGTTCAAGCACGATGCTTAACCCAAAATAATACTTGCGAATTTTTAATTTTCAACAAAAATTAAAAACAAATTAAAACTTAAGAAAACTTCATTATTTATACTGCTTGAGAAGTAAGACTAACAACAAATAAATTCTTCATTAAATTAAACATATTCATTAGTTTTCATTTAGAAGTTCACTTTTGTATTCTGAGATGATGATGATGTGTTTTGTTGCTGTTTATTTTTATGAAAAGAACCAAATGAAGGAATGAAAAAAAAAGTTGAAGTTTTGTGTGTCAGTAAACACTTTTAATGTATTTTTCATGTAAATTGTTTTCGCAACAAAACGTTTAAAACGTTTACGTACATTTTATGAACAAACGAACGACTCATCCATAAGACTAAAGTCAACTAAACTGGTTACAGTGAGAGAAAGAGAAATAGTAATAATAATACAGTCAGTCGTCCTGGAATACGTCATAGATACTTTGCAAACAATAATTATATACATTAGTGTGTATAAATTAGAGATGTTTTGGTTTGGAGTTTTTCTTTACATAAACAATCGTGGGAGTGCACGATTTATATTTTAAGCGTGAGTGAAAAATTACTCACGATTGCGTTAAATTTTTACATTCAAGTACAGAGCGCATAATTGCTTTAACGTGTGGTTTACCTGGAACTTTATTTTATTTTTGTTTTCGAAACTGAAATTGTTTTTTTTTTAAATAAATCTTTTGTTTTAGAGATAAATTTAGTACTTTTACTCATATTTTGATGGTATATATGTGCTGTTTTCAATTAAAATCTCCATCATTTATGGAAAAAAATGATAGATAATATTAGATAATATTCGATTATCCTCGAGCCATTGAACATACTTTCTTTAATCATAGTTAAGAGATATCCCAATCAAGCCATATTTCAAACAAAAAACTAAATCAAGCTCCGTTCGATCATTTGGGATACACATAAGGACGGCAAAAAAATCTTCACAATAAGTTAGAGAAAGGATTTATTTGTATACTCTTAAATTTAACAGGTCTTACTTAAGAATAGACTTGATGATGTCGTTTTCCATGTTGTATTAACCTTTTTTCTTTGCTAATGAGATAGGACAGAAAAGCAATTTTTGTATTAAATTTTGGATGATTCTTGTCAATGTTGCACGAAGTAAATTTCATCGTCTAAATTTGGCCCAAGCATGTGTGTTTGTTTGTCTGCTTTTAGATTTAATTTTTCTTTGGCAGTTTCAAACATCTCGTTAACTTTCCAAGTAGTTTTTCTTTGTTTTTAATTTGTTTCACTTCACTTTTGTTCTTATTATTAATTAATTAAATAAAGTTTTCAGCATTTATTTTGTTTCTTTATCACACAAGCTTAGATGCTAAATATTTTACTTGTTTGTTGGTTGATGTACCCAAACACTTTTAAATTTATATTGCTTATTTTCTTGCCAAAAATAGTAAAAGTAGCTCGTTGTAAATTAATTTTATTTGAAATTGTATTATGCTTGTCATTTTCAAATTATCATAAAATTGTACAAAGTTTCCTAACAGTCTTAATTTACTTTTAGTTTTCTTTGCTATAAAATATATTCTTTTGCACATATTTATGTATGTATATTAAATGTTGATAAATATTAGTAAAAGTTGTAAATTAGCATTTTTACTTTTAAGCCTTTAAACTAGTTTGCTTAGGCAGTATTTTATTCAAGTTTTGTAATTAAAAATTTAATTAATATCGTTTTAAATTATAACACTTGTTTAAATTTTTCTTGACTTGAATTCTAAACAGAATTTCAAAAGTAACAGCAGAAGTAAAAACACTTTATGAATTGTTTAAAATGGTTAAAGTTTTGCATATTTATATGATAACACGATTTTAATATTTAACAAATTCTCGTTAATAATAATATAACATTAGCTTTTTAAATTCCAAGTTTAAATATTTTGCAAAATTTTTAACTTTTATATCCACAATTAGTTAAGTTGTATAAATAAATAATAAATAAAATAACATTTATCAGACTTTAATATTACAAATTTCTCCTTATATTTCTGAATGTAAAGTTAATCTACAAATTTAGTTTCAGATAGCTTATTTGAATTGAAATCGGACTTTTCCTGTATAGAATATAATCTACGTTATCCATCATTAGGGTGTTTTTGTTCAAATATAACGCTTGAGAAATTTTGTTTCATAAGAAGTTCAGAGGTTGATGTCTGCAAAGCTGGTTTCAAATTTACTTGATACCTCTCTGTTCTACTTTACAGAAATAAATCATTTTAGTTTAAAATGCATTCAAATATACAAAAATACGGTGTAGCATCAGTGTTATTCCTCAAAGTTATTGTTCGAATAATTCGAACAATTTTTTTCATTTTTGTTCGAACGAATAAACATTTTTCAATTTAGAAAAAAGAATTATTCGAACAACTTTTTTCGAATAATCGAACATTCGAATAGTTAATGAACGATGTATAAAATCATTAAATTGTTTAATATTATTCCTGAAATCTATGAATTTCCTATCCAATACTAGCTTTTTTGCAATATGCCACAAGATGCTAAACCGAAAACTACGCAAATACAACGTTTTCACGATTATTTTATGATAAAAATATGTATTGGGAATGACCTCAACTACGATGAAGAATAAGATGATGTTTCTGAGGTAACTGAAAACGTTTTATTAACTGATCTAAAAAAGTCTATAAATAAAGTAAGAAATTGTACTAACGCCAAAAATGGTTAACAGTATTGATGATGATCTGAACTATTTAGAAAAATTAAAGAAAAGAACAAACAAACAAACTTGATATACAATTAAAATATTTCGAATTATTCAAACCAAATTTCAAAATTATTCGTTTATTCGAACAAAAAAAAATATTATGAAATTTTATTCGAACAAATAAAAAGAACGAACAATTAACAATGCTAATAATAATGCTAATAATTTTGTGTTCCCAATTCTACTACATTGAGTAGAATCTTCTATTTTCATTAGGTTAAGTCAACATTGCTAAAAAAATTAATTACTTTAAGAAACTCATAATTTTAAGCACAAACATTTAAAGAAAATTTAGTTTATTAAAATTTGATTATTTAATTTAATTAAAATTTGACACAGTAAAATATACACCATTGACGGCATTTTAAAGCAAAGTCCTTGATTAGCAAAGACATTTCAGTGTTGGTGCTTGTAACAACAAATTATATTTTATATTAAAAAGCTTCCAATACCGAACTTGATTTCGCAAGAAATCCCATTTCTTTTTGGAATATTTTTATATTATGCATACTAGATTTTACCCGAGACTTCGTTCACGATAAATTCAGAGCAAGATTCATAGAAAAAGATTTATACAATTAATTAAAAGATATTTTATTTAGTTTCTGTTCAACATTTCTTGATGTAAAAAGTCCATGTAAAAAAATTACATGAATTATTCATTAAAAAATGTTTGAGGATAGTACTCTGTTTATTTTGTAAAAAACAAATTAATTGCCCCATCCCTCGTGGTCCTATTTTTGAAAGATATATCTATCCCTCTACTAAATTTCATTCAAATCCATTAAGCGGTTTTCGAGTGAATGAGGTTCAAACATCCCAACATCCAAACATACAAACTTTCTCATTTATAATATTATTCATTTATAATATATATAAAATATACCGAAATCCCATTTTTTGTAAATAAATTTTTATGTTTTACGTTACATTTTTGAAAAATATAAAATTTGCCACCAAGTGTAAAACTTTTAAGGAGAACACTAAAAAGAGCAAACTTTTAACGTCCTTGCTGATAACACAATTATATACGAAAGCAGTATAATTAGTAGTCTATAAAATAAGACTAAAAAGAGATGATTAAAATATAAAAACTGAGAATCATACGATTAAATGTTGAACAATGTGTTTGGAACAGTCCTGTGTAATTTATTTTTGTTTTTGATACTTCACTTCTTTTCCTTAACTCATTTTAGCTCGTTATTTTTTATTTTTTTATGCGATATTTTTTTAAGTTTTTTAATTTAATTATAATAAATAGATGTATGTCATAAAATACCACATTGCGAAAGATTTACTAATGCCAATTTTTAATTTTAATATTTATTGAGCATTTTTTATAATTCGTTTTTAAAAATAAACTTAAAATTATTATAATATTAGAAGGGGAAAAACTTTAATTTACAAAAAAGTATTAAGCACAAAGCTTGACAGAAAATAGTTAATTTAATGAAAAAAGTTATAAAAAGTATACACGCTCTTGCTCCCGTAGCTTTCATATTAAGAGGAAATTCTAAATGTCACTCCAAAATTTTCTTAAAAATAACTTAAAACTAAACTAAAAACTAGTATTGTAAAAAATAAAACAAAACAAAAAAAAAGACAAAACAAAATATAAATAATATAATATTAGATATGCCAATAAAAAATAAATAACACCCGACCATAGTAATCGGTCCACAAAATCGCAAATTAGGTGTTAATGGGTTAATATTAAAATAATTAAAAAATAATAATAACACATAATGTTTTGTGCGTTTAAAAATTGAGAGAACATTAAACATAAATTATAACAAAACTCAGCAATATTTATTTTCAAACAAAATTCTTATTAAGCTTTAAGTTTGAATAAGCCAATAATAATATGTAAATATTTGGATTTTGGTTTTGGTTGACTGCTTGTAAAAACAACATAAAATTTATTACAAGACTTTACTAAAAAGAGACAAGATTAAAGATAAGAGATTTTAAATGCAATAATTTTTTATGTATGAAGGTTTTTTTATACTTTTTTAATTGCATATATTAATTGCTTTTCTGGCATTTCTGGCTAAATATAGCTTTTGTGAACGTTTAAATACAATTTTTTTGTTGAATTATTTTTAAGGTTGAATAACATTTTAATGCGTTGGGTTCAACTAATTGCTCAGTAATTACAAAGTATTTAGCATCATTTTGTGTTTTAACCGAGTTTGTTATTATTACGTTAGTTTTGGTTTTCAATGACAATTGGAGTTTTTTTTTAAAGCTAGCTCTTTGCTATAGTATATTGCTATATTTTTTTTTTGGCTTAAAACCTGTGAGCATAAGCCAGATAAACAGACAAAATTTTTATAATATTAAATTCAGTACTTGTTTTTGCTATTTAAAAGAAATGATATGTTTTTGGAACAACTTCCGATATTTTTTGCTGGGTCATAATGAAATGGTGTGCAGTGCATATGTACTGGATTATTCACAATTCTTTTTCTAATCTATAAATAGGCTGTATTTATATATAAAAAAATGATTGTACCTTATCAAAGTTGTATTTACTGAAAAAAGAACAAAACGGAAGAAAAAACAATAGGTCACAATAAGATCTACCTTTTCGTCTTAATCCCATTGGAAATTTTTCTTTATAACAATATTATTCTTTCTTATTTCTTTGTAAATATTTTATAAAACAACTTAAAAATAATTAATTCATATCAAAAATACAATGGATTTTCCTTAAAACACGGATTTTCAACTTTTCTTTAGACAATGTTTATAAAAGTATTGTGAATAAACTCCAACGTAACGATAACTTCAACCTGACGATATATCCAGCGATGGAAAAGCTCAGTACATAGACAGTGTATAACTTTATATTATAAATACCATATATTATATATATATCATAAACAAAACATAAATACACAAAAACCGAGAACAAAATAAACCCACGCACTAATACATAATAATAAAGACACCGAATTCAGTTTGGAATGTATTGATTTTAGAAAATATTGTGTCATTCCATTGCAACGGGTGGGACATTCAAACAGAGTTTTACTTAACTCTACCTGCTACTAATAATATCCCACTCTAAAATAGTAGCTGAAGTGATAAGTAAAATTATATTTGTATGACTAACATTAAAAACTTTGCAAATTTACTTTTTGATTGGTTTGTCTCTGATATTGTATGAATAAGTTAGTTTTAAAATATTGAAAGCCCCGAACCTTGTGACAACTGGGTGGAACACATCAGCTTGTGATGATGATTTAGGCAGTGACATGGCCGCATTAACAAGTATAAGCGCACTGGGCTAAATAAAATGTTTCCCCCTTGTATACATAGTTTTATAAAAAATTCATTTTATTTTTTTAAATATTCTTTAATTCAAAACTTAAATATGTACGAGTATTTACACAAAAGAGAATTGTTCGAAACGTTTTATAAACATGTGTAAATTAAATATGTAATAACTTAACTTTAACTAAATTAATTAATGTTTGTTTAACTCTTATATTTAAAAAATAAATAAAATTTGTTCGACCTTTAATTTTGCAATGCAAATTAATTTAATCCTGTTAAAGGCCAAATTATTTTCTTATTATAATTTGACAAAATAAAAACTTTTAAAAACTCAGTTTTTCTATATGAAGATATTCTCAACCTAAATAAATATTTCACAGAGTTTCACAAAATGAAACAACCATCGTTTCGGGGATATTCCAGGTCCACGTTATGTTTTCCTTTCTTAACATGGTTGTTAAAGCATATTTTATGAAAACTATTTTTTAACATCTGTGATGATAACGCACTATTTAAGCGCTTAACAAACAATGTTTATAAAAAATATTAAATAAGTTCATAAAGACAATACAATTTCGAGATAATGTACTTTAGTCAAACTTAAAACGCATAAATCGTTTGGGGCTGACTCCGCAAAAAAAATTATAATTTTGGTTTATTGGCGCATCATGTGGTTTTTTTGGCGCCCCTGGGCTGCAGCCCAATTAGCCCTATGATTAATGGGGGCCTGGGCAGAGAGGCTATAAAATGGCAAAAATATGGAAACGAACTTCTAATTTCTGAGAACTTTTTTCGTGAGCTTTATTTGAAAAATAGATTTCATATAGTTCATTTTGCACCTAATATCTAATTTAAAAATAAGTTCAATTTTGTCGAAGAAAATCGTAAAAAAATGTAAATGTTGCATTTCACTGGAGCTTGTTCCAGATTATCAAGAAACATTTAACGAAATTTTGGAACAATAGAAAAATATAAAGTCATTCTCTTAAATATTGTTAGAACTTTTATGCGCAGAAACACACAATAACTGCCGTATTAAAAAATAATAATTTGGTTTTAAAGTTTACTTTAACGAAATTTTGTAAGAGGAATCAGTTTTACGTTTATGGTTTAAAGTATAGAAGCATTTTTCAGAAAATATTTCATTAAATCAGGCATGTATAGGTCGAGCTTAAGCTTTTGGTGGGGCGAACGGTTAAACTTGAGATGCAAAAAAATAATAAATATGGAGATATCTTAATCGTTTTTGTGGTGGAATAGTTTTTCGCAACTTTCGAGCCCGCTCCTGTACATAGCCGAATAGATATAAACCTCTTCTTCATTCAATCACAATCAACAGATGTGTTTCTTAGATTTACATTAAAAAAATAATGCACGAACCCAAATAAATATTTAGTTCATTAATAGTACAATAAATAATCTCGAAAAAGGCTTGATCCGTTGTGAGACGTACACCCTCATTATGTGTGTCGAATTGGATTTTTCGACAATATCAATTAGTCCTAGATTAAAACAAACATGCACACACTTTCTTTAATCATTCATATATCATAGCTGTCGAAAATTGGACTTCCGCTTATATAATCAGTGTGAATAAGATTGATTTTCCTTTTATGGGGATTTTGCCATTTTGAAAATGAATATTATATGTACATGTATACTTACATGCATGCACATGCTTATACGTAATATGTATATTATGTACTTTTTTATAATGAAATCTGACTTCATTGTGGTAATAAGTACTAGAAACCAAAGTGCTTTGCATGATTTGCAGCATCAAAACTATATAAATGCGGTCTAAGTTTTTAAACAAAATTGCATTTTTATTCACAAAGTCGCGGTCCACATTTTGTAATTTTTGTTGCATCAATTCTGATTTTGTAGTGAGAAAGAGCGGGAGCGGATGAGAAATGGTATTAGCATAAATTTTTTTTACTAAATTTGTTTAAAAAGTAACTAAGTAGGAAAAACGTAACCAAAATTTATTATTTTTAATTTTTATTTGCTTATAACGAATTTATATCTTAATATTAACTAAATTTGTAGCTAACACTAAAGGCAGAATTAGTGTATACGTTCTGTTCCGTTACGGATCACTTGTTTTATTTCTGTGCGATTGAATAACTATATATGTAGTTTGTTGTTACTTTTTCGTTCTGTTCTGTTGCGGACTATTCTGTAGAAAATAGAATAGAAATAGAAGTGACAGCCAAGAGTGTGCATGTATTAGAATTTTGTGGTGTGAAATATTACAAATTTTGTTTTAAAAGTCAGAAAATATTATTTTAATTCAAATTTTTAAAAATGCGCATACATATGTATATATTTTTCTAAAATAAAAGACATTTTGCAAACATTTAAAAGATGCATTCCTTTAATTACATCACTCACATCCACAAATTCAGACACAGAACAAACAACTAAGAAATATTTTCTACAGAAAAGAACGGTACAGAACGGTACAGAACGGCAACGAATATTAAAAATTAATGAGGCTATAACACTTTTTTCGAGTTGAATGATATTTGCTTGATTTGGTTTACCTTTTCTTTCAGTGAATTTCTAAAATTTGAAGCTCTTTCCAAATTCTGGCATATTCTTGAGATTTCCTTGAAGTTGTTTCCATTTTTCCCTGATTTAATTTTTTTTTAATTTGCGATCATAATTGAGTTGTGGAAAATTTCATGATGTAATTTATTTTTACGTGTTTCTATTTCACCATACACGATTTTACTTTAAGCCCGATTTTTACGTCTCATATACATAAGTATATATCGTCGGATTAGAGTGTAAACCTGCTAAATCTTTTTCTTATTTTATTTGAGATGTTTTGATATCCTCATAATATGAGTATTTGCGTTTATATTGTATTGTATTGGCTAACTTCCTAGGGTGCAAAGAAAAAAATAGTAAAAGTTCTTAATCTACGATGCTGAATATTCTGGAAGTTAGTTACAAGATTATTCATGTTTGCCCCTTTTGGACTATATTATATTTTCCCGAGTTTAGCTTTTGTTTATAAATGCAAACAAAAATTTTGAAGCCCTCATAACAGCAATATTTTTTATGTATTAAGTTTATTATTATTAATTTATTAATTAATTTAAAAATTGTAGAATAATTGTATAAATAACCAAAACGACAACGCCGGCATTTCTATTTCAGTACTCTCGTATATTGCAATTGCTGCAGCAAAACTGTGTGGACCGCGCATGAAGCTAAACCCGTTAGTGCAACAAAAACTTTAATATTTTCTTTCGGTCAAACAAATTCCATATATAAAAAATATTGTTTATGGTATTTTCATATTAAATTTGACACCCAGATTATGTTTAATAAGAGATCAGCATTTTGACGGGATTGCCTTGTTTATTATTGTATTATTGGACCGTAACAACTACAAAGAAAAATTTAATTTTTAGAACTTATATCAATGATCACTCGATTTTGTTTAAAGTACGTATTTAATATATTTTACTTTTCATACATTTTATGTAAACAAAGTTTATTTTCTTATTGGTGAGTCAGACTCTTAGAGACGCGCGAATCCTAATTGAGTTCTGGAAGTGGAAGTTTTAAAAATGTTCTTCAGCATCGCAATAAGAGTTAGACATATATTGCTATTTTATTAGTTTTCGGATGGAAAATTTCCCTATTTTCCCCTCCCCGGGATACGCGCTTGTTCTTAGATGTGCTGTAAAGCACACGATTTGAAATCGCCTATAGGAAAGAATTAAATTAAAAAAAGCTGACTTATTGGAACTTTTTAGCTGGTTTTATAATTTTTGATATCTAAATATTTTATCTGAATTTAACTTCGAAGCAATAAATTTTCCAGAACAGTGTTTATAGAAATACCAAGACTTCAAATTGCGCATTTTAAAGAACGAACCTCATAGGTTCCCATACGTTCACAAATGCAGTATTGTGGTATAGTAAACTTTCATTACGAAACCAACTCAAGTCAATATGCTTGATTTCGTGAATTTTTTTGGGAATCATATGTTTGACTGATAGGCTTAAAAACGTTTAAATTCGCTGTTGCAGCTCAGTGATGCATTTATGAACACATCAAAATTATCCAATAACCCATTTAAGTTAAATTAATTTAATTTGTAATTCCTATACGCGACATTTACTTAAAAATTAAAATAGAGCTTAAAAATTCAATAATTAAAACGGCTTTGCTTGGCATTAGTAACGTCAATTTTAAAATAGCTGTTTAAATAAGAAGTTATACCTATAACATTATCGAATTCCCGTCGGCACCTTGAAATTGTTGAATTGTTTTCGTTAATTGTGTTTTGCAAATGTTCTCCATTTCGTTTTTTAATACATATAGTTTGAATGTTTACTTACTTATAACATCATGTCCATGACAATCTAAGTCCAGGTGATGATTCATCACCAGCGACGGTTGTAATCCAGTTTGATTGTGATTGTGCAAGGGAAGCTGGTGAGCCAAATGGCCACCAATCTCTGCCATTACCATATATTATGTTTAAAACAGGCGTTTTGTAAGAGAAATTTTATTATGTTGAGTAAATAAAAAAACTTTTCTTCAATTTGCTTTAAAATCTTTAAATCCGGTATTAGGGGCTTAGGTAATTTTTTTCAAATAGATAGGTAGGTATTTAAATTAATTCTAAATTGTATTGAAAATTTTTGAGCAATTTGTGTGTGATTTTTTTAGCTTTTTATTGGGAATATATATTTTTCTAAGGCACTAAATATTTAATTTTTTTATGATTCTTAATATTGTTGAAAATTCTGACTTTTGTTAGTTTTTCATTTTCTTTTAGTAATTATTTTTACGTCTTAGACTTCACTTATATTTTTAAATACACATTTTTCATTAAAAAGTAAGAAAAACAAAAAAAGTAAATAGATATTTTTCGTCGTCTGTTCGATATCTTTTAAAATGCGCGGTTACACGGTTTTATTTACGGTATCCGGACAACCAGGGTTGTATTTTTGTATGACATTTAACAACAGCGTCTACTGTTAACAAAGTAACGTTAGCGCAGCAAAGTCTCACGTACAACTAAACCGGCCTTATGTTCTGCCCTGTGCTGTGTGTTGAAAACCTGTGGTGCTGGTTTTGCCTCTTCCCCTTTATGAACACCAACAATGAGAAATTTCGTTTGGATTTGTGCTGTAGATGTGATGTTTTAAATGTGCGTGCTTTGATGTGCGGTTGTTAAATGTTGTTTGTGTGTATATAAAACCACCCTCTTTTTCGAACTTCATTGTAGAATTGTCTCCCTCACGATAGGTCTCTTCATCAAGGAGTGAAGAGAAAAGAATATTATATCTTAAATTTGGTTAATTAAATTTCCGATAGGGGAACTAAAAACAGTTCAGTGTTCGAATTTTCTTTTTATTTTTACATTTCGTGTATTTTACGTTCGTTGTCTCATTTTCTCTTCTAGGTTTTAATTTTAATGTGCACTAACAAATAATTTTTGCATACAGTCTCTCTTTTTTGTAAGTTAACCTTGTTATTTCCGTTTTCTTACATTTTTTGTAAATGGCGTCTTAACGGACCAATCGTTTCATACAAAGAGCATGCGCCTACTTTTATGAAGTTTTTCGAATATTATGTTTTCTCTGTAAACGTATTTTTTCATATAGACTTGGTACGTATTTCCTTTGTTGTGTGTTTAACCAAACATTTGCATGTGCCCCACCTTCTAATTAGAGTTTGCCAAGAGTTTCTTTTTAGTTATTTTTGTGCTTGCTGGCTGTCGTTGTTTTCCTGATTTTCGAATAGTTGCGTTTCTATGTATGTATGTATGTAGGTAGGTAGGTACATAGAAAAGTTTTTTCATTGCTCTGCGAATGTTGGATTATTAACGCTCAGTTTAGTGAAATTTAAAGATTTCTGTTGTACCTTGTACATATGTTAAATATTGTCCAGTCCTCATTTAAACTTTTCTTTTGCACCACAATATAAATTTAAATTGTTGATGTTTAGAGTTTTTAAACGTTTTCGAAAAGAGTGTTACAAAAAATCAAGTAGAGAAAAAAACCCCAACTCCCTTAGGGGGTCGTAAGGTGGACATCTAAAGTAGTGTTGGAGAATGTATGTATGTATGTGTTTTTTGTTTTATTTTCAAGCCTCTGCAGCGCACTTGGTTGTTGTTTTTGATTATTTTTTCATTGGTTTTTCCTTTGTGCAAAAGATTGTTTTACAAAATGGTTGCACTTGTTCATACAAACACTCCTGTATGCATGTAAGACGTACATGCAGACGTACATACATACATATATATGTACCTTCTAACATGCGTATGTATGGATGTATACAATTTGTGAATGCCTATTGCTCTCAAAATAAACCAAACAGAAATTTTAATATGTTGTAGAAACCAAATTGTCTTGAATTTGCATGTTGCCACCAAGTTGTGGGATGTTCTATTATTGTTAATGCCGTATGATTCCATTTTTTTCTACCAACAAGTGTGACTGCTGCATTTATCGCTACGTTGCTTTGCTATTGTTGTTGCTGTTATTTCTTTCGATGCCACCAGGACTCCATTTAAATCAAACACAAACGTTTGCATTCCAAAGCTACATTGTAGCTTGCAACCAGCAACAATATCCCCAACATTCAAACAAATATGTACATACAATTTACAACATCTTTTATAATTATTGATCTTTTGATTTTGTGCCTGTTTGTTTGAATGTATGTATGTCTGTACTTCTGACTGTCTACAAGGCCTGTGGTGGTTGTTGTTTATTGTCGTTGCTCTTGTCGTACGTTTTTGTTTAAAATTTTAATGAACATTTGTGTCTGCACTGTGTATTACCGTTAAATAAGCTCCAAAGTATTGTGTGTTATAGAGCGAGGCCTGCCGTACAAATGATGCTGAATGTGAATCCAGTAAGTATTTCAAACCGAATTCGGGCTGAATACATATGGACAGTCCTCACAAGTTGTCGAATTAGTCTAAAAAATCAACACGTCCAACACGCATATTTAAGGAATTTAAAATGTTTCTAAGCCATGTAGTGTTAATACATAGCAAAACATCTGAAGATTATAAGATTTTTTTCACATTTTTAACGGCTAATGTTGGAGAGGTGTCTGATAAAAAATAAGAAACTTCTCGTACAAAATTTCAGTTTATATATTTTACCTGCATTAATAAATTTATATTTCACTTCAATAAAAAAGTCCTTAAGGAACTTATCAAGAAGCCACAACATATGTACCTTTATCCATAAAAATCAAACTTCTAAAACAATTTGGAAAAAGGACAGTTTTAAAAGGTTTCAAAGCTATTACAAATTTGTTGCTGCATTAGTAACTTGAACAGAAAGTTATTAAAAATGAAACAGAAAATTTTACTTTAGTACAAGTTTTGTGCAGGTTGGCTTAAAGACCGGGGCACATAAAATCCGTCCTACCTTATACGTTGCGTTTTTCAACTGACAACTAAGTTAAATACAAGTTTTCTTATGAGCTTTGTCACATTCGGTACGTCTCCGTCAACACAAAGTACTAAAGTTGGCCAACTTTTAACTTTAACGTACGTAAAGTACTTTGATTAATATAATTGTTTTGCTTTGTTTTTATTAAGCTTTTTGTGTTGTGTTGTGAAAAAATTAAATTATATAAGAATTAAAATTAAAAAATAAAAACAGAATATCCTCTAATTCTATTTAAAATATATACTTTAATAAAATGAAGCTGATTTAATGTCCATCAACGAAGTACTCATTGTGTCAACATCCTCCGCCGATACTTTAATGTCAGTTGAAAAAAGCAACGCATAACGTACGACGGATTCTATGTGCCTCGGCCTTAAGGCACGTTTAAGTTTTAGAAGGAAAACAGATGGTTTTAAAAAATTTGCAGACTATTATGTTAAATGTCTTAAAATCGCTTTAAAATGGCCTTCGGACGAACTTCTTTTTCAGAAAATGAACAGAACCGGCTGCTAAAATATATACATATGTACATATAATACATATGTATATCAGAAAATGGTCAGTTTTTTTTTATTAACATTACAAGTCAATTGAATTTCCTGGAGTGATGCGCAGACTAGCGTGATATTAATCGGTTAATATTTCAGAAAAAGATAGAAAAATCTCACAACAAAGAGGCTAATATCTTTTAAATGTCTACGAAGATTTCTGTCAACTCAGTTCGTTACACTCACAAACTTTCGAGTTAAATTCGGTATAAGATAAGGTGTCATAGAATGATCCCTGGGCATAGTGCTTGTACAATTCATTACGTATTGGCTTGTAGGTATCGTATATATATATGTCAGCGCAGTTACTAATATAGTTGTTGAGTGTGCCACGTATTGCAATAAATCATGACACAGTGTAACGATTTATGGCAGACAAATGCTGTTTTTTTAAACAAAATAAATCTGGAATTAACATTTTTGTACATTAGTTTGGCTCTATAAAATGTAACAGGATACACATTGGCAAAGAAAGGCATTATAATTACTCACAAAAATCACAAAAAAATACATTCTCTTCAAAATAACCTTTATTTTGACCATACTCTTGTTGACGTTCGTTCTAGGATATCTTTGTGATATCTCAAGGATATTCTATATAAACTCATTTGAGTTTGAAGTTTGCTAAGAAAATTCTATAACCGTCAAATAGATCATCATTATCAATAAAACTATGATGACAATAAAACTATACAAAGTGAAGTAAAAAAACCAACCGAGAATCCGTTCTGTAAGTCCATTTTAAATTTTTACATCTATGCTATTTATGGGACGATGCATAAGAGTTAGAGATGAGCTATCAATTTGAAGAGTGACAGATGCTCAGTTATTTTACGTAAAACAGAATTAAGTGATTAATACGATTAAATGTTGAAAATAAGCACTTTTTCGTAAATAGTTTCTTGGTGCAAACAATAGAAACTGCTACCACAAATTGATTAAATAGCGCCAACATTTTATTAAATTGTAATAATTGCATTAATATGCATTTGCGAATGTATCCAGTTGTTATTATCATTAAATATGCACCTTGATGTCTCAACAGGAAAGAGATTATAAAAGCACAATACTGTTACTTAAAAAGCAACATAATGTTTCTGAATTTTATTTTATTTATAATAACTAACTTGTCACAAAAATTAATTTCCCTTTTTTAACGCATTTATTAGCTTCGCTTGTGACAAAATAACAATTATGTAATAAAATCTTTCAATTCAATTTTTGCCCTTTTCTTATCTCAATAAACTTTACACGTATAGGTACGTAGTTTGGATGACAACGTAATAATTTAGAGGAGCTGAGGCAAGGTATTTTCGTTAAACTTTGAGTTTGTTTTCTCCCTTCCATTCATTAAGTGGGAGATTACATTATTTTGTGTTTAAAAATAAATTCAGAGATATCTGGTAAGCGTGGTAATTTTTTAACTACTTGCAGAAACCTAATATTTTTATGTGTACTTGAATATGTGTAGCACTATAGTTTTGATGTAACAGTGTGTAAGAAATTGTGTCGTACGCTCAATAAATGTGAAAGTAACAAAATAAGTTGAAGATGCATTGCGATAGTGCAAGATGTTTTTCTATTTGCTAGTCGACTTAATTTTTTTATTAGAAAAGTTCCCTCCATAGTTTGAGTCAACGTCTGTGAAAGCAAAACAATTGTCTATTTCAGTTAGTACAGCTTTTGTTCAATTATTTTTTTACCCAATGTCACTTATAATACGCCATTTTAGTTAAATTTTAATTCTTCATCCGCTAATATTGTGGTTTGAAAATTAAAGTTAAAGTTTTACCAACTCAATTGAAAAACTTAACATTGTTTCTTTTGTGTGACCAGTTTGTGTGGCTTGGATTTTCTACCCTTTGGCTTACTCCATAAAATCTGTTCTTCTTATTCCACTTTAAGTAACATTTGCAATAATTTTTGTTTAATTATAGTGCGACTATGATTTTAAAGTTTATTGATTTAAATTTAGGATTTTAAAATGCAAATAAAAAATTTGTATTTTTATTACAAAAACTATTTATTATTTTTATTATTATTTTAGTTTTTCTGTGATTTATTCAGTTTGTATTTTCAACGTGTTTCAAGGTCATTAAGTATCAAAAAAATTAATTAAATTTCTCTTTAGCTTGTGTCTCCCAATATACTTTCATTAAAAGTTGTTGTTTTAGTCACTGTAGTTCTTGTTCTCATGTAGCTGATGTTTGCATGTGTTTTACTTACTTCCTTCGGTTGTCCATTGAACTAAGTTGCCAGCAAACAACAAATCAACTCAAACGAACCATTAAACGAGTGGCTAACACCAACTGAACGACAGACGAATAATGACCAAACGACGTCTGATAGACAAGCGAGTAGACAGACATGCATAAGAAACTACTACTGGGTTGACTGAGTTAAATGACTGACTAAATCAATTCATCAAGTCAACCATGTTGAATATCAGCTGTTCATGCGCTTCCAAAAACTTAATTAGGTTTCTCTTCGTCCATTTCATATCCATCTATTAATTGGGTTAATTGAAGTTCTTTTGGTTCGTTGCCGTTCTAATTTTAAGTTGAAAAATAAAATATGCGGAGTATACCATAAGTTTATTGTATGTTTTATGTTTGCAGGTGTAAACATCTGCAATTATGTACATACATATATATATCTATGTATGTAAGCACATACACAAATATATATTTTTATTATAAAAAAACAAAAGTTATACATATGAACGGTTGTAATATTTTAAAGACTTTTGATTTTAAATTGAAAACATTTTTTTCAGAGTTATTCATTGTTTTGCGACAAAATTCAACTAATTATTGCAGCGAAAAGGTTTGTTGCGACAGCTATTGCACAACTTTTTCACCGTTGAAGTTCAAACAAGTTATCGTGCGAATGAGAATTGGTCACGGTCACAAAATCTCACGATGTCGAAAAACTGATGAAAAAATACGTTAAGTTAACGGAGTTATTTGCTTAATCTTTCCAGTAAAATTTTCTTGAAAACTACTTGCAGATATTTATACACCATTTCCATTTTAATTTCAGAATTTACGAACTTATTTGACACAAAATTCTACTTAATTATACCGCACACTTTTGAATTTGTATTTCAGAGTTTACCAATAGTGTGTTAGATAGAATTTAAGTAGTTTATACATGTATTATTATTTTAAAATTAAAATCATAAAATTTCAAGCTTTAGACTAATAATGAAGAACCAAGTTTGTAAAAGCTAAATAATTACTTTGACAAGTTTACTTTGACAAAGTCTCTTAAATTTTCCTTAAACTTTGTTTTACTTCGGCGCAAAATTTACTTTGACAAAGTTAATGTTCTTTTATTGGATCCACATGCAAACCAAACAAGCAACCAAATACAACCATGCATAAACGACGAACGGAGAACAAAACAACTTTACGAGTACATCAAACTCTGTACTCACCGCTATTCTTCTTTCCCTTCTCTCTACCAAACACAAGACTTTGCAAAGTATACTTTGCTGTGAGGAAATTGAAACTTAATTTATTTGGCCACTTTATTTTCTCAGTAAATTTTGTTTTCCGTGTCTGAATTATTATTAACTTTTGTTCTTTTAACTCACTTATATAAATTTTATAATGAATTTTTATTACCAATAATCCAAAATTAAATAAATTCTTAAAGTAAATTATTTATACCACTAACCAACTCCCTAATAAAATAATTCCCAACAAAAAAGAAAAAGCTTCAAACGAAAAACTCAAATGTGCAAAATGAAATAACTGCCAATTTTTCGGAAGTTTTTCTTTTTTCCTCTGAGGCATGACCCAAGCTAGCTTCTCTTACTTAAGGTTTTCTGAATTGTCTGCTTTCAGGTCCAAATGCAAAAAATCATACACATAGAACACAAAATATTACGATGCCTGTGTGAGACATTGTAATTTAGCATGTTTGATAACATTTTTATTCTACAGATGAATTACAATTTTTGCTTTTGAAACACTTCCGCAGCAATAATGTAAACCCAAAAAGGCTAAATTTTTATTTTCTACTGAATCCGTAAAATCATTTTGACACATTAAAAAATTAATCCCATGTGCAAATGTAAGAACGCTTAAGACAAAATTAGATTGATTGAAATCCAATGGCGAAAGCTTTTAGGTTAGAAATGGACAGATGTTGAGTCAACAGTTGAGTTCTGGGTGGAGGTGTGACAATTTAAGAATGCAACATATTCATTTCTTGTTTTCATTCGCTAGTATTTAACTATCTATAGGGTCTTCCAATAAGAGGTTTTATTTTGATTTTTTAAAAATACTATTTTTAAACGAAATCATTGGATGTTTATTTAATTGTAAGGAGGAGGGAGGGAAGAGGGATGTATATTAACAATTTTGTCAAACATGCTAAGTTACAATGTCTCACATATATTCCGCATAAAGCCACCTTCAGTAATATTCAATAAAGAAATTTTAGAACAAGCGGTTACGTTTTTATTTGCAAATAATAAGCGCCTATAAACGTGGTAATAGTCAACTAGTTGGGTCATGTAGCTAAATTACGTTAAAAAAACGAGTTTTTGACTATTTTATTCTGTGTGAACCGAGAATGCTGCTACGTCAAAATTTAATTAACTCACGTTTGCCTTTGTAAAATATTACAGTACAAAAAGTACAATGTTGTCATAATATAAAGTTTTTATGGCCATTAGTTTGTTTTAAATTAAGTAAATAAATAAAAAAATTAATCTTGTTTATATGCAATAAAAAGTTTTGTTTTCGACCTTGTATTCGATCTGAAAGCTACCGAAGTTTGAGTTTGATCTGAAGAAGTGCGCTTGCGTTGGCCACATGTTCCTAAAACCCTAAAATATTTGATCGGGTATATACATATTTTAAGCTTGGTACATACATACGTATATACATTTATATATGAAGAAAAATGTAGGTATAAACCATTTCCAAAACATATGCACTTTCTCTCTCTATTCAAACATTTTTATACCAAAAAATTCTTTCATTAAAAATTCTACACTTGTATACACAACCATCAAGCTTTCGGACAGTTTTCTAATTAAAACAATTGCAACATTTAGCGAGAACATGCAAATATGACAACAAAAAACTCGTGGCAGCAAAATGCAATAATTCAATTGATGGATTAGGAGCAGACGTTAAAGTTGGTTGGTTGTATAGATGAATGAATGAATAAGTGACTAAATGACTGATTGAATGACTGACTAACTGACACATTACAAGGCTTAGAAATTGTCATTTTTATGGCGAAACATCAAATGCAATGAGAATTAAATACAGGCAACACATATACATTCATGCACACTTCATCAAAGCTCACATGCATACTAACCCTACTTCAACCAAACCACTACAAGCAACAAAATAAAGGTGAAAAAAATTAAAATAAAAATCGATTAAAAACAAAAACACAACTAAAAACCAAGCGCGTAAATTTGCATGACAGATAAATTGTGGAGTAGAAAAGACAAAGGAGACAAAAATAAATCATGGAATTTCTAAAAAATTTATTTGCTCTGCACGTGAAATTCTGCATGTCCGAAAGGCAAAGCAATCACAATTAACTTCAGCGGCAAAATTAAATAACAATAACAAATGCTCAATTGTTTTGCCAGCAACAATGCAAAAAAATCATTATTTCCTTTTTCTTTAAAATTATATTAACAAAGGTAACTTTAACAACAAATCCAATCTACAATCTAATATTTTAGAATATCCGAGCTGAAACGAGAGGATATTATCATAAGAAAAATAACGCTTATTAGATGGTGTAGTACTGATCCGTTCTGCTAGTTTGATGAATAATAAATAATACCAAATAGTAATATCTGAATAAAAAAATTAATTTATTAAAAAAATTCTTAAATTAAAAGAGACATGGTTAAAATCGGATTTGAGCTTGAGCCAAACAAATCCTCCCAACATAAAACAATAGAATAAGTTTGACTAATCACTTAAAAAACATGTATTTAATTTTTTACGGGCCATATAAATTTAGCGTTTTTGTTTCGACGATAAAAAAACACTAATGTTCAAATTTAACAATTAAAAAATTAAACTTATTTTAATAAAAAAGGCAAGGATTTTGTACAATATTTTTAAGTTGTTTCTTCGCACGTCTATCTAGAAAAAGGACTGGAAAAGGTGATGAGCGTTACAGGACTCGCTGGGTACTCAGTACGCGATAAAGGGTACACCTTATATATATATATATATATGGATTGTATAAAAAATAGACTATAGGACATGGTAGAATAATACAGATAGTGTCGAGGCTACAACAACACTGCTTTTAGGTTCGAAGCTGTCAAAAAGCACAAAAAAATGGCAAAATGGTTGCATTTTCTGTTCTATGAAGAAAATGAGCAAAGTACTCATTTTGTAATACAGTGAAGTCTCTCTTAAGCGGGCACATGATGGAACAGAGATATGTGTCCGTACGAGGGAGATGTCCTGTCAAGAGACTACTGAAAATTTAAGCTATTAGTTACCGAGTAAGCCCGGTAACCTTATATCTCCGAAACTAAGTAAGGTATACATAAAATTCCAAAATCATTGAAATAAGGTAGAAAAATTAGCGGACGGGAGTTTAATTATTTTTAAACTTGTACATTTAGGAGCCGAAAAAGAGTAAAAATATAACTTTGGTACTTTTTTGTAATCCGTTTGTCTCCTAAAATAATGAAGATATGTATATAAAAAATTTGTACTGAAAAATTATGTTATAGGTTTCAATTTCGATGTATACATTCACTAAGAAGAGCTTTTCAGAAATTAAATTTTTAAGGCAATAAAAAGAGGTAAAACTGGTAAATTTGGTAACGTTATTCCCATATCCAATTAAGGTTGATATAAAATTCAGGAAACATCATAATCAAATAAAAAATAAGCGGAGAGTTGTTTTTTGTACATTTAGGAGGCGGAAAAGCGTAAAAAGATAATTTTATTACTTTTTTTTGGCTTTTGCAAATAATTGTGCTTTTTCTTATTTTTTTTATACATACATACACATATTTATTTTTAAATAAAAATATAGAGTTAAACATCAATCGCAGACCAAAAACGAATAAATGAACGTCGCACAGTGGCTGAAAATCGTTTTTCATTGGCCAAAATTCTGTAACTTTTGAACCGATCAAAATATTGAAGTAATTTTTATTTTATTGGATAGATATTTAGTTCAGCTTGACTCAGTTTAAATTACATTAAAATTGATTAAGGACTTTTTAAGGGATTCTAGGTCAAAGTTGAACTTTTGAATTTTTTTTACTTTTAGAGTGAAATATGGGTTTATTATTTTTTTATTTATTAAAAAATTTACATATTTACATATCAATTAAAAAATTTAATATTTGGAAATTAATAATAATTATAAATATTTTTTGCAATAATGGAATTTTTTATTGTTACACTCAAAAAAAATTTTACACTAAAAAAAAAATAGTAAAATCAACTAGAGATTTTGCTATTATTACAGAAAAATTAAAAATTTTTTGCTGTCAAATTTGCAAATTTGTTTACACTCAAAGAATAGTTACACTTGAAAAAAAGTTAATGATATTATCTAATGATTTTGTCGGGACTTGGTTTAATTGGGTTGATGTTGCTTGGCATATAATGCAGATGGATGCAGCCTTCGTGCTAGTCAAAGCCTGACCTACTTTTCCATCTATCATTGTCAGCACTAATTGGTAGCTTACTTCAATTTGCTGCCCATCTAACTGTAATTGTAATGGCTGTAGTGTTGAAATTGGGGTCTTGATATCACTAACTTCTTTGTTAATGGCATCATGAGTTTCTTTTTTGAATTCAAATTTGATTGGCCTGCAGTATTTCGTAGAAGATGGTGTCTCATTTTTCTAAATATCCATTGTTTGCGTTGTACTAGTCGAAGGCTCTGAATCTTCCAAAATCTTTTTCAATCGCAATGGTACAAATGATACCATGAACATATCTGAGTCCGATATATTTTCACATACAGCTTGTTTGTATTGTTTTTGTCCCGAAGAACCATCACATCCCCATTTACAAAAAAAGAATTAACTTTGTGTTTCCACATTTCTTTAACTCATTTCCTGTTATTGATTGTAGCAAGCGTTCGGCTGTGTGATCAAGTAGAGATTGTAGTTGTACCTCTGCCGAAATTGGTGTGATTGTAATAGTGTCCTTTGATGGCAATCAGTCCATTTTAGCAGCGGTTATGTGATGATATGCTGGATACATATTTGAGCCTTTTTCAATCGCACGCAGTCTGAGCTTAATATATTGCTGTTTTGTTAATTTCAAATCCAGAAATAATGCTAATGCCTCCTCATTTGTGTACTGTATTACATCACTCGGAGTTGGTATACTTTTAAGAATCCGTTTTCTTCTCACTGGACTAGCTTTAACAACTTTTTCAATGATATCCACTTTTGGTAATTGGTTCTGTGATCGTAATTGATGTAGGAAAGATTCTTTTATATTTGTACAACCAATTGCATCGTTGATATCTTTAAGTTTCCGCCTCTTAGATCTATCGCTGCAGTTGTCCAATGATTTGCGTGGTCTTCCAGCCTTATCTTGCTTTGCTGTTTCTGCAGCGACAGTAAGTTGGCCTTCTAACCAGTTTGCACTTTTTATATAAAAGTTTTGTTTACTGTAGCGAACTTCTTTGTAGCGTTTTTTAGTGCTTTGACGAAATTAGATAATTGCTCTTGCATTTCGGTGCTACACGAATTTAAGTTTAATTTTATTTTAACGTAGCTAAGAACATCTTCCTGGTTTTTGTTTCTAAAATACTCTTCCATCAGTTCTTTATAACTGAAGCTCCCCATATTTTTCTGAATATTTTTATTTGCGTCTGTTATGTTTTAGCCGTACACTTAAAGGATTAACTTATTACTGAGTAATCCCTTATCGAATCCGTAGTTTTATACATTTTTAGATACATGTTATTCACACATTGATCTTTAATTTCATAGCAGGTAGTGCTTAAATTGCACAAAACTGCACATGTTGTCCAGACCTTAATATCAGGTAAAACTAATTAGTATCTCGCCAATATTTGTTGTTGTTGGGTTGTTTTTTTTATTTTTAGTGGTTTAATGTCCCGATTATTGTTATAAAATTGCTTATGACTTTGGTTGACCCTAACATTTGATAACAGGTAAATTTAGAAACAGATCATATGTTTACTGTAGAATTTTGTGATAATTTGTGATAATTTTATTACCAATTTTTGGCTGATCAAAACAAAGCCATTAAACCCTTTCGCAGGTATTATATTTAATTTTTTTAGTTTTACGTAGTCTAAAGTAAAAAACATAAACTTTTAGGCAAAAAAGTGAAAATTATATACACCATTGTATACGAGTACTTTGGAGTAATTTCATTAAAATGAAAAAAGTGTTCTACACACGGCTCGTCACGGGTGCAAAAGTATATATAGCGGTAAAGAGGACACTTTCACCTTTCTCCGGGTGGTATACATTTCTTGTTCCCTTTTGTTCCCTAGAAGTTCTATTCCACTAAAGTTTAAATTTGAGAAAAATATAGTAGTTTCATAAATATTCCGTAACGCCCTTAATATTAAACGCTAGAGCTCTGACCACTTACAAAAACTAAAGACTATAATCCTACCAACATTATAAAAAAGACCGCAAGCCATTATCGATGATAGCTTGCGAGTAGTAACCATTTATTTTTGATAAAAAACAAAAGAAAAACACCTTTTTGTGAAATTAAAAAAACCGTTGAGTTTGACAGCATGCCACGCTCACAATTATCAATAGTTTAACCTAATTTTTTGGCTACCTTAATCTGGATATATTAGCTGCAAAAGGGCGTAAAAATTTTAAAAATTGGTGACAAAAAAAAAAGACTTTTGGCCAATGAAAAACGATTTTCAGCCACCGTGCGTCGCCTAAAAGTTTTGAATACTTTAATACTGCGTCTTAGTACTGAAAACGTCCCCAAAAGCGAGAATATTATTAAATACTCTTCCATAAATGAAACAAAAGAACTCGCTTCTCTGTTATATGGTCGCCTATTCTATAACGAAGGGATGCCGATCAAAAGCTTGACTCTGACACAAATTTGGAGGATGAATTTACATATACAATTAATATTATGTAAAATCCAAAAAGAAATATTAAATGTCATAAAAGCGTTTTAATTGATTTCATATGTATTTAGGTAAAAAAAAGAACTGAGAAAGTTGCCAAATTTTATAATGCTATATGCCCAACAACTATAAAAAGCATTTGCAATTTGTAATTTCATTAAAAATATAATATTTGGAATAAATAATCTTCAGAGATGGAATTTCGTAGAAACATTAATTTAACTTGTAAGAAATGAATAAGTTGCACTTTTCGTATTTTAGTTCTTTAAATAATACGGTTAAATAGTTGATATTCCTAGTCACTAGTACTCACCGTCAAAAGTGGTAAAATCAAAAAAACGCTGATGAGATGGTGCAGCGACTTCGAAATCAGTACTGATCCGTTCTGCTAGTCTGATGAACAATACTATGTTCCAAATAGTACACCTCTTAATAAAATAATGAATTTATTAAATTTCTTAAAAATTAAGAAGAAATCGTTAAACTCAGATTTGAACTCAAGCCAAAAATACATTTCAATATAAAAAAAATTATACTATCCAAAGCATTTAAACGGTATTTAATTTTTAAAATATTATTTTTTAAGCAAAATAATTAGACTATTTTTTGCAATTTAGTTGTTATATTAACAATATTATAAACAGATCTCATTATATTTCGATTTTATGGGCGTTTAAGTATATGCTTTACACTAAGTTTTCTTTTCAGGAGCACAAAGAGAACATCATTCTATATGAATAAACCAAAATGTTTAGCACCAAAAGCTGGGGAAATACTTGTATTTCGATTCGAAAAGAAAATCATTGAATTATGTTTATCTCACACGTTGTGCTTCAAAAGTGTTTTCTCTTGGATCGAAATACAGCTACCAGCTGTAGATATTAATCCGAAGTGCTTAGTTAATAGTAAGCATTTCGTATTAATATTAAATGCTGATTTTGATTGTATACATATTTTTCTATATACATATCGCCCTTTTATTGCAACGTAGTCATATCTCAAAAAACCTGATATCTGAGTTAAAAATGCTGAATAATTCGTCGTATCGCTCTTCATCTTGTGTACAAAATTCATGTAAATATCTTGTTTACTCAACTCTTGTAGGGAAAATATATTTTTATTTTTCGATTCGGGTGTGCGTAAATTAAAAACTTTAAACTCGTTTTCTAAAGACGAAGTTTTTTTGAGTTATGACTACGTTGCAATAAAAGAGCGATATGTACATATACATACATAGGTTAATAATATTTTATTTGTCCACCTTGTCCATACATCTATATTATTATATCGCTTTTACGGCCGTAATACTGAACTGATTTAGGAAAGATTTGTGTGTTTCTAAACGGGGTTTTACATAGATGTGCACAACATTAGTATTATTTAAATTGGTTCAATATTTAGGGAGCTACAAGCGTTTAAAATTGCTACTAATACATGCACACTTATTATTACACATACATCTATCAGCTTCAACTTGAAAAATAAACAAAGTGTGCATGTGTGTTTTCCCAATTTGATTTTGCATAGAAATGAGACAGAGTCTTAAGTCAGTGTTGGTATCTCTAGGAAGAATAAAAGCATCATAAAGTTATGTGAAATTTTTGGGAGAAACAACTTGCCAACAAAACGCACTATTTATCGTGTTGTGAATGATTTCGAAGAAAGAGTGTCCGTAGGTGATAGGGCCAAGCATGGACCACAACGTACTGCAAGATCGGCTGAAAACATTACTGCTGTTCAAAACAATCCATTAACCTCAAATCGACGCCGTGATCAGGCGCTTGATCTTCAAATAACAACTTTGGCCATAATTTTGCACAAGGATTTGCATTTGTTTCCATTTAAGATTCAGTTGACACAAGAGCTTCATCCAAAAGACGATTTACTCCGCCGTACATATTCCAATAGGATGTTACAGCTCGCCCATGACAAACAATATATTCGTGATGAAATTGATGAAATACCGCGTCAAATGTGTGAGAATGTAATGGAAAATGTGCTCAAAAGAGCTCGCATTTGTGAGGCTAACAGAGGTGGACTTTTATATGATATTGTATTGTATTCCATACATAATTGCCGACATTAAATTTATCAATATAAGATCCATTCTATTTCATTAAATTAAATAATTATTTATTATCAAGTTTTTTTTTATGAAAAATCTTTTTGAAATAACAAAAGTTTTAAATGTCATATTTTTTTCAAGTTACAAATTTAAACTCAGAAAGTTTTTCAGTTCATTTTAATTCAAAGTCAAACCAAAAAGATCTTTGTGTTTTCACAAGCCAAAGTTTAAGTTTTGAGGTTATTGTTAACTTCAAGTAAATTTTTTTATTGTTAACGTCCCTAAGGGACACATTTTTCCATTCTAATCTTATAATTTCTTCTAATTGTTGCAAATTCGATGGTTTTTTTAAGTTCCCCATCTACAAGCTCCCAAAGGTTTTCTATGGCGTTGATATCGGGAGATTGCCGAGTCCAATCCAAAACTTTACCATAATGGTCGCTTAGAAATTTGAGAGCCAAGTCACTTGTGTGCTTAGGATCATTACCCTGATGAAATATGATTGTAGGAGCTACATTTTCTTAAAAACGGGGAAGCGTATATCAGTAGAGGAAGCACTTATAAAAATAAAATTACATATAAAGTTAGTTTTCCTACATAAATATATTATTGTACCTCTGAGTGAATATGTTTGTTTTGGCGACTGACGAATTTAATTAAATCTATATAAATTAAATTTGAGTTCGTCGCTCCACAAGATTTTGGAGATACCGTCTGTCAAATTCAAGCCATTTTTTCTTATTGACCTGACTTATACTATATGGCTTTTTGGATGGTGTTCTAGCTAATACATTTTTCTTTTAATCAATTTCTGGCAGTGTGAACGCCAAAAGGAACTTCTAATTGTTCGTTTGCGTAACTGATAACATATTCTGCCATCTTATGCTGCTTTTACACACTATGTATTTTACAGTGTGTTTCTCAGCTTGAAAATGCATCTGTAATTGCGCATGTTTGTCAAAATTGTACTTTTACAGACGGTTTATAATTTTTGATTTTACAGTTTAGTTTTTGGTTTCATCTGGCATAACCTATAATAGATTACAACAGTATGAACAATTGTATTTAAGTAATTAAAAATGTAAATTTTTTGAAGATTCTGTATTTTTTTAAATATATATTTCAATACATTTTTACTAATTTTCGGAATCACAAAAGCTATTTTCTTGGTGCCACATACAATTGACTTGCAAAGCAGCTGATGTCAGATGGTTCGTTAGTTGAAAATAGAACGCGCTCTAATTGAAAATTTTTGCACTGTAAAAGTGGCCTGACATTTACAGATGCAATTTTTTTTTGCTTTTACACAGTATGTATTCATTTTGCAGTGGCAAATTTGACAAGCACACTGTGAAATACATAGTGTGTAAAGGCAGCATTACGTGGTCGCTTTTTACAGTAGGCGACCACATTATTTCTTTGACATTTTAATCAAACTTTTTACTTTCAAATCATTGCATTGCAATTTTTTCTCGTCAAATTTATTTACTTTTTTTAATAATTATAAAAAAAATAAGTTTGCAGAAAAGATTAATGATGCTGTTAATTACATGTAAAATGCAAGCAATAAAAAAATTTAAGAAAAATGGAATTGAAAGCGTCATTAGTTTTGAGTATCCATCGAATATCATATAACACGAGTTGCATTTTCTCTCGCTACTGTATGTATTTAAAATAATGCATTGAATATTTTTTTCGTCACAAAGGACTCATAAGCAATTTTGACTCACGCTATATTATTTTTTACTAACGGAGCTCAATCCTATTACACACACGTATTCACATACAAATTTCATTTAAAATCAAAAAATGTCAAAGAACAAATGAGGGACGGTTCAAAGATGCTTTAAAATATGAAAATATTCGTTATTATGATTAACTATTTGTAATTAAACCTAAGAAATATCTAAGTATGAAAAAATTCATTCACGATCATGAAATTTTACGCTAATGACAAGATAAGTAAAATAATCATTAAATTCAATTAGGGCCGACTTACTCTACACGATTTCTATTTACATTTCACATGAAAATGTATGAAATACAATTATAAATTTATTTCGTCTTCTATTATTATTTTCAAATAAGGAAAACTTCGATAGTCGGTGGAATATCTCAAATTAAATAAAACTTTAGCAGAAACACCTTTACAAACCCAAAATAGTCCTCATGAATAAGGTAGATAGCACATACTTATATATAAAAAATATATATACCGGTATGTTCTACATTCCACTTTGAAGTGGAATTCAGTTGAAATCACTTCAGTTTAAATTTTTTATGTTCTGCATTCTTTTTTTTATATTTGAATTTCATTATTCAATACAAATATACTCTACTTTTCTAGAACATCAAAAATGAAAAGTTTACTTTTTATATTTCAATTTCACTACTTTTGCAGGGTCCACAATCTCTTTTTTGGCAATTAAGTGTATTTTTAATTGAATCAAAACAGCGCGAAAGAAAATGATTTAATAAAACAAAATTTTAAATAAAAAAATATGTTTTATTAAATAAAAAATACGTTTGTAAATGTAAAGCTTATTTAAACATATTAACTGATACTCTAGGGCCATTTTTATAACTTCCTGTTTGTTAAAAGTAGGATTTTGTCTGCCCGATAAATAGCTTTGCATTATTACAACTTCCATTTTTTATTGTTAATATTTAGGAGGTTTTATAATCCGAATCCATTTATCGGTCCGACAAAATCCTGCCTTTAGCTAACGGCAAGTTGTAATAATGGCCCTTAAGTTGTTATTTTCTTTTAACAAGATAGTGCTTAAAAACAAAACTTTATATTTAATACAGAATATTATAAGTTTTTTAATAATCAACCTAAAAATACTGCCGAAATGTGATCCTAAAGAAATTTAAAGCACAGATAGATCTGCAGCTAGATACTCACATAAGCATTGTATATTTTCAAAACTAGGACCAGGGGACAATTTTTAAATTTCAACTCAATTTTAGTGAGACTTAAAAATATAGATAACCCTTTGGATAGTTTTTCTCCTCCGAAACTTTGAAATCGATATTAATGAAATGCATAGGCCATTTTCATTTTCAAAACTAAGGCACTAGAAGGATAATTTCCGTCCCTGCGAGACTTTCAAATCAATAAATTAAAGTAAATTTAAAACATGAATATTAGGGTAGGTCGCTTTAGCAATCGATATTACGCAATCGATTTTCCGATAGCTTTTGACATGAGTAGTTCCACTACGACATATCAAAAAAAATCATTTTCGAAGTGACTAAATTTTATTTTATTTCTTTTACTTTTTCTCAACTTTTATTTTAAGGTTTTTGTAAGTAATAAAAAAATCGCCAGATTTTTCACCTTTCAATGTGAAATTTATTTTTGAATTATTATTGAATTAATTTTGATGATATTGAATTATTTATTAATGAAAACGACAGTTTGCTTTTATTTGCCGATAGAAAAAAATGCGTAAAAAACCCTTAAAAATAAAAGTTGAGAAAAAGTAACCAAAAGTAAAAGTAACAAAAAAGTGCCAAAACCTGTCGAAAAATCGATAGCACAATATCCTTACAAATCGGCCCACCCAAATAAATATATTTGCTTTCACAAATAGACATATGGACTATGAATATTTTATAAGCTACGACCACAGTAAAGTAAAAATTCTACCTTCTACTAGGACTAGAAATCGTTTTGACTGAACTTAAAACTGTTGAGACGCTCTTATAACGTATAAATCCGACAGATCAAGGCGTACTAACCAAGTGGCAGCATTACGGCAGCTGATTTCTTTGTCTTGCTTATGTTTTCTATTTTGAATGTCAAAAAGGGTGCCTTTATATTATCTGTATTTGTATTCTGTAAATGTTTTTGGCAGAACCGATATGAAAAATTCCTGTTGTTCTTATCTTAAATTCACCTTGCGACATATTAGCATTTTGTTGTCTTACTTATTTCTATAGTTATTTGATATGGTTTTTACTACTTAACATAAAATTAAATTGAAGTGACAGCAATCGAAAAACGTTACATAATTCAATATATATGAATCGAGGAACATTTCCTGGATGAATATGCCTGCTAAACGTTCTCTTCCAAGTAAATAAACAAGTGCAGTATGTAGAAATAAGCGAGGATTGACAAACAAACAATGGAGAAGACCGTTTACGAGTTGCACATATGTTGATTTTTTGGGACACAACCATGCTACAGCAAATGTTACTACAATCGTTCTGACGTTCCCTACCATAGCAGAACAAGATTTAAGAAAGAATCCATTCATCTTACAACCTGAAACGTATTACGAGATTTATGCAAAACATGGAATTGTACACATCTTGGATAAAGACTAGAATCTTTATAATGTGAAACAACTAGAGCACTATTCCAAAAAATGGATAGTATTAGAGAAGCAAAGAGTATACTGATAGAGAGAAAGTACACCTTAACAGAACCTCAAAATGTAACTCATACATCAAACACAAACATTCGAGGCCGTGCTAGACGTCGTGGAAAAGAATCCCCAAGAGGTCGTGGGAGAGGACATTGCAGAGTTCGTAGAAATTACGAGCGGAGTCATGCATTAACTCACATAAGGTACGGAATAAAAGTATCGAACTTTTACAGAGTCGAATACCCAGAAAATGAAACATCTTTGCTAAAGACATAAAAAACACCCTACTCTTCTCCAAAGGCTTGCATGCAGTCATGAAATTAAACAAAACAAAAAGAAAGATGTGGTGCAATTTTGGAAAAGTAGTTTGGAAGTAACTGGGTTGATAACAGTGAACTATAATGGTTTAAAACCAATATTTTAATGTGCCATAATCTCATAATGACGCCCACAGTGATAGTGATGGTGAATTTAATGAGGATGATGATGAATTACATATGTATGTGACTGCTGCGAGCCTAACAAGCAGGATTTTGTATAGGATTATATTGTAAGATTAATTTAAAATTTTTTCATGATACAAATGTATAACAATTTTTCCTACAATGTAATTTTTTTTTTTCAAAACTGAATACGTCCATCAGATTTTTAATCATAACCAGACATGCCCAGACCTATCAGGATTGATAAAATTTTCCTGTGAAAAGAAAGAAAAAACCATGTTAGTCTCTATCTATGTATTAACGGGACTAGTCTGGTTTTGTTCACCACAGTTAATTTTGGGCTGATTATCATAACAATGGGGAGGGATCAGCTTCCACCGTTTTTCAATTCACAATCTATTCTATGGTTTCTAAGGCCCAAATTTACAGCCTTTAGCTATCTAGTGATGGTCGTTTAACCAATGACATTTATATGAAAAGTCGTTAGTTAAACCACTGCCATTAGTTAACTAAAGTCTGAGAGTAGTTGTTGGTAATTTCCACTTTAACATGTTTCTAAACTAATGTTTATATACATTCATACAACCTAGAACTCATTAAATAACGTCTGAATTGGGCAATTATATTTACGGACAATTGTTATATACTCTTATGCGGTCTCGTTTTTGAATAACGTACATAAAATGTTAAAAATTAGTTTCTTAACTATTTTTAACTAAATTATAAGCTTTAATTGTTATGAAAACCTTTATGAGTAAGATACAAACAATAATAGTTGTGAACTTAATAAAAAATTCGTAACGGAAAAATAAAAGCATCTCATCATGTATTACGATAAAAAATCTTTAATAGCTTACAACTTCACAGGTTTAAGTTTAAAGTATTTTCTAGATTGTGCTCGTAATACGAGTATTTACTGACTGCACGCATGCATAAGTTTGTGTGCATGAAAAACACTTGTTTAAATTTAACTAAAGGTAAATGTTTTCGTGCGAGTGTGTCATTTAATGTTGCGTCTACATTTTCGATTTTGTTCGTCTTGTTATAAATTGTTTTGTTGCCACTGCCATTCATTCGCTTATTGACGAGTCGTCGTTTGTTTCTGTTGTTTGATGTATTTCAAATTTTACTTTATCCTGCACGTAGTATATATATGAATATGTGTGTTACATGTGACTGCGTTTATACAATGGCGGACGTTTCCGTTTTACGTTCATTGCCTCTGCCACAATTTTAATTTTCCTAATGGATATCGATCCTTCCAAATAAAAAGAAAACAATAACAACATAAAAAAGAAATGAAAACAAAAGGAAAATGACAAAACAAACAACAAGAGAAAATGAAATGCAAAAGAATAATAGACTCTTTTATAGTGATTGCGACTCTATAAAAAGTCAACTTCTCTACCAACCAAACAGTATGGATGTGTCTGCCTTTGTGGTGTATGTATGTATGTACGTATAAGTTTGGACTATAAACTTTTTTCTTGTCATTTTAGTATTATTTGTTGCTGTTACTGATTATATGGTGTACGACTGACATACAAATACAAACTACTGGTGATGAAGTCTATAAACACACGAATAGTCCACGTCATGCAATGTCAGACATACGTACTTGTGATTCGTGAATATTGTAAGGCTCGATAGGTACGAGGATATGCATACATAGGCACATATAATACGAAAATAATGAACAAAGCATTATAGAACATATCCGTCATAATGATTTCTATATGCATATCGCACTTGTTTAACAATACTGTGTTAACTCGAAATTTAAAAATTTTCAACAGAACCAAAATATTTTTGATTTCACATCAATGGTAGTATATGAAAAAAATATGTAGATCTTAAGTCATGTGGTTTCATTAGCAAAACGTAGACAAAAAGTGCGAAATATTAATATTAGGTAAATATGAATTTTAGATTGCAATATTTGTTGTGAAGTGTTTTCGAGTTAATACACTATTGCTGAACATGTGTGGTATGTAAGGATTAAAAATGTATGGTCTCTTTCATAAGCGATTAATAAAGTTATAGTAGATTTATTGTAGGATTTTAGTATTGGAAGCCCGATTTTAATGCACATATTTACTATACTGATCAGTTCTTAATCAGCCGTTCAAATGTAGTCGTGGCCACAATTTAACCATTCTTAAGAGCATATCAAGTTCAGCGTTTTCTTTTCTTTTACACGTATCATCGAGATTTATCTTTTAGCTTCTTGTTTTAGCTTTTTTCATTTTGTATTTAACATCAAAATGTTTGAATGTGTATATTTTTATTAATTTTTCAGAAATGTGAAAAAATAATATTTGCTTAAAATCATTTCGTTCTATGCTTTACGATTAACTGCTAGCATTTCAGTAACATTGCAAATTTTATTCCGTTGAATTTTATTTACTTTTAATATTTAAAATTTGAGCACATGTCGAAGCTCCATATATAAAATATTTAACGCCGAAATTATTATGCTCAACGGAAAGAAAATAGTTTATGATCTTAGAGAATATCTTGTTCGGCAGATTTGGTAGAAAAAAATCAAATGGTTTTTATAAATAACGACGTAGTATGTCTTAAAATCAAGTTTTTCAGGAGAGCTAAGACAAGTTATCCTTGAAATTTTTTAAATTGTAAGAATTTTATTTAAATAATCATTAAAAGTTTGTGCAGACAAAAATCGAAATATGTAAATGGTATTTAGTGAACAAAAATTTTGAAGATAATATCAACATACATATGTATGTATGTTCCGAGATAACAACTTATGTGACTACACAAACACATGTTTAAGCCTAAAGTCATTATAGATGAAAATTACTGGAATAAATACGGCAGTTAAGTTGTTCAGCACAAAAAAAAATTCCGAACTATTAGTGATATCACAAATATTTTCAAACTTCTTGAAAACTTATTTAAAAAAAGCAATTTGCTACAACAACTCAAAATGAAGGTTATTAATGAAATCCACAGAATTGAGAGTTTTTGCAAAAATTTGAATATTGTAGGCAAATGTTGTAAATAAATCTTAAATTAAACAGCCTCTTTTGAACTTCTTCTATTGAGAGGCTTAGCCATTTCTGGCCTTTTTTAAAATTCCTTTCTTATATCTCCATCATATGGCAACACTGATTGTTAACAATAAATATGGAAGACCTCACCACGCACAGCGGTGCCAATTAGAAAAAAAGGGTAATAAATCTGTATCTTTGATACTTGCTATCCGATTACAAAATAATTTATGTAAAAATCATAGAGGAGAACCTAGCTTTAAGGATTTTTTAATTTGAAGCACCCTTTTGAAACATACGGTGGGCTACAGGGTGTCAAAGTTGACTACCTCGGGCATGTAAAACTTTGTTGGCTTCATAGCTTTTACAAATATTATTTGACTTTAACTAAAATTTATGCTTTTTGTAAAGTAATACATTTTGTTTCACAAAAATTTTTTCAATATTTTAAAGATAATAGCAAAGATAAAATTAAGAAGAAAATATTATATGATTCTCAATATAATTTCTAATAATGTGCAGAAAAAATTTTTAATTGATCTCAATTCATGTAGTTGTGAAAAAAATTAAAGTCAATTTTTGGAAATGAGAGAGAAAAATGGCAAAATTTTGACAAAAATATAGCTTGATTGTTCAACGTTTTTGTCAACATTTTTCCAAACCCAAAATTTTTCTTTTTCAATACAGATACAGGCCCTAATCTATATTATCAAATTAAGCGTATTACCGCATAAACATCTTCAGAATGTTGATCTTGTATTAAACATGATTTTAAAGAAAATATCAAATGATATTTATTAATTATTTAAATAAATAATTACATTTAAAAAGAACAAAAAATCAAAAACATGTGCACACAGTAAATATTTTATTTACAAAATGTATAATAATAAAATCTCAAAAAAGGTTTTTTCACGGTACTTTTTTATGTTTTAGAAAAAATATGGAATTGCGTGGAAAAATATTTTTTTTTGCAGCAAAAAGAAAAGATAAAAATTCGATGTGTTGGAGTACGAAATGCGGATTATATAGTTGCAATCAATCCGGATTATAGTGTACACAAGTAATGAAAAATTATATCCGGAATACCGAATACTCCGGATTAGCGAGGTCCGGATTATAAAGGTTTTGCTGTACGTAGTTAGACTATGTTTTGCTTTATTTTGCCTCTAGATTAATGAATGAGCATAATGAGTGTTATGGAAAAAATACAATATCTCACACGGTATTATATAAGAGCTGGTTGAAGAAATTTTTTTGTAATTTTTGCTACATTCATTTGGGAACCACCTCGCATGCTTCTATACTTTTTCCAAAAAATTTTACCTGTGCAAGACTTAGCTGCCATACAAAGTTTAATTCGATTATGAGGGGGTTGTGCGCAATCACTGCTTGGTTTTACATGAACTAAGTCTATTATAATTTAGCACATGGAACCAAGCAAAATGTGTTTATATTCAGTATAGATACCGATATTCAACTTACATCGTATTTTATATTAAATACGTTATCAGTTGGCAAAATTTCCAAAAAACCAACTCGAAACATATTAGCAAAATTCTTACCGGATTGATTGCAATATAATTAGTAATCAATTGCCAATCTGCGTGTATTGCAAAAATCATATTATTTTAATATTAAAAAAATTTATACATGAAATATCTGAGGCATCCCAAAAAATCCATTTTCAAAATTTCCAAAAATTATCAACCCCTCCAGTTTTTGGAATTCTATAAAATTTGGTGTGAAGTACATGGTTTTTCGACTAATGTAGTTAGTTCCCATATGATTTTTACTAATTCGAATTATCTAATTGTTCTTTTTTGGTATGACTCAACATTTTCTCTTATTCAAAATAATGTCAAATTCTGCATCACAAAATCACTGCGAAGTACTCAACGAAAGATTTTTTACAGTCCCCTCGATCGATTAGAATATACATACATACATACATATATTATACATACATTTTTTTAATTCTTCCCAGGATACTGATATATTAACTGGAGGAACACGATCGTACTTATTAGTTGATTTGAACAAGTTTAAAATATTTTATTTAGATCTTGTTTATCTTCTATTATTAACTACGAGGGCGGTTCGGAAACTTCTTAGCCTATCAATGAAAGAGAATAGTTAGTTTTTCAAAAATATTTTTATTTTTCAATATAATCTCCTGAAACTTCAATACACTTAGTCCAACGCTTTTCTAGCAATTCTATCCCTTGATTAAAATAGTTTTCCTCAAGGTCTTCAAAATAGTGGTTTACAACTGTAATTGCATCTTCATTTGAGGTAAAACGCTTCCCAGCCAGGAATTTTTTTAGATTTGGGAACAGGTAAAAGTCACTGGGAGCTAAATCAGGAGAATTAGGTAGATTATTAACCAATTCGAAGTGTATTTCATGTAATTTTAGCATCGTATCTGATGCTGTGTGAAGCGGTGCGCTGTCTTGAAGAAAGAGCACTTTTTTCGTTTTTTCTTGATTGCATCAATCAATTGATCCAATAATGCACGATAATACTTTACTGTGATTGTGGATCCTTTTTTAAGATAATCGATGAGCAATGTTCCGTGTGCATCTCAAAATACAGTGACCATAACCTTGCCAGCCGATTTCACTGTCTTCGCCTTCTTCGGAGGACTTCCACCAGCTTCCACCCATTGTTTCGATTGATTTTTGGTTTCAGGTGTGTAGTGGTGGACCCACGTTTCATCAACAGTTATTAATCGACGCCAAAAATCAACAGAATGACGCTTTATCATGTCCAAACACCGCTGTGAAGTGGTCTGTCGAACTCTTTTTTGTCCGACACTGAGCAAACGCGGCACCCATCTTGCCGATAGCTTTTTCATCTTTAGTTCTTCATGCAAAATTAAATGGACTCGATCAGTTGAGATGCCCATGATATTAGCTATTTCAAAATTTAACATGTGTTCATAGCAGAGATGGAAGTTTCCAAAACACTTAACTTTTTTCTGTTTATACCGCGCTTTTTGTGCTAGGCTAAGAAGTTTCCGAACCGCCCTCGTATTACCTTGATCACAGTTACTGTACTTTTGATTTAGCTGTTTTTGTTTAAGAGCACTCTTAACTTAACTGCACAAAATTTATATTTTCTGACACTATTCTTTAAAATCCCATAGAAATTATTTTCTTAAGTGCACTTTTTGTACCTGGCCATTTAAGATAAGTGCTCAAATTTTTTGGCATTTTAAAATTATTTCAATACGAGAAATCTACTTAAGCCATTTACATATAATAAAAGAAAAAAACACAAACAAGTCACACCAATCGCAAATTGTCATCAATACAATTCGTCTATTTTGTTTGCATGTACATACAGTAGTTTTTCGTTTTAACGAACCTAATTGCTGTCAGGCTTGTTCGTTAAAGTGAATTGTTCGTTATATCCAGTACTGAATTAAAAATTAATAGTGTCGTCTATTTTATTCAAAACTCTAAATATGTACAGTATTTTTTTAATATTTTATTAAAATTATATTAATATAAAATAAATACGTATTTCATTAAAAATATGTATAAAGAAAATGAAAAATTCATAAAACCACTGTAATACAAAAAAAATTATTTTAAAAATTGTTTAAGCACATTCTGTTTTCTTGGAGTGGATGTATTATTAAAACTCTCTCAAAAGCATTAAATTTTTCTTTTGCTAAGCCCATTTAATAAAAACTTCTAAGTGCTTAATGACATCTTCGTGTTTTAAAATGGGCTCTAGAATTTCTGTTTCATCAAGCTGTTCATCATTTTACAAACACCTTCATCATCGGGTAAAGGTTTATTTTCAATGCATCTATTCAAATCATCAGCTGATATATTTTACATTTGTTCGTTAAGCCGAGTGCAAAATAAAATATTTGTTCGTAATATAAGATACTCAGTAGAAAACATTTCGGTGTTCGTTAAGTACGATGTTCAATAAATCGAAAGTTCGTTAAATCGGAAAATTACTGTACTTACATACCAAGAATGATAGAATGCAGAAGGTTACTATCTATTGTGATGTGAAAGAAATTTCAGCGTATCAATAGTTCGATCCCATATCATTTTTCTTACGGATCACAATAGAAATTAACTCCAAATTACGCATTCAGCTTTTGAAAATATTCTATTTCTGCGCATTTACGTCACATTAGCAGTTAAGCACAAACACCATCACACAAACACATGTATTTGCTATATGACAATTTTGTTATGGATTCTATCATTCTTTCATGGTCTGTGGTTACAGCAACATAACCACGATTATAAAAAAGATTATGAAAAAGATGTTGTTGTTACCAATTTAGCTAATTCTTTCATATCATGGTGCCATTGAAATTTTTGTATGTAAAAATGCATAACAAATGAACATTTTAGTTTAGCTGCAGTTGTAGACAGGAAACCACAATTATGTACCTGCACATTAAAGCAGGTAAGTACATTTAAGACTTATCTGCATTTTTGATTTATCTGCGGAAAAAATCGCGTAAAGTTGATTGTGCAGCTACATACATAAGTACATATGTATGTAAGTCAAAATTACTGTAGATAATAGACTTTTTCTACATATGTATGTGTTTTTTACAGGACAACGAGAATATATTTGAAGGTGAATAATTCAGACGCATGTTATAAAAGTGTCCTTTAATTTTAATAAAACATTAGTTATTAATTTGAATTTTAATCAGCCAAAGAATTGTTTTCATTATCTTAAACTGAAGCGTAAAGAGATAAAATATCGAGTGGGAGTTGCAATTCAGCGTTCATAAGATAATGAGGAGAAAAAAATTATAATAAACCACCAGCTTTAATGCTGAATCTGTTGGGAGTGAAACGAAGAAAAGATATTAAATTTTACCTTGCGGATACATTCTTAACTTTGAATGAGTGTTGAAAATACAAAAACACATCAATGAAAGACAACAATATCAAAATACAGGGACAGACCGACTGAGCTGGAATACAGACAGACGGACATGAAGACTTACTTGTTTTTGTAGTTTAGCACCAAAACCACCACATGCCATCCATTCTTTTCTTGTTTATGTTTAAAAAAAATTCAATCCTTTTTTAGTCCGCCATGTTTTACTTGGCAACCCTTTATGTTGTTGTCATAAAATTTAAAATTGTTGTAGTACTACAGCAAGTAATTGTTTGTGTGTGTGTGTGGCGATATGTAAATTTTGCATTTTTTTATTCGTGTGTGTATGTGCTTAAGCATTAAAGGCATAAAATGTAAAATAGGAAAAAACATCTTTCCTGTTGGCGTTGTTTTATCTCGACTTTTTTTAAACCATTGTTTTTGTAGTTGTTGGCTGTTACTGTGGCAGTCGTTTATTGAGGTTGTTGTTGTTCTTGTTGGGTCTCATATTCCTTTATGTTTTTATAAAACCAGCCAACCCAGCTTTTGTTGTTTCTGTTGCCAGAGTATCTTTACTTGCCGCTCATGCACCTTGTATGCGCATTTACATAAAATTTCAAAAATATATACGCCAACAACAAATGTAAATACATTTGCTTGGTTATACATTCTACACACATACATACATATGTATGTATATTTGTATGTATTTGAGTATGGATTTATGTATGTATATACATATATACCCAGGTACCCTGTAGTAAATAAAATAATCGGTTGATAAAAAACACTAACTATAAACTAACTATTTTGCAAATGACTACAAATTGGTTTAAATCTCATGCAGATATCAACCAAACATATTGCATAGAAACACACGTAAGAAATAAATAAAAGCAATATATGTAAGTAAATGAAGATGATGTGGAAAATAATTATTTTAGTTTGCATCCAAAAAAGCAATCCTTACGTGAACAATTAGGAAAGTGGTATCATAGAAATATGGCTTCGCGAAAATCTTTTGATGAACTCTTGGGCATTTTAAAAGGAGAAGGAATAGATGTGCCGTTAAGTGCTAATACATTTTCCGAGAAAAGTGATTGTTTAATCGTATCAAAAATCTTCCCAGGGTTATATACTCTTTTTGGAATTTTCAAACAATTAGAAAGGGCTTCGCATTTGAGACGAAATTTTGGTCGACATTAATATTGAAGGCCTTCCATTGTTCAAAAGTTCAAAAGCCCAATTGTGGCCAATTTTTATGAAGGTCGTCAATATTGCAAGCTTATCTGTTTTTCCTGTAGGAGTTTTTTTAGGCCGAAGCAAACCCAACAATATTGAAGAATTCCTCGATGAGTTTATTTGTGAACTAGACATTTCGATGCGAAATGCACTAAAATTTTTATGAAGAAAAAAGTCCATTTGAGAAGATGCCTTATTTTTATATTATAATAATTATTTTATTACAAAAATATATTAAAATTAAATTGTTTAAAAATTAATTTAAAAAATGCTTTTTAAATAATTTAGTATAAATCAACTACAAATTGGTTGAAAAATAATTAATTAGTAGTCAACTAAAAAGTCATGCAGAGATGGCCAATTGACTACTGCCTATGACATGCCTATCTTAAAATAATGTGTCGGCGACAAGGAAAAAAGGCACTTAATCTACTAGATGTGGTTTTTAAAAAACCAGTTTGACGTTATTTAAAAATGTGTTTGACTTCCTACAGGGTATGTACAATCTACACACATGCATTGCATGTTATATGCATGGATGTGTGTTTGTAAATTGTAAATCCATACATATCTCACTTATTCAACAATTAACGAACACAAAATGAGCCAAAATAAGGGAATAAAATAGTATGAATACTTGTATTCGTATATCCGAATATTCACCTATTCCTGCTATTCGCATTCGTCAAAATCATGCGAATACATATTACGTGAGTATTAACGTTCCGCGATTTAACGAACTTTCGATTTAATGAACATCGCATATAGCGAACGCCAAAATTTTTATTTCTACGCAGTAAGTGCCTTATGTTACGAATAAAAATTTTATTTTGGAATCGGTTTAACGACCAAATGTGAAACATACGGATGAAGAGTTTGATGAAACTGAAATTCTAGAGCGCAAAATAAAACACGAACATGTCCTTAAGCGCTTCGAAATATGTATTAGCAAATTAGCTTTTGAGAGAGCTTCAAGAAGATGTCATTAAAAAAATATCCATTTCAATAAGCAGACAATGTTTATCCAACTTTTTAAATAAATTATTTTTGTATTACGGTGTTTTTATGAATTTTTCCTCTCCTTATACATATTTTCAAAGAAATATTTACCTTAAATGACTATAATTTTAATAAATTATTTAAAAAAACACTATACGTATATAAAGTTATGAATAAAACAGACGACGCTTTTAATTTGTAATTTGGTACTGCATATAACGAACAATTCGCTTTAACGAACAGGCCTGACAAATTCGTTAAATCGGAAAACTACTGTAATAATATTCTTCTAGAAAAATTAAAAAAGGATATAGCAAAAATATATTCCCTATTATATTTCACCTACAAGTCACATTCAGAAAATTGAAATATTTTTTTTATCCTGTCAAATAATCAAACTAGTAGTGTTGTAGAAGTATTGAGTATTTGGGTACCGAGTTCCGAGTACCGTATATATCGTTTTTGAGAAAAGTTGAAAAGTCTTTTGACGCCATCTGACACGATGGAATGTTATACAAACTCAATTCATTAGGTTTCCCGTTGTATTTACAAAAAATTTATACAAAGTTTACTAAAGAACCGTACAATTGTTGTGTGTGTTGATGGGGAATTCTCAACAGAAAGAACAATATCAGCGGTATTGCCACAAGGGTCACTCCTTATACACGTCTGATATGGAGGTTCGGAGAAATTAGGAAACACTATTGATGAAAGTGCTTTTATATGCAGTAGCAAAGCTTCAAATGCAATAATCATGAGAATGCAAGATAGTGTTCCTACTAAAATTTTGTACTGACGGGGAAATGTGACCCTCATCAAAGTTGATATTAAATATCTAGGTATCACTTTAGATAAAAAAAACTTAAATTAAAACAACATTTAAATTCATTTGTGATAAAGCTATAAAGTGCGGACATGCCCTTTAACACATACTTAATAGAAGGTCTAAGCTCAACCTTAAAAATAAGTTATTGTTGTACAATATGTGTATTAGACCGATAATGACTTACGGCTGCCCAGTCTGGTTTCACAAAACTGCTAGGACACATACAAATCGGTTTCAGGTTATTCAAAACCAAAAAATTAAAAATAATTCACAATCTTCCCCCTAGATTCCCCACGGACTTACTACACAATAGATTTCAATATAAAAAGATAAAACTTTCAGAACGATTTAATGAAAAATGCAGATTGTTTAATTTTGAAACTATAATAATTTTATTAAACAGTCACTGAGATTCTTTTGCTAAAAAGAATCTTACTAGTGATTGTTTTACGAAATTTTATTACAACATTTTTAAAGTGTATAAGAGGTTTTTGTGACAATTTTCCTCAAGAAAGTTACCTTATTCAATTATTAGTTTTAATTTTACTTAAGCGTACTACAAGCTTAAGTAAAATTTCAAAACATTGTACCCTATTTAGCTTATAAGATTCGTGAATAAAATTTTGCTACAAAAAAATCTAGAAATATGTATGTATGTCTAGGAAAATTAAAAATGTTCTTTAATCAATGCGATAAGTTGATAATTTTAAATTCAGTCTGGAAGAATTAATCAAAGTCGGTGTCGATTATGAATGGAGATAAAGTTTATTTTTTGTCGAAATGTAAATGCCGGTAGTAGTATGACAATTTGTTCAATTTATTTTTATTGATGCGAAGGGGATATTCTTTCAATTACATTTTTAAATATTTTATTTTACAGGCGTCAAATAGACAAGAGGAGTCAAATTTCACACTATATTTTCGTATTCGCGAGTATTGAAGCAGATATTCGTGTTCGCGAATCCTTACGAATTTTATGTTCATTATATTACCAGAACATTCTCTCTATTGGAAAGTGATCAGTCGGTATTAAATTTATTTAAGTTAAAAATAAAACAAAACAACATATCATTACAGCTTTGAATTGTTCAAAGAAATTTTCATAATTTAATTTTGTTCTAATAAACATTATTCGAATATTTTAACGAACAAACAAAACTAGCTTTATTCAAACAACTTGTAAAGGTAAAAAAAAAAACAAGATTTTATTTGATTTTTTTTAGGTTTTAATGAACTGTTCGGCTCAAGTTCAAATCTGACTTTACCCATTTCTTTTTTAGTTTAAAGTTTTTTTAATTCAAATTATTTTGATTGAGAAAGTAATATTGGAACAATTTATTTGTCACAGTAGCCGATCGGAGCAGTGATAAATAGAAATCGTATTTAATCTGCTATTGCGTGTTTTCTTAATTTTCAGAGAAGTCTTGCAGTGCCTCTAGTGTCAAGTAGGCACTTAAACTTTTTTTTAATCTGTCTTATTAATTATTTTACTTCGCTGACGGTTCTGCTCCAATACCGGCGAGGGGAGGGCACTGTCATGACCAGCGAATAGAGCTATGCCCTCATCCCCTTAACAGTAAAACAACAATGAACAAAAAACCACACTACTGTGTATCAGAAAAAGTCATGATGTTGAAGACTTTCCTGAAACTGTGTTTGAACCCACGTTCTTAGTCATTATTTGAATTGTAGTGAACGCACTAACAACATCAGTCATCATTGGTATATACCAAGGGGAATCCCATATCCCATTGATGTTCTATATAGCACTAGATACGCTCTCTCTACTCCTCCAATAAAGCCGACATAGGTTGGCGACATAATTTTGCATAATGTCTACATGAACGGACTAAAACTCTAATTCGCCGAAAACCATCTCGCAGATGTGGTTGCCCAACATTACTCAAGAATCACTACAATCAAAGTTACGGCAATGTTGGAAAAATAGTACACATAAACTTGATAAGAGAGTTACATATCAATCAACTTACAACGTACTACTATAAATACCACCCTAATCCAATTATCGAAAACAACCGCTACATTATCTATTGGGATAGATTAATGCTAGTCAATAATCCCAACGACATCACTATACACAACAGACCAGATATGGTAAAGAAAATAATATAACCCAAATAATCGATTTTGCAGTACGACAAGTATGTCCATAATATTCAAAAAACAAAAGCCACAAAATAAGAACAAATATATACAAATAGCTCAGTATATTAAAAAAACCCGGAACTTGGTTCGTGTCAATCATAATAAGCTCAATAGGGTCAACTATTAAGTAAACAATATGTGCAATAAATAGATGAAACGTAGAAATTATAATGAGGAAAACAGATATCAAACATGGGTTACATCCCCGTAGAGCATATTCTTTATTCTAAGATCCGGTGCGTGAATTTCAGCGCAAGCTGAGAATGTATAATAATAATAAAATAAGAAAATAGGTGGGGAAATGCACGATTACATTTACGGAGTGTCGTCACTCACTGCTATATGTTGGGCTCGACCAACTAAAAACACCCTCTCGGAAATAACTTCCACGCCGTATAGGACTTTGCATTACTTCGGGGTGGTTTCCTATTTGGAAAATGATTGTAAGGATGTTATTCGCAGCCTGTGTCCAAGCTCCCGTTTTTTAACGCGTGTGTCTAGGCTGCTGCTCATAGGTCAGGTTTCTTTGACCGTAGAACCTTGATACCGTAGTGCTTTGATACCGCCTCCCTGTTGGTCTCGTTTGCTGTCTTGATATCGGTGACATTTCTTGTCAGTTTTCCGACCAAGTTTTCAAGTTTATTCCGTTTATCAAACCAGCGCGTGCATATAAAATGGCTGCACTTCCGACCCGATAACATCTGAGTCAGGTAGAAATTTACATACCCATGTTTTCTCTTCAGCCATTTGTCAATATCTGGAATGAATCTTGCTGTCCCTCTGGTGTATATGCCATTATTCCATCTTGTTTGTCAATCCTGAATGTTCTGCAGCCTAATTCTATCTTCGTCTTTGGGTTCCGCATTCATTTTTCCTCTAACCGTTTATATCTCCTTTCGCTCCATTACGCAAATGTCCATCGGTACAATCATTGATTTTACCAGAACTGCCGATGCAATACGTAATGCAGCTGTTTTTTTTGCAATGCCAATTAAGTTTTCTTTATTTTCCTAACCTTTCTCAAATCTCACTGGATTTCGCACCCATAGATGAGGATACTGCCGCTCGCTTCCATCAGCTTGTTCGGTTGCGGTCTTCCTATGTTTGCCATTAAGCATATATCTATTTCTACCGGATAGCGTCACATGGTGAGTAGAAGAAGGTATGTTTTTGGGTGGATATTTGTAACCCATGTGCCCATAGCAGTGTTTTGATTATTATCATGACGTGCCTTAACTTCCGTTTTATATCTTCTATGTTTCGACTGTGTCATGTATAAGTTCCATATCCTTAAGATAGTCCCTGATGATTTGGATTAGGCATTCTGGAGTACAAAAACCTTATTCCAAAAATCTTAATACGTCTGACCTCCTAAGCGTTCCTTACGTGTAGTGCAGTGAGAGAGCAAGTGGTTTTGTAAAACGATTATGATTCTGAACAGTTTCAACTACATTGCTCCCCCGGTAGACTTTCCTGGTTTTAACGAGTGCTGCCGTTTTGAGAGTTCTTTTCTGGTATCTTCTCTAGTAGCTTCCCTGCAATAGCATGCAGAGTGGTCTGTACGCTGTTGGAGATTTCTGATCAGCCTTTCCCTTGCTTATGAGCTCTAGTAATTGTTTTTTCTACACATTAACGAAGATCTCAGGTCGACTCCGGGATATTTTCTTCATTACTACGGTTATCCCGTCAGGGTCAGGATCGTTATTTTTGAAGTGCTGGTGGCAGCTTTCAGTTGTTCTGTTGTGAATATGCCTGGTTTCACCTACATTCGTTCGGTTTTCAAGGATCGCTATGATTACTATGGTTTTCATAGTTTTCTTGTTTGTTAGTGTTGGAATTTAGATGGCAAGCTCCCCAATGACCATTTTGTCTCCGTGCTTCAAGTATTGTTCTTTATTTCTTCTCCTAGTTCCACTTACAGTTTTTTCTAACTACCGGCGGTTGGCATTCGGAGTCTTTTCCGCTCTTTAAATTTCTGCTTACCATCAAGTTTAAGATTTAATTTCAATTCACAAATCGGGTCCCAGAATGTATCACTTTGCCACGCTGTCCTTACGATATTGCCTAATCATATTTATTAGGTATGGAGTCCTGCAAAATCAAGTGGCTAGAAGAATTATGTCTGTGGTGAAATAGTTCCTATGTGAAATCGAATAACTTAAGAGTTTATTGTTTGGTCCCTTTTGATATTTCTAACGATTCGATATTTATTCACAAACTAATTTGTGAAGAACCCAGCTAACCTTATATTTGAAAATAAACGAATGTTTTGTTAATATTTCTAAGGGTTGGCTATTAATTCATGAGAAAAAAATCGAAGTCGAAAAATTTGCTGCTACAAACTGAGCGACAAATGTGCTATAGCAGCCTTTTCTCTTTCCGCCTTCCATAATTATAATTACTCGAGTATTTTGTCCCAGCATCTGTTAGAAATTTTCAAAAGCGATATTACTTTGGAATATTTTGGTTAGCTGGGTACATGCGTGGGTATGTGGTTTATGTAGGTGTGTTAACATGACTTGCATAATACCATTTGCAAACCTACTGAAATGTGGGCATCCCAAAAGTATTTTCACTGTTTGAAGTTTATCAGTCAACAATTACTTATGGTCATAATTATAAATTTAAATTTGTTTTTTTTTTATTTTGACTTTCTCGGTTTTTGGTACGTAACCATGAGATGATTAATCCGACTCTCAGAGCTTTACGGCCGACCTAGAGGCAGCTATCCCACGTGATTGGCTAGAGTAGGACATGAGTGCGAGTATACGAAAATTAGAGTGAGTGAATGAGCATCAGCAGCCTTTATACAAAAAATGAATCAAAACATCTTTATTCTTCTGACAACTTTTGAATTTTTATATAGAAGTGCTCACGTATTGCGTAACGCCACTTTGGGCCAGCGAACGTAACACATATAAGTTTTATTTAAAAAACGAGGTTTTAATAATTATTTCGTGAGTTTAATTTTTCGCTTGGAAAATAAAACATTGAGTTTTATTTACTCCTTATGAAATAAAAGTTATTTTTATGTTTTATTTTTATCGTAGAAAATAAGAGTTATCTTTTTTTTTTTGTATGAAAAATAATAGGCAAATAAGAGTTTTTGTACGGACTTTATACAAATACTGATGTGGATATAAGTACGTATATTGTTGTTGTTAAATTATTTTTCCTATATGGCAATCAATTTAAGAAAAATTATTCTTATTTTGTACGCAGAAAAATCAAGTTCCAAAAATAACTTATTTTCTCAGCAAAAAATGCACCGATTGCCCAAATACAAGAATATTTTTAAATATAAAATAAAATGCACAAAATTATGGCTTCATTAGAAATAAAAATTATTCCCATTATTTATGGAACACGATATCATTCATGTGTCTATCGAGGCTGGCTTTGTGCAATTTTTCAAGATTTTGCTGACAGTTTCTGGTTCTACCTCATTAATGTCTCGAACGTTATTAGCCTTAGGGGCACGGATCGTTCCTGTACTATTCGAATAGCATTGATTTTTAACGGCACCCCACAAGAAAAAAATAAAGACTTATATTTACAGTCTTTAGATAACTAATGACAATGGTTTAACTAATGACTAACGATTATATAAATGCAATTGTTAACATTTTGATCCGTGGCGGTATGATACTGAATTATATTCATTTCGGGCAGAAAAAAATATATCAATGTTGAAATAAAATGATTTAAAAATACACTTGTGTCTCGCCCACCGGCTACAGCTTAAAAAATGAATTTTATTTCCCAAGGAAACTAAAAATAAACTCAAAGTAATCGTTTGTTTTCCAATCGAAACGTACAAATTTAATTTTCTGAGCGATAAATAAACTTTAGAAAATAATTGTTATGGTTGGAATAAGAAATAAAAATGAATGCAGATAAAGGTGGGCCGTGCACTTTTTAACCTCCTCCTCCCGTGGCAAATTTTATTTCTATTTCATGACTTTCCCAATTGACTATCATTAACGGAATTAAGGGAAGTGCGACTTAATGCATGGTATCCTATATTTCCTTCATATAACAAAGAACCGGATATGTGTATGAGTATCCTTTAAGTATTTTTATTTCATGTCAAAAGTTCTTTTAAGTCTACCTTCTTCGCTGTTTGTATGTGCATATTGACTTACAATCACACATAGTTACAACCTCACATAGATTTTCATTTACATTTTTTACTCTTATAAAACAGACTCACCACTGACAAATGGTTTAGCCTTTTGCACAAACAACGACTTCTGCAATGGATGTATTGCGTTGGAGTTTCTCTTACAACTATCGTACATAGTCCAATCAACCTCACTCATACAATTTTATTTTTGCGCATACATTTGTACATATATGTATATGTAAATGTATTTAGAAACTTAAACAAACAGAAATAACGTCTAGGCAAAAATATGTGGATAAATTCAGTACAATTATTATCATGAAGTCGAAGGAATTGTAATGTCTTCAAAATAAGTATGCTCATTACAAGGTTTAGTTCAATATGAAAACTACAGGTGAGGTAAGGGTGGCAGCTAGAATCTCTGACTCCCTTAGATAATTTTCGTCCATTGTGATAACACGGGGACTCTTCTTATGCGGAGTCCCTACCGTCGAACCAACCAAAGCTCAATATAAAGCTACTAATACGTTGCAGTTCAACACTGGCTACGTCAGAAAGTTTCCTGAACTCAAGAGCGCCCATTATGGCCATTTTCTTTCCTGCCAGTTCGGACAGTGACACAGAAAATGTTATACACTCTCCTCTTCTTCGATATATTGGCAGCTACGCCAACCTTTGACCTTTGTGCATACCTGCCTATGAGACAGTGCCCGGTTATCACGGACACTAGAATTGAGATTTGTTTCCCTATTTAGATGGGTCCATAACTGCCTGGTGATCATGCAGTCATTTCTTTTTTCCATCTTCTCTCTTGCGCCTAAGTCTGACTTTGCAAGAGAGTAGAGGTTAGCCCACACCTGTAAGGTTGTCCCAATTCTGGCAAGCTCATCAGCCCTAGAATTGCCCTGAATACCTGTGTGACCCGGGGTCCAGATGATCAATATCAAACGGCTCTGCCATCTCATTTAGTGATGAACGGCAGTCACAGGGTAATCAGAGATGTAACTTTGAGGTTATGTTTTGGAGCAAATCAGCTTTTTTGTGCCACTAGTTGCTGTTAAAAAGAGATAGCAATATAATGTAAGGATGAGGGAAACTAAACAAAGCAAAATTAAGCATTTTGGAAGTAAGAAATGATGAATTGTATTGCAATTTACTTCTTCTATATATCATGAATAGTTCTTATTTTATATTATTTTTAATGTTATATTACTTTTTGCATTTAAATTGCTTAAATTAATATTTCTCTGCAGCTCTTTTTGGTGAGTCAGAAATTAATAAGAATACAAAACCACAACAAAACATGAAAAATTCTTTGTTTACGAGTTCCTGTGCGACAGACACAGCAATAGCATGCCGTTCGTGTCACCTCTGGTATTACTTTGTGCGGCAGTCAAGGGCTGTTGTTGTTCTTAGAAGCGTGGATTCAAGGGCCATAATAGCTGCTCGACTATAAGTGTATATGTTAATTAAAGTCGTTAAAGTAACATTACTTTCAACCAATTCGCAACTTCTTTTATAGCAAGGATCTCTGCCTGGAAGACATTGCATTGATCCGGAAGTCGCTTTAGAATACGAAGACCTAAGGTCAATGAAAAGACTCCTTAACCCACACCCTCCTGTGTTTTGGATCCGTCCGTATAAAAATCAACGCTTTTCCTTCTGTCTGGAGTACCATTTCTCTACAATTCTTGAAACTACAAATATACCTTACATATATCTTTCCACTACTGGCTTACAAAGCGCGTCAGGAGGTTAAAACTGTGAACGATCTATAAAAATTAAATCGATCTTAGGGCATTATGGATCTAATGCAGCCTTTCATTTACGTGGTGATTCTGCACCGGTGGAACTCCGCTCCCAGTTAGGATTATATTCAACAAGTAATGTATTTAATATCCCGCTAGTATGTATGTACATACATACAATCAATGCTGGCATATTAAATCCCTTTGTGATACATACCTCCATCGTAGGACCTTCGTACATCGTACATCTTCTTCAGTTTAGAATTATTTTGAATCCCCAATAATTGACAAGCTCTTCCACTAGGACATAGAGTGAAGGAATGCACAAAGCTGTTAAAAAAATTGTTAAAGTTGCTTCGAATTGCCTTCCTATGAAATATGTATATGAAAGGTCTCGATGATGCAGCTTATCAATAAGATTATTAATTGTGTCATGAAACTAGAAACCTTCAAAGCTCTGTGATATCTAAGACTTAATTCCCTGACAGGTTGGACAAATGATAATACTAAAAATGAAATCGGTTTATTTGGGAGCGGAGGTACTCCTGATAGCTCGAGTTCCCACCAACCGAATTAAACCTATTTTATATCAATCATATAATATTAAACAACATATCGCATATAGGCTACCAAATCGAATTAAATCAATGTTATTCTTAATTAATGTTAATTTGGTACATTTTTCCTTAATTTTGAGCTCACTTGCCCACCGGATAAAACCAGTGCTCTCCGATAGAGCATGAGAACAACTAAAAGATGGTTTGCCTATAATTTTCCGGTCACGTATATACGGTTGCCAGGTTTTAACATGCGAATTGATACTATAAACATAATTGCATCCTTCTGTTTTCTTGAAGATACATATACTCGTATTAAAGACACCATAAATTATTCTTTAAAATGATAGTATGAGTTATGTTTCCTAAGCAACATCTGTCTAATGTCGTGGTTGCCGCAATTTCAAACACCGTGGATGCACTATGATGCTGCAGTATAGCTTTATTTATAAGTTACATACATTTTTTCCAAACTTGAGTGGTAAATGAGCAATTCAATTTTAATTTAAAATTACGTGCGTAGGTGGAAGAATACGAGAAACTAATTTTATTCCTAATTATTTTGAAGACTGTTTCAACCCTTAGCTATGAAAGTTGTTTTAGATTTCGGTATACACCAGACCAAAATCTAGTACTTACGAGATTTCGAGCAAAATCTTGTTGATTTCGACTAGAATTCCCATATAAAACAAAATCTACTTCGTCACAAGATTTTGACGAAATCTACTCAAAATCTCGTAGTACTTAGTGATGCAACTATGGCTTTCCCTAAACAGTACTGAAATATACTACGCTGTTCAATAACAATTCTTTGGAGGGCGTGCTCGTCAGCTGGTTCTCATTTTAATTATGATTTTTGTATGGAGTTTGACATTTAAAATGAAAATGCCAATTAATTGTTGCTGCACGATTTCCTTGAATGGTGTGCTCATCGCATTTGAATGATCATTTTTGTATGGAGTTTGATATTTGAAATATATATATATATATATATATATATATATATATATATATATATATATATATATATATATATATATATGTAATAGGGAGTCCGTTAATTTTTTGTGAAGCGGGTTACGGGTCAATCTCCAATCTCCTAACGGTTTTTCTGCTCACACGTTAGCCGTCGCTTTGGCGGTTGCCAAAACACCGTTGCCCGGGCGCTAGCACACGGAGATCTGTGAGACAATTTGAGATCGAGTCGGTAAGTATCATACAGGGTTCACCTAGTTTAACCGATCAGTAATTTTACCTTACGATATACACCCCATTTTCGAAGAAGTTGCAAGGCCTAGTATCTTAAACTTTTTAAAATTAGATGTCGGAGTATATCTCGTATAAAATATTTTCTATATATTTAAATTGGACTAGAGTAAAAATCAAAGGATGTGTAGCCACAAAGTGTTATTTTGAAATAGAGCTGCACCCTGTGAACCATAATAGATAATGGAAATTCATACAGGATGTGCACTCCTGCTTGAAAAATAAATACTAAAAATATTATTCAGTCATTCAGGATTTTGTCAACATCCACATATGTTTGGCCATTATTGGTTGCTTGCATATAGGTAAATATATACATATATACATACACATACATATTAACTTCAAATATATTAGTTGTGAATATTTGTCTTTGGGTGTAAAGGTTTTTCCTGTAATATGTGGCTTCCACACACACAAGTTTTCAATTGATATGCAAACTTAAAAAGGACCGCAAAAATTATGCTCAAGTGAATTCGAAATGTTGAAAAAATTAAAATTTTCTCGTAGGGTCTTTGAGAAGGATCGACTGGAAATGTTTGTAGTACTATGAATGTGTACGAATGTCGAACTTAAATTTATTCCGACTTACATACATCCTTATATTCATACATATAAATGTATGCATACAAATGCACGTACATATGTAAATATGTACTTTGGAGTTTGCAAATATGTGAGTATAAAGTGCTGTGCATATTTTATATGCCACTTGAAGTGTTCGTTTTCTATGTTGTTCTTTTTAGAAAAAAAAATTTATTTAAATGCTAAATTTATAGTGGATTGTTGAATTTTAAATATAGTCCTAGTTTCCATCCAATTTTTACACATTGATACATACTTGAATTAATATTGAGGCAGCTAGATATAAGAAATATTGGATTGAAAAAAATTTATTTACAGTACTGTATGAAATAAAAGCATCAAACTTCGCAATACTAAAAATAAATATTTTATTTTGAAACGTAATTTCCAGAAAAAACTCTTCCCATAAATAAGTATTGCGTACAAAATTAAACTTAAACCAAATGCTTATTTTAAAATATACAAAATTACACCAGTGGTGCGATTCACTAACTTTTAACGATTCGTTGAAAGAAAAATTTGTCTACAATTGTTGTTGTTTATGGTCAGGGCTGCCAGTAATATTTTCCGAAAAATCGTCAAATTTTGAAAATAAAATCGACAAAATCGTAAATATTTTAAAAAAATCTTCAAAAAATCGTCACACAAAACTCTTCTGTTTTATAAAAATGAAACAATATTTCTTTTGAGAATTGACAATTCAACGGATTTATTAAAAACTTCAAACACAAAATAATGGAAATCTCTTATCTTAAACATGTTTAGTCAACTCAAAAGAAGATTTGAAAGGATGTTGTGTCGAAGCAGTTAATACATTTTCCAAAATAAACGTTAATTTTTTATTTGATATGTGTTATATTTTAGTTCAATATTCATTTCAATATAAACTTAAGAGTTCAAAAAATTACGCAGAATTATTAATTATTAAAAACGAAGACACCCGTCATAAACTCCATGTTTACATTGTCACAGGTGGTTAAATACTAAGAAAGTTAAAAGAAAGAACCAATGGTTCTGGAAAAAGCGGGTGAGTATTGGATATATGAAATAACTAATCAGAGAAGAAAATTTCGTACTAACCGAAATTGATTTAACTTGTAAGAAATGAATAAGTTGCACTTTTCGTATTCTAATTCGTTAAATAATACGGTTAAATAGTTGATATACCTAATCACTAGTATCCATCGTAAAAGTCGTAAAATCAAACAAGGAACGCTGATGAGATGGTGTAGCGACCTCGAAATCAGTACTGAATCGGGCTGCTTGTCTGATGAATAATACATTGTTCCAAATATTACCTCTCTTAATAAAATAATGAATTTATCCAAAAACAATTTCTTAAAAATTAAGAAGAAGTGGTTATACTCAGATTTGAACTCAAGCCAAACAATTTATTTCAATATAAATATTTTTTTCTACCGAGATTGACGTTTTGCTGCAAGTAGAGGATATGTTGAGCAAAAAGTCGTGAAGTCAAAAAATCTTCCATGTTTAAGTGATACTAAAGAAATCGTCAATCGCCATTTTGTGAAATTCGCTCTAAAAAATCTTCGCAATGACGTAAAATTGTCATGTTAGACACCCCTGTCTGTGGTAACGATTATCTGATTGAGTAACTTCTTTGCAACAACTGTGCTTTTATTTAATATTATGTAGCATCTCTGTTAAAAAAGAATGAAAATACCAAGAAGAATGAAAAAAACAAATGATATTCTTTTTTACAAAATACATACTTATGTATGTTTACATATATTTTTAATGAATTTTATTACTTTCGCGCAATAAACTTAGAATAAAACATTTAAATAATATAAATATTAGTATCCACATATAAATGCTTTCATATGCATGTATATTATTCTAAAACATTAACTTTAGTTTTTGTCAAAAGTCAACATGCTTCTACATCTGAGTTTTGTCGATTCAGTAAAAATAAAAAAAATTGCCGTATACATATGCAACAACAGCCAAATTCGTTAAAAATGATACTAAATTTCGTTATTTTTATTTTAACGATATGATTATCGTAATTAATCTTAGGGAATCGCCCTAATGCACAAAGAAGAGCAGAGGTGACACGAAATGGCATGCTATTGCTGTTGTTTTGCTGACTCTGTCACACAGAAAGTAGTAAACAAAGAATTTTTCATGTTTGTTGTGGTCTTGTGTTCTTATTAATTTCTGGCTCAATAAAAAAAGTTGTAGAAATAAAAATACTAATGGTAATATAACATTAAAATAAAATAAAATAAGAATTATTTCATGATCTATAGAAGAAGTAAATTCCATTACAATTTATCATTTCTTACTTCAAAAATGCTTTACTTTTGTTTTGTTTATTTTTCGTTATTCCTACATTATATTGCTTTCTATTTTTAACAGAAAGGTCTGCATGTAGAAGCGTACAAAAGAAAAGCAAAAAGCAAACATTTTGTGATCCTTATTTTTTTACCTTGCACCTTTATACGGCATAGATTCATAGATGACATTATTAGGCACATGTTCAAGAATACGTTTCCACTCAGTTTAAAGAATTTTAAAGAAACCATTTTGATTTCCCAAAACACATATGTATGTATCTTGAACTTTCCAATCAAAAATATGATGATAAAATCCAGTGCGAGCGTTATTGTGTGCTTCAAGACAATAATAATCAAATTGAATGATACGTTGCTTTTTGGACCAAGATTTCAGTGCGATTCAATTTATGTATTTGTTTACAATATTTAATAAAGAGTTGCATGAACGTGGTCATCAATTTATATCTTCATTGACTAAAACCCTATTTCTAGTAAAAACCAGAACACCAAACAAACTGTTGCTTTATTCACACCAAGAGTGAGAGCATTTTGTTCACTTCGTTAACACAAAGAAATTGTTCATTGATTTTTATTAACATTTTCTTATTAATACGCAATAGCAATGAAATCATGTAATATTTTGCATGCGTTGCGCATGTGTAATTCTAATTACTTGCATGTGTAATTTCAAGTAGGTGTGTTACGGGTCTGTTCACGAGCTTGTTTTTTTATTTCGTATAATATAAAATAATTGGAAATGAATGTAAGTAAATGTAATTAATAATTTTTTGGTTTTTAAGCTTTTGCTTAATAAGTTGATTAAATTTCTTTTCCGCCATTAACATAAGAAACTTTTTTTCACAAAAGTTTTTGCCCACCATAAAGCTAAAATATATGTAACTAAATATAAATAAAAGCAAATCCTTTTTTTATAAGTATGTATAATGTATGTATAAATCAAAAGAGCTCTTAAGCAAAATGCAGTTAAATCAAAACTACTGTAGTACATTGTCCAGCTACAAGTGAATTGTTAAGGACTTCGTTATGTCGCTCATGCGAAAATTAAAAATTGATAACATTGCAATAATTATATGTACATCAACTATCATAAAAACATTTCAGGACAGCGAGAGATACTATATAGTAAATATTTTATCTAAATGAGATATTTTACCAAATGAAATCATTAATGAAATCTTTAAACTTTAATTTTTCAGATTTGTGTATGTTTTAAACGCATGAAAAATATTACATGATTTCACCAAATTGGCAACATTGCGCATTAATAAGAAAATGTGAGATAAGAGCGAGAACTACGAAATAAAATTCGTTTCAATGAACAATCTCCTTGTATTAACGAATTGAAACAAAATGTCTCAATCATGGTATAAATAAAGCAACAGTTTGTTTGGTATTCATATGTTTATTGATGACCACGTTCATGCAACTCCTTAATATTTAATATTAAAACACATGTCAAGGACATAAAATAAGTAAACGAAACCTAACTAATTCAGCAAAAATTAAATTACACTCTTAAGAAAAATCAATTTATCCGTACTTAAATCAATCCCAAGCGGAGTTAAAAGTACGGTAATCCCAAATTGATTTAAGTACGGACTGAAGTAAGTTCTCTATTTAGTTAAAGAATTTTTTAGTTAATTTAAGATTTTTCACGTGATTAAAGAATTTTTTACTCATTTTAAGAAACTCCAGGATTGGTTATCTAAAGTAATCTCGTTTTCGACTTAATTAAAGAACATTTTATTGTACTTAACATTTTGAGTACGATTCGTAGGTAAGTAGAAAATACTTGAATTTAGTACGGCGTTTTTCTTTCTGTGTAGTTACTTTCCAAATTTCAATATTTTTCTACATCATAAGTGTTTTTTTTTAACCCGTCTATAATTCCTTAAATAATTGTCTTTTGAACGTGTTCCAACTATACTATAGTGCAGTGCAGTATTTATTATATTCGTTAGAAATTGCAACGAAATTTTCTTCTTTATATATCACATATTTTTCATTCATCGCTGAAAAACATTATCCCCAAATGCCTTATTAACTTAGAACTTTTGTGAAATTTTTATTTATTTGCAAATAACAGCGCCATCTGTACTACTCTATCTATTAGTAAAAGCTTTCTCTTCTAATTGTTTTATTTTTTCAATTATTTGATGTTTTTTAAAAATAGGACTACTTATCCTCAAAAAATCTCTTCGTCCCACTGGAAGGAACTACCACCAACTTATATAAATACCGTTTTCGAAGTCTTAAAGAAAGATCAATTTTTTTAAATGTGGGAATCCTCAATCAAAGATTTTGTTGCTTTTATTCTGCACAGTGGTGTGTCCATCCTAGAGTAATCACTTATTTGACTTTTGTTCGAGTAAGCAATTAGTCGTTTTTGGGATTTTAAAATTGCTCGATTAATTTAGTAAAGGTTTTATTTTTCGAATAACTCAAATAATTAAAAAAAAGTTTAAATAATTGTATTTGATAATTCAAAAAAAAAATAAATAAACAATAAAATACCAATTCATTTCATTTATTTATTATATCGTCCCATCAATATAACAAAAGCGTATAATTTTTTTGGGGTTTTGAGAAAATCGAGTTTAAAGTTTTTGTGAAATCGGATGTCTATTAAAACCTCAATATCGCGGTAAATAAAAATTCTTCATATTGGATTTTTCGACGAATACATAATACCGTTTCTTGTCTTTAAATTGACCAATTTTTTTATTCTACGCATCCTTTAAGACCATAATTATGTCATTCAAAGCTCAAGTACTCCATATAGGTTATTTTATTTTTTAAGGAATTCGTATGATGTATCGGATACACTATTTTATTTTGTATGGTATACGCTGTTTTATTCAATAATTTTTTTTTTAATTTTCAAAACAGTGATTAATTCATAGTTTCATACATTGCGTAAATCATAAATAACTAGAAATTTATTCGTCTTCTTTCTCTTCCTCTGCTACATCTGGCTCATCTAAACAATTTCGCTTCTTTCCACCTTGTAAGTTAATAAAATGACTGCGAGCCACGAGGAATTATTTTATTTTTGCTTTCGATTACAAATTGGCAGCTCATTATTGTATTTTCCAGTAAAGGAAAAGTTGATCACCTCTTCCTCCAATATCAATTATTTTCAAGTCTCCATCCCTTTCCTCCTTGTATAATAATTGTTTTCGTTGTTTTTTGTTCACTTGGAGGAACTTAAGATTAAGCCAATTAACCGAGTCATTTCTTATATTTTTCTTAAGGCTACGGCCTAGCCTCGAAAACAAGGCTTTGAGATCAATCATATCACTGTATTGAAGCCTCTCTACAGCATAGGGGTTTTTCCGTCTTGCCAGTCTCATTATAGTTGGCCATTCTCCCGGCGAATAGACGCATATACTCCTCTTCGCACGTTCTATTGCAGAGTGCATCGAATCTGCCTACACATGTGTGTGTCCGCTTTGGAGATACTTAATTGTTATCGAAATTAGCTTCAAAGTGTTGTTGATATAAATCAATAGTGTAGCAATGAACCTGTTTCTGTTCTGTCCTCCACAGCAGTCTGAGTAGAGAATAATATCGGTTACCGATTCGTCTAACGAGTTCATCATTTTCCATATTGTGGTCCCAATTTCGTCCGATCCTCGTTGACCCTGATTTTCATCCCATATAAAACAGCAGGTGTTCTTTTTTGGACGGTGGAAAGAATAATTATAATTATTGCAAAATATCCGGCGATAAACGTTTTCTTTAATGATAGCGTCCGGTTGGACTTCTTTAAATAAATCGTACATTTTTGATATTGTTAAGTCGGAGGCAAGATAAATCGTTGACTTTTTGCTCGAGTGTAATGGCTTTCGACGGCTGGAAATAACTCGATGTGCATTTTGATAAGCGCAACTGGCTCTGTGTATAATTTTTTCTGGTGGGCATGTTGACCCCTCTTATCAGTAAGTTCATTTTGGCACATCTTCTTGGCTAACACAGATATTGCGCCGTCGGACAAGTTCAAAGTATTAAAAAAAAACTTCTTGCATACCTGTTTGGCTTTGAGAGTATAATTAAATGTGTTCGCCCGTCGTGATCCGATTGTCAACGTCCTTTTGCACTTCTCAATTTTCACGCAATTGGCCAGGAACAGTCGCTGCTTCGAATAGTCGCCTAAATTCCAATAATCTGCATTGATATCCATGCGATCTTCTTCTGAGAAGTTTTCTGAGCAATTATGGCGGCACTTACAGTCAACGGGTTGCGGAACACGTTCTTCAACTCTTTTGCCACTCTTAGTGACGTATGGTTTCCCTTCGTTGCGATGATACTTTCTTTTTTTCTGCACCCATTTCTGACCTTCAATCTATTGATCGAAAATAATTCACAGTTAGACGTGGCTAGACCCAAACAATATTTCTCAAAAGCTGTACTCACCTTTCTCGTTCGCGTAAGTATATTTCTACCATTTTCGTTCTTGTTAATGATATAAGTATCACCACAGTCTGCGATATAATTTCCTCCAACGACATTTTGACCCACTTTGTGGAAGTAGAATTTGACAAAATTTTGATCAGACATAAAATCAATGATGGAGATTCTAAATATGTAATAAAAAAATAATAGCGTATGAGCACATACGCTATTGTTATATTGAGGGGACGATATATTCAGTTCCTATACAACAAGATTTAATTTTATATTTAAAGTACAAGAAAGCATAATAATATAATAAGTATAATCTTGCATTAGAAGATCACACATTTGTATAGATGATTTAATATGGTGCAAAATAATTAAATAAGAAACTCTTAAAACTCTCTTGCGTTGCTATTAAGTTGCTGAGCTTGAGGAAGACAATTCCAAAGGCGTGACGCATGCATAAAGAAATTCCATTCAGATACAAGAAGGCGGTGCAAGGGAATTATGATCTTTTTCCCCCTAAGTGATCTGGCAAACCTAATTTTATCACTAAGATATCGCGGAATCTTCGAATAAATAATTTTATGCAATAGTAAGAGTACACGATTATTTAAAAGATTGTAAAATGAAACGCCGTATAGTTTTAAGGAGATATATGACACATAATCATATTTTCCCAGGCCATACACATGTCTTACAATATTATAGCTTACTTTTGCTAACAGAATCGCAATTTGCGAAAAGTTCACAACCATAGGAGTGTATTAACAATTTGTCCAAGTAAGGATATTGTTGAAAATCAGTCCAAGGGTTTTAGCAGCATTTACAGAATTGATTTTTTCTTCGTTTATTAAAATATCAAGACCGATATTAGCATCATGTGTTCTCTTCGAATTATTACGCACTTGGACTTACGAGGGCTTAAACAAAGTCAATTTGCTGTGGCCCGACAGTAGATTCGATCCAATTCATCGTTGAGTCTGCGAATGTTTTCAGTGACAGATTGCACTGGACTACTTAAATATAACTTTACATCATCTGCGTACATAAAAATTAGGCAGTGTACAAGATGTTTTGACAAATTTTACTACGTATAAAGTACTAAAACTTTTAGAAAATATTAGTACATCAAAAATTATTTTCAATAAAAAATTGTATTATTTACTAGGTTAGGTTAGGTTAAGATGGCCGGTCATAAAGAGCTCGCATAGACCGAGTTGGTCCTTAGCGTTACCATGATATACGATAACCCGTAAATGAAAAAGTTAGTTCGATATGATTGTACCTCCACACTCTCTTGGCGAATGCTAGGAGTCTCAATAGTCCGATTCCCGAGGTTTCCCCGAGACCTTGGTAGTAATGATCACCCACACAGTTCGCTCTGGAGTGTATGAGTGCCGGACGGCAGCAGAGTATGTGCTCCACCGTCTCTTTCTCCCCTGGTACCCCACAGAATCTGCAGTTGTCACTAGTCAGTTGCCCGCCCTTTTGGCGTATACTGCCGACCAACAGTGACCCGTTAAAAATCCTACCAGAAGCCTACAGTCTTTTCTCGATAGCGATAGAAGAAGTTTAGTCGATTTAGGATCTCCACGTAACTTTGGATACTTTGTTTCGGTGTTTCCCCAAACCGCCTCAGATTTCCTCTATTTGCTTAATAGACCTGACTCAAATCTTTTGAAATAGTCTTTTAAAAATAGTACACAGTTCAGATGTAGCTACTTAAGCAGTTTCATTGTTTTGTTTTAATAAAACTTCACATATACAACACAGTTTCACTTAAAGTAGATGTTGGCGATAGCAATAGGATCGCATTAAAAAGATTTTCTAGTTTTTCTGATATTTTCTTTGTCTTATCTAAATACATAAAATCATCTATTATACTAATACATTTTGCTCCAGTTTTTTTTTAATTTGTAATACTTTGTATAGTTTTGTTAAGTTCAACAACAGATTGTTCTCATTTAGATCCACATTTCTGTCTTCCAATATGTTATCATCTGATACATGTTGATCAGATTCAATGTAAAACAAGTGATTATACAGTATGATTGCAAACTGTTTTAAATTTCGAGCTGCATTTGAAAAAGTTATCATTATTGGGGAACCAGCTTGCGGACTTAAGATGAAGTGTGAGTGTACTAATTATTATAAATGATTATTCAAGCCTTAGGTCAGTTTAAAATAAATAATATACGTTTTTTTATATAAACTGACCTAAGGCTTGAATAATCATTTATAATTATAAAAAAAAGGTCTAAAAATAAGAGAATATTAATTACTTTAATACACCTCTCGCCTATTTTGACCTTAAAGCAAGTAAATCTTTTGAAAAGGGATTATTCGTCTATTCTAAATTATTTATTAAGAAGTTCATTATTCCTTCCCATACAATTAATGTTGCTCAATATTTTCTAATCTCTATTTACTGGCCATGTCTAGCGGTTGCAAATTATCACTCATTGCTGAAAGTATAAATATTTCCTTGTCTGTAAAAACATATTACCCTTAATATGATAGTGCATGGTTTACAAATTTATAAATACGAAGGAAATTTTTAATCATATTAGCTAACGATGACCAACGATGTTTAATGTGTAATGAAAATAAATACAGTAGGTAATAACATGTAACTTAGTTTTAAGAGATTTAATCAGTTAGAAATTAAAAAAAAAAATATTTTTCTATTAAAAAAGACGTATTTACTAAAAAATTCATTTTACTCGGTTAATTGAATTTAACCGTTCGAGTTATTCGTTAATGGAAATAAGTATTACATGAAAACAGATTCTATTTTTGCCAAATGATTTCATGTGCTCTTGTCCTATGGTAGAGCTCGGGAGAATCTTTAGGCAAGCATCAAAAGTGTATCTAAATTACGTAAAGTAAGGTAGAACTTCTGAATTCTTGTTCCCCCGCTTAATGCCACATGTGTCCTTATATTCAATGTCTTAATGCTCATAGATGTTATGATATTATATAATGGACATTAGTCTGTGGTCTTTATGTCACTTTTGAAAATGTTTTATTGTCCATGGAGACATGATTACTGGGTTGTAGGAAAAATATCCAAAATTGCAAAATTTTAAAAATCTTGTGCATTGAGATTTTTTGCCGGTCTTAAGGGTAAGACTTTCTACCTTTTCTACTTTTACTTTCTTCTACTGCGGCGTAGGCAGAATTATATTTTGGTTTTCAGGATTATATTCAAAAAACCAGACTTCAAACTTGCTTAATGGGGGTTTGTCCTGGACGTGTCAATTAGAGGCTTCACTAAGGAAAATAGAAAAACTTTTGTTTGCTTTTCGGTTACCTAGGAATACCCGAAAATATTAAAAATTTTTATTTTTGGGATGTTACTTTCTTCTTATGAAACAATAAAACATCAGGTAACTAAAAAAAATAAAATCAGTTAATTCAGAAACAAGTCCGATTAATAAGGTCTATCTATGAATCTTCCAATTTATGCTCTGTCTTTCGCTGTCAAATACCACAATAAAGAAACTTTTTTTGTAGTTGAAAGCTCAAATTTGCTTATGCAGGGACGTTATTAACGAATTTCGTTCCGAAATTAATGTGTATGTATTTAAAAATTTTATAATATGGGTAATTCCAGAAAAATATCAACCACGAGTGAAAAATGGAAAGTGCTAATTTTTTTTTGTTTTCAATAATAAAACTTAAATGTCTATACTCTATAAATGTAAAAGCATTTTTAGTTTTTCTCAACAACTGGAAAAAATTTTTTCTGAACCTTTTTGTGTTTTATATAAAATTATTTTTTATGTGTTGTAGGACTATTTAAAGTAATTTTATATGATTTTTTTGTTATTTACAAACTTTCTATTAACAATTGTCTTATGCATTCACACAAGAGAGGGTTAGCGGAACTCTAATAACGGAAGGTTTTTGAGTTGGCTTTCGCGTCCGTCGCCAAAAATCACTATTAATGGTTTTCAGTAGTAAATAAGCATTTGAAAAGCAACAAGGTTCTGATTTTTAATCGAGCTTCAAGTGTTATTGATTTTAGAAGAAATCAATTCATAAATTTTATTAGCATTTTATATTTGTCGTGCGCGTCACCATAAGTTCTTAATATTCAATAAAGTAATATCAGTAGGATGAAACTTATTATTTTAAAGATGGAGAAAGCACTGAAAGAAAAAAGGACGGAACAAGCGAAGAAGCGTCGAGAGAAGATAAAAGAAGATGGTGACAAATGACAGCAATATCAGAAGAAAGAAGCTGAAAGATAGCGAAAGTATCGAAATTTTTTTTCGTAAAATATGAAAAGAGATAACGCTCTCCATAAAAAGAAGAAGGAAATGGATCGAGTGAGGCAGATGATGTTGCGACAAGAAAAGAAATGAACTCGTTGATAATTTCAGCAGAGATGGCTGATGTTAACTCTACAAACACATCAGACAGCCAGAAGCGAACAAAGCTAATTGAAAAGTTTTATTTGCAAGACGGAATTAGCGTACTAGTTCCGGGTAGGAAGTATACGGTTTTAATTAATAAAAAAGTTGTTGGAATACGTTATATGCTAGAAGCATACAAACTTTTCAAAGCTCATTTTACCACGGTGGACATCAGCAAGACCTTATTTTTTAGTTCCAGACCCTCCAACATTCAACTCATTAATAATTTACCACACAATATGTGTCTGTGTAAATATCACGCAAATTTCAATGCAATTTTTTCTAAAAAGCTGTGCAAAAGTTATACTGCATATTCCTATCAAATCTAATTTATTCCCAACATCAGTTTGCTACGATGTGACGAACGAAAAGAGAATAGTTGGTGAATGTGATACCTGCATACGTGATAATATGGACGAATTTGTGTATGTTGTTTTGCTTTTATTTTTTTAATTAAAGTTCAATCAATATTATTCGGAAAACTACAGCGTTTGGTCTTTAACCATTAAAAAAATTAAAAGACTCAACTAAAAGTGTGAGAAAGCCGAGTACATCGACCAGGAATAACCCATATGTATTTTGAATATAAATATGTAAGCCATCCATATTTTTTTTTGCGAACTGGGGCACCGAAATTTTTACCACGGTTTTAGTGACTCTGAATAATTTCAATGCGCTGTTGAAGCGTATATCGCTTTTTATTAAGGGTAGTAGTTTTTACTTGGCATCTCTCAAGTAGTTACAGGTTGAGCCATGACAATTGTTAAAATGGCGGAATGTTGATCATAAAACGTCTTATTCACTGATCTTTTTCTCATGTACATATACGAGAGTTATATGTGTTTCCTAAAATTACACAAAAACAATTTTCTTGCAATGATTTTTTATGATTGCTTGAATTTGAAAAAATTTGGAAGGAGTTGTCACAGGCGTTTCAAACAAAAATTCGGCTTTTGGAAAAAACCGGGCCAATGACAAACCTACATGTGTAAGAATGAAACAGATAACAATAGAAACGTCTCTGGTAAATTTCACCGATATCGCAATACGTACTCTAAGGCCCTTTATATTAGCTCCCGTACAAATGATCCAATTGTTATAAAATTGGTTACGTTAGCTGATGCTTCTCCAACAACTTTTGATTATCGTAATATGAATTATGAATAGAATTTTCTAACTGAAAAAAATGATTTTTGTTTAAATCAAGATTTACCAAAAAGTGTATTTTTATTTACTTGAGAAATTTCAATTTCGTCGTAGATTGAATTAGCTATCTATTATATAAATGAGCAAAGACAAATTTTTAGATCCTTTTTTTCCTTTGTTTGCCAACCGATTGTTGAGATTTAGTGACCCTACTATACATTATTTAAATCGGTTCTGTATTAAAGGAATCAAAGGCTCCTAAAGTTGACACCACTACAAATGCTAAAAATACACACGTACACGCATTCACTTATGTAAGTATTGGTTCAAGTAAAAACATAAACAAAGAGTGTTTAAGAGCAGGTACTCAAGTACATACATACATACGTATGTTCATTGCTTTTTCCATGGGGAAGGAAATGAGAAATTAGGTAGTTTTCTCTCTTTAAATGATTGTAACTAAAAAAAATTCAGAACCTTACAAGACTCATCAATCAAGTATAATTATGCAAGGCGCATTCATTATAACAAAGTAATTTTTTGGCGAACTCCAACACCGTATTTTAACTACATTTTTGATTTCAAAAAAACACAATAGATTCTGAAATAGAAAGTTTTGCCTTTTGGTAACGCAGAAGTTGAGCGCGTATTATGAATATAATAAAAACTAAAATTAGAAATTTATATACTTTCATTGAATGAGTTCACTTCTGTACATCAGATGTGGATTTAAAATAATAAATAAATGTTGCCAAAGCCTTGAAATAATTAACGATTTCTTAAAAAACTTGATAAGGAAATTTATACAACTGAAAATGATTTTTTGTCTGGTTCAGAAGTAGAAGAATATGATGAAATATTTTATATGTGGCCAAACATTGTTATACAAACTTTAAAAAGTTAATAAATTAATAGAAAATGAATTTGAAAGGCTATTACTTTATTGCTTTAAGATTTTTTGCTGTATACCTAATTACGGTAAAATTTTGTTGATGTTTTGTTCAGTGTTGGTATCTCTAGAAAGAACAAAAGCACCGTAAGCTGTTCCAAAAAGGGTAAAAAACGCAAAAAAAACAAAAAGAAGGGTAACAAAGCACCATAAAAAATATTAAAAGCATTTTATTTAAAATATTAAGCAATTTATAAAAAAGTTAAAGTAAATACCCAAAAAAATTAAATTTTTTGCTTCAAAATAAATGAAGGACTTGAGATCAAATAGCAGAATTTATTTAATAAAATTCAAAAAACGTAAAAAACAAATATGGTACAACATGGTGCATATATGTATATTAGGTATATATGTATATGAATAAAATAAATAAAATAGTTTGTTTAGACGAAACTTAAAAGTGTATGTATGTATGTACATATCGCTCCTTTATTGCACTGTAGTCATATTTATGTATATGGCCTGTATTGGCCTTTTAGTGGTTATACATATGTACATTTGGTTTGGATTAAGCATATATATGCTACTGAAAACTTTTTACATATGTATTTATAAAGAAATATGCATTTTCAACGTATTTTTTTCTAATAACTTAAAAGTTCTGGTAGTATACAAATTTCTGTATATTTTAAATAATAAGGAATCGATTGAGAAAAGGGAATTCAAACAAATGAAATTCACGATAACATTTCAAGCAATTGTCATTTTATTTTGGTTTATTTTGTTATCAAAAGTATCTATTTCGCTTTTGCAATCAGGCCACAAAACAGTTGTAATAAAATATTGAGATTTTTGGTATGATTCGTTCGAATTTATTTTGCTACAAACATTTAAAGGCTGTTACATTTTCAAATTTTAAACCGTATTTAATATGCAGTAGCGCATTTACTGAGTATAAAGATAACCGGTTTCAAATTTTTGTTTTAAACAAATTCATCAAATGCATTCTTCCCCACCCGTTATATGCTAGTAATCTAAATCTTCCCCTTCCAAATGTTTCCCTGTCTAAACGCAATCAAAGAAATATCCAATTTTTGTTAAAAATATTTCTCAGTTGTACAAAAAGCACAATAGGCACTGTGAGAAATTGTAAAAAGCAATGTAAATACCCGCTTTTTAAAAATGGGTACTTAATAAAATTTCGCGCGTATAAAGAGGCAAAAATACCCAAAAAGCACCAAAATACCATCACTGGTTTTGTTCACTTTTATTTCACATACATGTACGAGGATTTGTAAGCCAAAGATATTTTTGAAAAGCTAGTTTTTTATAGTTTTAAGATTTTTTCCCTCTCATAAGACTGTTTAGTTTTAGTTTAAAAACTTTTTGTTTTCCATTTAGATATCTACACTTTTGAACAGAGCTTTTGCTTAATAAATAATTTTATTTACTTATTGATTGAATATATTTCATTTAAATGAAGAAAACATATATTTTCATATTATAAATAAATAAATAAACATTTTTTAAACTCTGAAATATATCAAAATAATTAAAAGTTGCTATTAGAAAACCATAAAAAAATTTGCTTTATTTTTTGGTTTTAAATTTCCTTCTTTAATACTTTTTAGCTCTATTTCAAACGTGCTTTAGTTTAATATTATTTTAAAATCTGGTCACATTGTTCGTTTATTTAGAATGTTTTTTGTTTTTGGAATTTATCGTATGCATATATTTATGTAATATTTAATTACTAGAAAATGATCGATTATTACATCGGCTACAGGAAATACTAGTATTGATAATTTTGAATTAAACATCTTCAGACTAAAATTACTTTTTTCTTGGTTAGTAAATGTAAAAATTTGTGTAAAAGTTGAAAAATGTATGTGCAGCTCTCTAAAATCTTGACATATTCCACGGAAAGTAATTTATTCATAATCTATTTGCACAATCTAATCTGCAATATGTTAAAATTGTGTTAGTACATCAGTCTAATACAAAACACCCTAAATATAATGGTTCTGTGGATATCCATGATAATCGTCAACAAATTTATCAGCTTCATAATCATACTCACGATATAAAAGCAGTACTGACACCAATCACACACTCTTTAACGAATAGTACATTTATACTCTATGGGAGATGTGAGTTAAGTGAGTTTGTGTTTGCCTGTTTTTCTAATAACAAGAACTTTGAAATGATGATGGGGGGAAGCAAGATTATGATGGTGTAAGTAGTTGTGGTAACAGCAATAAATATTCATTATGATCATAAATGCAACATCATCGGTTGACCACCGTGGGCAGCTAAAACAAACTAATCCACTAAAACTTAAGCCACGCTAAAAATACACATGTAGTATGTTCATTTGAAGTCAAATAATAAACTGCCTAAATAGAGGAGGTCAGCAGATAATTACATACATATAAAAATACATATGTACACAACGCCCTAGATATTTAGAAACAAAAAATGCCCATAACAATCTCATGTGTATACTTACGAGTATGTAAGTTATTATAAAATGCTGTAGTTGAACATTGATTCAAGTCATTCATTTCAAAAGTGGATCTACAAAAGAATACATGTTCAAAAATTATTAGAAAATCACATCAAAACCAATGATTATAGGTTTTCATCCTGTGTGACGAATTATGACTTTAATTCAATCACAAACAAGGAACGGGACTTCTTAAAGCTTCTTAATACTTAATACACACACACACTGATATTAATAAAACAACTGTCACTTCTGTATAAACACTTACTGCTCATTTTATAGCAACAGGGCGACACCGGCAATATCAACAGCAACTCGAAATATGGGGCGAGCAACATTGAAACATAAGCCATTAATCAAACTATTAGTGCTGAGTATTTTTTCTACTCTGTTCTGTTCTTCCTATCAATTTATATTTGTCAGCAAAGTAATGACACACCCCTTTTTGCGTTCCACTCTTGTTTTCCGTATTTCTAATAGAATGCATTTACATTTTGTTTTTTTTTTCATTTTTATTTTGCAACAGTCTATATACAAGGGGGTCATTATTATTATTATTATTATTATTGCTACTACTGTAACCGTTGTTGTTATTTTTATATTTATTGAATTTTACGGCCTTTATCATAGAAATAAAACATTTAGCACGAATCGTACAGAAGAAACTGAATACGCATGTTGCAGATAAGTTAGAAATATTAGCAGTTTTAAAAGGCATTGACTATTGCATTATATTTACTTGTAGTAATTGTTACAAGTAGAAATTCTTTGTGGTAAAAGTAGTTCACCCAACTTTAGATGTGTAACTCGAAGTGTTCAAAGCAAAGTGGAATATATAATACCTTTCTGTATTTAATACTTTAAGATGCATTTTTCGAGCGATGCACATGTTGCTTTGTGATGTCTCTACAAGGTTTAATCCAACACGAATCTAATAAAACAAATTGCAAATGAAACAAAAAGTTATAAAAATTTAGCTTTTAGCAAACGAACCTTATCTCCAGTATTGCTAACAACAAGTTCAGCGAATAAGCTTGGCATATTCGATGTTTTTAGAAGGCATTGGGGATAACATTATAAGTCTAGCATATAGAAATTGAAATAAATTAAAGTCAGTATTCCATTTGATGAGAATGGATCAATGGCGGTCAGATAAATACCAATAGAATATCATAAAAGCAATGTAGGCCTTAAATAGACCTTCTTGGATAAATGGATATCTAGATACCTATGACACTAAATCGATGCCGATTTCTACTTCATGCTATCCTGATCATAACATAATGTTTCCTGTGTGAATCCGCACAATTGTGGATTATTTGAACTAACATACAGTGAACCAAACCGATCGGCTCGAAGCGCGTACTTAAAAGCTGAGCCGGCTCAGACAAAGCCGCCGATATCATCAGCTGCGCCTCGAATTTTCTATACTTGTGAGATTTTTTTTACAGATATGTATTTGAAAGTAATAATTTTCCTTTTAACCGTTTACTTAAAAATTTTAGTACATTTTTTACATTAATATAATAATTTCATATAAAAAACCTTAGTGCCATTACATTTTTTTATTAAGCTTTTTTTGGGCGTCATTGAATTTTAATAGAAGTGCTAAATAAAAAGACGTGTGGCACTCGGGGACTGCCGCGGCAAAGCTATTGCATAGCATTTTTTATCAACTTATGCAATCATAATTATTTATTTATTTTTTATTTATGCAGTATTATTTTTTCTTTGACATTAATTCAAGTTGTTTCTTTGATATTAATTCAAATTACACTTATTGAGCGTGGTGACCGATAAGAAAAAAATTTTTTACTTTTATTGAATAAATGAATAAACGATTCAAATGAGTGTGCTGGTATGCAAAGGGATATAAAATATTACCAACTTCTCATCAACAAAAAAAAAAAAATAAAATAAAAGAAGCGTCACATATTAAAACAACGCGTGAAAGGGCAGAGTGCTGGCGATATTTTGGCCATCTCTATGTTTCAAACTAAATAGTTTTGGAGAAAACTCCATTTCTAAAGGACAAGCTAAAATAAATATTACAAAGTTAAAATATAATAGGGTGATCGGCTTCGATTTCACGTTTTGAAATAGCAGTTCTATACAGGTTATTGGTTAAAAATGGTAGAAAACTAAATACTTGTTGTTATTTTTAAGATTTGTTCATTATATACTGCTTCAAGCCGACATTCAAGCCGCCGCCGTATCTTTGCTGTAAACGCCGCCGCCGACGCCGAAAAAACTAATGAAGTGGATATTTTCTGTGCTGCCACATACCTTGTACTCGTTCTTGGTGCCTTTTCTATTTGGATTTTATTGAAAGCGCTCATGAATAATATTATTAATTTAATTATAATTATGATATTATCTTGACCACGTCTGTACAAGTGCAATCATAAAAACTTAATGTACATACTTGTTCATAAAGACCACTGTTAAATTCTTTGAAATTCATGTTGTTGATGATGGAGATATTTATGAGTTTCGAGGCGTAAAGTACCGAAAGCGTATTAAATGCTTGATTTTGCTGGGTCTCCAAATATTTTGTTGCTTTGTAAACAACCCTCTATTTGGGCTCTATGTGTAAAAAAAATCGGATTCATCATCCTGTTGTACATGTAATTTTGTGTGTGTAATTCAATTTTTTTTATTTTTTTTTGATAATCATTATAATGTGTCCTGTAATCAACTAATAAGGCTCATATTGTTCCTTGTTTCTTTTGCTGCTGTTGAATCTCAACTTTTATGGAAAAAGGGGATGTTCTCTTATAAAATTCACTTTATGCTATTCGAAAATGTACTCAGAATATTGGTAAGGATTTTAATCTATTTTTATAGACAAAAATTGAATTTAACGCGTAATATTTCTGCATTTGCCATGTCTTTGTGTGTGTGTGTGTGTTTTTTTCGGGAAATGCATTATTTAAGTGAATTTCTTTTATAAATCTGACAAGTATTAGCAACGTGGGGTTGGCTGTTGTCCTTGTATTTCCACTATCAGAGCTGTAAATGAATGATTCATATTGTTTTTTTTTTTCAATTTATCATGAATTACAGAATTTTAATCATTCATTTTGGCTCAAGCTATGAATTAATTTAAAATTTTATTTATTTCACTTTGAATTATAAATTCTTGATTAATTCAATTGCCTGCAAATTTGAATGAATTCATGATGAATTAACAATTGTTGAATGCATTCATTCCGCCAAAAAAATGGATTGAATTAAAATTTAAATGAATTTATTGAGGATTCGAAGAAAAGGAATTGCAATTGGTAGTTTTTAATCTAAAGTGATTATTATTTTGGCTAAATTTCGTAACAATTTTAGTCTGATTGATTGGAATGTAGCGGCTCCCAAAAAACAACGTTGTTTCTTTTCTGCCGTGTAAGTAGAAATTAGTTAGTGTTAAAATTTTCCCTTGTTCCTTTGGAATATTGTTTCATGTCCAATTCTTTCTTACTAAAAATGTTACAAACATTATCCAAAATAATAATCATTTTGTATTAAAAACTACTAACAACCAATTTGTTCGAAAAATAATCACTTTAAATAAAAAGGAATTGCAATTCATTTGATCGTTTAATTTGCATACGAACTATTTTTTCAATCTGGATTTCGATTAGTTTTGTGCAAAAATGCCGATTGTCATAAAAAGTACTCAGCGAAGTCGGGATTGTGCTTATCATACATTAAACATAAAGTCGACAACTGGCTACCGAAATCAGTCTTTCAAAATTTAAATATACACGTTATATACACGATAAAATCAAATAACGGCCAAGCGGCCACCGTTGTAGCTGTCGGCAACTTAGGCTTATTTCTACTTCGATAGTGACAATGAGCAGTCCTAGTGCTGGCAATACTATACAATAGGTGAAATAAAGAACATCACAAAATGAAAATATTATAAAAGGGTTTAAGCAAATAAATTGATTTGTTTTTATATTTTTAAGTGATCTAGTATATTTTGAATATATTATATTATTTTTATAAAAGTGAAATATTTGAGAGTAACACCACTGATATATGTTATTCTATAACACACTGCTTTTACTGTCGCTTTCATTATATTTAAGTAGCCGGATGCACAGCGATAATAACTTAAAAGAAATTTTGAATACTCCAAACAGACATTTAATAATTATTGTTTTTTGTATGTTCAATGACTCTAAAGTATTTTTAAGCTAAAGTTGCAAATACTTGCCTCCAATGACAACTGCTTGTTAAAATAACGAGTTAAAATACCAAAGTAGCAGAAGTGAAAAGTATGTACCTCATATGTTTATTTACATTTTAGCTCATTACTATGCCATCATAGTTTTTGCTGGGTAGTTTTTATGAACATATTTTTAGCAGACTTGTGGTTCGTATACAATCAGGCTTCATCAGAATTTGTTTACGAAGCCTAAACCGTTTAATATTTTTAGGAGAAAAAAGAGCCCAACCGGATTTCGGTTCTGGTTTTTGAATATTCTAGTATGAAGTTTTTAAATTGATTAATAATCTTTCAATCTGAAAAATGGGGAAACTTTAAAAACGGAGAATATCTTTTATAAATTTCAAAGTTAGAAAAAAGCCGTAAGATTTATTAAATCTCCGGCCATCACCGGAAAAATTTTAAAGTGCATTACATGTTGTTTAAAAATATATGAAACTATAAAGAGACAGAAATTGATTTCAATCGCGAAAATTGCAAAATTGTAAACAATATTTAAAATAAATTTAAATAGTAAAAATTCTAAGGAATATTATCATAAATTCGGATAAAATAACGAAAATAATGAAAATGCACAAAAACTTGTTAACATCGAACATCGCAACATCAAACCATTTAAAATCGTTACAAATATAAAACACCAATAACTTCCAAAAAATCACTTCCACTCCGAAGAATTAGTAAACAAGCCGTAAAATTTATTAAAATGAATTCTATTAATTTATTTAAGGAAGTGAATACATTCAACAATTGTTAATTCACGATGGATTAAATAAAATTTTAGTTCAATTCATATTTTGGGTACACAATGAATGATTAAAACAATTAAAATTCTTCAATGCATGAATGATTCTAGGTCTAGGATTCATTCAAAATAGAATTACTCCTTTACGGCTCTGTCCACTATTTATAACAGGTTCAATAATCCACTTTGCCTTTTAACTCTATGCATTTCAGGAGAATTTAGCATGGTTCCTGTATGAATATTGAACTGATGGTATCATGGCCGTAACACATGTTACAAAAGATCAAATTTAAGAGAATATGACGACTTTTTTCATTACGTGGTAGTTATTAGAAGTATGTGTTTGTGTTAGACAAATACTGTTTATTTTTTTATGTAGATACGCATGCATGTATGTAATTATCATATAATATGTTTTAAATCTATGATAAACCTAAAGATTTCTAAAAAATCATTGAACGATTTTTAATTATTCTGAACAATTTTTAACAGTGCGAAAATTAGAATTCCGTGAGTTGATTAGAATTCCGTGATATGTACAGGTTTGGGAAACACATTACATTATAAGAAAAATATATTTCTTGAAATCGGAAATTTATTGAAAACATGTATGCTGGAAACATCTCGAAGCTTTAGCTAATTTTAAATATGCGTTTTTTATAGATTTTTAAAAGAACTGAACCCAAATTAAAGAAAAAAATTGTTTCCAAATTTGTAGTCATTAGTGTAGCTAGACTATTTCCCTGGATGATGCTATAGCTCAGCCAGAAAAAACTTTTGTCTAATGAAAAGGTTCCTGTTTAACTTCAGTCATTAAATAAAACAAATGCCAAATTAGGTAAAATATGTTACAGACAAATTGACTCAAAGAAATCAAAACTCCAAAGCATAAGTTTTTTTTTTCATATATAAAAAATAATGCATCCAAATAATAAAAGTTAGACATATTTAAATCTGTTAGAAAAGTCTATAATTCCAATCGGAAATTTGTTTGTTTTTTTCATATACTAAAGTGGTATTTACACAAACTGCCGACTTGCCTAAAAATTTTGTCTGGAAATCACTCTAAATGCTATTTATATAAATTTTGTATACAAGTCGACCATTTGGGTTGTGATTAATAGTGAAAGAGTTAGAACTTCTTAATTATGTCTGCATATAATTGAATAATTGAATTCGAAATGAAGCTGCAGAAAGATGTTTCACTTTAAGAAATTAATTTTCACTTTTTAATGTGGACTCTTTTGAGTTTAAATTTTGTTACTTTTTAACGATAAAACAAAATACCTCTTAAACATATTTAATCAGTACCTAAGGTTGCCTATTTATTAAAACATATTTTGCGATCGTCCCCACTATGCAGTCTTAACTGCAATATGATTTCGAATGAGAAACATTTGTCACGTCACTATTAGAGGGATGATAACCAAAAAGTTTCTCTGTTTTACGAATAACCACAATGCTTTTAATATAAATAAGTTTTCGTTTGTACATGTTCTCTGGGGCTCTTTCACATACTTCCAATCCTCTCATAAAAGGGTCCACAAATGTTCAATTGAATTTAAGAGGGGTACACATTATCGAACTTGAGTGACAGTCAAATATTCATCAGTTTTGAATGATAGTGTTGACTGTTCAGACTATCGATCATGTTCCACACTCAAACCGTCATTCAAGAAAAAATTTAGACACATAAACATGGAAAATACGAAAATTGGATGCGCATTATTGCTAACAAAAATTTTCTATAATGAATTATTATAAATTTATCTTATTATCTATCTATCTGTATTATTTTGTCTTTACAATTCACATAAGCTTGCATTTCCTAAAATAATATAAATCGCTTAAAAAATTATTTTCCGCTTCCTAGTTTTGTAGTTTATGGCACAAAAATATCTCTTAACAGATAGTACTTTTTGGTACACACCATCAGTCAAAAACCAATATGGCCGCTGACTGTCATTCATTCGCAAACATTTTTGTGGTGGACTGTTGACTGACGAAATTTGTGTTCACACTGTCGATCAAGAGGAAAGTCAAGTAAAACTGTCACTCATGTTCGATGTTGTGTACCTCACTTTACTTTAAGCTTGCCCCTTAATCAACTGAAATGTTTTATTTGACAACCATTTTTTTTTAATTTTAACGTTTTTTTTCAGGTTGCTATCTTGTTAAAATGTTGGCTCACTACTTTAAGTTGAAGTTATAGTAAATAAGGAAGACGCCCTTACAATTCTCCAGTTCGAATTGACAGAATTTGTCGAATGAAGTACATATCCAGCATACGTTGAAATTGTTCAACATCAATCATTTCAATTTATTAACTAGCCCGGATATTAATCCAGTCGAAAATTTGGGGCCCCTTTTAAAAAGAAGAGTCGTAGCATATGAAAGAGCCCCAAAAAACAGAGGATGAACTTTGGATGAGAATGCAACATAAATGGAACAAAATCAAGGACGCAACTATTCACAATTCGGTACAACGTGTGATAAATCCCATTAAAAGTGTAAACAAATACAGAAGCCTGTCGACAAAATATAATATAAAGCAATGTTTTTGATATTTCCAATAATGTGCAAAAGTGTTTGAATAGCTTTAACTTAAATTTTCTTTAAAAATATGAAGTATGAACTTATTTTAAACGTTTTTTTTTATAACAATATTCTGTTATAAAACCTAAATTTTTCACATTGTTTGCATTATTATGAAGTATTTTTTTTTTAGAGATTTTAGTGGTATATTGATCAACATTCATACACTTATGCTCGCCAGTGTGTATAAATATTAAGAAAGTGTCTTCAGTTCCATTCAAGATAATATTCAATTAATCGCATTTCTATTTAAATCTTTTAACGGCAAAAAAATAAATTTCTCGAAATAAATCTGGCAGAAGGATTCACAAATATGTGTACATTAATTAAAAAAAATTTCAGGCCATCCTTGCTGCTTCGCGCTAAGCTCAAAGCTACAGGAGGTAAAAATTTGTAAATTTTCAATCACTCCAAATTAAAAAAATGTTTTAACGAAATTTTTCAACAACTACATATTTCTGTTGAACCATTTAACAGATTCAGAAAAATTTCAAAGCAGTTTTGCAAGTCCAAAAAAGTAAATAAATCCTGAATATGGTTTTGTTTTCTTTTTAACGATATCTCTCGAGCAGCTGAATTTATTTTAATAAAATTTGCGGCAGTCGACGCTGTGTTTCGAGCTGGTTATTTTTAAGATTCGTTTTCAGCAGCTTAAAATTTATTAAAAGTGTTTCTCCAAGAATTTTGAAATACCCAAATCTACCAAGCCGAATCGAATCCTAACTGAGATCAATGTTTTCAGATCGCCGCACAGTAGACCATTTCGCGAGAAGGCGGTCAAAAATCTATAACTTTTGACTGGATTGGAATCTTGATACGTGGTTATTTTTATTCCCTAGGTGAGACTATAGGCTTCAACTCTAAGCTATAAAATGTTAAAATCGACCGGTTAGGAAAATAGTTATGATTATGGTTTAAAATGCATTTTAAGTTTTAGCTGATTTTTGGTGCAAAAGAGAATTATGAAAACTTGTTAAAAAAGTTTGTTTTAAACAAAGTCTTATGTTTTGAATCACGTTTACAACTTATAATTATTAATAATTTAAATTCTGTCAGAAATTGCCTAACTTTGGCCCTCATGATATTTTTAATACGAAGGGCCAAAGGTTGGTTTCTTGAAGCAGATTTGGCTAAAAATTAGTTTATTAAGTAGCGAAAATACAAACTGCAAATATTGGTTCAAATTTACTTTAGATAAAAAGGTCTTAATGAAGAAGACGTGGGTTTCTTTTTAAGTCCAAAATAGACATTATAAATATTATGTGTAAACTTTTATTAGAAATTTGTAAATTTAAAGTTGATTAATGTACATAAAATGTTAAAGCGATGAAATAATGATACCTCTAGTGTTTTGAAAAATTACTATTAATTAAACAATTTTAGTAAATATTTCTTCAAAATAGCCTTGATTTTCATCTTCTAGAAGTAGTTTAGCTTCTACGTCTAATTCAATAGAGTAGGTTTTCCATTTTTGTCTGATATTGGACATATAGGGGTCTGATGTGCGTAGTAAAATGGTAATCAGGTCGTCATTAGTACAACATCTGGAAATTTTTCTTGTGTTGTGCTCGAAAAAGAATCTATAGTCTTTGTTTCTTTTTTCTTGCGCTTCTTCCTATTCGTAGCATTCGTTGTGTTGTTCCCCATGGTATAAAATTTTAAAAGCTGTGGATGGCATACATATATCTGCAACAGTATTTTTCGTTATAAGTTAAAGCTGTTTTTTTTGGCGTAATCTCGAAATTTTTTTGTATTCACCTTTTTTAATTCCAAATCTACAACTGTGATAGATGCTGCAGTTTCTGGATGTGGAAAAAATCTCCTTGCAGTATTTCCATCATTTGTGTTTCCTTCTCCTTGCTTGGCTGATCGATCAATAGGCCTAGCTCTAAATATTTTTCTTTAATTTTTTTCTCTTCATTTTCCTTATTTTTTCTCACTGTTTCGCCTAACGATCCAAAATCCAAATCATAAACTAATTTAAGAATATGCTCCATAAAGCGTATTCTAGCATGAAGAGGGGACAATCCAAATTCATATGCTGCCTCAAAATTATCATCTTCTGGGTAAATGAATTAAAAAACAAAGTACTTTTGTGACCTGAATTATATAAATTTACTTTATTTTAAGTAGGCAAAATATTTTTGTGACCATTTTCAGAAACTGACTAACAATTATTGATTTTCTTTTCAAAAATACACATATCCATCTAAAATCCGTCTCTCATAAAAGCTTTTTGATAAAAAAAAAACTAAAATTCTTCAAAAAAGAGCATTACAGAAAAAACATTTTTTAACTCTTTTACTCAAATTTTGCAAAAGATATTTGAACTCGTGTCAGAAAAATTGAGTATAGAGGTGTAGAACCATGGAGTATAGAGGTGTAGAAAAGAGTTTGGACTACAAAAGAGTCTAATGCCATCTTGAACTTTTGCGAACTTTAGAAGTTATGTTCTAATAAGTGGGAGAGTTTAGGAGAATTTGGACCTTAAAAAAAATAAAAAATAAATAATTTTTAAAATTCATAAACACTTATTTTTTCTAGTATAAATAGCTATCCAATTAAGCAAATAAACAAAATTTATTTCGTTTGAAAATCTATTAAAGAAAAAAAGTAATAGGTGTTTCAAAATCAAAAGCTTACTAAGAAATTTTTCATTTTAGCGAAATACTGAAAATTACTATTTTGAATCACCCTGTTCCCTGTGATATAGTTGAAATAAAGTTTTAATTTTTTGGCTCCCGAAGTACTCTAGTGTCTACTTTCGAATGAACTTTAATATTTTACAATCGGTGACCATAAAAAATGAAATTTCACCGGCTTCTCGTAAAATGGTCCACAGTGCGCCGTAAGTTTTGTTTCGATGTACACACATACAAATTTCCACGACCTCAACACGCCGAGATCTAATTAAAACTCGACTTAAGAAAATCGCCGAGAGATTTTTTTTATAAGTTAGTTTCATATTTTAAGTGGATCTTCCAAAATAATACTTTCTAATGTTTAGGTTTTATTTTTTTTAATGAAATTTGATTAGCAAAAAAAATTTTCACTTATCGAATATATTGGAGAAATCGAAAGCAATCCATAATAGAGAATAAATGGTTTCTGCGTTTTCTTCCTGGTTTTCTTTACACAAAGAAAATCTTCCATTATGCCATTTAAGATTTCATACATTTCTCAATTTGAGAAATTACACATTTCTCAAGTTAAGAAAAATCCACATTTTATGGATAAATATAAAAATTGGCAGTTAATTACATTTTTTTTGCTCTTATTTAATTTCATTGATACTTATTTCATTTCTTTGGGATTTATTTTATTTCATTTAATACAATTCTCGTGTTATTATTCCATTTCTGTTGAGACTTTCTATAAAGAGAATTATTTCACATTGGGAATTATTTTATTTTTAGTTTTACTACCCGTAAAACTTGCAAGTTATTTAATTTTTTTCCGGTTTTTTTTTGGTTGGGAAATAATTAATTTGGCAATTATTTCATGGTACCGTGTGAGGCTTCAAATTATTCTTAACTTGAGATCTAAATTGTTTATTAGCTGGTTATGTACGGGAGTCCTGCAGAAGCACACTTAAAGGTAAGGTTAAGGTATTGTACTCTTTTCAAATACTTTCAATATGAAATAATATTTTGAGATATACTGGTATGCGTTATTATTATTTTAGTTTAATAATTTGTGTTTATTTTTATATTTTTCTAAATCAGTTCCATATATGGAACTTTGTAATAAACATTTGTTTAAATAAAACTTATTAAACATTATTAGTCTGTTTTCTTTCGGGTGCATACAAGTGTCCTTTTCGTCGATGAAACCAATTCAAAATAGTGCTATATTAATTGCTGCACACGGCATTCGGCGCAGGGCTGACCGTAATAATTTCCAAAAATTCGTCAAATTTTGGAAATAAAATCGTCAAAATTGTCAATATTAAAACAAAATATACAAAAAATCGGCACACAAAACTCTTCTGTTTTATACAACAACCAATAGTATTTTATAAAAATAAAACAATATTTCAAACACAAAATAATGGAAAACTCAACAATATCTTAAACATGTTTGGTCAATTCAAAGCAAGATTTGAATAGATTTTGTGTCGAACAGTTAATACATTTTCCAAAATAAACGTTAAGTTTTTATTTGATATGTTTTATATTTTAGTTCAATATTCATTTCAATATAAACCTAAACAGTTCAACAAATTACGCATAAACATTAATTATTAAAAACGAAGGCACCCGTCATAAACTCCATGTTTACATTGTCACAGGTGGTTGAATACTAAGAAAGTTAAAAGAAAGAACCAATGGTTCTGGAAAAAGCGGGTGAGTATTGGATATATGAAATAACTAATCAGAGAAGAAAATTTCGTACTAACCGAAATTGATTTAACTTGTAAGAAATGAATAAGTTGCTCTTTTCGTATTCTAATTCGTCAAATAATACGATTAACTAGTTGATATACCTAATCACTAGTATCCAACGTAAAAGTCGTAAAATCGAACAAGGAACGGTGATGAGATGGTGTAGCGACCTCGAAATCAGTACTGAATCGGGCTGCTTGTCTGATGAATAAGACATTGTTCCAAATAGTACCTCTCTTAATAAAATAATGAATTTATCCAAAAACAATTTCTTAAAAATTAAGAAGAAATGGTTATACTCAGATTTAAACTCAAGCCAAACAAGTCATTTCAATATAAATATTTTTTCTATCAAGATTGACATTTTGCCAAACGTAGAGGTTATGTTAAGCAAAATGTCATATAGTCAAAAAATCGTAAATGTATAGGGATACTAAATCAATATCATCAATACTCATTTTGTGAAATTCGCTCTAAAAAATCGACAAAATGACGTAAAATCGTCACGTTTGGCACCCCTGATTCGACGTGAAATTATCACCTCTTACATCCACTTCATCGTAGTATTGCGTACATCGTCATATGTTTTCAAAAAAGCCCTAAGTTACAAACAAATTTAAATCAAATTCTTGACTGATTACTATGCACCATATCAAAATACATGTCTCTGGAAAATTTTACTTTTTAAAATTGTACCAATTCCTTAATCAGAAATAAGCTTAAACTGAAAAATTTTTGAAAAATGTTGGTTGACTTGCCATATTAGAGAGTGTTTTGCTTGGCCTCTAAAATTTTTTCAATGTAACTTAGGGCTTTTATGAATTCATATGACGATATGCAATGTTAAATTTCAGATTTAACAAATTTGTTTGCTTATTCATTCCAATTTTAGACACAATACGACCACAAACGTAAGAAAATTAATTTATTTTTAGGGCACTAGCTATTTTCCATATTGAAACATTTAATGTTTTTGCTGTTCAAGTAATATTCGCTCAAATCAATGCGGCATGCGGCTACAATACATTTGTATTGATAGCTAGGGCTAGTCCAAGCTTTATACGCACTTTCTTCAACGCCATCTATGGAAAAAAAATCGCATATAGTTGATTAACTAAAACTTCGAATTTTTAATGTGAAATACATTTGGAACATGTGGAAAAAGCATTTTCCAGTATTATAATGTTCCGAAGACTGCTTTACTGAACTTCACAAAGTTCGGCAGCTATGGGCCGAAAGTGGTGAAAATAGAAAGAAAAAATTAAAACTTTTCGACATTTTAGCTATTTTGAGGTACTAGATGCCGTCCTTTCGAGTTAGTTTGTTTTCATAGTACTGAAGACAAGGAAACAAAATTCTTATTGGTTTCTGAGACCAAGACTTACATGGGATTATGTATATCGTCGATACATGATGTTTTTTAGCTGCGTTACCAGTTTAGTATTAGATAACAATTTTATTTAATAGTTTTCAGCGTTTTACTATGTCTTTGGCATTAAAGAAATTTCCATTAAAAGTTTCATTAAAAAACAAATAAAAACGACGCTATACAAAAAGAATGAATGTCTCATAAATGTGTGTAATAAAAATAGAGCAATAATAATAAAGATGGCACCAAAGTGAAACCACATTGCATTGTTATCGTCTAAATTGTTGTCGTTACAGACCGATAACAATATTTCAGATGTGTTCGTTCTTATTTTAATTTTCAACATTTTTCCTTAGAATATATATGAATATGTAGTAGATATGTTTGTGTAACTGACATTTCATTTTCAGGGTTTCAAGATGGTTGGTTGAATGTTCATGTGTGTCGTCTGTACATTCAGAGGTTTGTATGTATGTATGGCTGAAAGTTACCAACTAAAGTTACAAATTAGTTTTTTGTAGTAAGGATGGTGATAACAAACAAAAAGTTACAGAATTTGTAATGAAACCCATACAAAATGAAACGAAAAATTAAATATTAAACCCACAAGTCTTGTGTCTATCAGTGTTTATCGTTCAAGAAATTAGGAACATTTTAAGATAAAGATTCAAATGAAATTGGTTTAGTATTTTCAAAAGAAAACTATACTTTTGTACAAAAATTGAATGCATGAAGGTCATAAATGTTTACATACATATAAAAAATATGTTTTAAAACATGTTAAAATTATAACTTCGAAATAGCAATTTTTGTTATAGCAAACGTATCCTCACTTCGTTAGTTTTGACGTTTGCTATTTTCGTCCATGAAATATTAGGCAGAAAAGTCTTTCGAAACGTCACATCAATAAATACTACACATCTGTATATCGATTTGGGCCGAAAAATAATCGAAAAATGTCTTATCAGCCACCTTGGCTATGATAGTTGGACGCCTTGTGGTATGGCAGGCGATTAGTCGAGATAAGATAGCATGGATGAAATCCTATTCCATAAATATTATTCCTAATAAATCTATAAAATGTCAAAAGAATTAAAATTTAGTTAACTTTCTTAAAAATGTACAGAATACTTGTAATTTCGAATTCCTACAATATTAATTCTTAATCTTAAGAATTCGTAAAAGCGCCGCGCCGGTAATTTATATTTTTATTTTGAGCGGATTAAATCGAGTTCTCGTTAGTTCGAAAACCCCTGTAATTCGGAAAAATGGCCGATCCCTCAAGATTACCATTTAATGTCCGTTATAACTTCTTTTGCTCTCATCGCATCAATACTTTTCATAATTTATATATTTGTGCTCAGAAGAAGCTAAAATACGATTGCAATCTCCCTTTCAATTTAATTTCCAATTGAATATTTAATTACGAAATTCTAATTATCAATTACTCTAAATTTAAAAAAAAATTTTGATAATTGATAATTTGGGTTTTGATCACATGAAAATTAGATTTAATTACAAAATTAAATTTTAAGGTTTGATAAGCTGTTTTTATTAAAGTTTTCTGCAGATATTTTTTATGATTGGAATTCTACTTCTAAATGATGAATTAACGAAGCATTTTTCCCTTCCCAGTGCAGTCAAGGTTAATCAATGGTGCAAGGAGGGCCCCATTCCTTACAACCATACCTAAATAAGATCGTTGAGCGTCATAATGTCCAGTGTCATAATATCCTTGGCCATTATGATGTACTTAAAAGTGTCGTAAGGTCTATGGATATTGTGACCCTTTTGAAAGTGACGTAAGGTCCGTGGCGATTATGACACTTCGCAAATAAACTAGGAACAACCCATAGTTATAGCGTTATAGCGGCTATTCTTCAATATCCCCCATGAAAATGATTCAGGTTTACATGGGCATTTATCTATTCTGCATTTGGAGGGCTCAGAGCTAAAGTGAACCAAGTCATAAAATACGAAAAATTTCTCAAACAAGTGCGAAATTCTCCGCAAAGTTTAATTCTATTCAGTTCAGTAACGGACTAAGTAAAAAAGTATTTCGTTCCTAAAGTAACGGTAAAAAACCCCATTTAATGGCTCTCTTTTTATATTTTATTTATGGCAACTCATTTACTGAAACTCAAAATATCTTCAAATTGTCTTTTTGTGACTTGGTTACCTTCAGCTCTGAGCACTCTATTTGACCTGCTTTAAGGAATCGGTGACGTTAATCGGCCAAAAAATGGAGTCTTGTCTAATATATTTGCAATTCTCGTATATGTAACACAAGACGTAACAAGTTTTGGTTTTAGGAGAAAATTTAGAAATAGAGATTCAGGTTTCGGAGTTTACACTTAGGCAACCTTTGTAATCGAGAGTCTTTCCAATTAATTCCAGTTGCACAACAACGCCATTAACAGCTACAAACGTATAAGCTTATATCTCATGAAGGAACAACTGTTTGCTCCGAAACGTGTACAAAAGAAAAATTCCCTGATACTTTAGAATTGGGCAAAAACTTATAAATCTTCTACACACAAAATGAAATGTTTGGAATGAATTGTATGCCCGTATGAAGACAGTTTTTTTACATTGATGTTTGTATGTAAATAAAATAGTATGTTGGGTATGTGTGTGCCAGTTGAATGATATATAAACGTAAGCATATTGCCGATTGCATTGGCGCCATGTTTATCTAATTTGGGGACATTATGCATGACATTCCACGCGGTTGTTTATAGTTTCGGTTAAACCTGCACTGATAACGCCACCACAGAACATACAACAAAATGACACAAAGATACAAAAACACAACAACAACAAGAAGCGGTTACTTAGCACCGCTTCATACAAGTTTGTATTGTTGTGTAGCTCGAACCTTATTTGTCCTAATGTATTTAAATATGTACGGGTGTATGCGAGTGTGTGGACAGCAAGCAGCCTTATGAGGACATGTTCTCAATCGAATGGTTAAATTTTAAATAATTGTATGCAAGAGAATCTTTGTTGAGTTTTACACATGAATTCTTTTTTAGTTTGTGAGTCAGAGGTGAGACATTAAGTAGCATTTGAGCAAATGATGCATGAAACATGGGGAGCCAACCTTTCGTTAGATGTTGAAATGAAAGTTTACATATTTGTATTGGCTGTTCTTCCCAAAACGCAAGCAAATAAGTGGATCCAACTGTCTCATTTACGTGATTTAAATATGTTTAATTTCTGCCTACAACCTAAAAAATATATTTACATGGTTGTTCACGCTAAACAATAAATATGTGATAGATGCAAATCGTCGGTCACAGGTTGACAACTCTTAACATGTTTTTTTGTACTTTTCCATTACTAAACCGTGTTGGAAGTAAATAAAAAAAAAACAAAATTAGTAGAAGTAGGTAAGGAAATTTTTTTTAAATATAAATGAAACGTACTAACATGCAGAAGGACAAAACAGTATTTTGGCATCAAAAACCCGATTCGATTTTTTTGTGATTTAAGAGTGACTCAATTAAAAATATTTTAATGGTTAATAATTCATAACAACTGTTGGTAAAATAAAAATTACAGGAGTTGTAACCACAGAAATATTGCATCGTAATCAATAATCGTAATTATAATGACAATAAAATCCATTTTATTAAAACGTAAACTTCAATTCATATTTTTGGTACTTTTTCTGTATTTTATTTGCAATTTTTTACTTCTACTTAACTTTTGCTATTTATGTGTCTTTTCTCATACATTTGTATCCTTTGTTTAGTTTCATTTTAGGAGAGCTTTCGCAATTTTCACGATAGAAATAATTTTTTTGTCTAGTTCTAGGTCTTAACATATGTTAGACTTTGATATTATTGATGTCAAAAAGTTTTTGGAAAGTTTCGTTCTTTTAATGCCAAGCCTTCTTTTAATCATAGTCATCCACAAAGACATCTTAAATTAACAGAATGGACAAGAAAAAGTTTTTTCCAACCTTTTTAACAAGTTTAGCAGCATGACCTTATTGCTAACAATTTTTAGTTCGATTGTTGCCAAAATACCATTATTTTATTTTATTTCATTTTATTTTATTATATTTTAAATTTGTTTAAAGTTTTATTTGACAACACTTAGAAATTATTTATCTTCGATTTTATATTTTTATTTATTTATCTTCCTGTATTTCGGTTATTTTCTATTATTCTAACAATGATTCTGCCTGGCTGTATTTATATAAGAATTTCACATAAAATTTAGATTTTTTAGTAAACTTTTATATTTTTGCAAAATTTAAATTTTTTGTAAAATCGTTTGTGCAATTTTGATTTTTTTTAATTATCAATATTTTGTAGTGAAATTTTGATTTGGCATACAATATTTTGTTTGCTGGATTTCTTGGAGAATTTTCGTTTATTGGAAATTTTGTTATGCTCAAAACTTTCACATAATGGCTAAAAAATCGGGTTTTTAATGAGACTCCGATTACTTGGTGTATCTATCGATTTCTTCGTAAAGCTATACAAAAAACGTTTATTAATTGAAAATTTCAAAGTAAGCACGAACTCACGATAACCCTTCTTCAAGGTGGTATTTCCGAAATATCATTTTCATTTCAAATTTCTCTGTTAATAAAGCAAATAAAAATGTATTCTGCACTTTTAATTGAAGATGGAATCTGAGCTTTTTAGTGTGATGAAAAATATCTCTAAATTGTACAATTCAATCAAAATAAAAATATAATAAAAATTATAACAACATTTCGAAAAAGAAATGAAAGTGTTAGTGATGTTTATACTGCTAGAACAATAGAAAAAAGCCCGCTGCTCGAATACTCTTTTCATTCGATTAACAAGAACTGTGCGAAATCTTCTTTATTATTTAAATTTCTTTTCTTTTATCTTCACAGAGCAATGAACGAATCAAATTAAAATTTCATTGGACTATATGTGCTGAAAGATCGGACCACTATGTTTGTCTGTTAGATATTTGCTATCTCTGCAATAAAATTAACAATTTTTAGAAATACAAATTAACGAATATATTGAAATCGACTTTCTAAATGGATTAAAAAGTGTATTATATCAATTAAACAATTTTTAATAAGAATATATATATGTTTGTTTTATTAAATAATTAATTGAATCAAACATAGTCTAATATGGTAGACAGACGACAGATTTAATTTGCAATAGCAGTCTTAATTCAAATTAACTTCCCAATGTGTTTTAGATTTAACATAAATGCACGAAATCAAATTCAATTTATACTGAATTTAGCTATTTCAATATGCCAACACAGTCAATAAGTTGTTGGAAAATTAAAAAAAAAATTAAATTATCTTAAAATTAAAATGAATTCAAAGTCAGCAAAATTAATTAATTTCATTGTTTTTTAAACTTGTTTCACAACTTGCTAATAAAACCACTTAATACCAGCCTTTATAATTGTGATAGTCTACTGCATCTAGTGGAATATAAAGCCCCATATTTTTAGCAGACCTCTCCTTATTTTGAACTTTTGCACACTTTTTGGAAAGCCTTCCTGTTGAGGCGAAATGTTTCCTTAAAACTGTTGTCGTCCTTCCTAAGTGTCGGCACCGTCCTTTAAAAAGTACCATATTCATACGAATTATCCTCCATGAAAAGATAATATTTAACAAACAAATTTCCACAATTGCCTTTCTGTTATTTCCCAACTTGTAGCAACCCGTTCAGACTTATGGTTGCTAGTGCATGTACAATTTTTACATGTTGGAGCAGTTTCTGCAAACGCAATTTCAGCTTTCTTTCAAATGAATAGTGATAATTCACCAACATCATAGCTGATAATCGTACTTTCAGCTTTCTATACATTTGATTTCGATGTAAAATCCCAAAAAAATTTAATTTACTAAATTCAAAAACTGTCGTCTGTCAGGGTAAAATTTTAATGCAAATTAACGCTTGTCGTCTGTCTACCCTATAATTCAAATTCAGTTTGTCATCAAACAAGAATATCTATTGTAAAAAATTAAAGGGTTGGTCCTTCCTGCAAAACACATATCGATTTATTGGAATGAAATTGATTGGTCTTTCCTTTTTTATTATTTCCCATATTTTTCTTAATTGATGGGCTGGACATGAAATCAATATGATAAGCCATGAGGTCTGCTTGAATGCTCGTGTGTATGTTTCCATATTTGCAGTAGTCGACATTTTACCATGTTTTGAGTCAAAATTTAACAAATAAAATAAAACCAACTTCATAGTTAATGATAATTGTTTTGTTTGTTATTTTTCAAAATGCTTACGTTTTCTAAACATGCAAAATCATTATTTTATATTCACAAAGCGCTTATATCTTACAAAAAATAATAAAGTAAACGTAAATTAAAAACGATAATATCCTGTACAAAACATTTGATGCTATATAAATTCAGAATCTAAGTAAGCGTAAATTTAAAACTAAGAAAAAAATATTGTGGTAATGTAGTATAATACAGCTTACTCTTGCTACTGAAACTGAAAAATACAAATTGCTATCAAATATATTTTCAACTGTAGATTTTTAGCGAAATGTTAGTGGTTGACATACTAATTTGTGTCTCAGTCGAGTGATAGTTTTCGACTAGTCAAGTATTGAGCAACGCGTCATCACCGTCGTTCCATTGAAATATCTTGAATGCAGCACGAGCTACCGAATAATTTCCGAAATTTCCACTTGCTGATCACTAAATCTTTAGTAATTGCTTGCAATTTCAGAGATTTTTAACTATGGTTGCCTAATGTTCTATGCCTCAAACATCACTTTCTCCGGTTATCCTAATGGTCGAATGATTTTGAAGTTTTGGTGTTTGAAATTTTTTTCTTAGGACAACAATATGAAAACAAACGAATAACAAAATATAACTTTTCCCTTCTTCTGCATCCCCGCTTAAGGCCGCAAACAACAGCGGTATGCATTTTAAAATATGAATCCCCACCTTTTACCATTCACTCTCTTAAATTGATGCTATAACCTTTACGCTTTTCGTATCTTAACATTTTATGTAAAATATAAATTATTCTCTTTAAATATTTGGTATTGATTTCTACTTGGTGCCTTTTGGCCTTTTATTGATTCAACGTTTTCCTGTTATCATTTGTTCATCTTGTCTAACTAAAACGCTAATTAAAAGCACATTACTCAACAATATTGGCATACTTTTACACACATACAAATGTATATACATTTATTGTAAGTTTGTGAATACACCTTCTTCAAACGTATCCAAGAGAAAGCTTGCGATAGGATTGTGTTGTTATCCTTTTAGTATATTTGATATAAATAAAATTTAGTGCTAATTAAATCTTACAAGTAAGAAATACGCAATACAACAAAGGTTAAATATATGAAGCATGATGACTGCATAAGTATCACAAATAGTGCTACAGTTGGGGACAAAAAAAAATTATTTTTATTGTAAAAAGTCAGAAAAAAAACGGAGGGCCTGTGCTGCGGACAGAAGCTTAATTCAGAAAAACTCAACTACTAAAATAGGAAAAAAATGAGAACCTATTTTTAAACGTGGAAAGTGTGAAACGGAATTAATAGCAAAAATCGACAAATACAAGTCTGTAAATAAAAGAAATCACTCACTCACTGGCATGGCAGCGGAAGTACCGCAATATGTCCTTGTAGGGAGAAATCACTGTCGGTGCCAAAATGATGTATTATAAAAAAACGCAATATATTTTTGTCATTGTAGAGAGAACCCAATCTTGGTCCCAAAATGATATATTATAAAAAATTATAGTATATTTATTTAGCTTGGCTACGCGAAATTTGTCTACGGCATCGGCAGTAACTGTATAAATAATGTATCATACAAATTTTTACCTCGCAAAAACGGTAATCTGAAAGCAAGGCAAAGTTCCTATTCTGAAATAAAAATGAAGACCAAGAACTTGTACATCTGGCTGGCACAAAATGTCAAAATCACAACGATAAAATTAATTTAAAATGTATTTTTAGCAACTTTTATCGTAATTAATATGACCGAAACACAAATAATTCTTTCTTTAGTGCAACATATTGACCTCTATAGCAAAAAAATCATTTGAAAACACAAAAAAATGAAATATACAGCCAGCAAGGCGAAACAGAAAGCTACGTCTTCAACACCATCTGTAAAATGAATTCGCACTGATTAATATCAGGGGTGTAATCGTCGCTTTTGTTAACAAGTAGATTCGATCGAGTTTTCTCAGTTTGGGACTATGACATTCACTATCGAAGCATTTACGAAAACGGCATCGAATTAACTCGTTGTCGAAAGCGCAGGTTGGACCCCAGATCCATTTTTTGTATTGGATATTATTTTATATGTAAATGCATAAAATTGTGGTTGATAATTTTGGAAACTCAATAGGCACAATGTAAAAACTTATTCTCTCCCCCAGGAAAATGCCGACTTTTTTATTTTTGTAGGAAAAGCATTCAGAAAATAGTTTAAGTTAAGGCTGCTGCAGGGAGTTTATTCCACTGAAAATCGACCACAAATTGATGAGCTATTAATGAAAGGAATGTATTATTCTAAAAAATTCGCGTATCTGCAAAAAGTTCTCTGATTTCATTAGATTCGATTTTAGAAATGATGAGACAGTGAAATATACCTCACATTGTGGCGATGCTCAAGTGAATCAATAGATAAACTTCTTCGCACTCTTCTTTACCCGATCGGTCGAGTCACACCAGAAGAGTGCCGGCTTATACATGAGATTTTTATTTCATTTGCGGCTGGATATACATAGGTGGTACAAATAGTAAGGAAACCAGATGGTCTGAAGTAACTCTTACACGGTCTTCAATTATTTTGAAACTTGAAAACTCTGATCAGTCCATCATACTCCACACTGGATTTTCATGCGAAGAACATCAAGATTTTTTGGTTCCAGAATAACTATGCCAACCCATAATTACTCATGGAGGAGCATTTTCTGCCATACGTCTGTGCGTAAGCAAGCAACAATGGGTCTTACGAGCATTAAAATCAAAGAGTGGCATTAGCAAGTGTACTATATATGTTTAGCCTCTTTACCAAAATCTCCGACAGGCTTGGCCTATTTCTGAATGAACACGAATGACAAATGCTGCTATTATTTGCAAACGAAAAGGATTGAAAGAGTGACATAAGGGTCATTTAGAAAAATACCCAAAAATCCTTATTAAGAACTTCCATAAACTAATTAATTGCTGTTAATATTCTCTTTTTGACGTCGAATAGTAGACATCCTCTTAAATAAAAAAAATTATATACATATGTATCTAACTTCATAATAGGAACCAATATGCATGCATTAATGTGTTTTTCAAATTCAACAATTTTCTTTCAAAATTTTAAGTTTATATGTACATATGTAAGTAAACAAAATTAAAAAGTAAAAATCATTGTGAAAAAGTAAAATTGCAGACATCGTTCATTTACTGCAGAGCTTATTTTATAGAAAACGAGATTAATGTTATCAGTTTACTCACAACTTAATGGGAAAGTACCTTTCAAAATGTGAGTAGACAAAATATTTGAATGCAATTTTTACACAACATGAAGACGAACATTGCGATTATTGCTGCACTATGATAAAATTTTGTGACTTATGACATTGTTGCACCATAATTCGAGTTTCCTTTTTAATTTGGACTTTCTGAAATATAAAAAATTTACAATTGTTGTGTTCTGAATTGTCTTAAATTCTACAAAAAAATACCCCCGCCCTGACTGGCAATAAAAATGTTGGCAATAAAGCAATAACGCCAGCAGAATAACGGAACAATGTTACTTATTGCTTTGCTATGGGAAATAGTAATTATGTTAACACACAATATACAAAAATTCAAAGTGAAAGGTTCGTTAACAAAGAAGAAAAAACTAAGACTTTTTAAATTTTCATCTGAAAAACTCATCCTGAAATAAGGAATTTTTATGTATATTATAAAAGATTTTCTTTTAAATTTAAAAATTTTTAATATCTTTCAATAATTTATTTAAATCTCTTGCAAAAATTTTCTTCTTTATCATTTTTTATGGCGCGCCTTTTTTTTTTTGCTTTTTGTTGGATATGTCAAACAGTTTATGGTGTTTTATGGTTGCAATAATTGTCAACGAAGAGTTGTTGACACAATTATTACCGCAATTATTGCCAAGTACGAAAAAGGTGCGTCTTCACTGGAGAAAACATGATTTTGACATTTGCTGCAATATACATATGTTAATAAATTTATTGCCAGTCAAGGCGGGTTTTAATGCAACGTAGTTGTGCCTCAAAGAAAGTATACTTTCTATAGTTCTATAGTTCTTAACGTTATTAATTTACTTAATAGGCAGCCATTTAATTTTTTTAAGAACAAATGCAACACAAGCCGCAAAGCCATTTTCGCATGTCTGCAGAAACACAAAAGGGTGTAGGCAGGAATCGAACCTTCGACCGTATAATAGTCTAGAGCGCTATCTACTAGTCTACGGCGGCTTCATCGCACAATTATACAGAAACAACTTCACGCATAATCTTATGATCTTTCATTTAGTCGTCGATGAGATGTTTATACTTATATAAATATGTGTATGCATTTTTTACACAAACTGACGAATGATACGACAAATAGTTCTGGGATCTAATTACCGCTTCTGATGATATCGAGCTAATTAGATAGAAATTTTTTGTTTTGGAATTATAATATTTGATATCGAACGAAAATGATGGTGGCTTTCGATAACGAGTCATCGATCGAGTGTTATCTTTGCAAACATTGTTTGCAAATCAAATGGATTTTTTCATTTTAACAGCAAACAATAAATTGTTGAAAATGTAAGTTTTATTTATTTTTTAAGTTAAAACAATTGTAATTATGGTGTATATTTCAGGACAAGTAATTTTGAAGCAAAAAGGAGTACTGCCAGAGTTTATGTCCGCGCACCCGAATTTTACAAAAAACCTTTGCAAATTGTGGACAAGGGAGAGTTTTTGAAAAGGTTGTGGGAATCACTTATTATGCGCTTGAATTCGTTTGGCCCTCCAATTAAAAACGCTAAGTTGGTCGCAGTGCCGCCGTTGATATGCGCCCAGAAAAATGTAACTGCTCTAAGACATAATTGAATGCCTCTTTCGACAGTCTGAACTGCAGTTTAAATCTAAAAAATATACAGTCAATAATTTATATGATCCAAAATACACTTTTAATGGCAAAGGTAGAACATCGCTCTTATCCCGCATTTGTTTCCTAATACGCCCCAAAAAAGGTTCATCATCCTATTCCGACCAAAATAAATACGAAAGCATCAATATTTGTTGATCCATTTTCTATAAAATACAAACTTTTATTTAAAATAATTTAAATTCTAGTTCTTACTTATTGTACAGTACTTGTATTTTATTTTGTTTAAATTTCATACAAACATTTAAATTTTTTGGCACTCTGTTACATATTTAATAAAATCTTAAGTATGAAAGCTGGATTCAATTGCAATCGGAATCCATGACGAGGCAAATCGATAGGCATCGAGTTTTATTTTTGCTCGATAGTTCATTCCATATCGCAAGCGGAATTAGACCGCTGCTCTCTTAACTCAAAAACCAGTTCTATTTGAGATAAGACTATTTTACAATATTGATTTTTTACATTCCGATGAAAAGCATAAGATTCGCAAGGTTTGCACATATCTTCCTTCATTCTTTAAAAATTTTTTCTATTTTTTTACACGCCACTGTATATATCATTTAAGTTTGATTTCAGTGTTTATTATTTTTGCTTTTATTTATTCGTGCAAGTAATAGAATCTTTCTTGCTGCTTTCTATCATCTGAGTTTTACACTTTCTTCTTGAATTTCTCCATAAAAGGGTTAAATACGAACTTGTGCTGCGCACGTGTATTTTCGTCTGTTTGATTTGTTAATTATTTGATCAGTGTCTTTTCTCTAATGGTATCGATTTCACATCTTGAGTGCATTTAATTAGATTTATTTTCATTTTGTTGTTATACGATTTTTATTTTTTTTATTCAATATTTCTTCTTCATTTGCTAACAGGCAATTATTAACAACAGTGAACGTATATTCTTAATAATGTAAAGTTCGTATTATTAAACAATGTATTTTTGCTCAGGAAGAAAGTGCACTCGGTGGCCATTACAGAACTTTTTTTGTTATTATAAAGCCTTCTATTTTAGCTGTGCACTTCCGATCGGATTCAAATGCACATGTTTAGGATTCTGTGTTTTATACTGGAAATCGTTGATTTAGATGATTTCTAATTTCTTGCAAATATTTGCTGTTGCTAAAGATTTCGATCATTTTAAATTTTCATTCAATGAATTTTTTTTCGCCAGTTTACCGCTCCTTCTTCGTTACGTGATTTTTTAGTAAAGAATGCAGAATTCATCGTACCGTTCTTCTTCTTTTGTATACAATGGATACAAATACGTTGTTTACTTACCCCGGATCAAAATTCTTGTGTCGATCAATACATTTTGAATATGTAAAGGAAAATAATACAACAATCAAGGAATATGTCAGTAATTTGAAACAGAAAATTAATGCATTATCTCCGATATTAATTTAAATTTTGACTTACTTATCTAAAGTTTTTGAAAAATTGTTACTTGAGCAAATAAGTAAATATTTAACTAATAACCAACTCCTAGTTAGGAATCAATCTGGATTTAGGAAAAGACATATGTAGCAGTGTTACATTACTCATAAGTGTGGAGATATCAGGTGTGGTATTGATGATGGCCGTGTTACGTTCCTGGTGCTCTTGGATCATTCTAAAGCATTTGATTCTGTTAATCGTGAAATTCTTTGCAATAAGATATACAACAAATTTAGCGTTGGCGATTCAATATCTTCTGCATTAAATGTGTCTAAAGGAGTACCGCTGGGTTCTATTCTCGGACAACTATTGTTCACATTATAGTACATCAATGACCTAACTAGTAAATTTTTGCATAGTAACATTAACATATTTGCTGATGATGTTGAGGTGTATAAGTTGAAAGAGAAACTTGATACATGAGTGCGTTGAAAAGCTTAATGCGGACCTTAAAAGAGTATTTACGTGGACGTCGTCGAATGGACTGTAGTTGAATACTAAAAAATCAAAATGTATGATTTCATCAAAAAGGAATCAAAATAAGAGTATAGATATTCCGATCATATTAGGAAATGAAAACGAACGCGAGTTGAATAGGCTAAGAATCTTGGTAAAATTTTTAATAAATCACTCATATAAACTCAGTTTCTGGAATAATTTTTTCAATGATTAGAACGCTATACTCTTCACAACATCTTACGCCACTACATATACGAGTGATTCTTGCTATAACTTTCTTAATGGTAAAGCTGTTATATGGCTGTGAAATTTTTGCGTATTGCAATTCATATTGCAGATTAGTAGTAGCATATAACGCGATTCTGTGATATGTCTACGGTATAAAAATATATGATGGAACTTCTCAGCATTCCTAATTTTTATATGGAGTTGCTTAAGATTAAATCGTTAATACTTCTATACCCAATAACCAATTTATTTGTTCGACCTCCTGCAATTCGCACGATCTAACAGAGGAAAACACATTATACAATTCTGATATCGAACATTCATTTCCGAGTGGCAGTTCTTCGCAAATACTATACGACTGCGGAATTCACTACCCAATACTTTGCAAAATACAGGCAAAGTTATACAATTTTGGTTTATAACACAAAAATATTGATGAACGGGAAGTGGTCTCTCAAATCGTTTCTTTTTTGTTTTTTTTAGGAAAAATGTATTTATTCCAAAAAATTAAAAAAATCTTGCTTAAGTAATTTGCCTTTATCTTTAGCAGCTCTGAGCGGATTTGAACTTAGTTATATTCATTAGAAAGCTTATTAAATTTCCTATATGTTTTTTAAGCCACATTGCCATTTTGTTCAATGGTTTTTTATTCATAGCATTACAAAATCAGATTTTCAAGTACGAACTTATATTTTTTTTGCACTTTTGTTTACCTTTTCTTATATAAAAATTGAACGAGGCAAAATTTTTATATTCTGTAAATGCAGTATGGCAGGAAATTTTAAGATAAAGATTTTGATCTAAACAACAGTAGCATTATGTTAAGAAAAACTACAGCTTTAGGCAAAATGCCTAAAGAAGAGACTGATGACGGCATTCATTAAAAATATTTTACAAGCATCGAAAATAGAATAAGTTTTTATTTATTTTTTTTAATTTAGTTGATGAGTTGCGTTTTTTCCTAAAAAAAAAACAAAATAAAAACGATTTGAGAGACCACTTCCCGTTCATCAATATTTTAGTGTTATACACCAAAATTCTTGGTTTTTAGAGTAGATTAAGAAAATTGATGTTCATAAAAGAATTTCGAAAAAAGTATAAAAACTGAGACGGTCTAATGTGCATATTATATTTATTTTCTATTTATTCCCCCTTTCTAATGTATGTATATATTATAGTTTTCAATATTATAGTTCTATTTAAGTAAAACTATGTATAGCAAATTTAATTTATGATCATAAGATCACATACTGAAATTTAAAAGATTAATTTCTTGTTGTATGTGATATCCGCTTTTAATAAGAAATAAATAAATAAAAATAAATAAATACGTAATTGGATAATAAAAGTAACATTGAAATCAAGAACATTGAACAATAATTGATCGTCACGCTTTCTAATATATATTTTGGATTCGTCAGTTGCCGGACGACGTTTAACAGGCCCTTCCTCCGTTCATAGAAAATAAGGCGTACTTTTTCACTCCAAGAATGTTTTGCTATCGATGATAACAGACCAAGATCCGCCAGTCGGTTCAGATGGCTAAGATTTTATCAGCCCGAAATGAAACAACGGGATGCATTCGTCAAATGTTCGATTCTCATGTTGATAATTTCATAAACTTCGAGAGTGACTCATATTTCGATATGACCAAGACCAGCTAGAAGAAATACAATTTTTAAAAGAAATAATCGAATTACTATGTTAGCATAAGGAAGTTAACTTCATTTAATAATTTTCTTTGCTAAACTTCATTATTTTTACAGCTTATCCATGCCATTCTCAAATCACCGAGATGAGCCGCCAACTTGAATCATGACTAAAATATGATTGTTTAAAATTGCATTATTGGATTTCACATTAATTTTTTTAATTCTTTTTGAGATATATGTTCTATGATATATGTTATATATATATGTTCTAGAAAGTTGTTTATTGAGATCTTAGAAAAATTAATGTATCTCAATGTTGAAGTAAAGAAAAACCAAATGATATTAAAAAATTTTCGGAAATTTTTCACTTTTGCGGCTTTCTGAGCGCTACCTAAACGGTATTACGAATCATTCTTACGAAGTTCATGTAATCTAAAACGTTGTTTATTGAAATCTTAGGTATATTTTTGTAGTTAATTGTTTTCTTGAATTTTTAACGCTTTGCTACCTATGGACCTGAACAGTGGAAAAAAGGTAATAAAAATCGAATTTTGTTAATTTTTTTTGCGATTTTCATCTTGAAGATGAAGATTTTTTAATTTTATATGTTTTATATGTTGCTTCAGAAAGAAAATCAAAATCCCAATAGATTTGTAAGATATGACCCTAAGAAAAATGATCAGTATTTTGCTAAAATGACACCGAGGCCCCAAATCTTTGGGGGCCCATGAAAAAAGTGCATGACTTTGGGCAAAACTGGAAGACACGAGTCTTTTTTTTTGGCCTTTTATCACGTAGTGGTGTCCGTATATGATTAATTTTCTATGACTCAAAAAAATTACACACAGTGAAATCTTAATGAAAGCTGTTGTAAATATGAATGAAAATAAAGCAGTTTAATTTAATGACAATTGTATGTTATTAGTAAAATAGGAAAATTATTTAATGACGTTTATAAAAAAGAATATAAGCGATTTTTATTATCTTGACTTCCGTTTCAAATGCAATTCATACCCTCAAGGCAGGTTTCAATTTATTATTTAAGAAAAATAAAAAAATAGTACCTGTTTGCAGACTAAAAGTGTTGATGCCTGTAAACAGATACAAATCGGCATGGCACATGAATCATTATGATGTAACTTGTCCCGACAACACTCTTTTAATTTACATCTGACTGACTAAATGAAATTTAAGGATTTTGACAACTACCTGTCATAATAGTCGTTTTTGTTGTTGTAGTCATTTCGTTTGAGGTACATAAATGAGACAAGGAAGTGAATATTAATGTCGTAAGCCTACCTACTTAGCGGAGATTGTGGTTGACAAGACTCGCCTCTTTGACAACAAACTATAGACGATCATTATTCAAAAACTCTTTAAATAAAGTAAATAATATTAAAGACTTTTTTTCATGTGCAACGACCGAACTGCAACAATATCAACAATTCAACTGCGGCTCAAATTTTGCGCGACGCGAATTATGTTTCCGCGTTTGGTTTTTATTAAAAAAAAACTCAATTTGTTATTTTATTTTTTTATTATTAAACTTTATTTATTTTTTAATTGTAGCTTTGACACTTGTTGACCGGCGGGAGGAATCAGACTAACTTATTCTAAATTACAATCGCTTCTTATAGATTAAAATTATTGTTTTTTTGTTAATTATTCTATGGAATTTTAATATTGCATTTTCGTTTGGGAACGGAAATGCAATAAATGCAATTTGACAATATTTAATGAAAAATTATTTTATAAGTGAAATGTTATTTAAATTTAAACGGTTGTGATTCTCAGAATTGCGACCGAAAAATAAATATTGTTATTTAGTGCTTTAATTTAGTTAATTCTTTAATATTAAATTTGGACGGTTGCAATTCTTGGAATTGCGACCGAAAAATAATTTTGATTTATTAATTTAATTATAATTTCTTTTAGCAAATCGGAAATGGGTTTTATATTACATTTGGCTTTATTTGTTAGTAATTATATTTTCAATAAATTCATCTATAGGGTCATTCTTAATGTAAGTGTTAGTATTTGGTTTTATGTACTTAACTTCTCCCTCCTTTAGATTAGAATTCTCCTGAATTCTTTTATTTAATATTATTTTGATATATCTTTGCTTTACAATTACAAAAATTAAGATAATAATAATTATTATTGTTAATAGGAGATAAAGTCCATACGATATATTACTATGATATTGTAGTGTTTTAATATTTTTAAAATTATTGCTATTTAATGTTTTGATTTCTTGAAATGTTATTTTATGAGAGAAGTTTTTTTCTATGTGTACATTTTCAACAATTTCTTTTTCTTGTATGTTTTCAATTATATTTGAAAAATAATAGTCTTTTATTCTAACTGAACAATTATTGAAACTTATAATATAATTTCCGTTTAGCATAATTTTTTCAAAATTACAATTTTGATTGATACTTATATTTATTGCATTCTTAATTATGATTGTATCTATGTCTAATTGTATAATTTCTAAGTCATTATTCTTTATTAGTTGACAGTTATTTGTTATTAGACAGTGATTGCTTAATTTTAAATTCTTTAGGTGTTTATTTTCTTCATATTTGTATGTTTTATTTTCAAACTCAATTGTTTGCTCTATTACAGAGTCTATCTCGTCATTGTGATCATTTGGTAGTGGAACAATATATTTAAGCTTAACAGTTATAAATGTTTTGGGTATTTTTATACCAAAAATTAAACATGAATTATTAAAAAATGTAGTTCCTGTCTGAATATATTTTAGTTTATTATAATCTATTGCATATTTTTCTATTTCACTAGCAGTCAATATACTAGGATGAGCAATTCCATATTTTGAGGATATTACATTATCCTGTAGATGTTCTATTCTATTCTTAATTAACTGTATATTTGATAGTTGTTCTAAATATACGTGTTTATCATTTTCGGTTTCTAAAAATTTATTGATAGAGTTTACTTCTCTTTCTATTATTTTTCTATCATTTTTGACTATAACTTTTAGATGGCTTATAGTTTCATTAAAATATTCATTAATTAGTATTTGTTGGTTATTATTCTCTTTGAATTCATCTATACTTAAAATATGTTTCTGAATGCTTTGTCTGTCTTCGTCGTCCATAGTCCCGAATAAAAATTTCGATATACTTCCTATTCCGTTAATGAGTCCTCTTCGTTGTCGGTTTTGTTTTGGTATTAGAGTAACTAATTTGTTTTTCGCATCTAACAGTTCTAATTGAAGTAAATGTTTATTTTTTGTTTTCAGCAAATTGATATTTTCTTTCATCTGGTTTAAAATATTTTCTATTTCATGTAAGTTCACTATATGTAGTATTATGTCCGATTCCTTAACTATATCTATGTTTTTCATGTAGATGTTTATAAATCCTGCTTGCTCCGTAAGTCGTTTGGTAGTCAGTTCTCCTTTAGTCATTGGTGTCCACATTATTATCAGGGTGAAGATGGCTATTATCTGTAAATTTTAACGCTCTTTTAATATTACTCGGGTGTATTCCTTCTAATTTAGCCTTTTTGTATTTTGGCTGTTCTTTATGTCTTAGTGCTTTGTAGTTTTTTACAAATCCTTCTTCTCTTGTTTCCCTGTACTCCTCTCTATTTAAATTAAATCTATCAATTTTCTTTTTCTTACATTCTTCTAAATTTTGCTTGATTTTATCCAAATTTATAAGTCCTTCCTGTACTTCTTTTGGTGTGTATTTTATGCTAGAGTGAAACCTTTCGTTGTAATTTCTTATTGTTCGTTGAATTAATTGAGGTATCGGTAAATCTCTGTTTGTTTGATATAAAATTCTAAATTTTTCTGCTATAGTGTTATGAAATCTTTCTATGTCTGAGTTTCCAGTGTGGCTATTTGGTTTTGTTAAGTGTAACTCTATCCCTTGCTCTATTAGAAATTCTTTTATTCTTAATGCTTTAAATTCATTATCCGCTATTATTTTATTTGGTTTTCCGAATTTTGTAATGTGTTCTTCTAATTTTTCTATTATGGTTAAGTGATTCCTGTCGCTTATTGAATAAGCAGCTCCAAACTTAGAAAACTTATCGATTGTTGTTAGAAAGTGATGGCCTTTTATTACATATGTATCGATATGTATAATTTGGTTTTTATTCGACGGTGTCTCGGTAAGATGAAATTTATTTTTAATCGGATGCCTATCATATTTAACTAGTTGACAAATGTCACATTGATTTATTACTAGTTGAATTAGTTCCCTAAGTTTTGGAAAATATATCTTATTTTTAATATTGTTATAGGTTTCATTGATTCCCGAATGTATGCTTTCTCTTATGTGATAAAAGGATATTTGCTTAACTGCTTCTACTTCCGTTTCAATATCTTGTGCCCTCATCGTGCACTTGATAAATTCAATTTGGTTATCATTCGAAAACATACTTATAAGTTTTTCCTGTACTATGTTATAACTATGATCTGAAAGTTCTGAATATATGCCTATCTTTCCTTTAGTGATATAATTCTTAAATATATCACCCATTACATTAAAGTCACATTCTGCTATATAAATAATTCTTTTTCCATGCAATGTTTTTGATTCCTCTGTTTTATTATTGGTTAAAATTAGCTGAGTTTTGTATTTGTTAACTATTTCTTCTTTTATGGAAAAGTGATCTAAGAGATTTTCATCCGCAGAGTGAATTGTCATCATTGACAAGTTGTCTTCTTCAATATTGTATACTACATTCAAATTGGATTCTGTATCCTTAAAATTATTTTCGCCTTTCTCATTTTCCAGTCTACTTAGAAAATCTGCTACTCTATTTTCTCTTCCTTTGATATACTCTATTTCGAAGTCGTATTCTCCTAATTTCAGTAGCCATCGCTGATGTCTTGGGGAAATATCTTTTCCTCTGTATTTCGAATGTAGAAATTTTATCGGTTGGTGATCTGTAAGGATTTTAAATTTTCTCCCATAGAGATAAGGTCGAAGATACTGCACACTCCATAATATGGCGAGAAATTCTTTATCTGTAGCAGAATAATTTCGTTCATGATTATTTAGTGTTCTTGAGGCAAAACAAATTGGGTGTCCCTCTTGGGATAAAACTGCGCCTAGAGCATAGTTTGATGCGTCTGTTGTTAACGTGAATTGTTTCTCAAAATTTGGATATCTCAAAATAGGATGCGAAATTATAAGTAATTTGAGCTTTTCAAAAGCCTCTATATAAGTTGGATCTCGAACATTTATTTTAACTCCTTTCTTCAAGTACTTTGTTATAGGTTGGGCGATTTTTGCGTAATCTTTCACGAATTTACGGTAATATCCCGTAAGTCCTAGAAAGCTTTTAATTTGTTTTTCGGTTTTTGGTAAAGTTAAGTCCTGAATTGTTTTAATTTTATTGGGATTTGGTTTGAGTCCTTCCTTTGTTAAAATATGGCCTAAAAACTCTGTCTCTCTTTTCATAAAGTTGCACTTATCTATCTGTATTTTTAAATTGGCTTGTTTCAAAACTCTGAAAATGTCTGTTATTGATTTAATATGTTCTTGAAGAGATGTACTGAATATAAGGATATCATCGAGGTAAACTACACATGTTTTGTTAATGAAGTCACGTAGTATTTCATTCATGAGTCTTTGAAAGGTTACTGGGGCATTTTTTAAACCAAATGGCATCCTTATGAATTCATATAGCCCATGTGGTGTAACAAAAGCGGTTTTTTCCCTATCTTGTTCCCTTATTAAAATTTGATGGTACCCTTTCGCAAGGTCTAATGTTGTGAAGTACTGAGCTCTTCCTAATTTGTCTAAAATTGAGTCTATATTTGGTAGTGGAAATTTGTCGTCAATGGTCACTTCGTTGAGTTTTCTGTAGTCGACTACGATCCTGTATTTTTTTTCTCCTGAATTGTCAACTTTTTTCGGTACTACTATTAAAGGGCTTGAATATCTGGAACAACTTTTTCTTATTATTCCCTGTTCTTCCATTTCCTTTATTTGTTTCCTTACTTCCGTTTCGTGTTGTGGTGGATACCGGTATAATTTGGAATTTATTTGTTCATCTGTCACCGTTCGAATTTCGTGTTGGATTTCCATTGTGCTAGTTAATTGGTCACCTTCTTTGAAGAATAATCCTTTAAATTTACTCAAGACTTTTACTATTGCGTCGTATTCTTCTTTATTTAAGTGGTCTAATTGTATTCTATTCCAATCAAAGTTAGCTGCTTCTAATGCACAAATTTTAACGGTTTTGTACGGATTTATTATAAAACTAGTTTTTTTATTATTAAAAGATATTTGTCCTTCTACTAAATCCATTATTGTGTTGAAACAATTCATCAGATCAATCCCAATAATGAACTCATACTTTCTTCCTATTAATTTCGTCATTTTCCATTTTATTTTCGCAGTTTTCTCTACATTGAATTCTAAGGGTGCGTCTGTCAATACTTCAAATCTAATTATATCCTTTCCATTTATCGTACTAAATTCTAATGGCTCTTTTAATAGCGTTTTCTCAAATCCTTTTATATCTTCATCAATTATACTTATATTCGCACCTGTATCTATTAGTGCGTTATATTTCTTATTTTTAATTGTTATGGTTATGATGGGTAGGTAATCTGATGTCGTTCGGAAAAAAACTGATCCTGGCTTTGTCGGGATGGAGCTGTGTTACTGTGACACAGGTTCGATTCCGAGTGTCCTGCCAATTGGTCGTAGTTTATTTCTTCACTATTATGTTCAAAAATTCCGTTTCGTTCTTGCCTAGGTGTCGGCAAGCGATATTGGCTGCCTTTTGTTCTAGGGTTTCCTAACTGGGCGGTTTTTTGAATATTATTAATTACTTGATTATTTTCATTATAATTAACTTCATTTATTTGCCTATGCGTTTGAATGTTATCTATTTCCATGGGTTCAGTTTGGCTTTGCCTGGGTTGATTTAAACGGTTTTGGTAAAAATTTGGCCCAGGGTGTCCTGCCTGTGTGAACCTTTGGAAATTACCCGAATTTGAATATTTATTAAAATTGTTAATCCTTCCATTATTATTCTGTCTGTATTGCCCTGAACTATTCATATATCTATTATTATAATTATATTCGTTATTATTGGGTCTAAAATTAAAATTGCCATGCCCTTTGTTCTGATTTCTATTATAGTTTGGATTTGAGCTATTAGTTTTATTTGTTTGTTTAAAGGTACTGGAATAATTTCCGCGAAATTTTCTAAATTCTTGCCTAATACAGCTATCTTCATATCTACGGTTTATCATAATCTCTATTATGGTGCCTAGATCTCTTTCGGGGTATATCTTATCTAAAAGTATTCCCTGTGTAATTTCTTTGGCTATATTTACAAGTAAACTGTCAACGTTAGACAAATCTATACACTGATCATCTTGATAATATACACTTAATTCATCATTTTTATATTTTAGATTTTGTAATTCTATAGCTAATTCACTTACGGTGTTAACTCGAAGTTCATTTATTTTCCTGTAGATTTGATGAGGTTCCAAGTTCGGTCGGTATCTCAGCTTCAAAGTCCTTTTTATTATCTGCCAGTTGTCGGGTTGCTGTACGTTGATTACTACGTTTTTTGCGTCTCCCTGTATATTCCTGTAGAAAATGGCCTTTGTGGCTTCCTTCTTAAGTTCCTCTTCTTCTATGCTGGAAAGCATATACTCCACGCTGCTAAGGAAGGAGTTTATTGTTATGTCTCCTATACCAGTAAATGTTGGTAGGTATGCAACATTTTTATAAATTCTTTCGAGCTGACTATGCTGTTGTGGTTGGAATTGTTGTTGAAACTGTTGTTGCTGGAACTGTTGTTGTTGGAGCTGTTGTTGTTGCTGCTGTTGTTGTTGCTGCAATTCCATGTATGCAGACCTCAAGCGTTCCAGTTGGGCATCTTTCCTGGCTAGTTCGTCGGCCAAATTTAGAGTTGCAATTTGAGGCTGTTCCTCTGCCATCCTGTTTTGGTCAAATTCTCGTTGTCTTCTAGCTTTTGGATTAATTTTGAAAAAAATTTTATTTACTGCTTGTCGTGTTTCACTTTTACGTAAAGAAAATGTCACTGCACTTTTAATGGTGTTGGCTTAAAATTTTAAATAAGCTTCCACTGCTTTTGTGGTGATTCACTTTCACGTTAGAAATGTTCACAGTACTTTGATGGTTTCGGCTTGAAATCTAAGCTTTCACTGCACCAAAAATTTTTTTTTTCTTATTGCGAACGCGGTTCGTATCACTGGATCCTTTTATTTTTCACAAGGATCCTACCGACTGCGCCAATTATGTTTCCGCGTTTGGTTTTTATTAAAAAAAAACTCAATTTGTTATTTTATTTTTTTATTATTAAACTTTATTTATTTTTTAATTGTAGCTTTGACACTTGTTGACCGGCGGGAGGAATCAGACTAACTTATTCTAAATTACAATCGCTTCTTATAGATTAAAATTATTGTTTTTTTGTTAATTATTCTATGGAATTTTAATATTGCATTTTCGTTTGGGAACGGAAATGCAATAAATGCAATTTGACAATATTTAATGAAAAATTATTTTATAAGTGAAATGTTATTTAAATTTAAACGGTTGTGATTCTCAGAATTGCGACCGAAAAATAAATATTGTTATTTAGTGCTTTAATTTAGTTAATTCTTTAATATTAAATTTGGACGGTTGCAATTCTTGGAATTGCGACCGAAAAATAATTTTGATTTATTAATTTAATTATAATTTCTTTTAGCAAATCGGAAATGGGTTTTATATTACATTTGGCTTTATTTGTTAGTAATTATATTTTCAATAAATTCATCTATAGGGTCATTCTTAATGTAAGTGTTAGTATTTGGTTTTATGTACTTAACTCGCTTCAATGAAACGATAGGATATTTTACAATTTTTATGAACGTGCATGATCAACAAAATTAAGGTAAATGAAGCAAAATGGTAGATGGAAGTTGAAAGAAGACAACTGATTAAGGCTTCTGGTATTGCTTTATACTCGAAACACAGGCGAAGAAACATTTACGTTGCCGTCACTCTCGAAATGAGTGTGTGTTCGTGTACAAATGTGATAGAGATTTGAGACAATCAATTTTGAAGTTCTTTATTCCAGAGCAGAGTTGGAAATGTATGCAATGAAACTTTAATTTAAAAATAAAATATAAGAAGTTGTAAATTTCATATTACTGAAATTATCAGAAATTGAAACTACCAAGTATGTGATGAAAATCGCTGTCGGCATAAGACAGTTTTTCAAATCTTAAAATATTTCTCGAATTTTCGGCATTATCGTGATACGTATGATTTTTTGCAAGTTTTTGGTCTTTTTAATAGACTTTCAATCAACATTAGGTATTTTCCGATTCAAGCAAGTTTTTGCCAACTTTCGTAATATTCCCGAGTTTTTTTATTTTTTTGCATTCGTTACACCAATTTCAGTGATCTTTAATCAATTTGAGTGCTTGCAATTAAACTTTTGCAATTTTTCGATGATTTTGCCATGTTCGCTGTAAAAGTGACTTTAGAAAAAAATAGTATTAGTTAGACCTTGCTATCATACTATTCGTAATTTTCGCGAAAGAAGATTTCATTCGAATTTTTATTCTTTTATTTATTTGTATATCGTAAGGTTCACCTAGAACATAAGGCGTTAACAAAATCTCTTCATTTACTCCTGCCCCTGGCTAACGATTTAACACTGGTTCCGTTCCAGGGCTGCTCTGGCTATCCCAAAACTCAGGTCGCCTTAGTATATCCAATTTGGCTAGTATATTTTTAACATCTGTCTGAGACATCGATTTCTAAATCTTAGAAGTTTACTTTGCGTAAATTTTGCAAAACTTGATGTTGTGCAGCCATAAAACAACACGGCCATAGCATTGCTTTTGAATATCCACAGTTCCGTCTTCTTTGAGATATTATTTGATCTCCAGACTTTGTGTAGTTGACGGAAGGCCGCTTTCGCTTTATTAATGTGTTCGTAGTATATATCTTCCATGAATCCTCCATCTTTCATTATTTTACTTCCTAGGTAGGTAAATGCTTCATCGTCTTTAATTAGGTTACCGTTTATTCTCAGACTAATTTTTCTTGCGTTTTCGGAGAGTTTACTTAGTTTTACTTCAATATCATCTAATCGATGTGCCATTAAACATATGACGTACCATTGTCAATTTCAATTTCATTCAAATACTTCTCGATTTGTTTCTTCCATCACAGTATCAAGGAGTAAAAGGAATGGCGGTGATAATACAAATGCTTGTCTTACTCCATCAACGGTATTAAAGAGCCTGCTTGCCATTGAAACGGGCCTTGTATTTCTCATCTCTGTACAGCTCACAATTCAAATCGACTATCTTTTCTGGTATTCCTTTCCTTTTTCCCATAATTCTTTCCCATATTAAAAACGCAAAAAATATTGCCAAGCTAACAGGTTGGCTAGAAATAAGATGGTATTGTGCCTATCAAGAACTTCGTCTTTATTTTGATCTCAGTACTTTTTACGGCCGAAATTTTCCGATAGGAACTTGCCTTATTTTCACATTTATGTTTTTGTGCGGATTAATACTAACCAGATAGAGCTACGATATACCTTATCAAAAGTCCGCTTGTAGTCTACAAACAGCAACATTAAATGGGAGTTGTATTCAACCGATTGTTCAATGACTATGCGCAGTATGTTAACGTGACCTGCCAGATCTAAAGGCACCTTGCTCTTTCTTTTAAGCTTCGTCTAACACAGGATTTATGCGTTTTAGTATAAGAGACGCCATCACATTCCCCAATATTTATTGAGAGATCACTCTTTTTTGGAATCGCTACTATTACTCCTTCTTTCCATTCACTAGGAATTTGATTATGATCTGACGCATTTCGGATAAGTGGCGTGATGAACTCTGATATAGCAGTGGAGCCGTACTTTAATAATTCAGCAGATTTAATATGCAGACCAGATGGTTTACAAATTTTCATGAGTCCCAATTTCAAAGTTACTTCCTGATATGTTGTTGGATTGCGTAGGATGTTTGGTATATCCAAGCCCCAGTCGAATGTTCAATTCTGCTTGTATCGGGCTTGGAGGTGAAATACTCACGCCAGCGCTAACGCTGATGACCAGGAGTTTTAAGGTTTGAGCCATTGCAAGCTTTTAAAACACACGTAGCCCAAATGTTACTTTCATTCAGTTGTTTGATAGCCCAATAAACGCCCTGAAGATTACCTTTATTTGCGGCTTGCTTGACTTATTCTGCTATACTGTTGAGGTATTTTCTCTATCTGTGCGGACCATATATGTAACTCTTCAGCGACAGTGTCGACAATCAGTCTTAGTTAACGTTTTCAGTGGTAAATTTTTGGATCTCAAAATTTCTTTTCTTAGGTATTTCCGGTTTTGAATTTCGTGCCATGTCTCGGGGCTTATCCATGGCTAAGTTTTGTTGGTTTTTATTCCAAGAGCTGATTTTGCGGACGTTTCTTATGCCGCAAATAAATTTTACAAGTTGTTTTGGTTGTTTATGAATAAGTTTTCGCGAAGTGTTTGATTATATGAATCTGCTACTGAGGTATCGCGTAAGAGTTCGGTATTATTTTTTTCAATTTTATGAATATACTTAAAATAAATAAATGACGATTTTCTTTTATTGCTGCAGGACATAAGCAGAAAGTATATACCTGGAGATTGTGGTCATTGTCAATGTCTGCTCCTCGTCTAGCTTTCACATCAATTAGTCAGCCTAGAAAAAGTTTCTTTACTAATAAATGATCAATTTGGTTTCGATTGCGTCCACTTGGGGAGTAAAGAGACTGTTTTGTGCACAAAAATCCATAAACCCTTCACGATTAGTGTTTCAAACATGTCCAAGGCCATATTTTCCCATAATCCCCTGCAAATTCTCATTATTACTCCCAACATTAGCGTTTAAGCTTCCCCAAAAATATTTTTATATCTGGATCTAGTAAGATTGTCAATCTGGTTGTAAAAAGCAATTTTTATCTTCTACTCGTTAGGTTCGGTCGAAGCGTAACAATGAACCATAAATAATGCGATCAGAAACCGCTTTGCGTTCTACGAGTGCATTTCTTGCTTTTGCGGACAGTATAATTCCAACACCGTTTAATCACCGGGTGGAGTTGCCAGAATATAGGAAGCTGTAGCCGCAGGTCATTCTATGAATTCCACATTCTATGAAATCCACTAATGCCAAGTATGTCGAGCTTGTAGATAGGTATTCCTTTTTGGACTTGATAAATTCTCGATGTTTCGGAGAGAGTACTTAAGTTCCTCATCGTAGAGGGATCATTGTTTTTATTTGAAACTGTTAACGGTTCTGCAATCACAAAGTTTAAGATGGCTGATTGCATCACAGCATCTGATCATAGTATTGGGGATGCCAATAAGCGCTCTAGGCGGGGCCGCCTTCTAATTTTAGCTACCAGCAGATGGGTGTCTGACTGATATTTTCAGGGAATATTTGGTCAGACACCGGAAGAAATGACTTTGCTTTCGCGATATAAGCAAATTTTTCAACTTTTATCCATTCTTACAGTTCATAAATAATTATGAGATTGGACCTGATAGAGATTCTTAAATTTTTTATAATTTTGTGCATAAACTCATTTTTTCGAAATTTTTTAATATAATTTTCTATTTCATATTATAACGAATAACATATCTGCAAGCCAATACTAGCCATTCATCAAAAAGCTTTACAATGAGCAGATTATTTTGTTAATAAGCATCGAAATATTTTCTAATGATTTTAAGAAATACTTAGCTTTGTAACAGCTTACATGATTGCGCTCAGGAATACATAAGTTTGTTTAGTTGCTTTGCAGCACACGTTAACTTTTTTCTTAAGAAACAAAAATACTAAATAAATAATAATTTCTTCTAAATATTTACTTTCTTTTTAAAGAAGTAAAACAAAATTGAAAAACGAAATCGATGCGATTTTTATCACAACTACAATTGTTTCATTAGTTTTCAAATTTACCATTTACGTAATTTTTCAGATTTCAAATCAATCGATGGGAACCACATACTGGACTGATTGTCCGCAAAATTGGCATTTGGATAAGAAATTGATATTCCTAACAAACACATAGAGCATGATGATTATGGTTAATGACTGCCGAAAACAGCATTGTTCTGTTTCGCTATTGTACAAGTACTTAGTTTGTGCATATTTCTTTTTTCAAAAGCAATTACAAAAAGTATTGTGTTGAATGTGCTTATTCCGAAAAATTAAATTAAATAACACTGTACAAAACAAAAACAAAACAAGATTGTAACGACTGATTCTGTTAGAGGACGCCAAAAATATATGTATATGTGTCTTAGCGTTTTAAAAGTACACATCTGGTATTCAGATTTAAATTTCAGCTCTTTTGCACATCGGCAAAATAAATCGTATAATCCTTAAAGATATAAAGTGTGCTTAGCACTTCTATGTAAAATACCACGAGCACGAGGTTTCTGTGGAACATTTTAACCCTCTAAAGTTTTGCTGTATGGATCTTTTTCTTCCTTTTTGAAAAAGGACAAAAAACTCCTCCTAGGCAGTATTTTACTAATATATTTGTCGCAAGACTTCGAAACCCAAAACTCAAATTTAGTGACAAAAATAAGTCAATGCACATTTTAAGTTAAGACTTTTTTCTGGTATTCTAGTTAAATTTTAAGTTTTGGTGTTTTTGAAGACTTATAGAATAATTTTAAGATAAATATTTTTTTGTTGCTTGCTAACTCTTCAATCAAACTCCCCTTGAACGTTGGCAAAGCGGACTAAAATGCCCTAGAAAAAATATTTGTCATAAAATTCTACTTGAACTCGAGAAATAAGTCTAAACTTTAGTGTGTGTTAATTTGTGTATTTATTAAGATATTTTTTTTTTGATTCAAGTAGAATTTTGAACTATGGTGTCTTTAACGTTTTATAATACAATTTTATGACATTTAGAACATTTGAGCTCGCTAAGCCACCGCTTTGGGGAAGTTCTTGGTTATTTTTGGTAAAGAGATAAAAAATACAAATAATGTGAAATGTCTGTATTTAAATGTTTCACAAAAACGTTCCTCATGATGTTTTACATAGAATTGTTAAGCACGTTTTATGTATTAAGCATAAGGATTACACGATATCTTCATATGCCCATTAACTATAACAATATGCAAAAGAGGGGAACTTCAACTTCTCTTAAAATGAATATAAATTAGTAAAACCCCGATAAACGTATTTTGACAGAATCAGTCGTTAGAAAGTTTTTAATTTGAGTAAAAAAAATTTATTCTACGGTGTAATTAGAACAAACCCGCTTTTTTAAATAAATTGATTTAGAAATTCTAAAGTTGAATGTTTATGTTTAATTTATTTTTTAGTTTTTCGAAAAAGAGTTTCAGAGTTAATTAATGAGTCCGAATGTCATTCAGGAGCAATTGGAGCTTTTGTAACGTGGGTTATGTTATTCCACATTTTATTATTAGTCCCACAGGGCACTGGTCTGATATTTTTTATTTATTTATTAATTTTTATGTAATTATTTCTGTTCCTTATGTTATTTTATTTGTTTCCATAATATCCTTGTTATATTTGGAAAATTCCGTTTCTAGGTCCTAGTTGGATTAAATAGTAACTTTACAATTGCAAACATTTTATTTTATAGAACAAAAATGTCGAAAGAAACAGAAAATAACGGCACATGCTTATTTTAATTTTCCTTGATTCTATAAATATTTTGTTTGGACTTTGTTAAAAATAAATAATCGCAAAATTTAATACTTGCAGTATCAAATTTATTATTTTTGTGAAAGGACCTATTTCAGTTAAACTCCATAGGAATTTACGAAATTTTATTCTGTGAACGACGTTATTCATAAAAACTATAAGTATTTACTTTTGTATTAAATCGCTGCCTTTAAATAAAAATTTTGATTTAACTTATTTAAAAAAATCTTTGCTCAATTTTTGTAAAATAATTAAAAAAAAAATTATGCACTTCAAACATTCTTAAGGAATAAAATGATTTTATACGTTAATATTTCTGACAATATTAAAAAATATAATTTTGTCATATTTTGCACAGGTAGAAACATTATATTATTACACCAACAGTCACTAAACAATCAACAGTCCTAAATGAAATGAATCACCCGAAGAAATTGAATACAACCGTGAATGTGAATGACATAAAGGACGGTTTTATCTGGTCATACGAGTGAGTCCTATTAATGAGCAAAACTTTTAAGATTTTGGATACAACATCATGAACAGAGGTTTTTGAAACATACAATTGTATCATTATTTGGCATTTTACTCTGCCGTTTATGTTGTTCTTAATGTTATGATTTATTAAGAGGTTACATTATTTTATTATTTTTTTGTGTGTTTTTCTCTGTTTTCTTCACAATTCATATCGCTATTAAAAGGATAAGGAAGCAGTCCAACTCTGTACTAATTAATCTTTTAAACTTCTTTTTGGAGGTCTTCTTGTGGACAGCTTAAGCAGCCATGATTGAATGTTTGCAAGACTGTTTGAAGACGTATTTTAAATGGTAGCACAGAAGGAGTGAAAAACATCAATTGAAATCGGTCGAATCTATTCTAATCTTCGAAATTGTAATATGTAGTACCAATTTAACAAAATTACTTAAACTCGTCTACAAACATTCTAACACAATCGGAACTATGTACTTATATTGTCAGACCTAATACTACACTCTAACATTTATTTATTTATTGGTACATATTCTACAAAGTAAATTTACAGAATATGGTTGCACAAAAATGGAAACGGTGAGTAGACCATATGTCCATGATGTTATTAAAGGTATTCTTAAAGATGTTCTTGTGACTGACTGTACCCTACTTATGTCTTCACATAGGAAGTAGCAACGTGGTTGTCAAAGAAATTCCACAAGAGAACCGCAAGACTATACGGTTATCCGTGGCAAATCAGTCAACCAGTGCGAGCGAGACAAATAACCCTCGAAGGCCAAACAACACACGCAAGCCTGACCGCACTTAAGAAATAATTACGATGACGCGAGAGCTGTTCTTCAGCCCAGAGCTTCTTAACGCCTGACACTCTAATATATTTAGAAAATTCTCTCCAGCTTCGGAATCAAGGGCTAATAAAAAAAATGCTAAGCATCTTCTACGACATTATGCGAACCATAATGCCCATGCCATAAATTCAGGTGTTAGAGAATATGTCGTCCACGTACCCTTGCCTGTAGCTCAAAATATTCTGTACGTAAAATTAACTGAAATTGTAAATTAAAATAAATGAAAGTTCAGTTAAAAACTGGTCAACTCATTGTTCATTTCAATTTAATTTAATGTTAAAAAATTAAATAACTTAATCCCGTAAAAATAAAAGAGTTTTCCTTTGTTTCTGATATTTTTACTGCCAAATAATCAACCCCAAGCTCCCTAAAAATAAAAGGAAAATAAATCTTAATTAAGTATATTTTAAATTTATTAATCGAGATTGCCTCGATATCTTCTTTTAAAGATTTTCAAAAACTTTTGATTTTATTTTCCGTTTTGCCTTATTAAATACTTTTATTGTCACCCAAAAGGCGCCTAATTGTATAAAGGTTGTAAAGAAAATAAAATAGATTCATATCGAATAATATAATTTGTTTGTTGGGATTTTTGAATAAGTTTCAAAACTTACTATGCTATTTATACTTTTGTTATTTTTAAAATTGTCATTGGTTTTTTAAAAAGTTTGTGTATAAGATAGGAGGTTTGAAACATTTCAAAAATATGGTTTAAGGTCTACTGATGAAATGCCAACGAAATGCATGTATATAGACTAGCTAAAAAACCCTCAACAAACAAAAGTTTTTGAAAATCTTTCAAAGAAGATATCGAGGCAATCTAATAAATTTAAAAAAATTAACATAATTTAACAGAAAGAAATACATTAAAAATATTTTAAATGTGAATGTAGTTGAGGACACTCTTATTAAGAACCAAAAAATGATAGTCACCACATTTTTATAATAATATGCCTTTTTATATATCTTTTTTAGGGGTAAAAACACGGTTTTCAAATTGAAAAATTTAACGCTTTCTGTAAATAATTGCAAAATTTTTATTTTAACACATAAAAATTAACATGCAGATATAATATTTTTTTTTCAGGCTTTGAGAAAATGTTAATTTTCCATTAGGTTCATGAATATTTCCAAAGGGGTTATCCTTGTTGTGATTTAAAAAAAAATTTACATAAATAGCAAAGCTGCTTTTAGACGCTTACTTTAGCTGAAATCATAATATAAAAAAAGGATACATGGGAGGTACCCGTATCCTTTCGCTAATTTTCTCTAAAATTCGAGTATTTTCAGAGCTTGGTGATACAAACCTTCACGCCAATTTTTATTTCGCTAATTCTTCTCCTTCTATTTCTGCCAAATTTTGTTCTACATCAAAGCACTGTGCAACGTACTTGCCATTTGGTTCTCTACCCCTTTTTTGTAGTCTATATTTATATATTTTGTGAGATGTAATCATCGAAAGTTTTTTCTGCTGGAGTTAGCTATTAGTGCGAGACTTTGACAAGTTAAAACACCTAAATCCGCTGGCCATAAACGGTCCCCATAACACGCACGCAATGCTATATGTCACGGAGTTGGAAAGGTACTTTAACTTAACTATATTAATTCTTCTACGAACCTTTTCCAATCCACAGACTTCTAATAGAACCATTTTAACAAAATGAGAGATACTCTTTCATGCCCAACCAACAGCTGTGTAATATAATAATTGAAGTTACCATGTCTTCTCAGTAACCGTGTCCTGAGAGCAGGTTGCATATGAAACGTCCTTGTCAGTCGCTGACCAAGGTGTAGTATGTATGAATTTGTGTATGTATGTATAAATGATATGTATTATGAGCCCAGTATCGCAGATGAAAAAGTTTACAAAGAAAATCAACTCAACTTGAGAATTTGACCGCGTTCTCTGTTTTAGAAAACGTATTTTTGGACGATTAAAAAATTTTTTCACACTTTTCACACTCTTATTTTGCATATAACTTTCACTTTGGCGATGCTTTTTCTACGGCCACCAATATGTATAATTTTTTCGAATTTTTTATCATTATTATTATTAACTGAAGATGTAAACATTTTCAATTTATTTATATTCAAATATATTAGCTGGTTAGCCGCCTTAACCAGCTGAACTCCCTTAACCGGCTTAGCCGGGTAAATTAGTTATCAGCTAATTTATTTAACCAACTAATCTAACTAACCTGGGCAATTGACCAGCCAAATTATTAGCTAACTTTCTTGGGCGGCTTGGCTGGACAAATTGTTTATCCCTGCATACATATTCTTTGACAAACCAAATAAAATTCGAAAATACCATGTATGTACATGCTGAAACAAAGCTTTAACTCAAGATTACTTTCAGTTAAATTCCAATTAATGGAATTAAAATTTTTTAAGGCTTAGTGATGAATGCCTTGCGACTTTTAGAACGCACCAAATAAATTTCGATGATTTAATATAGGTACGAGTATGTACGTCAGCTTTGAAAATGACTGTGACAATGTTGACAGTTTTAGTAAGGAGGACTGAGAACTCTTATGAAATCATTGCGTCGTTTCAATTTTGAAAAAAAAAAACAAAAGAACACTTAAAAAAATTCAAAATAGAAAGAATTTTTAGGAGAAAAATTCAAATTTTCTATTTCGTAATTTTTGGGCTTTTAAGGTCATCATATATAAAATAAAAGATTATTTGTTTTCGATTTTCATACTACGATTCGTTGAAAATTCTCAATTCAACGAGGTTATTTTATTAAATATTTAATCTTAATTTTTATAATTTTAATAGTTAGATTTACTTTTGTTTTGCTCATTATGAAAATATAATACAAAACGGAAAACAACATCAAATAGAAAGATTTTTTTATATTAAATATGTTTATAGTGTCACCAAACTTTTTTAAAATTATTATCACAGAAAACTAAAGTGAAAGTATAGAATAATTTTGTATTGCTTAGGTTTGCAAGAATTATTTTTTATTAATCCTGAGCGTCATGGTCGAGATTTCAACTAGAGTCGAAGTAGTAGAATTTCTTTAAAAAATATATTCGCCAAGTTCAAGATCGTTTCTTAAATTCACTATTAGAAGTAAAAAAAAATTTTAAAGCAAGAAAGATATTGTTAAGCTACACCATTATGTTGCATTACAACCGAGCAGAAGCTAAAAGGAGTTGTTTCACTCAAGTTGAAATCTGACTTTCCCATTTCCTTTCAATTTTATAATTTTTTGATAACTTAATGTTATTTTGTCTCTGTTTATCTTGTAGAAACATCCAGGGTCCTGGAACGATACAAGTCTGCAATGTCAGATTATAGTACTCTATATAAAAGCCATTACAAATAGTGATGCCAGCATAAATTTAACAAAATCCCTGCGTGTCTCGAAAAAATTCCCCTATACACACAAAAAAGTTACCTAAATTTTTCCCTACTCCAAAAATTCATTGATTTTTTGAAAAAAGAAATTTTATTTAGGTTTTTGAAATTTTGTACATTTATATCGCCAGACAAAAAATTATATAATAATAAAAAAATATACTCACCTTGTAATTTCAACAACCCCTAATATCTACCTTTGAGCCATCATAGTCCGCAAACGGCTGTACTAATTACATTTCTTAAAAAATTATTTAATTTTTAATGGAAGTCTTTTAAGGGAGATCTTGGAAGGTATCCAAAATCTTAATTCTGAATTTTTATTAAAATTTTATCCAAAATAAAAATTATGTGACCCGGAATGGAAAGAATGAAAGTTATTTTTTATAAGAGCGCATTTGAATATTTAAATTAGCTTAGCATACATTTTTAACAAGTCTTAATTTATACGAGTGTATCAAACAAAAAAAATTTCAAATTTGTATTTATTTTTATACAAATTCTGTTCCTAAGAAAATCGGACATTTCTTTGCCTTTCGTTGTCTCTATATATTATTTACCAAAATATGTTTTCTGTTTGTATGAAATATTTCGCGTAATACTGTAACAAAATTTTAAATTTAGATTTTTTTATGCATTACCACTTTTATGGGGGGGTGTTTTAATCAATTACAATTGAAAGGAAGAAAAGCAAAGTTTTAAAAATTCCCTACATTTTCCTTCCCTTGAAATTTTCCAATGAATTCCCTACAAAAAGGGAAAATTCCCTACTCTTGGCATCACTGATTGTACATGATTATATGCTTTTTCAAACGTTATTGTTAGTTATTCTTTTTTATATTCTGTTTTCAAAAGTTCAGTGGTAAGCCGCTGACTCAGAAGATTTTATATTCATATACATACATACCCGGGGAAAAAAATTCATTCTTTAGGAATAGCACATTCATAGCTTCCAAAAAATTAAGACTATTCTCTGTCTAATCAAGTTTAGATAAACAGCGTTAGTTTTTTTATTTTACTTCTATAAAATATTTAATTCGCTTATATTTGTTGCAATTGCTTACAACTTTAATTGAAAAATTATCTTTTTGGAAACAAAATCTTGATTTTTTTCTTAAAAAAAGAAACTTATTTAAGTAAATTTATATGAAAACATTATTTTTCTGCAAAATTAGCATAAGTAGAATCAAGTAACAAAAATTTTTGTCGTCTTTATATAAATTCTCAGAGTAAAATATGTACTATTAAATAACGGCCAAAAATAAATGATTCCTAAATATTCTGAATCAAAAACAGAATTTCTATCAATGGGAAACCCGTATAAAAATCATTGTAGTTTATTTAAGTTTGCACTACTTCCGGATCCAAATTTCTGCCATTTCGTGAATTTTTTGAAATATATTTCAAAGTATTTCAATATATGAAGCTATATAAGATAAATAACTTTGCAAGAGAGCTGCCATATATGACACTAACAATTTGTCACGTGTGATGTTATTTATTTCCTTTTATCTGGGTTATCATTAAAAATGTCTTCATTCATTTTCTAAATATTATTTTTATATATGCTAGGAAAACTTGTAAAACATAATTTCTCAAAATTTTAAAAAAATCTCTGTCCACAAACTTTATATTTGATATTTGGAAACAATACTAATTAAGTATGAAATCAAGGATATACGGGCTTACATATAGATACATTTTTATGCAAACTAGTATTTGTAGACAGACTCAAATGATAATTTTTTTCTGTTCGTTTTTTACAAAAAATACATCTCGAGCAACTAGTTATTTCAAACGCGCCAGTTTATTACCAACTACTTAATATTTTGTCATAACTTCTTGATGGCTCACATTTAAAATCGTAATAAATTATTTTTGTAGTTGGGTATTGGGTTGACATTCGCCGATGGAGCTCTTTGAAAAGTAATTTTTTTCAGTGTGCTTTGAAAAGTGGAAGAATATTATTGAGCATTGAAAGACACAACAAACATCTGCCCAGCTTAAGATAACAGGATCATACATATCTTTGTGTAGAACTTCAATTTTCATTTCTTTCTTTTCTTACCCTTTTTGCAATTTAATAGTATTAATAGTATTTAAAACATTATTAGCTCGACGTCTCCTCTAATGGGTGGCCATTGCGATGACATCATAAATGAGAAATTCAGGAAATTTAACTTTTTGCTAAATAACAGAAAAAATTAATAGAAAGACATTAAAAACTTTTTCTGCTAGACTGTACTTAAATAAAACACAAACAAATGAGAAGAAACACCAATTCATGACTTTACGGGCAAATAAGATATTTTTTTGCTGTAAAACATTGAATGATTATTTTTGCGTAATTTACAGAACAAAATGAAAGAAATAGCATTTGTGTAATTGTTTTAAAGTCAGAACGAAAACGAAAACAAATTTAATAGAAAAAACCATTACAAGAAATTGTTGCTGTTCCAGAAGGTCATAAATCGTCTGTGGTTGCAACATTACGACATGTAATCACACATGAATAAATTATTGACTTCAACTCCCTCTACTTTTAGCAGAAGCTACAAGCATAAAGTATTACAAAACAGGCGACACACAGTGGGACATTTCGCGTTGGAAAATTCTGTACATATTGGTGTTTGTATTAAATTTTTTATTGGAAAGATGACATTTTAAGACCAAATTAAAGAATTAATATGTATGTATGTATATGAAATTCGGTATTTAAATGGGTGCTGCTGGTTGCATGGCATTTTCAGCTACCAGGTACCAACTTTGATGAATTTCTGCTCTGACCTCCATGTGGTACATCCTGGAAACCAAAACAACCCTGAAGTTGGATTCAAGGTCAGGGCTAATATGAGAGGCAGATCTCTTGTGGCCATTCCAACTTGTCTGGTCTTAGGGCCTAAGGGAGTATACTTAGCAAGGCGGAAGAATTGAATTACAATTAAGGTTAATGGTCGACCGACGGTAACCCAAAGTGCAAAGCTGCAGCGTCTATTTGCAATGTTGGGTGCGGCTGCAAGCGAGCATCTGTTTCGGATCGAGTGTTTCCCTATACAAATGTGATACGTGTATTTGGACCCATCACCCATCGATTCATTACTTTAATGTTTTAAGCATTGAAAGAAACAACTATAATGAATATACTACTCCAAGGGGTAATCATACGAGAAATCCCCCTGGTACAGCAGCTGGCAGAATGATTTTGATGTGCCAAATCTATGCGAGAACATTCTGATGAATGAAACCAAAAGACCCCATGCTCCAAAGGGGAGTCAAGGATAACAGAAAAAGAAGAATGTGCAATTTGAAAAGTCATAGACAATATAGATTTTATAAAAACCAAAAAAGCCATGAACTTGTTATGAACCTTGATCAAAACATACATACTTATGTCGTACATGAATTACGTCTTATCGATTTCATTTATTTATATCCTTTCATAAGGATTTTCTAAATTTGAAATCGATGACCATAAAAAACATTTTTGGACGCCTCTTGTAAAGTGTGCCACGGTGCATCGTATGACTACAAACACAAAATGTTATTACAAAAACGTACAAGGATCTTTATGTTTTTCTCAAAGTTAAACATGGTATTCTCTGTACTTTTTTTCTTTGAATCGGTTATGTGCTTGTCATTCTTTGGTGTGTGTTTGAGATTTTTTTTGGGGATTTGAAAGGGTAGCCAGTCTAATGTCAGACTATGTTATTTCGATATTTGACCAATGGAAGTGCACATATGGTGACTGCTGGCTATTTTTAATGGTGATTAAAATAGATGGTGACATTACTATTTTCATATACAATGTTCCGTATAAAGTGAAAATCAATAGCAAATTTACAAGAATTAAGAGTAATAAAACATTAAGATTTGTTTTTTACAAAATTTTTCTTTGCGAAATTAAGTGAAAAATACTTAAACTATTACTTATTTAAGTTGAAATTAATTGATTAGAATAGAATTGAATTGTACAATACATACAATATATGTAAGTTTGTATATGTAAGAGAGAAAAAATTGGTTGTTTAAAAAATTCAGTCATCTTCCAAGTTATATAAACACAAAATTCCTGTTGTGGTTACTATTGTAGAGCTTAATTGGTTAAATATATTTTGCCACCTACTAAAATTTTGTAGTTTTGATTAAATATAAAATAGTTTTATTTTAATGTGATAATTTTTGTTAGTAATTAATCAAAAGTAAATATTATTAATTTAAGGTTCGCAAAGTTTTTAAGCTGAAATAATTAAACGTGAAACAAATTTCAGTAAGTTAAGGGAAATTTAACGTTAAGTGATTTCAACCGTCAACACACCGCTATTTTTCGGGGGCGCTATAATCCTATCATCAGTGTTGATATATGTTTCAATATATTCACCAGGATTGAATATGCTTCAAATCTTATTTGTACAAATTCTGACCGCATGAACAATATGAGAATTATCCCTCATTGTGTTGGTTAAATTGTTTAAAGCAAACACAACTTTAAATTTTGCCATCAGTAAGACTTTTAATCCTTTGAAAAACTAAATATTTTGTTTTGTTTTCCACGCCCGATGTTCAATGTGTTTCATTTTTGACATTTCATTTTTGTTTTTCCATATACAGACATAGTACGTCTCCCAAAATTCAAAAAGTAATCTTTTTGGTTACAGTCGCAGTTTCCGATAGTTGGGGCTTAAATTTTTAATAACTTCACCGATAGTTTGCAAAGATGCCCGTCACGTTTCACTTTTCACCCATTTTCGTTCAGAAAAGTTTGATATTTTTTTCATACATACTTTTGTCATAAGTATGGATTAGTGGGTTCATTAGTCGAACAAAATCAATATTTGGGATATACTATTCCTTCTACGCCCTCGATAAAAATTTGACGGAGATAACTAGAGCCAGCCTTATTTTTTTTATAAGTAAGCAATGGCGGCATTACATGCCGAGTTTTAAACAAAACTTCTTTCAATTTTCCTTTCGAAGTTGCTACTGAACAATGTGAACATTTATACGATGAATTTTCCTTAAATGTTTTCTTATAACAAGCTCTTTATTTTCTTAATCATAGAAATACAAATTATATCACAAAAAAGTGTACAAATACAAACAATCACAATTATTTCACCTGGTGTTCGAATTATAATTCTAAAAAGCACAAATTTTAAAAACCGATTTTCGTTTTTTTTTTAATTTTAATTGTCATTTTTTCTTAAAACAAATAAAAAATTAACAAATTAGTTAGATTCATAAAATACATATTCAAAATTTAATTTACATAATAACAGGAAAATTGTACAGAACTTCGAATCGAATTTTTCCAATTATTCGAAACCCGTCCGGAATGTTCAAAACCGGTTTGACATCTCTATACTCATATAGAGGTACAATCAAAAGACCAATCGTATCATCCGTGTTTAAATTATTTTTACTCAAATCTCACGAACATATCCCACGTGTGGCGTGCTTAAGCTAATTATAAGTTAACGATGAGGCAATGTGTGTTGTTGTTAATTTATATTTGTTGCATGTAGTATATGAATAACACTATCTCTTAATATTCAAGAAATTAAATATCATGCAATAATTATTCAAAACTACTTAAGTAGTCTTACTAAATTTTGAAATACATGTATGTATGTACGAGTAATTTCACAGTTCGTTAAAGCATCATCCACAACATTTAAGCTGGCGCCGTTTGTCACAAGTACAATTACTTCAAATGAGAAAATACTAAAATCCGGAGTGTCAGTAAACTGATATCGCGCTTACAATCGGGGAGCCATGTGGTCAGTTAACAGAAGCACAACTATTGTATCAAATAAGGATCAGCAGCCTACAAAAATGAATTCATGTTAGCAGAATTGTTATGAATAACAACTGGATGAAATCTCAAGTGGATATCAATCAATAAAAACATTAAAGCAGCACCCAGTAAAAGTCCTGATGCATTTAAAAAAAAAGATTTCTCGTATCCATTTTCAAACAATATTTTTTATTGTATTTGTGCGATTCAATTACAATAACTAAGGAGTTAAAACAAAAAGAGTAATAAGAGTCGAAGAAAGTATTTATTTTTGGGTTTTAAATTTATTACAATTTCCACACTTTTGACTTCGTTAAGAGTTGTGGACATGGACGTGAATATGAAGATGGCACGAATATAAAACTACCAACTATTATAAATTATTGCCATTCATGAAGTGAGACAGACGTCTGTTATCCTTTTTGTGCAAGCTGATGTTTTTGTGGTTGCTGTTGTTGATTTAAATGAAGTGTACATACAAATACGAGCACATATACATACATATGTGTGCATTTATTGAATGCAAACACAACATATCATGCGTATGTTCTATAATACAGAATCTATATACACAGCAAACACATGGATCTGATATCAAGTTGAGAATAATTTTAGTAGAAATGTCCGCGTGAGTGATTTTTAGCTTACGATCCCCAATATTTTAAAAATTTTTCAAATCATAGTAAACAACACAAAAACCTGTAGTTTATGTTTACACCACATTTTGCAACAACCAATTGAGAGAATTCAAAGAAGATTGAGTGAACTAAAACATGGAGAGAGGAATTTCATGTTTTGCAACATGCTTTTAGAAAATAGCGTACGTAATTGATTGTAAATACAGTACAACTTCGACAGTCCGGACACATATAGTTTTAGGCTCGGTCGGATTATCGAGTTGTCCGGACTATAGTATGTAGTGAAATTTGTTAAAATAATCTAAGTGAATTAAATACATACATACATATTTATATACATACATACTATTATTTATTAAAAAACGAAGTTATTTTGTGTTGACTAACTTTGTTGAGGTGGTTGATTTGTGCTTTTTGCTCTAGCCTCTTCAACAATAGAATATCTTGCATATCCAAATTATTCTCCTCAGCCCACTGAATGCAAACTGAAAATGATTTCTTTGCATCTGCATTAGAGATCTTTGTTTTTGCATCCATGTTTACAAAGTCGTCTTCAGAGTCCGTAAGCAGCACTGACGATTCATTTTGTTTAGAGTGTTGTATTATTTCTTCATCGGAAAAATCAAATGAAAATTCATTTGCACCAGTTGCCCAATCATTGATATCTTCTTCAGTTACTATATCATTACTACAGAAATTCATAGCTCCAATCATATTTTGGATGGATTTTATGTCATCATACATGCTATCAGACTGCAGTTCATGACGCAGAACCTGAAGCGGTATCATATCTTCATCATCCCAGCTCGATGCAGTTCTTGGCCACAATGCAGACCAGCTTTTCTGAATATTTTTTCACTAATACTTTGCCATGCTAAGTCCAAGAAATAAACAGCATCTTTAAGGTTAAACATTTTTAAAACTTTAACCACGTCGACACCATCATCATCATTTTCTGATAAAATATGGCGCAGTAATTGTTTTCTGTATTAACCTTTATATTTTGTATTACATTTTGATCCATAGGCTGTAATATTGCTGTACAATTTGGTGGTAAAAAAGAACTTTGAAATTTGGGTCAAAATTAATTTCATCCGTTTTAGGATGTGATGGAGCATTATCTAGTATCAATAATGCTTTGAGTGGTCTGTTAACCTGTGTTAGAAACCCTTTTACTTCTGGAATAAAATGGTTTTTGAACCAGTCGAAGAAAAGGGACGTTGACATCCATCCTTTATTAGTTGCTTTATATACCACTGGAATCTTATAGCCTTTAAAGGCTCTTGGATTAGCAGATTTGCCAATGACCAAAAGAGGCAGTTTATGTGTTCCTGCAGCATTTGAGCATGGCATAAATGTCACACGATCTTTGGAAATTTTTCTCCCTGGGGCTGATTTTTCCTTTGTATGTACCCATGTGTTACCAGGCAACACTCTCCAGAAAGCAGCAGATTCGTCTGCATTATAAACTTGCTCTTCACTTAAATCCATCTCAGCAACAATGTCGGCAAACTTTTTTTTAAAAGGCTCTACGGCGCTTTCATCGCTGGAAACTTTTTCACCACAAATTTTTAGATAACGAATACCATGCCGTAACTTAAATTTATCTAACCAGCCTGAGCTCGCTGAAAAATCGTCCTTCCCCGTCATCTTTTCATAAAAGAATTTGGCCTTTGCTTTTAAAATTTCTGATGAAACCGGGATATGATTGTTTCTTTGCTGCAAAAACCATGTGTAAAGCGCTTCCTCTAACTCTGGATTTTCTGCCTTTTTCATAACTTTTCGATTTCCTAAAAAAAAATTGGTTTCTTACATGATGAAAATGGTTTCTTACATGCTTGTGGTTAAAATGTTACCAGGGCCATTATAGGTATTCGAAATAAATTGTTTTATCTTCTCCTTATTTTTTTTAATGTCGCAAATCGTTGATTTAGGAACATGGAATTTTTCGGCAACCTGCCTAATAGTTTTTTCCTCATCAAGACTTTGTAAAATATCACACTTTTCCTTTAAAGTTAGTGTTTTATGTTTGCGTTTATTATTTAAAGACATGGCACTTGGTATGAAATTAGACAAACACGCTTGCGAAAGAATGAACCGAAACTGAAGTAATGATAGTGCAAAATGTAAATCGAAGTATGAATAACAAAACATGAGAGTTAAACACGGGAAACCCCGGGATTTAATTTTTGTGCTTGCATAAAAAAAAATTTGTCCGGATTGTAGAGGTAAAAATTTTAACTTGTCCGAAATGTAGAAGTGTCCGAATTATTGGAGTGTCCGGACTAGCGCATGTCCGGATTGTCGAAGTTGTACTGTATTAACAATTGCATAAATTTGCAATCTTAATGCTCAACATTGTGAATTGGGCTAATGTGAATTGACCTAATGAAATTAAAGGAGTACTTAACATTTTCTTTGAAAAAGAAAACTACAAACATAAATATTGACAGCTGATCAAGCACAATCGATTTGAAAGACTAGCCAAATTGAGAAATAAAAATATTTATCTTTTACTTCAACCAACTCGACAACTATCAAACTAATCAATTGACAGAGCCATACACGGCTTGATTTGGGCAACAACCGACTCAGTTGCCAAATGGATTAAAACGTTTATGGAGTGCTTTAAGCCGGCAATAAGTTCTCAAAATTTTTTAAATTCTCTAAAACTTTAAAGAGTATGAATATCTCGGAAAACACATAAATTGCAAATACTTGCAAAAAGAGGTTTTGAAGCTCTGAAAATAAACACTAAATTAAATAAAAGCCAAACTCTACAACCAAAATGCAGAAAGAGTACAAAAAAATAAATTTTTTCCGCTTTAATAAATTTTTTTATTTGGTATTAACGGTTAATTATTACAATCAATAATCGCATTTTTTTAAACACATACCAACCGCAAAGTTGGTTTGGGTTGTCTGCGGAAACAGACTAATTGTCCGGTTTATACCCATTATACTGTAGTGGCATCATAAAAGCGAATAAAATACGATCAAAAGGTAAAAAATCACGAAAGTTGTCTTATATAAGTTTAATAAATTACGCAATTTGTTAAAATAATGGAGAGTTTAGATAACTTGTAAAAGAGCAAGATATTATTTCGCTCCAAAATAAACAAAAGATTTGAGAAATTATTAACATATTAATTAAAATAAAATCACAATTCATTTAATAGAAATATAAAAAAACATAACAAAACACAAACAGGATTAGACAAATTAATGTACATAGAATACATGGACTAACCTCCCAAATTTTATTTTGTTGCCGTTATTGTCATTAAAAAAATCAAAAAGTACTATAAGCGCTTCAAAGAAGTAATTAAATTTTGTATTTTAATCAAAATCTTAGTAGTTCAAAAAAAGAAAAAAACTCCGTAAGAAATTGTGAAAAAGCACTGACCTGTTGTCAGAGACGTGTATTTAATAGATCAGTACTGAATTCGAGGTCGTTACACCATCCCATCAGCGTTGTTTGTTCAATTTTGCCACTATTAACTAGGTATGTCAACTACTTAACCAATTAGAATACCAAAATCACGTCTATTGAGTTTTACAATTTAAACAAATTTTGGTTACCACAAAATTTGCATCTCTGATGATTGATTATTCCTGTTATTGTTACTTTCTTTTCTTTATGTTGCGAATTGTAGCTCAGAGACACCGCTAAATTCAGAAAAGTGAAGAAAATTACATGTGTGTACAATGTTTTTTTTTTCGGTTTCAAGATGTTTATATGATATTTTTTGTGGCTACACGAATAATGGTATTACATTAATTTTTTTTACTGAAAGATTTGTTCAAAAGCTATTTTTGATATTTTAAAAAAAATTATCTTGAATATTAATGTTGAAACAATTCGTTTAAAAATTAAAAAAATCAAATTTATATACTTTTTTGCAAAAAACGAACAAGGTTTTCAACAGTGAAGGTAGCAAATATAGAAATTATGTTTTATACTACAATAAAATTTAGAATTTCTAATTTTAGACAAAAGAAAAAGTTGGCGCAAATTTGCGCCATTATTTTTAATGATTTTTTAAATTGTTATAAAAACAACCAAAAACCAGCCACTAGATTTTTTATATCAAATTACACCTAAAACTATCAAAAAACTCAATATTGAAAATTAAAAAAACACGTTTAATAATTTTGGCCAGCTTTTTGGCTAAAATTCTTCTCTGTGGGCCGTAATTAGTGTGACCAGATTTTAAAATAATATAAACCTAAATCACGTATGAAATAGAGAAATTTAACAGAACACCAAAAAGTTCTTCAACATAAACTAAACAGTCTTATGAGGGAAAAAAGATCTTAAAAATAACAGCTATTCAAAAGTATCTTGGGCTTGCACATATGTTTGTGAATTATCCTTATAAAATTTTTTTACCAACATTTTTTTAATATCTGATGTACAGAAGTGCATTCGTGGTATTTAAAGTAAATCTGTTTCTAATTTTACTTTTTATAATAGTTATAGCATTGAATACGCGCTCAACGTCTGCGTTACTAAAAGGCAAAACTAAAAATTTCATCACAAAAGATTACAATTCCCTAAAATGGTTTTCATTCATTGCGTTTTTGTACTCAAAAATATGAATCCAAAATTCTGTAGATGACTTTTGGTTTTTTCAATTATAGGAATTTTATTTTTGCCATTGTAATTCTAAAAGAGTTATGTAGCTCATCTACGATAAAATTTTACATTTCTTCTTTAAAATGATAATAAAATTTGTCTATTGTATTGCTTAGACTATTTTCTAATGAAAATATGTTGTGTTTTGTAAAGTTAAAAAATTATTTGGCAAACGTTATCGAAGTTGACATATTAATTGTTTAATAAAATTTCGGTAAGGGTATCTAATTTTTTTTAAGAATCTATTATATATTTGAAATCAAATGTTGTTAAAAATTTTAGCTAAAATACGGCGTTGGAATTATAAAATCATCTGAATCTGATTTTAATGGGTTAAATATTTCGGACTTCAAAACAATTTCATTACAAAAAATTTCTTTATCTTCATAAGATTATGTATGTAGATTAAATTTATTTTTACAAACTCTTTTATTTATTTTGAAATAATAATTGTTAACACGAAATTGAAATTAAAGAAAGAGGTAGTAAAAGCTAAATGCATTGTGGAAAAAAGCTAAAAAGAAAGCTAAAAGCTAAATTTGTTTGTTTATGCCTTGGCAAATACGGTTCATGATGTCGCATCCAAAATAATTCCTATGTCCAGTTTTCCTTAACTATTTTTATATTCATGCACATTTTCCCATGCATTTTTTATTTTTATTTTTTTCTCATAAATTTATCAACCGTTTTAGACACATCTGTTCTAATTTTCAAGGGGACTTCGGATGTGGATATTCCTTGGTATGAAAATTTAAGAAACTTTATCACCCCAGTTCTGCGTTTCCATTCGAAATTTTCTCCGTTTTGCGAATTAGGTATTCTGCGCTCCTTTCCCCGTATCATTTCGATTTCTTTTTCGTAGCTACATTTTTGCAAGTGGTTTGTTTACTAATGGAAAGTTTTTCGCTGGTGCTTTTTTACAGGAATTGCTAAAACTTTAGTATTTTAAATTTTTATTCGCACTTTTTTCCAAAATTAATATTTTACATATTTAGTAAAACATTAATAATTTTGTTAAAAACAAATTGAAATTGATTATTGAGGGGTATAGCTAGTTCCTTTGCGTATTTCACTGTTGCTAATGCAGATCATCAGGGAACTTTACACAAATATTTCATAGAATAACTAGAGATGCTATATTCGGTGTTACCAACACACTAAATATCATCCCACCGGATCGATCAACAAACACCTAAAAAAACCACGAAAACTTCATTTGGTCCTTAAACGAAAAATTCTATTCAAAACTAGTCGGTTTCTAAGCACGGGCTTCTTCCCTACCCCGCTCGCTAACAAAATAGCATAATGAATTTATTGATGAATTTAATTCCTCGTATAAATTGGGCCTAAATAACATCTATGTTTTGATTAGCTTATCTAAATAATAAGAAATCAATTATATGTTTGTATATATATAATCGACAACCGCACTACTGACAAAAACTACTAACTACTAAAAATTAACTTTTCCCACTTAACAAAAATAAAAACCACTAAATTTAGTAGTTAAACAACTGGGTTGGTATCACTGATTATATTAAACCCTCACTAAACTAACTTTCGGTTAGTACGAAATTCCATCTCTGATTTTAATTATTTCAAATATTTCATACTCTCTTGCTTTTTCCAAAACCATTGATTTAACTTGTAAGAAATGAATAAGTTGCACTTTTCGTATTCTAATTCGTTAAATAATACGGTTAAATATTTGATATTCCTAGTTACTAGTATCCACCCTCAAAAGTGGTAAAATCGAACAAAGAACGCTGATGAGATGGTGTAGCGACCTCGAAATCAGTACTGATCCGTTCTGCTAGTCTGATTATTAAATTTATTTAATCGAGATTGCTTCGGTGTCTTTTTTCAAAGATTTTAAAAAACTTTTGTTTGTCGAGGGTTTTTAAGCGTGTCTAAAGCCAAATCATCAGTATGATTTAAGGTCTACTGATGATTTGGCTTTAGTACCAATGAAATGCGTGTATATAGACTAATTAAAAACCCTCAACAAACAAAAGTTTTTCAAATTTTATAAAATTATTTTGTTATAAATTATTTATTATTTTGTCTAAACACAAGACCTTAGCGATATGATAAGCTGGCAAACTTAATGGCAACTGAGGATGATATTGCGTTGTGGATATCAGAATCATCGCAAGGAAGAAGTCTGGGATGAAGTTCCAAATGATGTATAGAAAATTAAAATATCACCTCCGGCGCTGCAGGATTCGTCACACTGAAATAGTTTGGCCACAAACACCGTTTACTCATATTATGGCTGTTTTCTTACTTTCCGTATTTAACTAATGTGTTTATTTAATTAGAGTTACCACAGTATTTGCTTTTTATATATTTTTTACCATTTTTTCACTAAATTTAACTTTTTACGAAAAATTATAATGTTTACAAAATTGCTTATTTTTTCGGTTTCTATTTCATACATTTCATAGAAAAGCTGCTGGTTTATAGATACTCTTCTCTTCTTATTTATCTTTCGATTAGGATTTTTTTGGAATACTATTTTGCGATTCGAACGTAATCGAAACGCAGAATACGGGTGTATATTAAACGAGGCGAATTCGTTTTACAGGTGGTGTTGAAAGCACAATGGACTCTTTCTTTCGCCGTGGATGTTATTACTTTTAGAAATATTTTGATTCGTGTTTTCTGGTGTTTTTAATGCCTTTGTTTTTGATTACAGAGAATAGTATATCATATTAAGGATGCATTTTGTTTGGATGCACTTTAACTCATTCGCCACTCAGCGTCACATATATGTGACGTGGGATGTTTCAAAAAAACTCATGTCACATATATGTGTCGTAAAATTACTAAAATGAACTAAGCTTTTATTTCATGAAAGTTTGTAGGAAGTAATTTTCTTGCATGTTTTAGTCCCTGGCAAGGTGTCAGATATATACGAATTCTGCGGTTTGTATGTGCGCTAAGCCGTTATTTTAAAATGTCGCTTTTTTCAAGGGGTATTCCCCAAAGTTTTGCAATGTGCTAATTTATATGAAAATAAATTTGAAATACGCTTTTATCAGTTCATTCGTGTCACAATAGCCACAGAAGAAAATTCTTATAAGTAAAAGTGTGAATATTGATATTACAAATTTTAAGGTAAGGATCGATCGTATCAAATAGTGTCGTATTAAGCATGTCCTAGACGATCAATTCGTTGATATGAAGGAATTTTTTCACCTGATACATATATCGCTTTGGAGTGCCTGTTGGATTTATAATAAAATAAATGTCGAAAATCCATTGACACTCCTGTCGTTTAGAGAAAAAATTATAAAAGCATATTTAGGTGAACCTCCAAGACAAAGATTATCTGTTGATGTAATAGCCAGTACATCTACTGCAGCTCATTTTCCAGGCATGACCACTTCAAGAAAAAGATACCGCCAGTGCAGTAAAAATAAAAAGAGGACCACAACTAAATATATATGTGGAGTCTGCAGAGATATACTTGGATTATGCATATATCCATGCTTAAAAGACTGGCACATCCAATAAAGTATATATAGAAAATAATAAAAATGTTTAATGTATAATAAAAAAAATTCAGTTTGTTTTATTGATATAAATCAAACTATTTAGTGACTCCCATATGTGACACAATTACTTCCCAAAACTCATTACACTTATATGTGACTTTTGTGTATGCCACAAATACGTGACACACAGTTTCTCTTAATAAAATCGCTTAGAAAACTCATGTCACATTTATGTGACATCTTTTTTTTATTTGTGAGTTTTTTTTTGAAAGCGCGAAAAATCAATGAGTGGCGAACGTGTTAAATAAATTTTATTTTCTTTTTTTGACATTTGTTGGCACAACAAGTCCACAAAATTAACACCACCTGTAAAATTAATCAATTAAAATAAAAAAGTAATTTGCTTATATATTTTTTTTCGTCCTTAGTTAAAAAATCAAATTTTACATATGTACATACGCACAAATCTATATACAAAAATTTAATACTCTTTTCCCAGAGTCCTTTAAACAAAATTATCAAGAAAATACAATAAAATGCCTTATCTGTGTTTTTGATTTTCAAGGAAATCACATCCTAATCTACAGTGTGACACGGCACATTAAAAGTGAAGAGCATTTTTTGGCCGGTTGAATGATTTTGAAGTCATTTTCAAACTTTTTATGATTTTTGCGATAAAAATATTTTTGTAGAACTCATGCGATTTTTCAGTTTTATTTTATTTAATGTGTGATTTGTTTCATGGTGAAATAAATAGATAGCATTACTACGCCATATGATAATTTTTTGCTGTAGCATTATTTGTTCGCTCTAATATCAGTTTTGTTTATATTAGAGATAGGCACCGCTCACGTGATTAGCGTAAACACACGTGATTGTTATTTTTTCAATTACGTGAGCGTGCATGAAAGTCAGAACAAAGAAATTGAGCGTGAGTGAGAGTGCATGAGTATTTTTTTTTGCGTTATTGTTTCGTGATTGTTTCGTGATTGTTTTTGCCATATTATAAGTTTTAAAACACGGTTGTCGATTTTTCTATTAAAAAGCTATTCGGATAACGGGTTCTCATACTTTTGTGTTAATTAAAAAATTCAAGTAAAAACAAATTTTGAATGAATTTAATATTTAAAACAAGTAAAAGATACACATCAGTCTTTTTAAAATTAAATAGTTTCATAACATAACTTAAAATTTTCATATATAACATTTTGTTGAACCTAAAATAAATACAGTATTTTAAATCAAATTAAAGGTTATGTATTCAATATATTTTATTTGTATCTATCAACTACGTCCAGAAGATCAGCTGATTGAATTCTCAGTGATCTGTGATTGTCAAACATCATACACAAAAAATTCACAAAATTATTTTTATGTATTTTGTTTGATAATCAGATCAAATTGTCTTATTAATGACATTAATTAAATTTCATTAATATAGATTTGTTTATTCGGCGGTATCCGTTGTCGAAAAAAACTTTAATTACTCTGAAGAATCTTGTTATACCTAATTTTTTTGCCTTGAAAATCTGTCATTCGACGAAATCGGTTGACGAAAAGTTTCCAAAAATTATTTTCTTACAAAAAATATATTTTTGTCTAAAAAATGTAGAGTAATAGAAAGCTTAAAAATTTTTGACCGCTTTTGGGCTGTGCTTAGCGAGAAGTTCCAGGGATGGTCTGCAAGTTCAACCAACATTCTCTATTGAAGACCAATTTGAATTAAAATTTTTTCAGAAATTTATGCGCATATATAAAAAGTTTGATGTTGTGTTTGTTGGGTATTATCAAAAGGGATATGCATTTTTGTGAAGTAGCTGACGACTTATAAGTGTTAATGTTGACTACATGATGTTCAAAGTAGCGTTATAGTACATTCTTAAAAATACAACACAATTATAAAAGTTCACATTGAAGCAATAATAGTACGTATTATAGGTATAATAAATAAATATTAATAAATAAATATTAAAATAAATAAATTTTAACTATTTATGTAAGGCGAATATTAAGAAAATGAAGCAAAGGAAACGCCGCTTTACTGATTGGCTTGAATCACATATGAGTATCTTCAAAATTCTTATTTTAAGGCTAGTACGGAGTAATATTCTCTTATTTTTTCGACGTTTTTTTTAATAATTATAAAAAATTTTTCCAAGCTTTAGGTCAATTTGTGTGTATTATTTATTTTTTTATATAATTTTTAAAAATATCGATATTTCGCCAATATCTTTGATTGACTTCTTCAGGAAATTATAATAATTTTTTTTTTTTTTTTTTTTTAAATCAAACTGAAAAAATTATTATAATTTCCTGAAGAAGCCAATCAAAGATATTGGCGAAATATCGATATTTTTAAAAATTATATAAAAAAATAAATAATACACACAAATTGACCTAAAGCTTGGAAAAATTTTTTATAGCTAGTACGGAGTTCTTACGGTATCTCAAATTCCGATAGGAACTGTGTCTAAAAAAAATTATCCGGAAATTCCGGTAAGGAGTTCCCCAAAAAAAGTTCATTGCATTTTTTACATTTATTGACTATTTCTGTAAGCTGAAGAAAATATAATTTTTTGGTCACAGATTTTTTTTTTATATTTCTCATTTGTCGTAACTTGTAATTAATGTTTACTGCTTTTATGTTATAAAAAAAATCCCTTGTTCCTTTGGAATATTGCCTCATGTCCGATTCTTTCTGACTAAAAATGTTACGAACATTAGCCAAAAAATAATAATCACTTTGGATTAAAAAAAAACTGCTAACAACCAATTTGTTCCAAAAATAATCACTAAAAAAATTAATTTGTTTATATAAAAATAAAATTCTCTACAGAAGGCTACACAACTATTTTTCCGTGTAATTAATATAAATTTCTAAACGTGAATTTCCTTAAGAACTTTGTGCCAGCCTACAATATAGTCAACGTTAATGGGCGTGAGTATAAAAAACGGTGTGCGAATGCAAGAACAGAATTTATAGGTAAATATCTTGTGAGTTAAGTTGATATTTGTGGGTACAGAGAAATAGAAAAAAATTGTATAAATTTATACGAATCTTAACTGAAATATATCCTATCACTGAAATTGTAAATTTAGATACTACCAGTATTAAATATGGCAATTATATTTATTGAAACTAAATTCAATCAAATATATTTATAGAATTAAACAACATATTAAATTAAAAGAAAAATTACGGCTCTTTCCACATTTGGTTCTATATAAAAAATATTTGAATTAGTAACTTTATTGATGAATTCAAACAAATTTTTTTATTGAAATAGGCTCTATAAACGATGGTGTAAAATCAATCAAACAATTGATAAGAAAATAAAATAAGTTTAAGTGAGCACTCTTGCTGTTCTACGAAATATGTTTCTAGAGATTCTCTTATGACCTGCATTATCGACATTGAAATGCGCGCTAAAACTTCCTATTGAGGGGTTAGCATGTGCTATAATAAAAAATAATCTTTTACTGAATATGTAAAATAATAATTTTGAAAAAAGCATTATTATAAATTTAAAAACACTTTTTCTTTTATAAATTTGAACAACAACTTAATGGAAAGAAGCCAAAAATAAAGGATAACAAACGAGAAATAATTTCAGACAATGATTGTTTAAAAAACCAGTTTTTTCTGTGTGATCTCTTAAATATTTTCATATAAATAAAAATTAAAATTTTTCAGTGAAATGGTTATGCAAGGCGCATATGAAAGCAATGAGTGCCTACTTGATAAACGAGATTGTGACGGGATCGGAAGTACTAACAGTAGTACAACTTATCTTATTAATATGTTATAATTTGGTGGTAAATCAACACTTTCAAATAGACGTGGCGAAGTTGGTGGCACCAGTACTTTTATCTAATGACAACGCAGTTTTTTATTTTACTGTAAATTAGAAGCAAATATTTTTTATATCAATATACATTGTTAAAGACGGCGAGTCAAAATTTCTTTAATTAGTCTTGTGGCGACATTTTCATGCTGGCAAGTTTTGGAATTTCATATTTCCTAAATTTTCAACAGAAGGCATGGGTAAAATGATGAATTTTCAAAATTGTTTAAGAGATTGGATGCTTTAGAAAATGTTTTCGTCCTCATTGTATACGATCTTTGTTTTGAAATAAAAAACCTATTACCATTTTAGTCAACAATAAAAACATTATTTTTTAATTATTACATTTATTTAATCGATAATAATAATAAAACATTATTTTTTAATTATTACATTTATTTAATCGAGAATATCCCGATTTCTTTTTTCATAGATTTTAAAAAACCCTCAACAAACAAAAGTTTTTTTCATTATTTTTTTATTTTGAGGCTTTAAAGTTTACTCTCAATTTTTCTCGAAATGAGAAAAAGTTATCGTTTTTGCGCTTCATGCATTTTTCAAAACTATCAATACAGCCATTTCTAAGTTTTTCTCTCAATGATGTACTTATTTGTTAATCACATAACATACCGACAAATTTTATAATTTTAATATTTTTTTGTATCAAGATATCGCTCCTTTATTGCAACGTAATCATATCTCAAAAACAATCGTTCGCCGGAAAACGAGTTTAAAGTTTTTAATTTACACAAGCATCAATGGAAAATTAAAAAAGTATTCTCCCCTCAAGTGGTGGGTAAACAAAAGTTCTGTTACACAAAATGAAGAGCGCTACGACGAATATTTTTGCGTTTTTTTACGTTTTTTGAAATATGACTACATTGCAATAAAGGACCGATAAGAGCTTGGAATCTTTTTAACATAACGGCCAGATGTCTACTGATGATATGTCATAAGCACCAATGAAATGCCGACATACAGCGTAGCTGAAACACAGCAAACAAAATGTTTTTGAAAACGAATTAAAATATCTCGAACAATTTAATATATATTACGTTTCCGTAATTTATTGCACTGTAATGTCGTTTTCTTTTCTAAGAAAAATGAAACATTTCTTATACGTTTTATTAAAAAAATCTTATTCAAAGTTTTCTTCAGACACAAATTTTGCCTCGTAAGTAATAATTTCTTATAAACTCACTATTTCAAAAAATCATTATATTGCAAATTTTCAAAAAAAGGGTAAAAATGTTGCATTTTTTTCTAAACAGAAAACGTCATAAGTTATTACACTCTTGATTACAAATTCTGAAATAGAAATATCAGTAGATGTGTTAAATAAACGTTTTAACAAATTTGTGAAAAAGCCTGAGCAAAGAATAATTTATTGAACATTAATAAAATTTTTGGCTCTCCCAATATCATTTTTATAGCCATTAATAAATAAGTTTGTTGCAATATTTTTTTAAAGGATGATGTGAATGAATTTTGTTGACCCTCATAGGAAGGAAAAATATCTTGTTCACAAAATATGTAGGGAAAAACTGATTATATCACTGATAAGATCATCAGTTGACTAATTATTAGATTCATAACAAGATAATTAACTTTATATCAAAATGTGGGAGGTTCTCAAGCTAAACAAAATCATTTATAATCGAAAATTATATACATTCATTAATAAATTTATTTATAATTATTATATTAATGGCACCAAGATCATTTATGACGACATAGTTTTAGTTTATAAAAAGTATTTTAATAAGAAATTTTTGTCTAACATTTTTTCACTAGTGAAATTATTACATGCATTAAAATCACTCTTCTACAAGCAGTGCTACTATTGAGTAAAAAACCTTTACAATCAAATGATTTTAAACCCAAGTGCAGGCCGAAAGAATCACTTATTTCCATGTTTATTTGAGATTTTGTATTATCGCATTTAACAGAAATACGAAGAAAACCCAACAACAGTAAATGTTATTGAAAAAAAAGTAAAATATAAAAGTGTTTTTGATACAATTTTTGTTGGTTTTTAACAAAAATATTTAATGGATCTCAAGAGGTCTTCTTGTATGTTTAAGTTGATGATGCATTTGTTTTACTCGATATTTTAATGTTGCTGTTTCCTTTCAATACATGTTTCCTATTAAAAGGGGTGATTGAAAAAAAAATTAAAGATTTATTTATGTGCCATTTGTATTTTACAAAACTAAGTTTCTAAACATCGCACAGATGTCATTGTAGAAAATAGGTCCGTTTGTTTAATTTTAAATTAAAATGCAGTAAATGAGTTAATTGAAAAATGTATTCTGAAAAACGTTGTTGTCCAAAATCACATATAAATAGAAAAACTTTTTAAATTCGTAAAATTATCGAATTTTGAAAAGAAGTGCGGTACTCAACCAAAAAATTTACATTTCGGCAACTCTAAAGAATTAAAATTATAAAAATAAAAAATAATATTTGAAAGCTCTTATGGAGAACAAATATTTGAATACATTTTATTTCCTTTTTGAAGTTATAAACTTTTATTAACAAACGAATAATTTGATAATAATTCTTCAGTTTTTATTTCTGATTAATTTTTACTTAAATTTTGCTTTTTTTAAATGTATTTAAAAACTATTTTTGTTTACTTTCATTTGTTGCTTACCTTTCGAATAATATGTTGTTTTGTTTTCCTTAAAAAAATTTGTGCAGTAAAATATTGTAAATGCTGTCCAGAACTATCACTGTCACTAAAATGCATTAAATTATTATAAATATTTTTAATAACTTTTGAGTACTCGAATGCACCTAATAATAGAGTTCAGTTAGTAAATAGAACGAACGCCTTCATATATATTATCAATCACTGATAACAATGATTTTATTACAAATTGTTTATATACATACATAAAAAAATGTATATTTCGGAATTCCTTTGAATATTTTCTTTGGTAAAAATGTTTGTTTAAGTTTCAAAAATTTTCTAACTTCTGGCTTCCATTTAATACATTTTATTTTAAAAAATTTTGATTGCACGGTACAATCACGTAATTTTTTATATTTTCTAAGCAAAATAATCTCTATATTTTATATATTTCAATTGTAAAGTTTTATTAAGCTTAAGAAAATTTTTTATAAGAGTCTTTAATACATTTGGTCACATGATCAACAAATCCAAATGTTCGTATATGGAAATGACCTTGGTTGGCATATTTGTAATGTTTCAACATATATGCTCTAAAAAAATTAGGTTTGGGAAAATTTTTATTTAATCTGAGATATAAATTGTGAGGGGTAAGTAGCATCAACATGAGTCTTTTTTGAATGACTTTGTGGTATTTTAGGAGCACAGACTAATCTGCTCTTAGAAATATCGTATACAATTTTAAATTTTTGATTAGCAAATTTCATATATAAACAAAGTCTCCTGTTTAATGACGGTCATCTGGCGTTGTTTTCGATCAAAAATATAACTATATATAAATATATATAAAAATCAAACAGCAAAAGCAGAATTTTATGGCAAGTTATATTAAAAAAGGAATCTTTACAAAATAATTGAAAAAATGGTAAATGACAGCAAATTGTGTATGTCATAAAAACTTGCAACATTTATAACAAACATGGCTGCAGGTTTTAGTACATTTTAATTCCCGAAACTTTCGACGATATTTTCTGGGATCCGGGAAAGTGTAAAATATATTTGCTTTCCGGAAACTTTTCCTTAAGCTACTTTCTCAATGTAGGCTAGATTCAGAGAAGGTAATGCCTTCTTCAAAATCTTGTTACACATACAGTAGTCAAAATGGTATTTGTTGAAGGCAAAAGAAAAATAAATATTTGAAAATACTATTTACAAAGTAATTACTATTAGTATAAAGTTTGTAACGTTTTTAATCAGAAGGAGTAAGACATAAGACAATATTACAAAGGAACAAGGGAAAAATTAACAGAAACAACGATTTTCATGAAATTGATACGAACTTTAGTCTAATAATAAGAACTTCGGATTAACAACTAATTAATTTCGAAAAATTATCACATTAAAATAAAGAAATAGCTACTCGCACATAAATAGTTGAAATTGTTTAAATAAATCAAAAATACACTATTACCTATACTTAAATATTAATCAAACCACAAAAAAGTTTGTCTTAAGTGCAACCAAAGAGTGGAAAGAAAACTAACGTCTAAAACTATATTAATTTAACGTAAAAAATTAACAATATCCTGCCACAATGTGAATAAGTTTCGTATTCTTTTCCCGATCAGAGTTTGTATAAATAAGATTTGAAATCACATTCAAACGAGCAAAACAAAAAAAAAGCCAGAACACTGATGATGGAGTGTAGCGGCCAACGAAGAACAACATTAATTCTGTACTGCCGGGAAGATTGAAATTAATTTAATGTCAATTTCTCCCTTGATCCTTTGAAATATTGTCCCAGCTGACTAAAATCGTTGCGCACTTTAGCTAAATTTAGTTCGAAAAATCAAGAAAAATAAATTAATAAAAATTCCCGAAATTCGGCAAAACTTAAAAAAAAATTCGCAATTAATTTTTATATAAAACAAAAAAAGTGAATTTCAAGACATTCGTCAGTGTTTTCTTGTTTCAAATATTTTCGGGGAGTTGAATTTATCCCATAGTTCTAGGCAAAGTACATAAGAAGTGGATCGTTTGCTATTTACATTGATATAATTTATGACTCGTAAAAAACCCTCAAGAAGTTTATTTTTCATTTAATTTCGCAGACGAATTTTAGTGGAAGTTATTATTTTAATTTTTTTCTACAGCCAAGTTGGTTAGAATGCTTAGATCCCTTTTACTTCCGTAATACTGAAACAATTTTAGAGAGATTTATATATTTTTAATGGGGATTTAACATAGATGTGCACAATCTTAAATTAATTTGAATGGGTTCGTAATTTGGGATCTATACTTATTACACATACATGTATGAGCTTCAACTTGAAAAATAAACAAAGTGTGCATGTGTGTTTTTTTGTCCAATTTGCTTTTGCATAAAAATGAGAGAGTTTTTTTTCTATATGTTCTTTGTAATAAGAAAGAATTTTAAATTGTTAATTTATGTTATTGATTTTGTATTTTATCGAATATATATATGTAAATGCTTATAGCCGTATTCATAAAAAAATAATTTGGGTTTTAAAATACATTTCAAATATAAATTATTTTTTATGAATACGGTCCTTAATATTTAATTACATACTAGAATGCCGTCGACCGCTGGATACACTACATCATTTTTCATTGAAATCGTGTAAATTCCATGAGAAATTGAGAATTTCAATTTGAAATTGGGAAAACTCCAAATGAAATTGAGAAATGCAATTTGAAATTGAGAAAATTCCAAATGAAATTGAGAATTTCAATTTGAAATTGAGAAAACTCCAAATAAAATTGAAAATTTAAATTCTATATTGAGAAAACTCCAATTAAATCATATATATACATATACATACATAAACATACTATATAGAAACATACATAACACAACATAAGGATAATGATTTGAAAATAAATACAAATAGTAGTACTACTGACCAACAGGCATATCTTCCAGATACAGAGCAAAGTGGTAAAACGTTGTAGTATGCTGTATAGCTCTACTGTAAGCGCCAGTACTTATTCATGTCTTTGAAACATTAATTACCTCTCTTAGACTTACGTTCGGTACATGACCAAATTATTTCAATTGGTTTAAGCATCGGTGAATAGGTGGTCAATCGTAGCAGTGTAGCAGTGAAAAAACGCCATACCTTGAGAACAGCCACACTGATTTGAAATTTTAAATAGTAGAATAGTAAATATTTTTTAATTTTTTTTAATTTTCTCAATTTTATTTGGAATTGTTTCTATTTAAAATTAAAATTTCTTAATATAATTTGAAATTTTCTAAATTTAAAACAAAAATTTCTCATTCATACGTAGTGTTCTCAATATCAAATTGAAAATCTGAATTTCATTTGGAATTCTCTCAATTTCAAATTGAAGTTATCGATTTCATTTACAATTTTCTCAATTTCCAATTGCATTTCCCAATTTCATTTGGAATTTTCTCAATATCATTTTGAATTTTCTTTATTCCAATGAGACATTTTTGTAGTTCTTATAAACTTTCGCACAAATATGCTTTTAGGCACTATATTTATTAACTCTTTTAAAGGAATGAGTGGATATGCAAGACATTTTCCTCGAAGAGTTCCATCATCCATTTTAACATCGATTAAATAGTTCGAAAATTCAACATTTGTAAAAAGAAAAGATGCAGAAAAAATAAAAAATAGCTTTACGAATAGAAAAACAACATGGCGAACTATTTCCTAAATCGCCATGAGGGAAAATTGTAAATTGTTTAGCCAAATAAGTTGGAACATAGTGTCGTTTGGTGAAAAATTGCCTTATCTGACAAACCTGATCGTGATGTGATATACTCTGTAATATGTACACAAATATAATTGAGTATCTACACGACTAAAAGAGCTTTCCAAATCGTTTATTAGTTGGATAAAAGAGGGAACCAAGGGATGTTTTATGGTAAAACCAATGAAACAAAGTTGCATTCGTAGATTTTCAGAACATGTAGTTGCGTGGTTTTTCTGAAAAAATTTATTATGTGCCCAACAGTGGTGATGGAGCAAATTATCATATTCATATGAGGATCTTATATAATAATATTGGGGCCCTTATTACGAGTTGCATTCGATGTTCGATCTTCGCTGGCTATCGAACATCGAGTATCGAATGTCAAATTCATATTATGATCTGGCAGCACTGTCGAAAATTTCATTGTTGAACGAATTTTCAATCGAACAAAAGTTTGCTCTCAATGCTGTACGGCAGTTTTTAAAACTTATTGAAAATATGAGTATTTGTAAATTTTTTCTTGTTTCTTTTTACAAATACCAGTTGTGAAATATTTTATTTTAATTTCATGCAGTTCTAATGTTTTAAGTACAAAACAACAATTGGAAAATCTCATTTCTCTAATTGGAAAAAACCTCGATCTGGCCAAAGGTATTTGTACTTAAATGCAGGCGGCAAAAGATTAATTACGTCGTGATCTTGTTAATTAATTATTAATTAAATTTTTTTCTTTTATAAATTTGTAAACAAATTATATTTTTTATAGTACAAATTATATTTTTTATTTACTATTGTGAACAATTTAATTGATTGAAATTCCCAATAGCGCCATTTATATCGAATGTGCGCCATAATACCAAATGGAAATTCGTTCGATTAGTTAATTTGACCACAATCGAAAATCGAAAGTTGCTTGTAACAGGCACCGATATCTCTATTTCTGTTTAACAATTATTGGACATAAATAACATTTTATTAACATTCACGTTAAATGAAGCATAATTCTTTCAAAATTAATTACATCATGTGCGACAATTAAATAAAATATAGTGTGAGAATTACTTACTTTTATTAGGAACAAGGTGCAAAGAAAAGTGTGACCTGCATTTTAATGTGTTTTCTTGTTCTTGTTTGAAATACAAATACATACTCAATTCACATAAGCAGCAAGCGTTGCGAAGAAATCGCCTTTCTTATCATACTTCAAATTCTTCTTTGATAACTACACACAACTTTACGATTTAAGGAAAATTATATAAAATTATTTTGAGTTAAGTATCTACTTCATATTACATATTTTTTACGATTACACTTGTTGCGTTTTTTAGAACTGGAATATATTATGTTGAATGGAGATTTACCAATTGTTAGAATTTCTTGAACCTCTGTAACAACACGAAAAAAATTATTCGTGCGACGCGCAGTGGCTTAAAGACTTTTTATTTTGGAAATAAATGGGTAACTCGCGAACTATTTAAGCTATTTCAACGAAATTTCACACAAATTAAGGTGAGGAGTTTTCAGTTGAGGAAATCTAATTAAAAAAAAAGTATCACGAAAATTATATTTATAATCCAAATAGAAAATGATTTTATATAAGAATAGTTCCTAAAAGTATCTTCTACAAAAAACACACTGACTAATGTGAATTATCTGTTTTAGTTTCAGGGACAACCGATTTCTAATTTTTATATACTCAATTTTCGGGCGATCTTAATTCACTTTTTTAACGTGGAGGGTCTTAGGTCAATTTTTTTAATATCAGTTTTATTTATGGTCAAATTTGGAATTAGAATGCAGAAAGTCTGATGTGAATATATGATTTTGCTGAAAAATTATACGCTTCTGATCTTGGAATATGTAAAAAACTTTACGTTTTAGCCCAAAAAGGTGTTATTGTTTTTCCGGTTATACCAAATAAATTTCCTGCGGCACATAGACAAATTAAAAGAATATTAGCTTCGCAAATTTCGAAACAAAATTTAAGATTTTTTCGGAAATTCAAAAGAGAGTGAGTGCAAAGCTCCAATTACAACATAAGCACATTTCTTAAGTGACCCTAAGTGTTGCCTAGTTTTACCAATGATACATATGAAAAAGAAGAGATCAAAGAAGTTCTTGTTTATTAATGTAGGAGAATGTTTCCGAATTAAGCAAATATTGGTAATTATTTACACTTGTGCATGTACACATATAAACATATTTTATAAAAACAAAATTATTGCGATCGCGGAGCTCAAAAACACTCATATTGATATATGATAACAACCAAACAATATTTTAACACATATTTAATAGTGCTTGTGAAGATATGTATGTATATACAATGCAAGTATAAGTAGAATTCAATAAAGTTATAAATGATGGAACACGCGACGTAAATGTATTAATAAGGCTATCAAATTTCGCTGTATTGATCACTCAAAAGGAAATTTTAAAATCTGTTTAACTAAAAAAGTTGGAAGACGAACATCCAAAATAAACCAAATTGACAAATCTTGAAGTACATACATATGGATGGTCATAAGTTGACAATACGTAACTGATTTTTATATCGTTTCAGTTGATGAAATCATATTATAATTACGCTGAAAGCGTTACTAAGAGGTCCTCAGTCTGTATGTAAAATACGATGTAATGCCGTTTGTAGAATGCCCATCACTATTTTGTCTTGAAAGCTCAAAATTTCACCAATTTCACAATGGCTGACTGAGAAGGTGCTTCCCTTCCACTTTTATGAGTGATGGGGGATCTTGCACAGCAATTGTTAACATATTTTTTCCAACAAATTTAATAAAAAACTATCAATAAAATAAACCCTTTTAATCCTTTTGGATCATGTCAAATTGAACATCATTATAGCAATAATATCAAATGTAACAATTCTCTTTAATTGAGTGGAAGTAATGAATAAATACCAAAAGGAAACGTTCCAAAATCTCACTATTTTACCGGAACAGAGTGAAAAAAGTAATAAAAAGTCCATCATCATAATTGAAAAAATTTCGTACGCATGTCATCGATTAAACTCTTTAGTACTTCAAAATAATACATACAAAATCAATGTCGGATTGACATGCATGTTTGCTCGCTAGTTTTTTCGTGCTAACAATCCAAAGTATGTATGCAGAATTACAAAAGAATTTTCATTTCTAAAGGAAATGAAATTTTTGTTTTATTAACACCCCGTTTTTAGCAATAAAAAAAGATCGTATGAATTGACATCAAATCAAGCGGAAGCAATTTGATTTTTTGTTGTGTTCGTGTTTTTTTAAGTAAAAGGAGAGGTGTCGCATACGCGTGTTCAGATATGTTTCTCTAGAAGTGTCAATACAGTGGGCAACAATAAAAGTACTTGTGAAAATTTTTTAATAAAAGATTTTTAAAAAACTTTGTTTGTTGAGGATTTTTAGGTAGTCTATATACATGCATTTCATTGGTGCTAATGCCAAATCATCAGTAGACCTTAAACCATATTTTTGAAATGTTTCAAACCTCATATCTTATACACAAACTTTTTAAAAAACCAATGAGAATTTCAAAAATTACAAACGTATAAATAAGCATAGTTGGCTTTGAAACTTCTTCAAAAATCCCAACAAACAAATTATATTATTCGATTTGAATCTATTTTATTTTCTTCACAACCTTTATACAATTAGACTCCTTTTGGGTGGCAATAAGAGTATTTAATAAGGCAAAACGGAAAATAAAATCTTAATTAAGTATTAAGTTTTTTTTTAAATTTATTAATCGAGATTGCCTCGATATCTTCTTTCAAAGATTTTCAAAAGCCAACAACGCTTAATTATACGTTTGTAATTTTTGAAATTCTCATTGGTTTTTTAAAAGTTTTTGTATAAGATATGAGGTTTGAAACATTTCAAAAATATGGTTTAAGGTCTACTGATGATTTGGCATTAGCACCAATGAAATGCATGTATATAGACTAGCTAATATCGAGGCAATATCGATTATTAAATTAAAAAAAAATACTTAAGGCTTAATAAATATGTTCTAGGCGTTACGTTTTTAAGCTCCTTGTTTTCAGCATGTTTTTACCGCAGAAATAAGCATTTATATTATGTAACTTTTAAAGCAAATGCAACAATAAAAGAATTGAAGCAGCAAAAGTTGCATAATGTAAACTGACTGTGTGTTTGAACGAGACCTGCAGTGGAAAATAGTCTCCCAGATGGGACAGAACTCATTAGAAAACTTAAGTTCTTATGCGTCATTTTCTTCAAATTTGAGAACGAGATGTCGTTGAGCGAGTAAATAAGCAGATCTTAAGATATTATGAGATCTTACGTATCTCTCGATTTCTTCTTTAACAGTAGCACAGCCTAGGCTGGGAAGAGGCTCATCATCCTCGGATTCTCTAATAATTGCAAATCCCCACAAAGTTAAATCAGAGTCAAAATAGCAAGTCGTTTTTCAATCTGTTGAAACGGCTGCAAATTAAAGGAAATTCTTTTATTATTCTGTTTTGATTTTATGCTCTGCTTTTATTTTATTTGTTGTATGCAGCAATATAAGCATTGTAAATAGTTAGAAAATTTCAAGAACTGAACTACTGTTAATATTTATTAATAAAATCTCTAGAAAAATGTAAAAGTATCGTTGTATCGATAATAAAAATAAAACCGATACAGATGTATCGACAAACCTAAATTATCGCCGATGTATCGGTATCGGATGTATCCCCAGTTTGAACAGATTAAAATAAAATTTCCGGTCTAGTTTTATGATACTGTATTTATCCTTACAATGAAATTGAAACTATGTTGCTTTAAAAAACCATGTCGACCTTTTGAACATTATAATTAAAAAAGTTTCTTCTTTGTTGTTAATTTTTAATAGAAATATTTTCAGGAGAAGATTAAGGATATATAGAACAAAGTTTTTTTATTAAAATAAAACAACACACGTAAATATACTTTAAAATTTATGTTTAATAGTGCTGTACAAAAATATCTGGTTAACGGCTCAGTTTAGCTAATTAGCCGGCTAAATAAATTAGATTCGCTAATTATCCGGCTAGTTTAAATTAGCTCAACTAATTTCAACCGCAAATGCTTAAATCTTATAAAGTTTTGGAGAATGAAGAAAATTGGTTTGCTCATCGCCGTATTTTTTTAATAATATTTTGTTTTTATTTTTGCTTTTTTTCATTATAACTCAAGAGAAGGTTTTCGGAGTTTTAGACTTTCCAGCAGATTTTGCAATTTTACTATTAAATAAAATTTCAAAATATAAGAAATATATCTTTAACATTTTTTGCTTCAATTTTTTTATTGGTATACTTTCTATTGAGAAGGGAACATGCAATAAAATATTTATAAAAAAATTAAATGCTTTCAATGTGGTTCTTTCGACTTTTTTTAATTTCATTGCGTTGTTTCATTTTACAACACAGTTTTTCAATAAAAAACTGAAGATTTTTTTATGTCTAAATATGATTTTTATTTATTTTAATGATGATTTTCTTCCGAAATCTTCTTTAAAATTTGCTTTGAATTTCATCGCATTTTCAAATAAAATAAACTTATTTCAATTTCCCAGTCGTAAGTAAAACAGTCCCAAAATTTTCAAAAGATCACTGTCGTAGTATGTAACAAAGAAACAAATAATCAAACAAACATACAAACACAGATTAATTTTTAAATATGTATATAGATTTTTAATATTTATTTTATATTATTTAATACTTAAGACTCCAAAAAGTAATGGTAACTAAAAACGTCGAAATCATTATCATATGTCCCCATCTCCTTGACATTTTGAAATTTTGCGCAATTTTCTAACTAAAAACTGCAATTTCTCGTCAATTGCTCAAGCTGTAATCTTGGGTAAAATTTTTCCATTTTACCTCTCGAAGTTACAAAAAGGTTCTGCTAAAAATAGTACGCAATAACTCATATATCGTCGTGGTGAATGCAATAGGCTGTATGTCAAAAAAAATTGAATTTGGTTTTATTGTAGCGTTGTAACAAAAATTGGGGCTCCTACAACTTGCATTTATCTCGTGCCGTTCAGGCAATCAGAAGAGAGCTTTTGTGCGCTTCTTTTGGTTACTGCAAAAGGACGTATGTCAATCGCACGCTTGATTTGACAGTGGCGTGGAGTGTTCTTTCGAGATAAAACCTATAAATTGTGTCATTATGCATTGGATACTAACATTGGATACAGTGTGAATCGTGGCGATTTATTATTATATTCTAGCCAGCGAAACTAAAACAAACAATTTTTCTCAGAAATATTCAGTTTTTGTCTTTCCTGCAAAAGTATGATTTAGTGACATACAGCATATTGCATTCACCACGACGATATGTGCATGTATTTTTTTTATTTTATGTTTTTATGCGTTAGTCTGTGTTCACACTATAAAAGTTTTCCTTCTGACAGTGTTAGTTTGTGGGTGTCGGTGAAAGTGTACGTACACACTTTCATGTACTGTGAAATTCTCTTGTATTTTGTATTTCATTACAAAAAAAATTTCAATGTGTAGACATAAATGAATGTTTAAAAGAGAATTAAAAAAATTTCAGAAAGAAAACTTTCATAGTCTGCACCGAGACCTAGTTAGTGAGTAGCTTGGTGCCTGGGTGTCTCATGCATTTTTTATGCTTTTAAAAAGTACTTTTATTAGGTAGTTACTTGTCTAATAAAAGTGAATAAAAAAGTGTATCATGGGGGTGCATGGGGCATTCCCTTACAACTGTTACCAGTAATAAAACATTTTTCAAATTTATATTTATTGAACACATTGTGAAGAATCAAAAGTGACGTGAATAATATTTAAAATCAATAATTCAAAATGCACAAAATTTATGACGCCAAAAAAGTATAAAAAAATATTTAAAATAAAAAAAACGTAAAAAATAAAGGCGCAAGATTGTGCAAACTTTTTTGGGTCTAAAATTAGAGATTCAAAATTTTATTGTGGTACAAAACACAATTTATGCAGTAGCTACTTTCACTTTTAACTATTTTTTCCAAAAAAGTGTGTAAATTTATTTTTTTTTAATTTTTAAACGAATTGATTCAACATTAATCTTCAAGATTATTTGCTTTTTAAATATCAAAAATAGATTTCTCTCAAATCTTTCATAAAAAAATCAATGTAATACCATTATTGTTTAGCCACAAAAATTATCATTTAAGCATCTTGAAACCGAAAAAATATTAAAAACGGGTGTAATTTTCTTCACTTTCCTGATTTTAACAGTGTCTCAGAGCTACAAATCGCTACATAGTCTTCAAAATTTGCAATATGATGTAAAATGTTATTGTGTATTGAGCTGCGTATTTTGTTCATTAAATTTCTTTATATGATTTTTCGGCTTTTTGGCCAGCTGTTTTGGCTCAAATACTGCTCTGTGCAATGCAACGTTATGCGATCATGAATTTTAAATGGACAAAACTTAAAAACGAAACACATACAAAGCTTAGAACGCAATATTATTTTTTCTCACTTAATAGCACGCGGTTCTTGGATTTGATGATATAAAATGTCAAATTCGAATTAGCTGATAGTAATATCCTATATACCTAGTCCTGCAGTGCGATTCAGTAAATTTTAACAAACAAAACTCGTTCTTTAGAAAACGATTTTAATGTTTTTAATTTACAAGCACATGAAAGGAAAAATAAAAAAGGATTCCTTTTTCGAGAGGTGTGTAAACAAGATATTTGTATGAATTTTTTCCACAAGACGAAAAACGATTCGACGAATAATTCTGCATTCTTACCTCAAAAAACACGTTTCTTGAGATATGACTACGTTGCAATGAAGGAGCGATATGACAATAAAATCAAAAGCAAGAGTTTGCGAAATTGTAAATCGTACTGAAAGAGTCACGGAAACCATATATTTTTATTTAAATTGTACCAAAATACTTCGTATTGTCGATATTTTGTATGGTATGCAGTTGTTGAATTGCTCGGCAGTTTTTAATAGATTAAAGACACAATTACAAATTCTCGAACAATTCGACAACTGTAATAAGGTTCAATACCATGCGGCCGCGTCAGCTCTGAAAGTTTCTGAATTATTAAATTTATTTATTGTTAAACATGTAAACATTTTTAATTTGATATACCTTAAAGGAATCAAGATAGCTTAACGAAATTGCAATCGAACGGCTGTCAGCATTTATATCCCGATTACTTATTAACAATTTTTTATTTATAAATTCTTAAAAATAAATGCGAAGATCTCTCAACATCTATTGGCTACCACTTGGCTTATTCTAGCAAACACTTTTTTATTGTTTGTGGCTGCCAGTAACTATTTTGTTATTGCAAAATATATAATATACTCGTAATTGAATGAATTTTATGTGGACAAGGAAGATAAATATAATAATAAGATAAAATAATAATTAGAACTTGGCAGTAAAGTTGACGTTGGTTAAAGATGCCTTTAGAAAAAGTCAGCGATAAACTGACATTTAACAATATTTCATTATTGCAACTTCCGTGTAAAAAAAATATCATCTTCTTCAAAGTATGGCTATGCCAGAGCAAAAACCGATTACTTTTGTCAAATTAAACATGTGTAGAGGCAACGACGTACTCTTATTTATGTTTGTTTATAACAAACAAACAATTAATTTTGTCATTTTGCATTTATTTTAGTATTTCCTTGGCATGAAAAGTCATTTGAAAAAATAAATTAGATAAGGAAACACAATTTCCTTCAGATACTAAGAAATATGAAGACATCTTCAAATGACTAAACCTCGCGATAAAATTTATAGGTAGAATGAACGAATATGAGTTTTTGTTACATCACTAGTACATAGGAGATATGTATATATTTTTTGACGAATATGAATGAAGGAATTACGATTTTACGAACTGTTTTTGTTTAAAAAAATTAAACTAAAATCCTTTTTTTCCACAAATTTTTTAAATATATTTGAATGAAACTCATTATTTAAATTATGAACTGTTGTTCAAAAAATTTAAAGCTCGAATAAGTTGACTAAACTATTATTATCAGAATTTTAGACCAAAAATCTTCAAATCTGCATTTTGACTTTTGAGAAGAGTAAAATCTGCAAAATACAGATAAACCTACACTTCTGGCAACAGTGGTTATTCTTGCTTTTTTATGCATTGTAAAGACAAAAATAAAAACAAATGCATAAAATAATGAAAAGAAGCAAAAGGAGGTGGTCCTTCGCTTCTGTTGTGATTTGTGTGTGTAATTGTTTGATATATTCATATTTTTGCTGACTTTCTGTTTGTTTTCATGTTGCGTGTTGTTGTCCCATTGTCGTTGTCATGTATGGTTGCTTTCACAACCAAATAAGTTATTTTGTGTTTAGTGATTGGAAAAAAATGGGAAGTTCCTGTTTCGAGTTGAACAATCAGCCTCCTCTTTTTTATTCAGTTTTAGTTTACATTAACTTTTTCCGTGTTATTTTATTTGTGTTCAAATCCATAAATCATATTCGAAATTGCGTTCACTGAAAGGAAAAATAATGGTTGAAAATGGCCAAAATATTCATAAAATCACTTCCTGTGCAACTTTCAAAATCTTCAAATTTTTTTTATAATAATTCTTTTATTAGAGCAGATATTTAGATTTAATAAAATTATATTAAAAACTTTTTATAAATTCAGAGAGCTTTAAATTTTAATATACATTAATTTTGTCTGGTTAAATAGGTTTATATTTTTATATTTTGGGCTACGCAGCTTTTTTGTCATTGAGTGTCCCTCCCACCTTCTCAACCAAGTTCCAAACTTGTGGGTTTCAATGGAATTCAAGCTTCTTCATGTTTATTTTTACAAGTTATGAAGACGCAGTAAGTTGTTTGAGGTAGTTCAGTCGTGCCCAGTGTTTACTTACAGATCCACAAACTTTAATTAAGTACGACAGAGCGAAGAGTCGGTTGGGTGTTGAGGATGAAAGTGCTTTTAATCTATTCCGGCTTATACACGATAGACTCATTGAACATCAGGTTTAGTTTTTTATTAGCAGGTTCGGCACGTAGATAATTAGATCGGATTTACTAGCTCCGCAGAATAAAAGGTTCGCGTAGATTACAGATTCGTATAAGAGGTTCTGGTCGTAGATTACATGTTCGCAGGTAACAAGTGCGGGTATTAAAAATAAGTGCAGTATTTCGTATGTAATATATTGTATTGCAATAGCGACGGCGAGAACAGTCAACCGAAGTCTCATCAAAAACAGTAAATCGAAGTCGCTGTGAGAACAGTCAGCCGCAGCTACTGCGAGAACAGTTAGACGAGTCCGTTGTGAGATCAGTAAGCCAAAGTCTCTGTGTGAATAGTCAACCAAAGTCGCTATGAGATCAAGTAGCCGAAGCCGCTGTAAAAATTTATTCCAGCACTCTAACCGAGGTCAAAAAGTAGTTAAAAATTATAACTACCTTTTCCACTACGAAAATGCCAGTAGATCTTATATATGAAATTTGCAAAATTCTCGCCGTGTACGAATAGCTTCTTACTGTTACCAAAAATAACTTACTTACAAATTAGTTTAGGACAAAACGTAAGAAAAACAGAGAAAATTGGATAGATCTGAAAAAGCTTCAAAATTGGTTAAGAGTAACTAAAATTGCAAATAAAAATTATTTTGTGGTAAAAACTCTGAAACTTCAAGGATTGCCGCAACGCTCTTTCTTTATCGTACCATATTTATTACGTTCAACATTTTGATGACTGCAGCATTTGCTCATATTTAAAAAAATAGACGTATTTCGTGGAAGATTGGTGACACGCTAACATACAATTAATATCAATGCAGGAATAAGCCCATTAAGCTTATATGCAGAAGTAGTTACGATTGAACATATCCCTTTATCTGTGAAATAAATCTCAACGAATTAAATTTTTAAAATTATACTTGTGTATAAATTGTTAGTTTGAACTAGAGATGGGATCGTGAGCGACTTTGCACTCACGCTCATGACCGCTCACGATAAAAAAAATTTCACTCATGCACGCTCACGCACGACCTCATATTTTTGGCTCACGTTCACTCACGCTCACGTGAGTGGAAAAAAAATTAGTCACAATCACGAAAACTCACGCTCACGAAAAAATCACAACCTATAAGTATTTAGACATTAAAATTTCTGAATGCATATAGAAAAATTTAATATACAATTAGAAAATTTTGCAATAAAAGAGGAAAATTATGTTTAACTGAGAACTATAATTTTCTGAAACAATTTGTTAGTTTTGAAATACAATTTTTCAATTTATATATGTGGATAAGTTCACCAAACAAAATTTTTTGATAGTGATCCAACTTATTTTTTATTTTTTTTAACGAATATTAGACTAGATATATAATTTTATAAATAAAATAAATGTATTTCGATGATCATTAAATCACAATTTATTACCAAATCCTACCCTACCTCAGATCTTCTAATTTTATACTAGAAATTAACAATTTTTAGGTATTCATATCATTACTTTAGTGTTAATGAAGAAGGCCCGATCGAAAGCCATATATTTATACATTGAATTCACTTCAATTTTAGTAAAAAAATGTTGCATATACTATTTTCGAAACATTGAAATTAGGTATGACATTTCAGAATAGAAAAAATATATTGTCACTCATATATTAATGTGAAAACGAGTACGAATGTAGGTTTCGTCACGCAGGATTTACACATACATATGTATGTACATATCGTCATATAAAATGCAAAATAACGTAACATCACTTTTTATAAGTGAAACTGTTTGAGATATTGAAATAATATTTTCACGTTCTTTAGCGCTTTCTAGCGAATTTTGAGCAAATGGACAGCGTTGTTTTAGTAAATAGTTGACAACACTCATGATGATACGTTTTTTTGTTTAATAAAATCATTCACTTGATGAAACGTTATTTTGAATTTGAAATTTCGCACACATACTCTTATGTAATATGATGTAGCAAATCGTAATCAATAAAAAACTCAAATTTAAATTTTTTGATGATACGTTGTTTTGCATTTTAGGTGACGATATGTATCATGCGATTTCAAACTTTGTAGTTAAAATTAAATTTGACAATTGAATACAATTGAAAATTCCTAAAGAAAATATAAATTTTCTTTGATTTTAAAATTCTGAAGTAAAATTTAAAATTATGCAGATATTTAAAATATTTTGATTAAAATTATCAATTTTATTGCTCATAAGCAATCTGTGTAAAATATTAAGATTAATTTTCAATTGTTAAATTTATTTTAAACAAAAAGTTTGAAATCGCATGATACAGACATGAACCCTTGTGACGCACCCTACGTGACTCACGTTATGTTTTTTCTATTATATTTCTATTCTGAAATTTCATACCTAATTTCAATGTTTTGAAAATAGTTAACACAAAATTTTTTGTTAAAATTGAAGTGAATTCAGTGTATAAAAATATGGCCTTCAATTGGGCCTTCTTCATTAACACTAAAGTAGTCATATGAATACCTAAAAATGGTTAATTTCTGGTATGAAATTAGAAGATCTGAGGTAGGGTAGGATTTGATAATAATTTGTGCATTAATGATCATCGAAATACATATATTTTATTTATACAATTATATATCTAGTCTAATATTCGTTAAAAAAAATAAAAAATAAGTTGGATTAATTTCAAAATATTTTTGAGGGTGGACTGTTTCTGGGACTTGCCCATATATCAAAATTGAAAAATTGTATTTCAAAACTAACAAATTGTTTCAGAAAAGTATATTTCTCAATTGAAATATGAAATTTTTCTCTTCTATTGCAGAATTTTCTAATTTTCTAGTACAAATGGACATTCTGCGAGAAGGCGGCAAAAGCCTTGAAGAAAAAATAACGTTCCGATTTGAACGTCTTTGTTTGTTTATTCAAGTCAATAGATTTTAAGACCCTACTGACTAAAGTAGTATATAGACATGTACAATAGCATATCAAGTTTAGGCAGCCTTCTAACTTAACAATATTTTCCCCCATAATTCTTCCCCATTTTGGAAAAGTGAAAAAAAAGTATTTTCATAAGTATTTTCCATATAAAAAAAAAACAAAATACCCAAATTATTTCTCATATTAGAACCGTAAAAAATATTGCCAATGTAGCAAGTTGCCTAGAATTTAGATGGTATTATACCAAGAACTTGGTTCTCATTTAGATCTCAGTAGTTTTAACGGTCGACATTTTTGGGCATGAACTTGGCGATATTTTAAATTTATGTTTTTTTTAATTTTCGTTTTTAGTTTTCTGGATATGTAAAAAAGTGTTGTTTTCACGGGAAGAGTGACAAAGTCGTGCCAAATTATGTTTTTAAATACATGACAAAGATAGTTCCATTTAGAATTAATCATCTGCCCTCTGTTCCATATAGAAATTGTGAAAAAATTTGGTTAATAAAGCCTAAGAACATGACATACAAAGTTCTCCTAATAAACGTTATTAATAAATAAACATCTAAAATCAATATTAATTGTATTTATTAAAGTGAAATTAAAAGTGCATATAATTTTTACAACAAAAATTAATTGAGTGAAAGTTTTAAATTTAATACCAAAATCTTTTTTTATTGAATTTCGGCGTTGCTTGTATGGACTCTTCTGTGCTTTAATGAAACCTGCCTTGTAAATTTATTGTGTTCGACATGGAAATGGCTGTAAATTCAATTCTTATTCTCCTATTTTGTTCCAAATTTTTTTTTAGAGTTTCTTCATTTAGAGATTGTACAATCGATAAGTTTAAAAAGTGTCGTGATCCATATTTTCAACCGGGTTCTAACGGAAAACAGTACTAAAGTACACCTTTACAAAATGCGATGCAAGAGTAATTAGATTTAAATATACAAATGGACGATTTTTTGACTCGAGTTAGAATTTGGACATAAGATTGGCATGTGCTTATTCGCAAAATATCTATGCCTGTTGAAACTGCTTGAAGAATTTTGCAAAAGTATATCTTGTCCGTACTAATATCTTTAGCAGAAACCTCCGATGAGTTAGTCAGAATAGATTGTGCTGTTAGTCTTCTATCACTTTTTGCTTTCCCAATTGTTCCTGAAAATGTCTATGGCCCAGATGTTCTGAAATAAACTTGTTGAAAAAGATGCCTAAATGGCAGTTCATTTATATGCAATAAATATAATTTTGTATAGAATCTTTATGACACCGCCGTGTTGGCCAACATTTACATTGTCACCATCAGAGATTAATATTTGCTCTTCTCTGCAAAATTTGAGGATGGTGTCCTGTGGACTAAAAACTGTGCGTCAAATTCTTTTATCAAAGAAATATTCATGTTCTTCAAATACGCGTCGCTTTTAATTTTTGCATCTTTTTCAGACATAAATAATGCTTGTTTTGTTTTTTTCGTTGAAGTATAATACGGCCATTTGTTGAACAGTTCGTTGCAAAATTATAATCTCTCTAGTTTTTTTCTTATTTCTCTGTACAGTTTATTTTTGTTTATTACTTGTAAGCCCGGCGCATGGAGAAATGTTGATGTGACAACTGCTCCTCTCCTGTCTAAAATTCCTAATTTAGCACACTGTTTTGATTTTTAATCACCATCAATTGTAGTTTGTTCGTGTGATATGTAACTGAGAAGAGACGAATCTCTACCAATTTTTTCTCAGGTATTATATGGTCAGACTTCAAAAGGTCTTGGCACTCATATTTTAAGCTGTGGCGATCCACTCGTTACATTTCATCATATCTTCTTAGGTTGGCAATTTAAATCAAAACATACATGCATCATATAAATCACAAAATAAGAGACGCTTCCAACTAATTCGAGTACGTTCCATTCTTCTGATGGCGTAAAGCAAATTATATACATACATAGTTTTATCAATCTAGTGAAACTGTTTTCTACTGTTGATCCCAACCGTTACGACTCACACTGGGGATTTTTGTATGGAGGTGAGGAAAAAAATATATTTGTCAAAAAATGTAGTGATTTCATCACAAATTTAGTTTTATTTATATAGTAATACACAAAAGTAATCAAAATAAAGAAAGTTAGAGAAATGTATATCGTTACCTACAATGTAAAAAGCCCTAACTAACAAAATAATTTAAATGATTTTTTGAATTTTTAATTTATTATTTATTTTAAATCTATTTTTAATTTCATCACAAATTTAGTTTTATTTATATAGTAATGCATAAAAGTAATCAAAATAAAGAAAGTTAGAGAAATACATATCGTTACCTACAATGTAAAAAGCCCTAACTAACAAAATAATTTAAATGATTTTTTGAATTTTTAATTTATTATTTATTTTAAATCTATTTTTAATTTCATCACAAATTTAGTTTTATTTATATAGTAATGCATAAAAGTAATCAAAATAAAGAAAGTTAGAGAAATACATATCGTTACCTACAATGTAAAAAGCCCTAACTAACAAAAAAATTTAAATGATTTTTTTTATTTTTAATTTATTATTTATTTTAAATCTATTTTTAATTTATTATTCTAAAAGAGCCTTAACTTCGTCGCTTATAACACTATGCTTTTTCTGGCTAAACGAAGGAGTCAAATGTGAGATCATGGGATCTGATGTTACCATCATTCGGTGCATAATGTCTTCGTTCGTGGCAATTCGACTGCATTTTCTGGAGTGTGTAAGGCGATATTTTTTATACTCTTTGTTACGACTTTCCTCAGCCTCTTCGGATAGTAAGCCTACAGGAAAAATACACTTTTCAATTATATCTTTTCCATGAATCAGAATTTTGTGAAGTGTAGGTGGTATATTGTACCACTCGTAGAGTGCAACAAACTCTTTTGCCGTCTCCAGACAAAAATCCCCAAATTTCTTTGGATCTACTACATCGGTGATTGTTCGAGAAATATGGAATTATGGAAAACCTCTTGATTATGTTTTCATCTAGACCCGTGATTTCGGAAATCAAAGCAGGATTACCAAAGAATCTTCGAGACGTATTTCCTGAATTTATCGTACCAGAGCCTTGCTTAACAGTATCAACCTGTATTCCAATTTTCTCTTTAAGTTCACGCTTTATCAAACATTTTCGGGCTTCTTTTATCGGACGAGTATTTGAGTACACTCTCCCACGTTTAAATTTAATATTATAAGCTACATGCAAAAGACACTCCATCAGCTTAATACGCGCACGCAGGTAACTAACGGAAAACCCCCAAATAATTAAAAAAGTCCACTTTCCTTTTAACTGTGCACGCAAATTTATTAGCGTTTATTACTTTGCTACTGCAATCATAAAAATCAAACAACCTTTTGTTTATTACTTTGTTTTAGTTCTGACAATCATAAAAAAAGTCATCAATGTTTTTTCCGAAGAATTTTGTGCATATCTCCAGCAAATTTTTTAAATTCATACCTTTAGAAATAGGAATTGACACTTTTTTACCATTTTGGATTTTTTATAAATTAAAAAAAAAAAAATTTTTAGAAAAAAAAATATTTTTTTCTTCATACATTTATCTAGAACTGCGAAACTGTTGCTTATGTAGCGAAACGTTATATTAACAGATGAAAGTAATTGTAATTCTTGATTTTTCTAAATCTGTTTAAGCAAAATCCGACTAGTGGTTCTTGAGTTATGTTAAACAAATTAGCCTTATCAGAATTGAGTCGCGAATAAGTTAGCTGAAAAATGTTGTGCTGTGTAATACAACAAATTGAGAGGTGGCACCTGGTGGCACTTGAAATTGATTAAAAATGTAAAAACAGATATGAGACAGTGTATTAGTAGTAACTTCTAACTGAGGAAAGTATAGGTAAAATTGCAGGTCCAAATGTTTGGAGAAAAAAGGGATTTTTGTTATATGTTCATAAAAATAAACAAACAAAAAAAACTTAAGTCTCTGCAGAGTTTATTTTTTAAATTTTAGTGTACTGAAATATCCTACTTCAAATAAAAAATAAAAAGAAAAACATTAGCTCACATAATAAAATAATATTCGTTTTGAAATTCTTAGTTTTAAATTAAGTTGGTTCGGTAAAACATACAAGTACTGAGTTTGAGACGGCTATAAAAAAACTAGCAGTCAGATCGGAGTAATTCTTTTTGATTTGATTGTACCATTTAGTTTAAAATTTCAAAATAGCACCGCATATTGCATGAAGAGTATGTTGACAATTTGACTTTTTTCCGCGAAATCCCCAGTGTGCGACTTACAAACAGCTTGATGAATAATTTGACAATGAACAGCTGATTAATGTAAAAAACTAAAAAGAAATAAAAGTGCTGCAAAAGAAATAATTTTAATTTGCTAAAGTAATTAGTTTGGCTTATACTAAAAACTATGGACAACACAGAATTTGTAATGGAGTTTTTCTTTGCAGGAATTTTTAATTTTATTTTAAAATCTGCAACACAAATTTAATATTCACAACATAAAAATGCACAGCAAGAAACTATAATAAAATGGTAAGCCTGTGCCGGTAGTATTTATATTTCAACGCTAAGCCGCCACTGTGTTCAAAAAATCTTTAAACCTTGAACTATTGAACTAATCATGTAATTAATATAAATATACACCATAATAAACCGACGTATATTTAATGAAATTAGTATTTTAATTGTATTTCGTTATTTTCGTTACTTTATGGCATTTGTAATGAAAAATTTAACAAAAACGGTGTTGCATTAGAATATAAGAGTGCATAACTCTCTCGATCAGTTGCGGACCTAAACACAACATGTTGGCTAAATGGCAGAGAATACTCAACTGTTGCGTGGAACGGAACTACTCAACTCTGCGTTTGTGAGACAAACACTTAACGGTTGCGCAAACAGTTACGTCCAGCGTTGCCAATTTGGCGAGTTTCGCGCTAGATTTAGCTCGTTTTACCTGTGTCAAACGCGCTGTTTTAAAGCAAATTAAAAGTTTTAATGAAATTTTAATATATTATCTCCAGTTGTTCTAAGAAATATTTGGGTAAAGTTCCCTGATGATCTTCATGAACTAGCTATACCCATCAATAATCAATTTCAATTGTTTTTAACAAAAGTGTTTGATATCTTACTACATACTTATGTAGCTAAAATATTAATTATGGGAAATAGTGCTGTTAAAAATTAAAAATACTGAAATTTTAGCAATTTCCATAAAAAGCACCAATTTAATTTTTAATTTTTTTATTTTTAAGAGAATCCAATAATGTTAACTTTAAAATAGCATAAAATATATTCAACTATCAAAAGTTCTTATACTTAAATTTTATATTGCTGAAGCCTTTTAGTGCTCAAACAAATCAAGTATATCTTACTTATACTTAAATAAAAAGAAATGATTTTTAATTAAAAACAAATACGGTACAAATTACAACGATAACATCTCGCATCGATAATCAAAAGATTTGTGGGAGCAATTAAGACAATTAACTGCGCTATAAACACACGTGACACTCCACAGAGTTAAAAACAGAGAACAAAAAAAAACAATGGGAATTTCGAGTTCAACAATAACGAGTCATTGACATTCATTTCCACATCCGAAATAAAAGACGCATTACGAAAAATTACCGCCTCAAGTCAAGGAAAGATGATGATGATAAACGATTATTTCGAAAGCGATAACACCCACAAAATCCACCTCGTTACAAATGGAGACACAACTGATGGTCGGTGGGTTGACATTCAGCCGCAAGGAGAAGAGAAATGACATTCTTCGATTCCGGCACAAATCGTAGCGTTGTTTCTAAAGTTTATTGTGATTGGGCGAGCAATGTTTACGTAGATGCACTTGTTTGCCACTTTTCCAGCTTAATGTCTCATCACCATTTATATACATACAGTAGTGCGAGATCAATGCTGCAGCAGTCACAATTGTTGCAAGACACGTGTTGGTACAATTGTTGTTTATCCAAACAATTTGTGCTGGGATAAGGACGATGATTATTTACTAAGCTATTTATTAGTTAAGGAAACACTAAAATTTACTCATTTTCATTGTTGTTGCCAGTGTGAATGTGGCTGGCTGTTGGCTCATCTTTATTAAGGAAAACAGAAATTAAAGTTGTGTGTGGCAAGAAGCAGAGCAGCACGCTTCTATCCCTTGGGGAGTCTGTCTACTCATGCCGCACGACCCTATTTCCGTTCACTCTCTTACTCTCTGTTTTTCTTTAGTTCGTTAAAATTAAAATGAGTTGCACACAGGCACATACAACACCTTTCGCAACTTTCATACACATGATGTGACCGCCAAGTGGCAGGAAAAAGAAGAATTCATAAATTTTTTTATTCGATCATTGTTTAAATGATGACACACAAACACATTAATTTTGTTTGAATGTTGCCACGAAATTGTTGCAATTGTTTTAGGTCACGTGTCTAAATGGCATACATTGGCCTCACATACACGTGACTCTGTCATTTGTTCCCTTCATACAAGGAAAGACACAGAAACGTTTTTTTCTCCACCCAACCAAGGGTTGGTTACTTTCTCAACATCAGTTGACTTTGAATTTAATGTCTATTTTCTAATTTAAAAAACTATTCGTTATGTTTTGATTATTGCCACTTTTTGAACACTGTTGCAAGCACATACACACGTGACATTTAAGTGTTTGTTAAATTTATCCTTTGACTTTGTGCGCTGCCTTGTCCGCTCAAGTAAAAAAATACTCACTCTGCCGTTGTAATGAGGAAAACCACTGTTGCCGCCAACTCAACACTTTTAAAATGTCGTTTAGAATTCGTTGTGGGAAATCATTTTTTACGCTTTCTTCCGGAAGCCTTTTTTAGTATTTTTGTATGCATATAAGTTTTTTTACTCACACTTATGTATGCTTTTTTTATTTGGGTTATTTGTTATAAAAGGCGTGTAAGGGTGGCTGCATGCCATCATATTGTGGCTAATATTTCCTACATATATCAACTTTATTTATAGTCTTATGCAGAGTTATTAAAAGTTGTTTAGGGTTTCAATTATATTTTTTATGCTTATTGAAGGTGGTAGATGTCCTCTCTTTGTGAGTATGTTCCTATTTCAATATTTAGTGTTTTTTCTCTGTGGGTGCTTCAAGAAGACAGCATGTGGTGCACTTGTACGTCGTGGTTGAAAGTGTCTCAATATGTTGGTTGGGTTGGTGTTAATAATTCAATTTAATAAAAATTAAAAAGATCATAAGAAGGAGTTCACAAAACGTAAGAATTTTTGCATTAGGAAAAACAAATAAAATTTCTTACAATTAAAATTAGAGCTTCAGCTTTTCCTATTTTATTTTAAGATACAAATATAAGCTGTATACGAATAATACAAAGCGAGAACTCTAAAAAATACTTATGGAAAACTAAAATTTGAAAATAAATTTGATCGAACAATTTTAAAATCAAATTCTATATTTTCCCACTGCACGTACTATTAAAATAATTTTTTTTTAATTGATTATGAATTCTATTTTTATAAGCAATTATCGAATTATTTTATCGATTAGATTAGTTTTTGATCGTGTATTGAAATTTCTACAACTCATCTAGTCCTGCAACTTTCAAATGCAATACCAAAATTGTCTGTTTTGTATCACATTGTTATTAAAAAATGTTGCCTTGCTTACCGCTTTTAGTTGCATGAGCAATCGCACAAACATGACACGATCAGTTAAAAATACGACATTTTTCCGGCCCGTAGAAAAATTATCGAAATTGCAAAACAAATCGGCAAAATAATCATCTACAATCTTGGGTCCGAAATGGGTTTTTCTTACTGTTGAGTTATTAAAATTTCACTGTACATGTGTACTCTTTTTCAAGAGGTGGTAAAAATGACTTTCCAGCCCTTGAAAAAATTGTGTTTTTTTTTTTGGCGATTGGGCTTATTAGTGTTTCATCACTACGACGGAAGAACCAAACTTTTTGGGCGTCTCGGAAGATATTGCTTTCGCGATTATTCATATACATTTTCTTGTCGTCCAAAACAGCAAAATTTTGGAAAAGTGTTCGGCGATTGAGTACAAACTTTAGGCAATTTGGCATTTTTCAATTATTAGTAGTTGTTCACATTGCTCTTTTACGAAATTTCTTTAAACTAATTTTGACTAATGTGGACTTACTTTATAAAGTACCAAATAGTTGCACAGGAGTCCTGCAATAAATTTCATTTTATCTATCGCCTCAGCTTTGCTAGAAAGAATTACAGACAGAAGACAATGGAGGATGTTTTCAAATGATTTTTAGTAGCCTCTGATCCTTATATTTCGAGTTGTCGAAAATTTCCAACTCAACCGCTAAAATCTCTATCCGCAGAGGCTGTTAATTTATTATCGCCCTCATCTGTCAGTAGAGAAAAAGCAAAGCAAGAAAGTGTAGATAGCAGCTCAGCCTCTGAGTCGGAAACCGATATAGATGTTAATGATCTCGACGACAACGGATATTTCTTAATTTAATATTTGTTTATATACTTTACTTCAATCGATATTATCATATTATACAATAATTTAATCACTTGTTTTAAATATTATGAATAATTCTAAATTTGAAAATTGATGTTTTCGATTTCATTGTTTCGAATTCAAGGCTTTGTGTTATGAGGTTGGCTCGCTGGGGGTTTAAAACACCCTGCGTGACGCCATATTGTATTTGTCATTTCGAATTTTATAATTCTTACAGAAAATTCGCAATCAGTGACCCCAAACCCCCAAAAACTATATGTAACTTGACTATGATAAATAATACATGATATTATACCCCAGGGGGTGCTCGATTAGGGGTGAAGGGGGTGAATTTTCGTACATTTGACATAAAATTTGTTATCAGCGATACCCAAAAATCCTTAAGATTCCATTTTGGAGTGAATTACTTGAATTTTCGAATTTTGGCCAGCTTTTTGGCAATCGGCTGCCCTGTGGAACTGTCCAAGCTTTGAAGACTTACAGCCATATTAATGATGAAGGGGGTTATACACTGTCAATGTGCTGAAGTTATCCAGTGCATAACTGAAGTATATACTGTGTATTTTTTATCATTTAAAGTTTAGCTTCTACAACTCATTTTATTCGTGCGGAGTTTCTTGAGAAGCATACAATTTGTCGTTACGTTATTATTTATTAATAATAAAGTCTCAAAATAATAAATAATTGATGTATTTTTATTTATTTTTGGAAATTTTTGTGGAAAATTTTCATTATCCGGCTTACCGAAGTAGATAGGTAATGGGGCTTTTAGACATGCGCGACTGCGCTGCCGGCAGCGCAGTCGCGCATGTCTAAAAGCTCCATTACTTTTGAGCGAGCCAGTGTTGCCATCCTCTAGTTTTTTTATGTGTGTGTGTAGGTTCGTTTGCTTGCCTGTGCTATGTTGGTTGTGTGTGTGTGTGTGTAGGTTCGTTTGCTTGCCTGTGCTATGTTGGTTGTGTGTGTGTGTGTGTAGGTTCGTTTGCTTGCCTGTGCTATGTTGGTTGTGTGTGTGTGTGTGTGTATGTTCTTTTGCTTGCCTGTGCAAATCTCGTGATGTATGTTTGGGTGTGTGTCGCGGGTGTATGTTCTTTTGCTTGCCTGTGCAAATCTCGTGATGTATGTTTGGGTGTATGTCGCGGGTGTTTCTGTTGGTATCTAGGCAGTGAATTTTTTGTTGGCAGAGAATGTGTGTATATCTGATTATTTTAGGTGCGTCGTCATCACTGACGTCACAGTATGTTGGTATGGAGGCAGTGAATTTTTTGTTGGCAGAGAATGTGTGTATATCTGATTATTTTAGGTGCGTCGTCATCACTGACGTCACAGTATGTTGGTATGGAGGCAGAGATATTTTTTGTTGGCAGAGAATGTGTGTATATCTGATTATTTTAGATGCATCGTCATCACTGACGTCATAGCGGGGGTGTGTGTTTATGTCGTTTGGTGTGTTGCTGATGGAATCGTGGCAGAGAAATATTTTGTTGACAGAGAGTGTGTTTATTACTGATTATTTTAGGTGTGTCGTCATCACTGACGTCACAGTATGTTGGTATACAGGCAGAGATATTTTTTGTTGGCAGAGAATTTGTGTATATCTGGTTATTTAAGTATGTCATCATCACTGACGTCATAGCGTGTGTATGAGAGTGTGTTTGAATGTGTGTGTGTTGTTGTGTGTATGTTGTGATCACTTTGGTATCGTTGTATTAATGAGGTTTAGTAGATTTTATTTTTTGTTCTTTTATATATTTAAGTCTGTTTTTATATATGTTTTTGATTTTTCTCTATGTTTTCATAATTCTGCTCACTTCGAGATTTATTCCTTATAATTTGGCTATATAGATATATATATAGCATATTTTATTTTTTGTTCTTTTTTATATTTGAGTCTGTTTTCATGTATGTTTTTGATTTTTCTTTAAGTTTTCATAATTATGCTGACTTCAACATTTATTCATCATAATCTGTGTATTATTTCCTTCTCCCTCTTATGTCAATTTTATATTATTATCTCTCTCTATCCCCTTCACCCTATCACTATCCCCCACTTATTCACTATTTCACCATAAATATTTTCTTGGAAGTATCGGAGCTACTTTTAAGTTCAATTACAATTAAAGATTCAAAGTGACAAGATCTCAATCAAAAATGAACTCCTTGAAAAATCTAAAAACAAAATTTAATTCCCTGAAGAGTAAATCCTTAATTCACATTAAGGATCTGGATATAACAGTTAAATATCCTATTCAAAATATATCACGGGTAACAACAAAATATGGACCAAAACTAGAAGTTGAGTTGGAAAACAACATAATGTTTCTCCCCAAAAAATATAATAGTTTAACAGATGAAGAAATTAAGGATCTCTCGAGTGGATCATTTCAACTATGCAGAGAAGGAGAGTGCGGCCTAATTCTTGAGAGTGAGATGGATGAATTTTTAATTCAAAATAGCCAATATCCCGTTTGGCATTAGAATAAATTAATTCTGTTTAGTAAATTATAAATAAAAAATAAAAAAAGCCATTAAAGAGTTTTGTAAAATATAGATGATTATGTGGTTTTATTTAATCTTTCTTAGTTATTTCATAAAGAAATTTAAGACATAAATGACCACAGATAAATGTATTAAAATTCTGATGTTGATTATAGTTGTATTTTATATTTGTACCAAGATATTTGACTACTTCCGAAGGAGGTTGTAAGTTTCCAAAACTGTCGAAATACTCTTTTTCATCGATGTTCTTATAATATGCTACCCAGTGTGTACCAGGACCTGTTGATAAATCTAAATTGATTATTCCACACTCAATTTTCTTTGATCGTTTTGGTAGTGAGTCCAACATGAATACTCCTCTAAAATAAGGAATATTTATAGAAAAATTTAATAGGTCAACATCTGATAGTGGTCTGTTGGGTAGCATTCTTAAGAGTTTTTTGTCTGTTCTTTATAAACTAAACCATATCCCTTTTTATATGGTTTTAGGTAAAGGCCTTTTCCAACTGCTATAGATTCCATCGCTTTATTATGTCTAGTTGCTTCATCAAGTTGATTTTTTGCATTCTTTATTGCATTTACAGCCTTAGCTATAGCGGCACCTCCAGTGGCTAGACTGCCAATTGCCCCCAGAGCAGTTAGAATCGGTATTAGGGGTAAAAAACCACCAATTTTTGGAACACTTATTATGCGTGGTATTATAACATGTGATTTTCTTCCTTTTAGGGATTTATTGATAGTTTTACGTGCGATTCTAATGGCAGAGTTAATGTCTAAAGGTTTTTGTTTCTTTAGTATTTTTGTTGCAGCTCTAATTGATGAAGTGAACAATTTTTTACCATTTAATTTGGTTTTCTTTTCATTTTTCTTTTTTCCCACACCCATACCGAACTTCGTTTTGGCTTTCATTGCGTTAGTAACCATATATGCAAATGATTTTTCTCCAATACTGCTATCTTTTGATAAAACTCGATCCCAGGCTGAATTTTCAAGAATTTTATCTGCCTGATGTCTAATACTTAAATCCTTATTTTTAGAATAAGTTATATCGTGGTTTTTGCAGGCAGAGTCCAGTAAATTAATTCCTCTATCACCTCGATTTAAACGTTTTTGTAGCTTAGTTCCAGGCCCACAGTACTGATATCCAGGAAGATGAAGTTCAACAGGAAGATTATTTATTATTTTATCTACTATACCTGCTCCAACGAAGGTGTTTTTATGACTAAACGACTTGTTGTAATGTATAACCATTTTATTTATTTTTTTTTTTTTTCTATAATAAAAGGTAACAAACATAAATTATATTTAGTTACAAAAATGCGGTTAGTGAAACAACATAAAAATATTTTGGTTCGTAATATTGATGATTCATCGAACATCACTTCAAAAATAAAACACAGCTCACTTTTACTAAATTCTATCCGAGCTCTAATAGTGGGACCATCAAATTGTGGAAAGACTAATGTTATGATTGGGTTACTAGAAAGTCCTAACGGACTAAAATTTGAAAACATCTATTTATACTCAAAATCCTTATATCAGCCGAAATATGAATACTTGAAGAGATTAATTTCACCAATTAAAGGAATGGGATATTACACATTTGACAACAATGAATCAGTTATTACCCCTAACGGAGCTAAAACTAATTCAATTATGATATTTGATGATGTTGCATGTGAGAAGCAGAATAATATACGGGATTATTTTTGTATGGGTCGACATAAGGATGTGGATTCATTCTACTTGTGTCAAACTTATACCAGAATTCCCAAGCATTTGATAAGAGACAACGCGAATGTAATTATAATGTTTAAACAAGATGACAGAAATATGAAGCATGTTTATAGTGATCATGTTGCCGGCGACATGAACTTTGAACAATTTCATGAAATTTGTAGAGAATGTTGGAAGGAAAAATATGGATTTCTGATGATAAGCAAAGATAACGAGTTAAACAATGGTCGCTATAGAAAATTATTTGACTATTTTATAACAATATAAATTACTATACATAAAAGAACAACTTTAGTATATAATCTGACTTTGAACACACAATACACCTACATATCTATTAAAATATTTACTATACCTGATAACCTAATAGGATACCCAATAACCTGATCTGGTACCTAATAATCTGATCTGATACCTAATAATCTGATCTGATACCTGGTAATCTGATCTGATATCTGATAATCTGATCTGATACCTGATAAGCTGATCTGATACCTGATAATCTGATCTGATACCTGATAATCTGATCTGATACCTGATAATCTGATCTGATACCTGATATTCTGATCTGATACCTGATAAGCTGATCTGATACCTGATAAGCTGATCTGATACCTGATAATCTGATACCTGATAATCTGATCTGATACCTGATATTCTGATCTGATACCTGATAAGCTGATCTGATACCTGATTACCTGATCTGATAATTGCTGTTGCTAAACATGGATGAGAAAGTTTTAAAAGAATTGGTTGCAACGAGAAATGTCTTGAAGAAAAAGCTTCGTAGTATAAAAACTGGTGAAATAGATACACGTGATCAACTAAGAGATACTTTCAAACCTATAACCCTTAAATGAATTTATAAATAGTTCTAACAATATCAATAGAATTATCAAAAAAGAAAAGAATAAGATGAAAACAGAAATTGAAGAAACTAACAGTCCTCATATTAATAAATCAACAATTAAATTGGAGACAAGCACACCAAAGAAACTTGTAGAAGGAGCAATATTTGATAATAGCAAATCATTCAATGATTCTAATGAAAGTAATAGTGACAATGAGGATGATGATAATTTTTACTCACAGAATTCAAATATTGAAGAGAGTTACACTGACTTATCAGTCTTGGAGGGCAGAAATGAATTAGATACTAACTATGGACCACATAAAGATTTCAATAATGAATGGAAATTTGGTGATAGTAACCTCAAATTAAATGAGGGTAAAATACAGGTTGGTGGTCAAATATGGGCTCTAACGCCAGGACTGTTTTCTCTAATGTTTCATAAAACGCCAAAAAACTATGATAAATATGAGCTAGAACTCTACAAAAAAATCTTAATTAGTACAAATGCGTACAGAAGAGAATATAAACCTGATGGTCAAATCAAGGGAACGAAAGCATATAAATATAAACATATTATTAAAAAGATGTTTAAAGAGAAAAACCAACAGTCTGTATCAAAAGCAATAGCAAATAAGACATCATCTAATTATAAAGGTAGTGGATTGATGCAATTTAACCCCCATAAACCAAACTATATATACTGGGACGATCCAAATGAGTTGGTAGATCGACTTCGTCTATTGATAGCATCACAAGCTGCTGGTCATACTAATCATAATAACGAGATTGTATCAATTATTGAAGAACTACGCGAAGCTAATATAATACAATAATCTATATAAAGTATGTCTGTTGATAAGTTTGGACACTATCTAAACGGTACAAGCGATATAATTTCACTGAAAAATGCCCCTAGACTGTTGGGGTTCTTTATGGATACGAACAACAACATCGATGTCCAAAACAAAAGAATCAAAAATGTGGCAAAGGCTGTGGAGGAAAACGATGTTATCAATAAATTGTTTCTGCAAACTCAAATCGAAGAAATGGAATACAAGCTATTAAAATACTTTAAGGAAAATAACAACAAAATGTATGATACTTTTAGAATTCAACTCGAAATGCTACAACAAGCAACAACATTACAGTTGGAAAAGAATAAGAAAATTGAAGAAAGCATTTCCAAAAGCAATACATTTGTGGAAGATGGTTATCTACAAAGATTTGTTGAGAGTCTACAAAAGAAAAGTTAAATGAAAAGATTTATAGATGGGAAAATTACATGTTCGCATCAATAAGTAAAAGTTCATCAAGCAGATTACAACGTATCCAAATCAATTCTTAAAACTATAAACATGTCTTCAAAAAGAAATCTAGTTAACGAACTCCATAAACAAGCTCGAAAATCTTTTGCACGTCGTAGAGTTGTGATGAAAGGAATAGATGATCTCTGGCAAGCTGATTTAGTTGAAATGGGGAATTACTCTATAGACAATAAAAATTATAGATTTTTGTTAACCATAATTGATACATTCTCAAAATATGCATGGGCAGTACCGCTGAAAACAAAAACTGCACTTGAAACAACACAAGCAATGGTAGATATTTTTCAATTGGGACGAGTACCAAAAAACCTACAAACAGACGATGGTAAAGAATTTTTTAATAAAAACTTTGCGAAATTGATGGATAAGCACAACATTAATCACTATTCAACGTATAGCACAATGAAAGCATCAATAGTAGAACGATTTAATAGAACATTAAAAGGGATGATGTGGAAAGAATTTAGTTTTAATGGTTCGTATAACTGGTTGGATATCTACAAAGATCTATTAAAAGCATACAACAGTAAAGTTCATCGTACCATCAAAATGCCTCCAATTAAAGTCAACTCAACAAATGAGAAAAAATTATTAAATACAGTATACAGTCATTTGAAGATGTATAAAATCTCGAAATTTAATGTTGGAGATCATGTGCGCATAAGCAAATACAAACATACATTTGAAAAAGGTTATACTCCAAATTGAACAACAGAAATTTTCACTATTAAAACAATTCAAAATACATATCCTGCAACATACATATTAGAGGATTATCGTGGTAATCTCATTCAAGGTGGATTTTACGATGAAGAACTCTCAAAAACTAGATTTCCAAATACATATCTAGTTGAAAAGATTATTAAAACTAAAGGAGATAAAGCGTATGTTAAGTGGTTAGGATTTACTAATGAACACAATTCTTGGATAAGTAAAGATGAAATATTATAGTTGAAACAAAATATTTATAATTATTGTATTAAGAATTATTGCATTTACTATTAAAAATTATAATGTAAATTCAAAACAAAAAAGATTAAATTAAAATAAAAACGCTTTTTATAAACCATATTGTGTGTTAAACTTTATTCATTTACAATCAAGCAGGCATAATGTCAATAACGCTTACTCTGAGCTCCAACACTTCAGAGTTATCAGCCAATTACTTCCCTCCTATTGAGTTAAATGAGACATATGAATGTGCTCTAACTGATTTTCATTCGTATAATAGCATTCCAAATGTTGATGTCTACAACAATTTGTTTCATATAGGTGAAAATGTGATTGAAATACCAATTGGATCTTATGAATTGAATGACATAGTTGATTATATAGAGGAAGAATACAAACGATATAGTAGAGAAAATAAAATTTATATAGAAGCCAATAATAACACAATGCAGGTTAAAGTTAATAGCTCTACGGATCCAATATATTTTAATAAGGAAAATACAATTGGAAAACTCTTAGGATTCAACGATAAAATCCTAACTCCAAACGAAGATCATTATTCAGATCTTCCAGTTAATATTTTCAAGGTGAATCTATTACGAATTGAAAGTAGTATCACTGTTAATACATATATGAACAATTCCAAATCGCATACACTACACGAGTTTCCGATTAATGTGCCTCCAGGCTATAAAATAGCTGAGATTCCTAGAAACCTCATTTATTTACCTGTGAACTCCAGAGAGGTAGGTTCACTAACGCTACGAGTAGTTGATCAGTACGGCGATTTAATTAATTTTCGAGGAGAGGAAATAACAATAAGAATTCATTTAAGACCAACTAAGTAATGTTGATATACAACTCAAGTATATCGAAAAATATAACAACAGCAACAACATACAACCCTAAAACATTATCACAACCTAAACCACAATTGAAAAGATCAGTTCATCAAAAAACGTTGACAACAACAAATAAAAATTTTCTAAAGTTTCTTAATTTCAAACTGAAGACAAAATGAGTTCAATAATAAATGTATTGGATAAGCCATTATCTGATGAAAATATAATCAAAAAGGACTATCATACATATGTGCCATACCTACAATCTTACAACAATAATGATGAAATACGCATTTCAATACAAAATCAAGATTTGTATGTTTTACCTAGTGAAAGTTATATATATGTGGAAGGATCTGTTGTAGATGAGAAAACCTCTAAATCTTCAGCTAATTTCAAATTAAAAAACAACTTTGTGGCATATCTATTTGATGAAATTCGCTATGAGCTGAATGGCATTGAAATTGATCATACAAGATATTTAGGAGCCACAAGCACCATAAAAAACTTGGTTTCTTTATCACCAACGGAAAGCACAGGAATGCAGAATGCTGGTTGGAATAAAATTGATGATTTAAAACTTGTAAATGGCTACTTTAATTTCTATGTACCACTTAAGATGCTTTTAGGATTCGCTGAAGACTATAATAAAGTTATACTAAATGGAAAGCATGAATTGATATTCTTACGTAATAAGAATGATGAAAATCTTCTACACTCGAACGTTTCGACTGAAAAAGCAAAACTTGCAATTTCACTCATCTCATGGAGAATTCCACACGTACAATTATCTGATCTTTGTAAGCTGAATATGATTAAAATTATTAGCAATGGTGCTTCTATACCGATGGCATTCCGTAGTTGGGATTGTCATGTAAATCCACAATTAAATACAGGAACAAGTCATATTTGGAATGTTAAATTAGCCGCAAGTAGAGAACGCCCCCGTTTTGTATTGATTGCTTTTCAACAAGAAAATAAGTTTGTTCATTGTGATCTGACCAATTTAAAAGTTCATTTAAATTCAGTATCATACCCATATGATGATCTAAATATTAAATTTAAAAATGAGCGTTATGCAATTCTATATGATATGTATCTAAGATTTCAACAGAGCTACTACATGAGAGAGTCTCAGCCGCTTCTCACCGCTCAAGAATTTAAAAATAATGCACCGATTATTGTAGTAGATGTTAGCCATCAAAACGAGTCGCTCAATAACGGACCAATTGATATAAAAATTGAATTTGAAACAGACACAAATATTCCATCAAAGACATCAGCTTACTGTATTCTTATTCATGATCGTATAATTGAATATATTCCTATAAAAGGACAAGTTCGAAAAGTCTTGTAAATTAAGTAATATGGAGGATAACAAGGTTTTCATAAACTTGCAAGGTTTCAAAAGTAATTCAAACAAATTTATTGCCAAAGAAGTAGCAGTTGTTTTCAACAATAATGAACACACCAATTTCATTATAAAACCTCCATATGATTTCCTATGTTTATCGGTAAAAAAGCAGAGAGAAGCAAATTGGTTAACAAAAAACTATCATCATCTATACTGGAACGATGGATCAGTATCATTTCAAAGCGTTTGCAGATTTTTGAAAGACAACTTAAAATATTCTATAATCTATGTTAAAGGTGAAGAAAAGAAAAAATGGTTGGAAGAAATGATTCATCAAACAGTTCTTAACATTGAAGAAATTGGCTACATTAATTTTAAACAAATGAATAGCAAGTATCCAGACGATTTCTACTGTGACTACTACAACTATGGTGTTTGTGCCTTAAAGAATGCAATTTTACTTAAAAAAGAGACTTCAAAATAAAGAAAATACACATGTTTATTCACTGTTTTATATTAAAAAATTCAACATTTTTTTATTTTTTATTTAGTTTTTTTTTTTTTTCTTAAAAAATCTTAATAATAATACAGATTAAATTTTATAGATTAATAAAAATATGGAAAAAACTTTATACAATATTTGCTTTTTATTTACAAATGATTTGGGCATAGGTAAGAACACCAAATGAAATAATAGTAAATAAATAAATCAATAATTAAATTAATAAATAAATTAAATAAATTAAATAAATAAATTAATAAATAATATAATAAATCAATAGAAACTAATAAAAATAGGATAAAATTAAATCGTCATTGTCATCTTACAGGTAATATTAAAAATAAAACATATTAATCTATATCCATTGAATCATTAATTCTATCTATATAATGTCCCCAAGCACGCGTTTTTATATTATCTTCCATAATATTTCTCTTGTCATCAGAAGAGCTAAGCACTACTTTATATAGTTTTTGAGTATACAACTGGTGTGCTTTGGATCTGAATAAAAACATTTCATCTGACAAGATCTCACTTTCAAATAAACATTTCTTGTAGTCATTAATGGTCAACTTTTTAATTACAGACTTTTTAACCCCCTTTGATTTTTTAACATCTTCCGAGTGAAGAGTCGACAGAGAATACATTTTTGATCTTAAACCTACAAACTCTGTCATTATATCTCCCTTGTTTTCATCTTTCATCATTCCTAAAACCTTCTTATTGAGTAGCGGTAAATGAAATTGATTATCTATAGGATATTCTGATGTGTCAAAATTCAAAGTAATATCGTTACGGATGTCATCGTAAAAATCATCAGTTTGAATCGAGTAAATAAAAGAATCAGTATCCATATAGTTGAGAGAAATGTTATCTCCGAATTTAGGCTTCATGAAACCATAATGGAAATCATACATTTTCCACTTGGATAACTCTAGTACTGTAAAGCCAACGTATATAGGTTTATTATACTCTGGTTCCATTTTTTTCAACTCCACCGCATACATATCATCAGAAAATTTCGACAAATGCATAAAATTTGGTTTTGCAATTAATGCTCTGAGACCCAAATGATTTCTGTTTGTTGATTCCCATGATGAAGTAATTCTAATGTCCCTACGTTTTTCAATGTTTTCCATTGTCTTCCCATAAACAGCATTGTTTAAAAGTTTAAAAAAATCTTTTTCAAAGTTATTTTTAGCATTTGTTCTATGGAATGTATTTAAATCAATATATTTTTTAAGCCAAGGGGATTGTCTAAATTTAAGGATTCTATGGATTTGTTTTAAAATGAGACCATTTAAAATGGCTTGTTTTAAAACTCTATAATGTATAGTATAACTTGTTTTAGGGTCTAAGTCTGCAATCAATTTTTTGAATTTAGATCCTCCAACTGTCTTATTTTGAGGACAAAATGGTAAATCATTGTGTAGATCATGTATTGAGTCGGGATACTCTATATCCACCTCTAATATGTAACCATATTCTGATGTATCAGATATTTTTTCCACATCAAAATCAGGATCACATACCCACTCAAATTCTCCACAGGGAAGATATTCTGACATTGCCCACCCATATAAATTATTCGCATCTAAATACATTAAATATTCAGATGGTTTTGTAACATCAAAATCTTCTAAATACTTATGGTTGGCCTTAGAATATCTTTGTGAGCATTGAACTAGTCCACCTCTTATTCCATTTTGCATGAACATATACATTTCGGAATCAGTAAACAGCTCTAACGTAACCTGAGTGGTTTTGAGCATAGCATCCCAAGATAGACCTGGTGCTGTATAGTAGTGACATGGATCAAGATCATAAATTCCTTTACAAATTTTTCTGAAATTTTCAAACACGTCTGTTAGAAGAAGAACATCTGTCTTTAGGTAGAGCTCAGTATAGTCAAGGAGAGTCTTACAATTAAACTCTCTCCATACTTTTTGAGCATGTTCATACTCGACTATAGCACATTCTTCATTCGTTAGAATATTAAAGAACTCTTCTCTACTAGGGAGTTCAGTTTCCTCAAACTTGGTCATGGAATCCATGTAAGAGTATGGAAACACACCCTTTCTTCTAATCAGTTCGAAATGATTTTCATCAGCGAAACATGATCGAACAGTATTGAAATCACTGTTATCAAGATTTTTCGCTAATGTGTCTAGACTCGAAGCCATAAATCGAAACGAGTCTATAAATCTTATTTCGAATCCATGTTTTTTGTCTAACTTGATATGAATTGACAGAGAAATATAGCGCTCGGTGCTCTGGGGAATCACTTTTAGACTGGCATTTTGTATACCTGAAAGTTCTTTGAAAAAGAGATGCATATCATATGCAGAAAGATTATGAAAGATAACCGGTATAAATTGAGGCGTTCTGTAATTCAAATTACAATCGCTATGGGCTGCGCCGCGATAAATACCCGTAAGATGACAATGATCTCTAACTTTATCATTATATAATTTTTTCTTACATATATGACAATTTTCTGCATTATTATAGTTAACTAATTCTATTGGAGATATCATCATGCTAACAACTTTAGATAGATAATTTACATAAATATCCGTTGAATCTTCAACAATTTTTTTAACAAATATTTTTGCTGAATTTTCCCCGAAATAATATCTATGTAAATTATTATCTCTACTAAAACTACACTTAATAAAATAACTATATGCACATGCATGGTGCTTTTGAATATTTGTTGTTGTTATACTTACACTCTCATCGACTTTCTCCAAAATGGATTCAAAGTCGGCGTAGATGACGAATGGTACGTCCAGCTGCTTGTAAAAGTTCTTAAACCGTAGAGCATCTTCATTTTTAGGCATTTTGATTACCTTCCTAGAGCATACATTTTTATGATGATTATATATATAATCATCATGTGTATGATAAAGGCAGGTGTTGCAAATAATAATCTTATTATGATGTGATGTTATGCTAGTTCGAAGAAGCCTAGAGAAGAGTGGAAAAAACAAAATAATAAGTAAACGACGATAACAAGTAAATTTTTTAAAAAGATATGAGAAAACGTTTTTAATAAATACCCTAATGAAACTTACTTTGATATATCCTTGATGAGTACATAGTGGAAACTCTCATTTGAGGCGAGCAATAGCATATTAATATGTATTTGTTTTTCCCCCTTCGTCACATAGTATGGTCCGATAAGTGATGTTCCATTATGACCAAATACATTTATGCTCACATCATTTTGATTTTCAAATTTTTTCAGCTGCTTCAGTGGGAGGGGGAACTCTAAACCATCAAAATTTATCATAGTTTCTCCTAAAAGAATTTTATTAGCTTTGATATTCTCAATGTTGTAGCTTCTACATTGATTTCTCTGTCTATGGTCCAGATTACTATCAATATATAAAGCCGCAATGATGCACCACTTAAAGCAATAAACATCAGAGTTCACGACATTTATGCATGCACGTTTCATTGCAATATTTCTTGGGAGAGGGATAAAACTGGACCCTCTTATTATGGACGCCTTGTTTATATTAATTTCAAGGGAATTAATAGAAATCAATGTCCATCCGCTATCCCTCTCCTGAAACTCTTCCATTTTTGTACGTATTTCCTCTGTATGTTTCTTGTACAGCTCTTCTACATCGTCAGAGAGGGTCACCAGCATCATCTTCGATATGTGTACAAGTGGGGACACGATCATCTCATCATTTGCCATTTTCATATAATCGCAAATGAGCTCCATGTTAAGCTTGAGTGTAGTATGAATCTTACTGCATTCATTTATTTGACTAACAATAGAGCTCTTGACCGAAGAGAAAAATTCCTCTGGATACAAGACACCTTCATTTTTGTTCACACATACATATGTCTCGATCCTCCCCTTAAAATCACTTGTTCTCCTAGTTAGATCATCATTGATTCTAACTTCCTGACATCTTTTTCTATGAGCATTGGTTTTAATGTGGCTGTTCCATGAAGAGAGTTGTACCACTTCATTACAGGATCCACAATGCCTTTTTAATACACTCACACCAACACTATCACCACTAATCTTCATAACCGAAGAATGCACTTCCATATGCTCATTTAATTTTATTTGGTTCATAAAGATTTTATTACAAATAATGCAACTTTTGGTATTCATTTTTGTATAGTAATTGAATTTTTATTTGTAATAATATTAAAAAATTCTCCTTCAAGTTTCTTTACTTGCACAAACTAACAACAATTATTTGAAACTATTTTTATTTAAGGACACTTTGAAAAAAATAAGCTTTTTAAATTTATACTAGTCAATATACTTTTCTGGTAAGTATGATTAAAAGTTGTACTACTCCTCTTATTTATAGGCACTTATGAGAATCGCGTAGTATTAATCAGGACTCTATCAAAGAGTTCATAGTTGTCGACGTAACCAGAATTATGAAGACATAAAGAAAAAATCAAAAACATATATAAACATACCCACACACACACAGACAACCAACATAGCACAGGCAAGCTATGCCTGTATGCAAAACAGCAAAACAATAAGATTTTGAACCCATTTGTAAAATTGCGTAATTCAGATTTTTGTTAACATATGCATAAAATTATTTTTTGTGAGCTTTGCAATAGAAACTTATAAATACAATTTACAGACCACCAACGAATTTGAGAAAAAAATATTTAAGACTGCAAAATTTTCTGTGTAGTCAGATTATGATGAATAAATGTTAAAGTCAGCATAATTATGAAAACATAGAGAAAAATCAAAAACATACATAAAAACAGACTTAAATATATAAAAAACAAAAAATAAAATCTACTAAACCTCATTAATACAACGATACGAAAGTGATCACAACATACACACAACAACACACACACATTCAAACACACTCTCATACACACGCTATGACGTCAGTGATGATGACCTACCTAAAATAACCAGTTATACACAAATTCTCTGCCAACAAAAAATTCTCTGCCTACATACCAACATACTGTGACGTCAGTGATGACGACACACCTAAAATAATCAGTAATAAACACACTCTCTGTCAACAAAATATTTCTCTGCCCCGCTATGACGTCAGTGATGACGACGCACCTAAAATAATCAGCTATACACACATTCTCTGCCAACAAAAAATATCTCTGCCTCCATACCAACATACTGTGACGTCAGTGATGACGATGCATCTAAAATAATCAGATATACACACATTCTCTGCCAACAAAAAATTCACTGCCTAGATACTAACAGAAACACACCCAACAACATAAACACACGACCAACCAACATAGCACAGGCAAGGAAAAGAACATACACACGCACACACACAACCAACATAGCACAAGCAAGCAAAAGAACATACACACGCACACACACAACCAACATAGCACAGGCAAGCAAACGAACATACACACGCACACACACAACCAACATAGCACAGGCAAGCAAAAGAACATACACACGCACACACACAACCAACATCGCACAGGCAAGCAAACGAACCTACACACACACACACACAACCAACATAGCACAGGCAAGCAAACGAACCTACACACACACATAAAAAAAAACTAGAGGATGGCAACACTGGCTCGCTAAAAGTAATGCCGGCAGCGCAGTCGCGCATGTCTAAAAGCCCCATTACCTATCTACTTACCGATTACTCCAAATTTAACCAATTATTGCCCGACTAAACCAAAACCCCGAACACTAGCAATTGACGAACGATTTTTTTGAGATATGACTACGTTGCAATAAAGGAGCGATATATGTATGTATATGTTTTTTGTCGCCGCACAGTGACGCTTCTTGTTTTTTTTTCGTTGCAAAAATCTTAAGTCTTAAATTAATGAAGATATTTAAAACTTTTAAAAATCATTTCAAATAAGAATCCTCAATATGATTTGCACGGTCTTATGTTAGCCGCTGCACCTTGGACATTGCCGGGTTTTGGCTGTTTTCGTTACAAACATCATAACTTTTAAAGTAATAAAGAATTTGAAAGATAATCGCTTACGCTTAAGAATAAATAAGCCAAATGTCCATACGCTCACAGAAGCACGAATATATTTCTAATGGTTAAAAATGACTTTAATTTTAACTGCGTTAGCTTCAAAATAAGTGCTCCCGCATTGTGATAAGCACTGTACACGGTGACAGATTTTAAAATTTTTTGTAGCAAAAATTATATCTTTTGAAGTAATGATGTTTTGTGCTTCAAATGATATTCTGATAAGGGGCTTTAAACTTATCGGCTAGACGTAGCACTACAATAATCACAATACATATTGCTTGGATCCGAAAGTCTAGTAAAAATACCACTATAATAAAACATGTTAAACTAATGTTAATTTTTAAGCTATTGCATAGCTTTTATCGCGGGCTTTGAACGCGGCGGTCGAATCAAGAAATTCCGTAACGAAAAAACCTAACACTAAGATTGTTCCTTAAGTCTTTTGTTTTTTAAGTATTTGAATGGCCTAGCGTATGTTAACCCCTAAAGTATGCAGTTAATTTCATTAACATACAGTATTGCCAGAACATATTTTTACATGTAGGAAAACACAAAATGGCGTACTTACGAGCAATCGTGGTTCACAAAAAATGATATACACAAACAAACAGACAATTCGTAGGTTTTTAAGCGGTATTTTCCAGATATTCATAGGATATCAAGTCTCAAACTCATGTTTCTTATTTCAGTTACCATAAACCTATAGTTTCAATGATAAAAATTCCTGAATAGCCTACATGTACTGTAAGATAATAAAAATATTTTAAACGATATTAACTTCTAATTTGTTCAATAAAAGAAACAAATTTGTTTTCTTATCGGTCACCACGCTCAAAAGGTGTAACTTGAAATAATATCAAAGAAAAAACTTGAATTAATATCAAAGAATAAAAAACTGCATAAATAAAAAATAAATAAATAATTATAATTGCATAAGTTGATAAAAAATGCTATGCAATAGCTTTGCCGCGGCAGTCCGGACTAGTCCCCGAGTGCGACACGTCTTTTTTTATTCATATTACAGATACACATGTTTGAAATATTTTAATATTAATATATTAATGCTTAAATTATTTAGTATATTTTTTCTTAAACTAATATAATTTTTTTATTATGCATTTCTCTTTAGTTATTAACAATGAGACCGATATCTAATAGACTTAACATATCGGAGCTATAATTATGTTCTTTGAACTCCTTTCGAGCTCTTACATGTCTTCGTAATGCAATTAGTGGGTCTCATTCTGTCTAATCCGTGAAATATTGCAAGTATTCGTATATCTAAATTTTTCGTAAATTTTTTTTTTACATTTTTGGGCGCATTCTGACAACTCTCCAATGGGTAAGCATTGCCATTCAGTTAAATTATTACCATAAGCGAAAATCTTATGCACCGGAGGAGTACATTTGAAGCAAAAGTTGGGCAGTTTTTGATGCATAATCATCAAGCTATGGGCCATTTACCATGTCTCTAGAGTTTATAACATTGGGATAACTGCCAACCTTTTCATAATATTATTGTCGATCCCAGTAATTTGGGCTGTTACCTCATCATTAAAAAAACTCTGGACATCTTACCATCGTTAGCATTTCCGTACCCCTGCTTTGGGTACTACTTTCACTCCAACCTTCTTAAGAAATTCATTTTGTATAATTTTTTCGAGCCGATAGTTTTTGTTTTGGTGATGCGTTCTTATCGAAATATTCTCCTTCTCGCGAAATTGTATACGCTAGTTTCGTAATAAACTCCATACACCTAATTGTGGCATGTAACGGAGAAATTCCATGTTCATAGTTTTGCTCATCACTTGAATCATAAAAATGTTTAAAGTCTTTCTGTGACTTTTTGCGAATTGCATACTTCAAAATAGACGAGGTATCTGTTATTGCATTGAAGACTTTGCCATCAATCATTCTAAAGGCCGAGGCAAATAGAATCCGTCGCACGTTTAAATAGCTTTTTCAACTGACAACTAAGTTGAGATACAGGTTTTCTTATGAGATTTGTTGTGCAACTTTTATCGTACTATGAGTAGTTGAGTAGACAGCTAACAGTTTTTTGTGCTTCGTTTTCATTTAACTTTTTGTGTTGTGTAGTGGGAAGATTAAATTAAAAATTACAAATAAAATAAAATTTGTAATAAAATTTTGTTGCATTACCATACAATAACGGGAAGTTAGAGGGTTAATATATTCTACAAAAATATTTTCAATGTCATTTTCTATAGAGCTGCTGAGCATGCACTACACCTCAAATGCAAAGAAAACATATTCTGCAATAACAGGCTTAATCTGGGAAACTTTAAGCGCCTCTTAAATAAAATTCCGATGAGATCTTTAAAAACGCCGACACATGTACAAATATTTTTTTTTAGTCTCCTCTACCAGAATCAATCGTCAGAACCCCGTAATTTTATTCGTTTTGCACTGTGTTATTTAAAATACAGTAGTTTTCCGGTTTAACGAACATTCGATTTAATGAACATCGTATTTAACGAACACCCAAATATTTTCTAATGAGTACCTTATATTACGAACAAATATTTTATTTTGTACTCGGTTTAACGAACAAATGTATAATATACATATCAGCTGATGATTTCCAAGAAACATACTGTGTGTGTGTGTGCAAACAGTTTTTAAAATAAATTACTATTGTATTACAGTGTTTTTTATGAATTTTTCATTTTCTTTATACATATTTTTAATGAAATATGTATTTATTTTAAATTACTATAATTTTAATAAAATATTAAAAAAATACTGTACATATTTAGAGTTTTGAATAAAATAGACGATACTATTCATTTCTAATTCAGTACTGAATATAACGAACAAGCCTAACAGTAATTAGGTTCGTTGAATCGAAAAACTACTGAATTGTGTAGCAAATATGCTCAGAAAATATGGGCGGGACCATTTTTAGCCATTTTTAGATATGCTCTATTTTATTTGTAAAAATTACCTAAGTGTAGGGTGTCTGAAAATCGGCCACTGCAGAAAAAAGTGGGAAATCTGATGAGTATTTTGTTACTTCTTCCTAAAAACATTCAAAAAATTTGTCGACTTTGAGCAGCTTCACCACCTATAATTTTGATCCAATTAAGGAAAAGGGGTTTAAGTTTTGATCAGTAAGAAGCTCTTTAGACGATGTATTTATTCATTTCACAAAATTTTGGAATACAATTTTGTATTTTCCCACGGGTTTCAGGAAAAGGCGTCACAGTGCGCCGTTCAGGTACTACTTCTCTAATAAACATAATCCGCAAAGCAGAAGTCAACTTATTCATCACACTTTTATATGAAGGGCAGCAACGACGACTTTGTGGAACCTAGTTCAATTTTAGTTTGATATTTGGAGGATGTAATTATTTTTTTTGGGACTTGGTTCGTGATAAACTACGCGCCAAATACTCTAAATATTTTAATTTAAATTTAAAAATTAAGAAAGCCCCAAAAATTTTCACCGACTTTAGATGATTTAACATTTTCACATATTTTTGTACCTGCTAAAAGCGTTGAATCAATACCGGAATCAAGCATAGAGTACTTAAATCAAGTACAAAAATATTATTTCATCTAACTACTCTTGTCTTTTACTCATAAACTAATTTCATGTTTATAAAATTGCTCTTTCTGAGTTGTCAAATCAGTTTTGGAATTATTCGAAACCCGTTTATTTTTAAGTACATGCATCGGCGAATTCTACCCAATTTGCTGTGTCTCTGATAATCGAACACCATAAAAAAAAGTTATTGTGTATTTGTTGCTTATGGTGTTTGACGGTCAAAGAACACGGTGAATTTCATCAGCTGAGGTGCTGCATGTAGTTAATATAAATAATTATTTTAATGAACATTTTCCACTGTGACCCGCTTTTATGTTCTGTTATTTCTTAACCAAGTTTCAACCGAATTAAAAAGATTTAACATTTATTCAATTTGTTCTATTTATTAAGATTTTGAATGAGCTAAACATGTGTGCATCCTTTAATAAGTTTTTCATGTCAACATAAAAATACATTTTAATGATTCTATGGGTACAAAAATCTTAAACCTATAAGTCCATATTATATTAATATACTTTGGCAGCTTAATCATAGTTAGGATATTTTTATTATGTTTTATTATTTTCAAAATATCAATTTTGTTGTGTTTTTTTTGTTTTTTCCTCACTGTGATTGGTATAAAATAAAACTAAAAGCGGATTATGTGTCATTTAACGCCGCTTTGTCAATAATCCTTGAGATATTGTTGGAGATATTGTACGTAGGCGTTCTTTACACACTAAAAAATGTTGCATGTGCTCACTCACAAACAATTGTTTGTGCGAGTTTAAACTCGTACGTTAAAATCTTAAAAATAAAAGAAACCAAGAAGTGTAACAAACATAAAGATGTTAAGGTTAAGATATGGTATGTGTATCTGCCTCCTTTTATTATTTTTCTATGTTGTTGTTGGTGTTGCTATTTACTTTGCCACAGTTACTAATAGGCCTACGTTGTTTAAGAGTCTCTGTCTTGATCTGTTGATCTCTTTGTTAGAAGGTTTAGCTGGCTATTTTTTTAAGCGACAATACAATAAAACTAGTTGCACCTTTATCTGCCTAAATGATTAGTTGCCAATGTATTCATTCGTATGTTCTTATGTTAAAGTATTTGTATTGGTATCTCCCCTAAAGACATTCAAGAGCGAGAGGATACTTTAACTTCAATGACTGTGTATTTTTTGTCATTTA